>CM067479.1:10128978-10165322 GCA_034552555.1 Semaprochilodus insignis | reverse complement strand
CCTACCACACCATCTGCAGGAACTGTGTGAGGATATTCAAGCTGCATGGGATGGATTATCACAGGACACCATTAGGAACCTCTACAACTCCATGCTGAGTCGTCTGGCATGTTGGGTTAGCAAACACGGCGGCCTGACGCCATACTGAGAGACACTACTTCTGTATGTGTAGCTCAATAAATATTGATCATATCAGTCTAAATGTATCATCATTTATTGTTCCTGGTAACCTTTATCTTCCTTCCCAACAGACCTGCAGTCCCACACCTCCTTCTGGGTGCAGCTGTTCTGTTGATGATGAGTGTATGTTGTATCGGGTATTGGGCTGAGCTGGCTAGAGTAGGTCTTTTGGTGGGATGCTTCCAGTTGTATGGATTAAACACACATTCCGGAGCTGGAAGTGTGTGTTTTTATTGTAGTCTATGATAGAGAAAGAACGCACACTTTGTTTTCCAGTCCAGACAGCAGACCTAAACAAACACGGAGAGCAAAGAAAGGCCTGCCAAAGACAACAGGCAGAAATTTGGATGCACAATAAACCCCAGTTAAACAGTAATTCAATAAAGCCTGTTTATTTATTCATTCTGTAGCATCCATCTATTCGTAGGCAGCACTGCACAGCAAGCGTATGCTCGCATTGAGACTGACTATGTGTTCATTTATGTGTTTCTTTCATTTTCAGCCTAAGTCGGTCCATAAGCATCGCTTGTGTTCCACGGAGCTTTCCGGAGCTTTTTGTTCTGATTCTAGCAGGTCAGATGTAAACCCGAGCTCCAGATCTCTCAGCGTGGGGTTCTCCTGCTTCCACACCTACCGGCTGACATTGAGCTTGGGGCAGTCAGAATGTGGAATGAGCTTTGATAGCTTTGTTAACATTAATAGAGAGACCAGGCAGCGCATACTAATCAGCCTTCTGCCGCTGGTTTGTGTCTGATCGCAGGTGGGGAGAGGAGCGAGCTCCGAATCGCGAAGGGTGAGAACAAGGCAATAATAAATGACTTCAATCCTGCGAAGGAGTACTCAGTGAAGGTTATAGCTGTGAGTGGGAACCAGCAAAGCAGAGCTCTTCAAGGAAACTACGCAGGTACGCAAAGCACAACGTTTTTCTACGGCGCAGTTTCAGCCTTCCTTACCGCTAATGTTTTTTTCTGTTTGCTCTTTGATCCAACTTGAAAATAGTCATATTAAAGTCATAATTCATTTCTACATGGTCATTTTTCAGCCTCTCTCTAACTCTATATATAGGGTACGTGTACCCATTAAGCCCACCAAAATCTAAGTTTCGCTATTTTTCCTAGATATTGACATAATTTGTAAGTGACATCATTTGTTAAAGGGCAAGATTTACCTCTCATTTGAGTATTTATTAATTAGTTGATGTACATTTCAAAATACATAATTAAGAAATTTTAGGGAAAATGTCAAAAGTCTGGCATGGGCTTAATTGGTACCATGGTACCGTTTAAGCCCATGTGTGTTCCAAATAAGCCCATAACATCATTTATTGATAAAATAAACTTGTTTAATGATTTTTTTTAAGTAAACAGCAATATATTAAATAAATAACAGTGAAAATGTTTTTTTAAAAATCCCTTTTGAACAAGATCGTCTGAACAAATGACATTCAACATGACAGTGCTGTGGTGCTGTAGTTCTTTCTCTTTGTTGACATTTCCTAGCTAAAAACAAATGATAAGACATCTATATTCATAATCACACCAAGTTAGTTTACATTCTATCTATCTATATATCTGTCTGTCTGTCTGTCTGTCTATCTATATATCTGCCTGTCTATCTATATATCTGTATGTCTGTCTATATGTCTGTCTGTCTGTCTGTCTGTCTGTCTATATGTCTGTCTGTTTATCTATATGTCTGTCTGTCTGTCTGTCTATCTATATGTCTGTCTGTCTATGTATATGTCTGCCTGTCTATCTATATATCTGTATGTCTGTCTATATGTCTGTCTGTCTGTCTGTCTGTCTATATGTCTGTCTGTCTATCTATATGTCTGTATGTCTGTCTGTCTATCTATATGTCTGTCTGTCTGTCTGTCTATCTATGCATGTATCTATATAGTAAAGTAGATCAGTGATTTAAAGCCACACAGTGAACTGTTACTTTCAAACACTTTTGAACAGAAAAATGTATTTAACTTGTACTAGAGGAAATTCTCTATTGAAATACATGACGTGGGCTTAAAGCATACTGGGTTTAAATG
This sequence comes from Semaprochilodus insignis, assembly GCA_034552555.1. NCBI lineage: Eukaryota > Metazoa > Chordata > Actinopteri > Characiformes > Prochilodontidae > Semaprochilodus > Semaprochilodus insignis. The sequence goes on along the minus strand of CM067479.1, from coordinate 10,163,101 downwards.
GTTACGTAGTGAGGAATGCTGAAAAAAGACAACGCTTTCCTTTCAAAATGTAAGATATGCTCACAAAACCATGCATGAAGCCTAAATATAGTTTGCATCAAACGTTACAGCAGTTACTACTGTGCCCACATTCAGAAATATAAAGTTTTGGTCACTGAATATTAGCATGTGCTCGCTGCAGTTTGCATGCATTTTGATGGGATGTACCCTTTAAGCCCACCTGTAAAAGAAAGCTAATTTATTAAATTAATCAGCTCCACAGAGCAATTTATGATTCATTAATCTAAATATCAATGTTAAATGAATAACAAAATGCTTACTATTTGTAGCTGACAACCTTAATTCTTGTGGCAGTGTAGCATTAACAGGGCTAAGGGTGTTAGCATGAGATTAGTTATATTTACTAGCTTATAAAACTTATCTTTCCATTTGAAGGGAAATAGTATAATTAGGCAAAACACTATTTATTAATATAGCAAAATTGGTACATTTACCTCTTATTTTACATAATATTAATGTAGTTACCAAAGATGTGGCTGAAAATAGCTGAAAATTGATGATTTCTGACAGGTCCCAAAACACCAAAGTTTTAAGGTGTCTTTATGTCAGGGGCCCCGAGATTGTATACACTTGGGCCGGTCTAACTCAACAATGGAAAATGTGATTTGTATGCAATAAAAACTGTTATGGAAGTAACAAACCATTTGATTGGATAAAGTAATGGATGGCAAAATATATGTTTTCCTTTATTTTGTAAATTCACATCAAAGTTGAAAGTGGGCTTAAAGGGTACATGGGCTTAATGGGTACACTTACCCTATAGATATATATATATATATATATATATATATATATATATACTGCCGTCCTATATTTTGTATTATTCTAAGAGCAGTCCGGGCCTGTATAATTGTATGGGCAGGATCAAACTGCTGTAGGCTGAATGGGTGGGGCTAAACTGTTGTAGACTGAATGGTTGGGGCTAATCAGCTGTAGGCTGAATGGGTGGGGCTAAACGGCTGCAGGCTGAATAGTTCGGGCTAAACTGCTGTAGGCTGAAGAGGCAGGCTTGACTATTGTAGGTTTAAGGGGCGGGGCTGAACTGCGATAGGATAAACGAGAATGGCTAAAATGCTGTAGGATGAATGGGTGGGGCTAAATTGCTGTAGGCTGAATGGGTGGAGCTAAACTGCTGTAGGATGAACAGGTGGGACTAAACTGCTGTAGACTGAACGGCTGGGGCTAAACTGCTGTAGACTGAATGGGTGGGGCTAAATGGCTGTAGGCTGAATAGGCAGGCTTGACTATTTTAGGTTTAATAGGTGGGGCTAAACTGCTGTAGTCTGAATAGGCGGGGCTAGACTCCCATAGACTAAATGGGTGGGGCTAAATGGCTGTAGACTGAATGGTGGGGTAAACGGCTGTAGGCTGAATGGGTGGAGCTAAACTGCTGTAGGCTGAATGGGTGGGGCTAAACTGCTGTAGGCTGAATAGGCGGGCTTGACTACTGTTGGTTGAATAGATGGGGCTAAATTACTGTAGACTGAGTGAGTGGGGCCAAACTGCTGTAGGCTTAGGGGGTGGGACTAAAGTACCATAAACTGAATGGGCGGTACTAAACTGCTGTAGACTGAGTGGTTGGGGCTAAACTGCTGTAGGCTGAAAGGGTAGTCAAATGGTAATGTGTTTATTGTTGTGACATCACAACCATGATGAGTTCAAAATCTACCGTTGTTGCAGCTCATGCATCCATTGTTGTTGTTGTTGTTTTCCACATGTGGAAACGTCGGGGTCACTGCAGTGGAGAATTGGGAGTTTGAAGGAGAGGTCACGCAGCCGCAGAGACTGAAAGACCCCACGCCTCCGGAGGAGGAGACTGAGACTTCAGAGGGTAAATCAAAGAGCTTCTCTCACTCCACGACTCACGGTTTCCTTTATCTTCCCTGTCCGCTCATCCTTCGGTTCCCTTTTTTCTCTTCAGAGTCATTATTACAATTTTGCGGTTGAGAAATGGAACTGTGTTGAGACGTTTGAGACGTTAGTGGAGTATAAAGACTGCAATCAGCGGAGTTTGTAGAGGTCACTGCTCTGCCGGAGCTCCTCTGCCGAGGTTCTTCTGTCCCTGATGTACTCGATAATGAGGAGCATGTTCCGCAAGTCGAGGTCAGAGATTCTGGTCTGATCTGGAAATCCATCCTCCCTTCTCTGGGACGACTTCTGGGTGAAAGTTTCAGAGTTTCCGAGTCCCGTCTGGACGCTGTTCTTCGAGGTTTAGTCAGACCATAGACTGGACTGAAGAAGGGTTCATGCCGTGTTTGTGCTATGACAGAACAAAACTGTAATAGGTGATGCTGTAAGAAGGTGTGGTTTAATCCGGTCCAGAATTTTTGTGTTCTTTTTTTATTCTGCAGTTTGAATATAATTATATTAGTACAGTTTAAATTACACGGTTAGCTGCAACCAATTACTCCTACATCTGCTTCCTGTTCACTATGAACAGGTTGGAGTCCAGAATAGAAAGAATAAAGACTTGCAGTCATGGATTGTGCCTTCAACATGCATGTGGCGGTAGTTACAGGGAAGACTATCTGGGGCGGGTGGATAACTTGGCCTGGAGATCTGGGTGGTTCTGCCTGTAGTTAGAAGGCCAGACCCCCTTGTAAAAGCCATTAGACCACTTACAACTTATTTGAGAGTTTCTAAACACTGTGTCCACTCACTGTCCACTCTATTAGACACTCCTACCTTGCTGGTCCACCTTGTAGATGTACAGTCAGAGACGATAGCTCATCCGCTGCTGCACAGTGCAGTGTTGGTCATCCTCTAGTCCGTCATCAGTGGGCACAGGACGCTGCCCCCAGGACACTGCCCACAGGACGCTGTTGGCTGGATAATTTTGTTGCTGTACGATTCTCAGTCCAGCAGAGACACTGAGGTGTCCAGCAGCACTGCTGTGTCTGATCCACTCACACCAGCACAACACACTCTAACACACCACCACCACGTCAGTGTCACTGCAGTGCTGAGAATCATCCACCGCTCACATAATACCTGCTCTGTGGTGGTCCTGTGGGGGTCCTGACCATTGAAGTGGCTGGTGGGTGTGTGTGTGTATATGTATATATATGAATGTAAAATGAAACTGCAGCTGACCCCAGTGAGGGTGATGGAGGGTCTACTGCTTTTATTGTCACACTGAAACATGACTGAAACATCCCCAACTCAGAATCAGAATCAGAATCTCTTTATTTCACCAAGTATGTTACACATACAAGGAATTTGTACTCAGCCATTCAGCTAAGCAGGCTAACATTAGCATGTTAGCATTGCTTTTACATCGTTTCTTATCTGCACCTGTTTTAGGAATTAAAGGTATATAACCGACCATCATTAAACTCACACCCGAGGAAGATTCTCAGTGGATGAACTGCTATATCACTGATGAAACTCTATGTGTTGATGCTTTTTTCCCCACCCAGGGTTTCCCCCAGCCGGACAGCCGGTCGGCCCAGAACTGGACGCTGTAATGAATGATGCTGTCTGAGGGACAGATAACGTGTGATCATTGCTGGACATGAAATGAAAAGCATGAAAACTGAGCGAGAGCATTGAATAGTTGTTATCCACTCTGGTCAGTGCTGGCGGTGGGTGTGTTGAACACTGCTGGGCTGTAGCGGGTGAGGCCAGGGCCATTTGTTTCAGAGCGTGAAAGCCAATCTGAGCCGTGAAGGGTTTGAAATACGCTGCTGGGCTCGGTGCTGTGCTCTAGGCCATCATCAGGACTACAGTGTGGTGAAAGCATTAATTCAGTTCCCTTCTTATGTTCCCCAAAGGTGGTCAATTAGCAAGGACATCCTTGGTGTCTGAAGTTTGCTTCTTTAGTTCTAGCTATGAGGCTTATGTAGCCTGTACCCCACCAATTAGCATGGTGATCACCGCAGCATGTCTCAACTGGCTTGCGCTGTGTGAAGTTCTGATAGACAAGGAAAGAACTTACACTGTGTGAGAGGTGAGGAGCTGGTCTTGGATCTGCTGCTCAAGGTCTTTAATTTGGACCCTTTGTGTTATGCTGCCAAGAAGCAGGGCTTTAGAGCGAGCTTCCTTTAAGGAAGTGGAGAAAGATCTTAGCAGCTGCTTTTCCCTCCTCAGACTGTAATTAATGGGCCAATGTGGACAGAATTTGGCGAGTTGGCCCGCCGTGGGTGGTAGTGCCTTTGGGGGAAATAAGGGTCCTTGAGAGGCTTCACAGAAGAAGAGGGGGATGGGGATGGGGGGAGGGTGTTGCTGGACAGTTCTGGCTTTTAAACTGCTTTTCAACCTGCTGTGTCTCTGATACTTTGTCTGTAAATTTAATCTGTCCTGGTTCAGTAAATCTCAGAGAATAATGTGGCATCCCAGAGAGACCGATCTGGAGCTGTGGTTGATGATCACAGCATACAGTGACTGATTAGGATGCTTTTGTGTGTAGTGTGTTTGTAGTATGTATGTGAACTGTGTAGTGTGTGTGGATGGTGTGTATGCGTGTATGTAGTGTGTGTATGTGTTTGTGATGTGTGTAGTGTGTATATATGTGTGAAGCATGTGTGTAGTGTGTATTTTTGCATATATGTGTGTGGTGTGTGTGTGTGAGTGTGTGTGCGATGTGTGTATAGTTTGTATAGGCGTGTAGCATGTAAATGTGATATGTGTGTGTAGTATGTATGTGTGTGAGGTGTGTGTGGAGTCTGTGCAGTGTGTATGTTTGTGTAGTGTATATAGTGCGTATGTGTGTGTAGTGTGTATGTGTGTGAGTGCGTGATGTGTGTATAGTTTGTATAGGTGTGTAGCATGTAGATGTGATATGTGTGTGTAGTATGTATGTGTGTGAGGTGTGTGTGTGTGTGCAGTGTGTATATTTGTGTAGTGTATATAGTGCGTATGTGTGAGATGTGTGTGTGTGCACATATGTGTCTGGGTATGGTGTGTAAGTGTGTATATGTGTATATATGTGATATGTATGTATGTATGTATGTGTGTGTAGTGTGTATATGTGTGTGTAGTGTGTATATGTACAAAGTGTGTATATGTGTGTGTGTACATGTGTGAGATGTGCATGTGTGTGTGTATGTATGTGTGTAGTATGTATATGTGTGAGATGTGTGTGTGGGTATGTGTGAGATGTGTGTGTGTGTGCAGTGTGTATATGTGTGAGATGTGTGTATGTATGTGTGTAGTGTGTATGTGTGTGTGTGTGTGTGTGTGTATGTATGCGTGTGTGTAGTATGTATATGTGTGAGGTGTGTGTGTATATGTGTGAGGTGTGTGTGTAGTGTGTATGTATGTATGTGTATGTGGTTGTATGCGTGTGTGTAGTGTGTATATGTGTAGTGTGTATGTATGTGTGTGTGTAGTGTGTATATGTGTGAGGTGTGTGTGTAGTGTGTATGTATGCGTGTGTGTATGTATGCGTGTGTGTAGTGTGTATATGTGTGAGGTGTGTGTGTACATATGTATGTATGTGTGTGTGTGTGGTGTGTCTGAAGTTGCAGTAGAAGTTTAGGCAGTTCAGTCTGGACTTGTTGGAGAGAAAGAGGACTTGTTAGTCATCCCCGTAACAGCGGGGGAGTGGAGCTGATAATGGTCTTTACTGACCCTCACTGACCCAAAGGGTGGGACACTGCAGGGCATTATTAAGAGGGGGTCTTCTCAGAGGAATTCCGCACCTACAAACGCAGTAATCTGCCTCAAGCAAATGTTGAAGTGTTAAAATTAAACTAGAGGAAGTAAAGCTCATTTTAATCCAGCAGCTTGTTTCTGTCAGTTGGACTTACAGCAGTGTAGTGCTGTGTCGTGACGTAAGTCCAGAGGAGGCCAGTTTTTACATGACTGAAATATTATCAAACAAAAAGTTCTTACCAGACATTGTATGTATATGATGAATTATGTAAACTGGGTTTTTATACACTCCTACAACCGACGGTTCTTTAAGGGTTCTTTAGTAAATACAATAAGCACTCAAAGAACTATTGCATGCTTCAGTGGTTCTTCACAGGGTGAAGTGGTTCTAGAGATTGACGGAGAATGTGATGTGTATGGTTTATGTAGAACCTTTATGGAAATTGTCCTAAATAGCACCAAAAAGTGTTCCTCTATTGTAAATGTCCCAAGCTAATGTTTGGTCAGTGTTAGTGACAGTGTCAGTGTTGGAACATTGTTGGTGTAAAGTCAGTGCTAATGTAAGGCCAGTGTCACTGTTAGATCAGTGTTAGTGACAGTGTCTGTATTAGGCCAGTGTTAGCGACAGTGTTAATGTGAGGTCAGTGGTAGTGACAGGGTCAGTGCTAATGTGAGGTCAGTGTTAGTGACAGTGTCATTACAAGGTCAGTGTTAGTCTTACATCTGTGTTAATGTGTGGTCAGTGTTAGTGACGGTGTGAATGTGAGGTCAGTTTTGATGGCAGTGTCGGTGTTAGGTCAATTGTTAGTGACAGTGTTAATGTGAGGTCAGTGTTAGTGACGGTGATAATGTGAGTTCAGTGTTAGTGACAGCGTCAGGGTTAGTGTTAGGTCAGTGTTAATGTTTCGTCAGTGTTAGTGACGGTGTCAGTGTTAGGTCTGTTATAGTGACAGTGTTAGGTCAGAGTTAGTGACATTAGTGCTAATGTGAGCTCAGTGTTAGTGTTTGGTCAGTGTTGGTGACAGTGTTAGTGACGGTGTTAATGTTAGGTCAGTGTTAGTGACAGTGTCAGTGTTAGGTCTGGTTTAGTGACATTTAGTGACATTATGTCAGTGACAGTGTGAGGTCAGTATTAATGGCAGCATTGGGTTAGTTTTAGGTCAGTGTTAATGTGAGGTCAGTGTTAGTGACAGGGTCAGTGTTAGTGACAGTGTCAATGTGAGGTCGGTGTTAGTGTTAGGTCAGTGTTAATGTGAGGTCAGTGCTAGTGACAGTGTCAGTGTTAGGTCTGTTATAGTGACAGTGTTAGGTCAGAGTTAGTGTCAGTGTTAGTGTCAGCATCAGTGTCAGTGTTAGTGTTCAGGGCCGATCTGTTTCCAGAGGAGAGGTTTATCCTGGTATGTTCCGTGCTGATGTTCGCCGCCGGTCAGAGCAGCGCTTTCCTCTTAATCTGCTACTGATTGAGCGTCTTTGTGTAGAGCGCGTTGTTCTGATTAATTTTGTGAGCTGCTGCGCTGTAATCCCCCTCAGCCATATGGTGAACACAGAGACCCCCGCCCTCTCTCTCGCTCTCTCTCTGAGCTGTTATTGAGCTGTTGATACTGTAACACTGATGTGGTCTGATTGAGTTTGCCATTTAACCATGAAAACTGCAGAAACAACCGTTTACCCGCTGTGTTAGTGTTCCAGTGTGGTGACCTTCTAGACCTCTTTCTCTCTCACTGTGCTGCTGTTTATTCTGAATAGGACTCATTTACATTGAACACTGCACACATTCATATTTATATTAATTCATATAGAAACACACACAGGCACACACTCACTCACTCACACACACTCACACACACTCACACACACACACACACACACACACACACATAGTGGATTGTTTTTGTGTTTGTGTTCATTGTAATGTTAGGGTTTCGTTATTAAAGCTCAGATGCCTTTACAGGTCATTGTTTAAGGTGGTCTTAGAGTTCTGCGCAGTACTGTGTGTATATATAGAACCACAAGTGTGTCTCTGTGAGTGATAGTGTCATGTGATTGAAGATGACATGTAGCCATGAAAACGTTGGTGGTGACAGCGTTACAGGCAGGGCTGCAACAAACGATTATTGTGATAGTCGAATAATCTGTCGGTTGGAACGAATACTCGATTATTCGGAATATGGATTGCTCTCAACTGGTAAATAATCTTAGACAACTGTAAGCGTTTAAGTTTAGCTTGAGGTTGTCGAAGATGGTAAAGATGAATATCTTATTTAAAATGTCTTAATGCTTTGATGAACTTTCCTGCTTATACATGACGTTGCCAAGTAATCAACTGTTAGATTAGTTGCCAATCAATTTGGTCATTGATTTTAGTCAACAAAGTCGATTAATCGTTGTACTGTGGTGACTGATTGAATCGTTGCATTGTGTTGACTGATTGAATTGTTGTACTGTAGTGACTGATTGAATCGTTGTACTGTGTTGACTGATTGAATCGTTGCACTGTGGTGACTGATTGAATCGTTGCACTGTGTTGACTGACTGAATCACTGCACTGTGTTGATTGACTGAATCGCTGCACTGTGTTGACTGATTCAATCATTGTACTATGTTGACTGATTGAATCGTTGTACTGTGGTGACTGAATCATTGCACTGTGGTGACTGATTGAATCGTTGTACCGTGGTGACTGATTGAATCGTTGCACTGTGTTGACTGATTGAGTTGTTGCACTGTGTTGACTGATTGAGTTGTTGCACTGTGTTGACTGATTGAATCGTGGCACTGTGGTGACTGATTGAATCGTTGTACTGTGGTGACTGAATCATTGCACTGTGTTGACTGATTGAATCGTAGTACTGTGGTGACTGATTGAATCGTTGCACTGTGCTGAGTAATTGAATCGTACTGTGGTGACTGATTGAATCGTTCCACTGTGTTGACTGATTGAATCGTGGTACTGTGTTGACGGATTGAATTGTTGCACTGTGTTGACTGATTGAATCGCTGCACTGTGTTAACTGATTGAATTGTTGCACTGTGTTGACTGATTGAATTGTTGCACTGTGTTGACTGATTGAATCGTGCACTGTGTACAGGTTGGGCTGCTCAGCTTTCTCTAAGGTGAAGCAGGCTAGTAATCATAGAGGACTAAGAATTGATCGGTTTAGAGATCCGACAGAAAGAAAGTCCATCCTCCGCTACTCTATTACAGTTATTCTGACTGGGGGACAAACATCTTTCCAAATGACAAGCCGACAGTCCATCGCAGGGCTTTGTAATATTTATCTTAGTATGAAAATGAAGCTACTAGATCTTGTACCCAGGACAGTGACCTGGGAGGTCCGAGGGTGGACCAGCAGTCGGCGGGGTTCCGAGCTTATCAAGCCAGTGGAGTGATATAGGCTCACTATCTGGGGTAATATCTGATACTCTGTTGACCGTCTACAGGATGGCCTACGTGCCTACCTCACCACCTGCCCACACTCTGCACGTGTACTCATTTGCAAGTGTTTGGTAGCGCGAGCTAGCTTCACAAGAATGGTTTAAAAAGTTACACATGTACCTACAACAGCTCACACTGCTAAGGAAGGAAAGAAAGCAAAGAAAGACAGAAGTAGAAACTGGATGTTTTACAAATGGGGTGACGTTGCTAGCTAGCTTTACGCTAGCTTTACGTCGCATTATGCACATCTCCCAACCCGCTTTGTCCTGACTAGCCAGGTGTTTGCCCTTGGTGAGGTGTTTGGTTTTGGAAGGAGGTCTGAAAGTAGGGAGTGGGACCTTTTTCAAAACTGGCTCCCTGGTTTCTACAAAATCACCCGCTCCAGCTTCGAATCTGCCATTCCAGTGGAACCACCACCCTCTGCTGGACCCAGTTGTACACTGTAGCGGTCAGTCGTGGGTTTGTCAGCTGTTCTTAATTAACGGTGTGACGCTGTGCAGGGTTCTGATATCAGGAGACTCATTCATGTTCTGGCGAGTGAGGGTCTAATCACATGGCAGAAGCCTTGGTGTGTTTGTTTATTGCTCTGTCTGACCTGATTGTCCGTTAGCGAGGCAGGAAGTGGACGCTAAATTACAGGAAGTGCTGCTAAATTACATCCTCTGATCAGCGTGTGTGGTGGTGGTGAGGGGCAGCGTTTAATGTGTGATTTAATATCTGCTACTGTAATTAAGGCAGAGAGCAGATCAGAGGTGAAGAGGCGCTGGTGTGATCACACAGTCGGACCCTTCTGGAGACTCGGGGGTTGATTCAGCTCTGAGCGAATTCTCTTTTTTCTGCTTTTATTTGCCTTTTTATTACCTGTGAGAGCAATAATAAACAGATGATTAGGAGGTTTATCATAGATCACATACACAGGATTACACTCAGGAACAGACAGATGAGCACAGAAGTGTACACATCTATTCATCTAAGCTCAGTGGTAAACAGATCTTCAAATACTGTGGCGTTGGCAGAGAATAAGAGGATGCAGGAAACAGGGCACTTTAAGCTGAAGGTCTTTTAATAAAAGAGCATCCGTGGAGAACTGCTGCCAGCGCTGGCTGACACAGATGACGTAGCAGAGAGGTCACTTCTAGCCACACAGTATACGGTGCATATAACACATACAACAGAGTCACAGACCTAGAGCAACTTATTAACATGATGACAAGTCCCCTGTTCCACTGCCGAGTCCAGCACTCCTGTCAGCGCCTCCTGTGCAGGACTCTACATGGTCCCCTGTCAGCAGTGAACCGTCCTGAGCAGAATCCCTGGGCCATGCAGGGGTAAATGAACATGATGCAGGGTGCATGCTCCTCACCCATGTGTACCCCACCCACAGTCCTCTCCCTCAGGGTGAGGGAGCGGCCTCCGTCCTCCTGCTGTCGAGACTCCTCAAAGATTGTGGCGCCAACTCTCCCGCCACCTGGGCAGCAGAAACAGCCCCATAGAAATATGTTGTTGTGACTCTTTGCTAGTTGTGTTGTTCTGGATGCCTGCTGTCATGGCTGTTGTCGTTCTCCTGCTGTCTTTGATCTCCGCCCACCGCTGTTAGCGGCTGACGCCCTCCACCCGCAATCTCTGCCGAATGTTGCTAGCATATGGGGTTCAGACACTGCCTGTCACGATTGGTGTAGTGCCTGAGGTATGGGTGCCTGGCACAGTCTAAACTTGTCACAGGGGGATCCGTCGCAGTTCAGAGTCACTGAACGCGCTTCAGTGTCTGATCTCATCTGCTTGCATGGATGCACTTCCCAAAGCATGTTTACAGTGGGACGCAGGAGACGTCCACTGTATCCATTTACTGAGGCAGACGTTCGATAGCGCATCTGTTTAGAGAGTTCGTTTGGCTTGATCTTTATTCTCTTTCCTGATTGGAATACTGAAGAAAGGAGACGGCTGTTCAGCAATACAGGAGTGGAACCACTTATCTCTTCCTGAGTAGCGATCCCGATAAATGCTGCGCTGACGGGAGGACTGTAGATCCGCAGGAGGTCAGTCTCTCAGTCAGACTTCTGGATGTCACCCAGTGTGTTGAAGAACCGCCTCCTTTAACAGGCACAGGCCATGACAGACAGACGACCCGAGCAGTCACACACTTTTAGACGACATAAACCGTTTCTCACTCTGAAAGTGATTAACTGCCATGCTGACCTGGCCAAAACTTCCCAAGCCCAACATTCCAATGGTCTTCATAAACCAGCGAACCTCCCAGTTTTCTTCCAGGTGCGTCCAGATGGCTGATGGAGTCATAAACTTCAGAGCGGTGAACTGCATGGTCAGTTTAATGTCACCCAAGTTCACCAAATCTCCAGCCGGAACATTCTCAGTTTCCATGGTAGTCTTCCAGTCTTAAGTCCATCCTGGTGGGTGTATATTTACTGTTGTTGTGAGCAGAGCTGGCCCTGACCAATGTGGTGCCCTAGGCAAGATTTTGGCTGGTGCCACTTGGATGCTGAAACCCAGGTAATAATAGCAGCTAAGCAACATTATAGCCTATAACACTGTAAACACAAACATGAGTATATTACACCTAGCTTTCATACACAGAGCATGTATTCGGTGAGCACTTCTCTCACATGATGCAAATGCAATGAATGAACTGAAAATGAAAATCTAAATTCTTACATCAGTTAATGACTGAAGGGAACGCATTTTAATTCACTGCTATAAGCAGGGCTAACACTGGCTAGCTAACTAGGCTAAGATGGCTGTAAGTGTTTCCCTCAGGGCAGACAGTAGATGGTTTGTGTAAAACGCTTACAAGATAACGTGTATTTCTCAGAATTATGAAGGGTTTTTTTTCCCTTCATAACACTTTAATAGTCTTTCTAGCTTGTCCTAACTGATTTATGGTGGGAGTAACTGATGCTAACTATATTATTAGACCATAATAATATTAACCCTAATTTTTTCTAGCAGCTGCTAGCCAATATGTAGGAAAGGCCAAGCCCTCTGGGGCCCAGGGTAGGAAAAAAGGAAAAAAGAGAGCTAGCTTGATGATGTTTGCTAATTTAATAAACAGCTAGCTAGCTAGTCAGAGTTAACATCAGTTACCTTATGATGTTGTGGGCTTTTTGGTACAGTTGTTTTCCCTCATTTTGGGAATGAGGATGGACAGCGCCTAGGGTGGCCACACGTCTGGTTTTAGGCCGGACAGTCAGGTTTTTCAACTCCCAGTCCTCCGTCCGGCGCCATATCTGGACCGACGCCTATTAGTCCTCTTTTTGGGATGAACTATTTATAATGTTCACTCGCCAACAATATTATGTGTGCCATTGGCTCACGCCTGTGTCAAAAGACATGCCTTGCATTTCATTGGTTTACCAAGGTTATGTGACGTCGTGACTTGCCTACCGGCTAACCGCAGGTCAGCCCTTTAAATGCTAATCAATTAGTAAGCTCCCATCTGACTCACGAATGTCATCCATTCCACCCAGATATGTGAGTAAAGCATCATGTATGTGTTATATAGGTTATGTCCTCCTTTTTGGGGTTATGAAAGCGGCCACCCTAACGGCGCCCCTTGCATTCGCCTGTGTCATGGACCAGCTCTGGTTGTGAGAAACTGACCAATTGCCGCCAGGACTGGTAGTTCCGGTTTGGTTTTGGGACAGCTTGTGAACTAGAATCGTATACATGCCGTCCAAACACATCATTAGCATACAGGGTACATCAGACGGTTAGGCTGCCTCCGCTGGCGGAGCTTCTGAGACTGAGAGTGACTTTGGATCCATTCCTCTGGCTTTCACCCGCTCTCGCTAGTCTGCTCACTCTTTTTTAAACATCTAACGGGAAAGCTCCCATCTCTCTCTCTCTCTCTCTCTCTGTCTGAATCTCTCTGTCTCCCTCTCGCTTTGTATCTGTCTCTCCATCTCTGTCTCTCTGTCTCCCTCTGTTTAAACATGCCAGAGGTTTTGCCTCCAGCTCTCTGTCTGTGAACTGTTGGAGCTGCTGGATGTTATGTTCCTCCAGAAGCCGAGCACATGTTTCCAGAGACGATCTCACACTCCTCCCTGCTGCCTTGCTCTCTTACTCTGTCATTCATCTCCAAGTGCCCCTGTGAACCCATTGGTTCTTCTGATGTATGATGCCCCCAGGCTGGTGGTGGTGGGAATCGCCAGGATTTCTGTGTCCAAGAAAGAATATTCATCTCATTTTGTATCTCAACTTGGACTTTCTGATCACGAGGAACTGTTGGAGCACAGCTAACTCTGATCTAGCTCGGCCCTCATACTGTTTGGCTAGCTATGCTAGTTATTCAGAGCTAATGCTAGTAGCTAACATTCCCTATACTAGCTACTGACTTTCCATCTGGACATCAACACACAGTAGATTAAAGGTTACAGGCTGCTGTTGGGGTTGTGATGCTAATAAAGGTGGAGCTGCTCCTATCTTCAGTCTCTTCAGGGTCAAACACTGAGCGGAGCTGCTCCATATTGTTGAAGAGTTTGGGAAACTGCCCAGAGTGAAATGTGCAGACTGCAGGGTTAAAGATGTTCCGGGATCCTGTTAGAGATGTATGGGCTGAAGTTCCTGTTCACCAGCTTGTTTCTGAATGTTCCGTTCCACCTTAAATGGTGCTGCAGTTACATTCTGGTGCCTGTACAAGCTGAAGCATTTAAGGTGGAACGGAACATTGGATTTAGAAGCTGGTGAATAGGGACCAACTTCAGCCTGGTTTAGAGATGGGCTTCCAACATGTGCCGCTGACAGTTGGGTTGCTTGGGAAGGGAATGGAAAGTGCCGACACAGTTCCTTCTCAGCCTGGAATGCTGGATTTCTCCACATAGTCCACCATGTTGGTTGCTGTAGCTCCGTTGTTGTGGTTGTATGTAAATACTGGGTGTGTAAATATTAATGAGTCCATTCTGTAACAGTTTAGGGTTTGGGAATTGGCCCGTTTTACCGTACCTCTTTTGGAAGTGCAGGATTTGTATATGAAGGAGGAACAACTGAGTTTGAGGTTCACGGTATGTCGGTTCTATGTACTGAACTCTCCTTATTACACCGTCACAATACAGTAAATACAGTTTTCCATTCTATGGCACTTTTAAGTAAGACTGCCGAAGAGGACAGACGCTAATACCTCTGCCTGGTTCAGAACGTTTTGGCACAAAGTCTTTGACTTTGTGTCTGATTCTGAATGAAGAAATCGGTGGAGAAGGATCTTCAAGTAGCAACAAAGTAATAAACGCTCTGATGTTTGGTCTGCTGCGGTCTGATTCCAGTTGACACCCAAATCCCTTCAAAAGGTCCGGACGCTCGCTCTGTTTTCACAGCTGTAGATCTGAAAAAAAGTGTTGTGTGCTAAACAAACGGCTCTTAGCTGGAGACCTGCTCGGCTTAAGACGAGGCTTTTCTGAGACGCATAAATCACATATTAAACTCCCTCAGCAGCTCTGATGGAGCACTGGGTCCAACGGAGCTGATATTTAACATGTATTTATCATAAATCAGAGGAGATCCTTTTCAGACACTCTCATCTCCTTCGCTCAGTGGCCATCATGCTCGGAGAGGAGAATGGTCGCTCAATGAGCAGCTATGAGGGAAAAAAGCTTATCTAGCAGATAAACACAAATACTGCAAAGCTGTTAGCTTTCGCTTCACTCAGCAGATACTCTACTGAGAAATCAGACTAGTAGTTCATGATAACTGGAGGAACTACACTCACCGTCAGAAGACTAGTCGCGCAAATGGCTGCACCCAGAAGAAATGCAATTTGTTGGGTAGGTTTGACATCGTGAGACGTGCCAATGATTCAAGTTTGAGTCATCCTGTTAGTGCCAGCGCCAATGGCAGATGACTGCCTCACGCAGGACTACATGCACGCAGACCGTTACAACGACTGTCCTCAACACCACGTCGCCGTCACTAAAGACTGCAATGGTGTCGTGCCAGACTGTCATGGAGTGACTCAGAATGGCAGCGGTCATCTTCAGTGACGAGTCGCTTTTGTCTTGGTGGAGACGACCAACGAATCTGTGTGTGGAGGCACCGTGGTCAGCACCAAGATGAACGGTTTGTTGTCACACGTCCAGAAGGCCTGGTGTCACTCCACCTCCACCCCTACCGCACCATCTGCAGGAACTGTGTGAGGATATTTAAGCTGCATGGGATGGATTATCCCAGGACACCATTAGGAACCTCTACAACTCCATGCTGAGACGTCTGGCATGTTGGGTTAGCAAACACGGCAGCCCAACATCATACTGAGAGACACTACTTCTGCATGTGTAGCTCAATAAATATTGACCATATCAGTCTAAATTTTTAAGATCTTAGAATTAAGATCTTTGTAACACGTTTGTAGAAGTGTATCATGGCACAAACCTTGAAGATTGCTGAGGACCTTAGTTGTCAAACCAAATTGTTGATACTCGTCAGGCTGGTAAAGGTTTGGATTCCACCAATCCAACAAAGATCACTCCAAGATCACGGCGTGTAAGAGTCCATGAGGTAACAAATGAACCCAGGGTAACTTCAAAGCAACTAAAGGCCTTTCTCACATTGGCTAATGTTCATGAGTCCACCTTCAGGAGAGCACTGAACAACAATGGTGTGCATGGCTGCAAGGACAAAGCCACTGCCCTCCAAAAAGAACACTGGTGCCCGTCTACAGTTCGCTAAAGATTCTGTGGACAAGCCAGAACGATGCTTTGTGGACACACAAGTGAGACCAAAAAGAGGTGTTATGTCTGGAGAAAGGAATACACTGCATTCCAGCCTGAGAACCTTATCCCATCTGGGAAACACGGTGGTGGTAGTATCATGGTTTGGGCCTGTTTGGCTGCATCTGGGCCAGGATGGCTTGCCATCGTTAATGGTTCAATGAATCCTGCATTACGCCCCAAAAATGACAGTGGCGGAACAGCAACGAAAGCAGTGGGCTATACGGAGAAATCTACTGCTCCAGGCCGTGACGGGAATGCCGAGACTTTTCATACTCTTTCCAAGGAACCTGACTGTCAGTGATACGTGGTTGATGTTCGTCTTTAGATGAGGCTGAAGTTGCTTCCTATTCCATCTTAAATGCTGCAGCTTGTACAGGCACTGGAATGTAGCTGTGGCACTGTTTAAGGTGGAATGGAAAACTCACAAAACAAGCTGGGGAACAGGAACTTGGGAGCTCCCACATCTTTAACAGGATCCCGGACAACTTTAATATTGCAGTCTGCCCGTTTCACTCCGGACAGTTTCCCGAACTCTTGGACAATAACAAGCAGCTCCGCTCAGCATTTGACCCTGAAGAGACTGTAGAGAGGAGCAGTTCCACCTTTATTAGCATCATAACCAGGTTCGTAACTAGGATCAGAATAGAGGTGAGGGCCATTTTGCCAAACAGCTTTTTATTAACCCAAATTATGATGTTAATAAGGTAGAAGGTCAAGTGATTGGTCGTGGCTGAGGCATCACTTCAGGGAATCCACAGTTCAGTGTACGCAGAGAGGAATCCAGAGTGTGGGCTAGACTGCTACTCCTCCGCATAACCGCCAGATATTCAGAGCTTTTCTCCGCGGCATTCAGAGCACAGAAGGCTACAGGCATGTTGACCTGTGGCTCAGCTCGTTGGCTCGTGCCAGCTTTCCACACAAGAAAAGGTCTTTGTGTGTTCCCGACAGTGTGAGGCTCGTTTGTTTTCCTGGCGGACTTTGGAGCAGAGCAAGAAACCAGCAGAGCTCCGTGTAAAACAGCACTTTCACACATAAAGTAATACAATGAGATGATGTCATAACAGGCAGCCGTCCAGTCAGTGTATTTGTTGCTCTGTAGTTTATACAGTTACTGTACACTGGATTGTCCTCTGGACCGGTCCTTTATGCGAAGTCCAGTCACATTATTATGACCACTATTCCCTTATTTTTACAGCAGCAGCGAGTAGCTCATGAAGGAAGTCATGTGTTGTGAGCTGGCTTGGTGGGTATATAAGGTGTGTGGTGGGCTGTCGGCACACATGTCCCTCATTGCTATCATGGGTTAAAGGGGCGATTCATGCTGATGAACTGGTTCTGACCTGGTTCTGTCCTGGTTTTTGTCCTGGTTCTGAACTGTTTCTGACCTGTTTCTGAACTGGTTCTGAACCGGTTTCTGTCCTGGTTCTGAGCTGGTTCTGGACTGGTTCTGTCCTGGTTTTAAACTGGTTTCTGTCCTGGTTCTGAACTGGTTCTGTCCTGGCTTTGAACTGGTTTCTGTCCTTGTTCTGAACTGGTTCTGTCTTCGTTTCTGGTCTGGTTCTGACCTGGTTCTGTTCTGGTTTCTGTCCTGGTTCTGAACTGTTTCTGAACTGGTTCTGAACTGGTTTCTGTCCTGGTTCTGAACTGGTGCTGACCTGGTTCTGAACTGGTTCTGTCCTGGCTTTGAACTGGTTTCTGTCCTGGTCCTAAACTGTTTCTGACCTGGTTCTGAACTGGTTCTGACCTGATTTCTGTCCTGGCTCAAAAAAAGCTGCAATTGTACTGTATCTATCCCTCTCTTTCTCTCTTTCAGTGAATGTTAATAGAACAGACTCTGGCCTGTTTTCTTTCTGATAGCTTCTTCATCACTTGTGTTTTTCCCTCCTCAGTAGAAGCGTTTCTGTTGTCCTGAGGATCTTGCCACGTTGCACGTCATATCTGTCTGTGCAGATTTGATTTTAATATAGATTTTCTTTCGTCTTACTGCTTATAAATGTTTACGTGACTTGGCACCTCTCTTTTATTCTTGTGTTCTGTTGATCTATAACTTCGGCGGGCGGAATGATCTGGAGAACATTTTTAGAGCTGATAGATCAATATTTACACAGACTCATTAATCCTGCTGGCAGGAACCAACAGAGAATATTCCGTAATATAAATTATCCAGAGTGTTCAGTAAATACAGCAAGCATAGAACCGAGCGAGTTACAGGGCCTGTAATAATCTATAAGCCCAGTTCCCAAAAAGTTGGGACAGTTAATGTTCTCATGTGAAATGCCAACAATATGTTTGACCTGTGTTCAATTGAAAACACAAAATTGAAAACACAAGGGACCATAATGCTAATTTTCAGTGCTCAATATTCTATTATTGGGCTCTAGAATGTTCTGTTCTGATTAGGGCAGAAAGTTCCACCCCCCCAACACGTGCTTGTATCAGTGGGAGCAAGTTGAAGAAGGCTGCAGCTGTGCAGCCATATGGGGCTGTGTTTGCATATTTGAAGCCTAATAATGTGCATCACATTTCCAGTGGAGACAGTTCTAGACCGCAGGTGGGTCAGTCTAGCACCTGCGCTCTCTGAATCCGCAGCCAAACTGTTGTAACACAAGCAGAACGTTTCTTGGTGCTTGCTGTGTGGGAATAAACATGGACGCCTCTGAAAAAGACGGAGTCTAGAAGGCAGCATGTGTTGCTCCACAATGTGTTCAGTCCTAAAGGAGCTTTGGCAGAGGCGCAGGTTACCCACTAACAGAGGTGGACAAAGATCCGCAAGGTAAACTACTCCTCCAGTGTCAGTGTCAGTTCCTCCCATTTGAACCTCCACTGGAGTAACAGTACTAAAGTTTTTCCCTTCAAATGTACTTAAGTATGGAGAGTAACAGGAGCATGATTTATTACGGCTCTAATGTCCTATTATCATTTCTGGAACAAGACTCTTAATCAGCTCAGTGTAGGTGAAGAGACTCTAGTGTCTCTCAGTCCACCAGTCTTTAATAGAAGCTCATTCATTAGTCTGACACTGACGTCTATTCAAGTGATCACAAGAACAGAACACTGAATGAGAACAGGTTCCATTAGCTAGAACCAAACTCTGTCCAACAGGTCAAAACAAGCTCAGAACAAAGTGACCGCTCTACCCTGAGTGGTGGGCTCACTTCACACTTGTTTCGTTTGGGCATGAGCATTTTATGCTGAGTCACAGCTGCACAATGCCCTGTCTAACGTCTAGCAAACTATTTAGGCGACCTGCAGTGCACTATGTAGGGAGTAAGGAGCCATTTGCGACCCAGCCACAGACATGCTCCAAAGCTGAAACCACTGTATAAGCAGCCTGAGTGCGAGTGAGGCTGCTTATGTAGGGCTTTCAGCATTAAGCACCCCATGCTAATCCGCTAATACGACGCTGTAGAAGATGCATGCGTGTGGGTTACAGTAGTGTGAAGTAGTGTACACATGCGTGGTAGCGGCAGTGCAAATGGACGGGGGACATGGGTCGGGTATGACAGAGTCTGAGGGGTTAGGGGTCATGGGCGTTTGTGGTTTTTGACCTTTTCCTTTATGCACAGAGATTTCTCTGGATTCTCTGAAACTGTCGATGATGCTCTACACTATAGAGGGTTAAATACCTAAAAGCCTTGCAGTCCCTGCCTGAGGAACTAAACTGGGTTTTCTTTTGTCTGACGCTGATGTTTTTTTTCCTTGCTTACAAAGGACTCTACCTTCCCTGGACTTGCCATGAGTGCGTCGCCCGTTTGAGATGGTTTTGGAGCGTCTCAGAATCTTTCAAGTCCTGGATTTCTTGTTCAGTCACAGGTCAAAGTTGATCTATCACTGCTATCTGGCGTTATTTGCCTGTGGTCAGGGATGTTGGAAATGGGGGTGCTGAGGGGGCTGCAGCCACCGTGATGTCAGGACTGCAACTGTTAAGAATAAAAATAAAACATTCTGACCTTTATTATTAGCTCACCGGACGAAAAGTCCCCTGTGACTGAAACGTACCTAATAGCGTGTAATACCTCCACCAGCACCAATAACAGCTTTGATTGGATTTGGCATATGGACTGGACAAGTTTCTGGATGTAGGCCACATCAATGTTCGTGTAGGTTGAAGTTCAATGAGAGGACGTCTATGCGGAGTTATAGACCAGAGTCCCAGAATAATCATCATTATAATCATAACACTGACCATTCTGGCTCTCGCTTGGTGTGCGATTTGATGTTCAATCTCACTGCA
Source organism: Semaprochilodus insignis (assembly GCA_034552555.1). Classification (NCBI taxonomy): domain Eukaryota; kingdom Metazoa; phylum Chordata; class Actinopteri; order Characiformes; family Prochilodontidae; genus Semaprochilodus; species Semaprochilodus insignis. The sequence continues at coordinate 10,143,060 of CM067479.1, read as the reverse complement.
TGGCTGTGGGCGCGACAAAATCGGTACTGCCCCACATACTAACAATCTAATTGGTCAGCATAATGTTCTTCTGCAATGAGAGAGCATAGATGATGTGCATCAGCAGTCTGATGTGTCAGGTGTATATATACGTGTTCGCTCTATGGGTCCTCCCCCACACTCCCTCCAGCAGCTGTGGGATGCACTGCAGTCAGCATGGCTCCAGATACCTGTGACAACCTACCAGGACCTTACTGAGTCACTCCCAGCCCATCTAGCTGCTGTCCGTGCTACACATGGCGGATACTCTGGATATTAGCTGGTGGTCATAATAATGTGACTCGACAGTGTAGTCATCTCTTCATTCATTTGCCTCATTCATTCATTCATTTGTCTTCTAAGCCACTTATCTTTCTGGGTTGGGGGGAGTGCTGGAACCTATTCCCTTGCTCAGTGACACGGGGGGAGCACTCAAACTCCGTGCAGAGGGAATCATTACCGGGTGGATAGCGTAGAGCTTTCGGTATCCATACACGTCCGCAGCACCAGGGCAGACTTGGTTGATCTATTTTTTGTCGGCCCTGAAGTGTTGTGAGGTTTTTCTCCTCCTCCTTGTCTTTGATGTATGCGGTCAGTCCGTTATTAGCAGCTGTAAATCTCCAGGCTCTCTTTCATTGTCAACGCAGACGGAGCTCAACCTTTCAGCTGACCGCTGAAGAGCTCATGAGAGGCTTCTGGCGTCTCTCTTTTGTTCTGGGTTTCCTGTTTTTCTCCCGGAAGCCCTTTTAAGTGATATAGTCAGTGATAAGTAATGAGCTGGGAGGAAGACATACCCCTTATTATTAGACCCCTCGACAAAGAGCAGCTCTAACGGACAGAGAGACAGCATCCAAACTCAGCAGGTGCGGTACGGGTCACATGATCCACAGAGAGTAGTAGTAAAGTGTCTATAGATGGTCCTAAGTGGAGGTGATAGCTCACTTTAGAGCTCCTTGGCTTTGAAAGAGAAGCCTCAGATGAGAATCAGTCGATACTCCAGGTTTGGGAAGAGTGGAGAGGTGTGCTGACTGACAGACAAATGGAGACGGACCCGTTTTGGCGAGCCGGGCTGACAGGAACAGGAAGTCCTGATCTGATGTCTGAGAGCAGTAATGAATGTTAATGGGAGTGTAATGAGAAGAAGATGTGAAAGGTCAGAACTGCAGCTGATTGTATCTCACAGTCTTCAGAGAACCAGTCAGAGCACACACAGGACACAGTCACTGCTGCTGTCCCTCCTGTGCTCCTGCACCACTGTCTGTCTGTCTCCCTGTCTCTGTCTGTCTGTCTGTCTGTCTGTTCCTCTGTCTCTCTGTTCCTCTGTCTGTTCTTCTATCTCTGTGTTTCTGTCTGTTTATCTGTCTCTCTGTTCCTCTGTCTGTTCCTGTCTCTCTGTTCCTCTGTCTGTTCCTGTCTCTCTGTTCCTCTGTCTGTTCTTCTGTTTCTCTATTCCTGTCTGTTCATCTGTTTCTCTGTTTGTCTCTCTGTTCTTCTGTCTCTCTGTTCCTCTGTCTGTTGCTCTGTCTCTCTGTTTGTCTCTCTGCTCCTGTCTGTTCCTCTGTCTCTCTGTTTGTCTCTCTGCTCCTGTCTGTTCATCTGTCTCTCTGTTTGTCTCTCTGTTCCTCTGTCTGTTCTTCTGTCTCTCTGTTCCTCTGTCTGTTCCTCTGTCTCTCTGTTTGTCTCTCTGCTCCTGTCTGTTCATCTGTCTCTCTGTTTGTCTCTCTGCTCCTGTCTGTTCATCTGTCTCTCTGTTTGTCTCTCTGTTCCTCTCTGTCTCTCTGTTTGTCTCTGTTTGTCTCTCTGCTCCTCTGTCTCTTTGTTTGTCTCTATTTTCCTCTGTCTCTCTGTTTGTCTCTCTGTTTATGAGTCTGTTTTTTCTGTCTGTCTATCTTTCTGTTCATCTCTCTATCTGTCCATTTCTCTGTCTATCTGTCCATCCGTCTGCCTGCCTGCTTGTCTTTCTGTCTCTCTCCGAGTCTGTTTTACTGTCTGTCTGTCTGTCTTCCTCTTTTTTTTCTGCCTGTTTGTCCTTCTGTCTCTCTCAATTATCCATCTATCTATCATCTGTCTGTCTGTCTGTCTGTCTGTCTGTCTTTCTGACTGTCTGTTTGTCTGTATGTCCATTTGTCTTTCTGTCTGTCATATCAGTATCAGTTGCTTACAGAAGATTATGGGTGTAATTCTCAGTGATATTTGATGTAACAGTTACATTACTAGTATATTAATGTTCATATTTAGCAGATATTTATTCAACTCTAAAACAGCAGGATGTTTAGGTGTCCCTGGTCTGACAGGTTCGTTCATTTCACCGCAACCCTACGCAGATAAACTCACTGTTTGTCTATAACCGTAACCCAGTGTTTTATTTATCCGGTCCAGACTGATAGATGTTCTGAGTGTTTGTGTGTCCCCCTTTTTCGGTGGTGGAAGTTTGTTCAGTGCACATCAACAGCAGTACAGCCAGAGGACTGACAGACATGGCATTTCTAGGCCCTGATATAATGATGCACGTACGCATGGTTCCCTCCTCCGTCTGTGACCTTGTGCTGGTGGGATGTTCTCAGTAGTGGAGTGTGCGGAGGCTCCAAGGGATTAGAATCAATCGATGGCGGATTTCTCTGCGCTCGTTCCCACCAGCACAATCACCATCACGCTCCACATCCTGATAAAGCGGGACAGCCTCCGAGTTCATCAGCATCCAAATGAGCAGATCCTTCGCCGGGTCTTTACTGAAGGAGCTCGCTTGCCGCGACAAATGCTCTCGGTTCTGATGGGTTTGGTGCTAATGGGGGTAAATAAGAGTGGGAAAACGGGATGGCGATGGAACTGCGGCTTCAGGGCAGCTGCGCTGTGTTATGGCACGGCTCAGGTCCGATGATATAAATGGAAAGTGAGGAATTAGGAGACGCGGGAGGTAATTAAAGAGCCTTCAGGCAGTGAATGAGCTCTTATTGAGCGCTTCCTGCAGAGGCAGCTGAATCACTGACCCTCGCTCAAGGCAGCTCGGTTGATTGATTTAACTTCTGGGCTCAGTGTTTTCTTTGGGCCGTGCGGTTCGTTTTCAGCGGCTTGACTCTAAATATGTAAATCTCATTTTCAAAAAGTTGGTGATTGATTGTTTGCCGACACAGGTCAGGCTTGGAGTGTTTCCCACTGACCGCTGAGTTGAATGAGCTCGTTTGGGAGAGCTCAGCATTCTGCACACATGATTGTGGCTCCAGGCTGGGAGGTATATCGATATGCTATCTTTATTGGGATAAATTCAGTCTTAATACTGAGTGTATGATGGGTGTGATCAGAACGGATCAGATGTAAACCAGTTATAGAGGGTATTTCAATGGTACATTAATCATCATCAAAAGAACAGCTGCTCCCAGAAGGAGGTGTGGGACTGCAGTGCTGTTGTGAAGGAAGATAAAGGTTACCAGGAACAATAAATGATGATACATTTAGACTGATATGATCAATATTTATTGAGCTACACATACAGAAGTAGTGTCTCTCAGTATGGCGTCTGGCCGCCATGTTTGCTAATACAACACGTCAGACGTCTCAGCATGGAGTTGTAGAGGTTCCTAATGGTGTCCTGTGATAATCCATCCCATGCAGCTTGAATATCCTCACACAGTTCCTGAAGATGGTGCGGTAGGGGTGGAGGTGGAGTGACACCAGGCCTTCTGGATGTGTGACGCGTGACAACAAACTGTTCATCTTGGTGCTGACCACGGTGCCTCCACACACGGATTCGTTGGTCGTCTCCACCAAGATAAAAGCGGGACTCGTCACTGAAGATGCCATTCTGAGTCACTCCATGACAGTCTGGCACGACACCATTGCAGTCTTTGGTGACGTTGACGTGGTGTTAAGGGCAGTTGTGGTAACGGTCTGTGTGCATGTTGTCCTACGTGGTGCAGCCGTCTGCCAATGGTGCTGCATTAAGAGGATGACTCATGGAGGGCATCACTGCTGAATGTCCCCAATTGTGGCTGTTAAGCGATAAGGCTCGTCCTTGCTTACGTCACATGCACGGCCGAATGTGAAACTTGAATCATCTGCATGTCTCATGATGTCAAACCTACCCACCATGTTTCAATCCTGTGGGTTGATTCCTTCGGGGTGCAGCTATTCGGCAGCTCTTCCTTTGACGATGATTGTGTATTTATGCCTTGTTACTCACCCTGACTCTGGCTTTTTTGGTCCTACAGAAACAGAAGATGAATGGAGGTTGTGCTGTAGGTCACAGTGTGGAGGCACATGGTGGTGTTGGGTAAAGAAATAAATGGCCTGAAGGAGGAATGCAGCTTCTTCTCGCGCCACAAACAGAGCGCTGAGTTCCTGCACTCTTCAGATTTACGGCCTCCACCGAGAGACCATCCGTTACTGCTAACGTCCAAAATCTGTGTGTTTATGGCACCGAGGAGCTCCAGCGTGACAAGATTTACTGAGGAGAGGCTGCACGCTGAGCTGTTGCTAGGATCAGAATTGCAGTGAGGTCCATTTTACAGAAAACTGATCTACTTCACAAAAATGTGTCATTTATCATCAGTCCATTCTGTCATGGACCCACTGTACGTGGTACAATGTCATCAGTGCACAGTTAACGCTGAACTTTGTTATGCTGATTGTAGGGTGTTATGAGTTTATGAACAATATCAGGAGTGAGTGTGTGTGTGTGTGGGGGGGAGTGTGTGAGGAGTGTGAGGAGTGTACGAAGAGTGTGAGAGGAGTATGTGAAGAGTGAGGAGTGTGAGAGGAGTGTGAGAGGAGTGTGAGAGGAGTGTGTGAGGAGTGTGTGAGGAGTGTGAGAGGAGTGTGTGAGGAGTGTGAAAGAAGTATATGAGGAGTGTGAGAGGAGTGTGTGAGGAGTGTGAAAGAAGTATATGAGGAGTGTGAGAGGAGTGTGTGAGGAGTGTGTGAGGAGTGGGAGAGGAGTGGGAGAGGAGTATATGAGGAGTGTGTGAGGAGTGTGAAAGAAGTATATGAGGAGTGTGAGAGGTGTATGTGAGGAGTGTGAGGAGTGTGTGAGGAGTGTGTGAGGAGTGTGTGAGGAGTATGTGAGGAGTGCGAGAGGAGTGCGAGAGGAGTGTGTGAGGAGTGTGAGAGGAGTATGTGAGGAGTGTGAGAGGAGTGTGAGAGGAGTATGTGAGGAGTGTGAGAGGAGTGTGTGAGTAGTGTGTGAGTAGTGTGAGAGGAGTGTGAGAGGAGTATGTGAGGAGTGTGAGGAGTGTGAGAGGAGTGTGAGAGGAGTGAGGCATTTCTTCTTATTTGTATTACAGTACGTTTTCCTGCCTTGTCCTGTAATCCCGTGTTGCTCTGAACTGAGTTAATAAAGCGTTCCTGCCCTCAGCGACTCCGAGAGACTCTTTTGCACCTCTAGTTGCAGGAAAGGAAAATGCCCCAAACTGCATCTGCACGAGTGTTAAGTGTATTTGTTTGGGTTTGTGTGTTGGTTATTTACCTGTGTGTTTGTTTACTTGTTTATTTGCCAGTGTCAGCTGTACCTTCGTAGCTGTAAACCTGTACTTGTAGGTTAAAGATCCGTTTTTTGCTGTTTTTCTCTCTTTGATTACTCAGCAGCGGAACAGTTCGTGTGTACGACTTCGGCGGTGGCGGACATTGTCATCCTGGTCGATGGCTCGTGGAGTATTGGAAGGTTAAACTTTCGCCTGGTGCGCATGTTCCTGGAAAACCTGGTCAATGCCTTTGATGTTGGAATTACTAAAGTCCGTATAGGTGCGCTCTCTGAATATTTATCTTACTGTCTCTCTGTATCTCTCTCTGTCTTTCTCTCTCTCTCTCTCTCTCTCTCTCTCTCTCTCTCTCTCTCTCCCTATCTATCTCTCTCTCTCTCTGTCTCTGAATTGTTTTAATTCAGTTACAGATAGTGGTCGATCTGCTGTGGGTGATTAACCACCAAAATGGGAGAAACTGAGAGTGTGTTAGCGTTTTTTTGACAGTGTTAGTTTGACAGTGCTAGTTTGAAAGTGTTTATTTAGCAGTCTTAGTTTGACAGTGTTTATTTGACAGTGTTAGTTTGACGGTGCTAGTTTGAAAGTGTTTATTTGACAGTGTTAGTTTGACGGTGCCAGTTTGACAGTGCTAGTTTGAAAGTGTTTATTTGACAGTGTTTATTTGAGTGTTAGTTTGACAGTTAGTTTGACAGTGTTAGTTTGACTGTGTTTATTTGACAGTGTTAGTCTGACAGTGTTTATTTGACAGTGTTAGTTTGACAGTGCTAGTTTGACAGTGTTTATTTCACAGTGTTAGTTTGACAGTGTTTATTTCACAGTGTTAGTTTGACAGTGTTAGTTTGACAGTGTTTATTTCAGTGTTAGTTTGACAGTGTTAGTTTGACCGTGTTTATTTCACAGTGTTAGTTTGACAGTGTTAGTTTGACAGTGTTCATTTCACAGTGTTAATTTGACAGTGTTCGTTTGACATTGTTAATTTGACAGGGTTTGACAGTGTTTATTTGACAATGTTGTTTTTACAGTGCTAATTTTACAGAGCTAGTTTGACAATGTTTATTTGACATTTAATTTGACAGTGTTAGTTTAATAGTGTTCATTTAACAGTGTTTGTTTGACAGTGGTTTTGATGGTGTTTGTTTTAGAGTGATAGTTATTAGTCCTAGTTTAACAGTGTTTGTTTGACAGAGTTTTGATGGTGTTTGTTTTAGAGTGATAGTTATTAGTCCTAGTTTAACAGTGTTTGTTTGACAGAGTTTTGACTGTGCTTGCTTTATACTGTTAGTTATTAGTGTTAGTTTAACAGTGTTAGTTTGTTTCCTATTCTCAGGATTGGCTCAGTACAGTGGAGATCCCAGGATTGAGTGGCATCTGAACGCCTTCACCACTAAAGAGGCTGCAATTGATGCTGTGAAGAACCTGCCATATAAAGGAGGAAACACACTCACAGGTAGAAGAACGTTCTGCTTCTTCTCCCTTCTCTGCGAGGAGGGCCAGTGAGGAGATTGTAACTTCATGCAGGAACGTCTGTAGATGTGTTTGGTTCACTTTGTTAATGTCGGAGGACAAAAAGCTTTTCACTTTGGGTGTTTTTGTGTGTGTGTGTGTGTGTGTGTTTGTGCATAGGTCTGGCCCTCATGTACATTCTGAAGAACAGCTTCAAACCAGAATCTGGGGCTCGAAGTAACGTTCCTAAAATCGGAATTCTGATCACTGATGGAAAATCCCAGGATGCAGTTGATGTTCCTGCACAGAGCCTCAGGGATGCTGGGGTGGAACTATTCGCTGTCGGTATGATTTCCCACAATTCCTCCTGATTTTCCAAGATTTTTCCGAGATTTTCCTCTTTGAAATTTCTTTGAGACTTTACCATTACTTAAAGGAAGCTGTGAAAGTAGGCAGGGTTTCTGAAGGTCGTGTGGTGGTCACCTGACACTAGTGTAAACACAGAAATCAGCAGCAACCACAGAGAAGCTCCGGGGTCTAATTCACTGTGTTTGGTTAATGTGAGAGTTTCGGAAGAACTTGACCTGGCATGGTCATCTGGCTGTGACAGTGCTTCTAGCTCCACCTATTCAGTACACTTAGTACTCCAGCAGGACGAGTAACCAAGTTGAGCACAGGTACTTAGGCATTGTAAAGGTCATATGGTCAGGGATTAGTGGCTGTACCGTGTCACACTGTCTGGTGGTGGAACAACACTGTAAGAGTGTCCGCTGAACTGTGTGTGTATGTGTGTGTGTGTGTGTGTGTGTGTGTGTGTATGTGTGTATGTGTGTATGTGTGTGTGTGTGTGTGTGTGTGTGTGTGTGTGTGTGTAGGGGTGAAGAACGCTGATGAAAACGAGTTGAAGGTCATCGCCTCCGATCCTGATCAGACACACGTCTACAATGTGGCTGATTTCAGCATTATGAACACAATCGTGGAAGGACTGACTCGGACTGTGTGTGATGGTGTAGAGCAACAAGACAAAGAGATCAGAAGTGAGTATCAGACCATAAACCAACACTTATTATAATTTCACTCTGATTATTAACTGACTCTGATTATAATCTGATTCTGATTATAAACTGACTGATTATAAACTGACTCTGATTATAAACTGATTCTGATTATAAACTCACTCTGATTATAATCTGTCTCTGATTATAAACTGACACTTATTATAATCTGTCTCTGATTATAAACGGACCCTGATTATAATCTGTCTCTGATTATAAACTGACTCTGATTATAATCTGGCTCTGATTATAAACTGACTCTGATTATAAACTGACTGATTATAAACTGACTCTTACTATAATCTCTCTCTGATTATAAACTGACTCTGATTATAAACTGATCTTGATTACAAATTGACTTTGACTATAAAATTATGCTTATTACAGACTGACTCCTATAAACAAACTCATGTTATTAGTGTTATGACTCTGTTATCTCTGTTTACTTTGTTTCTATAGTAAACTCCATTTATTAATGCGGTACAGCTGACTCCATCCTGTTGTTCTGAGTCTCTGATTTTGCCTCAGTAGTTTGATCTCTTGTGTTTCTCCTTGGAGAAGATTTGGTTCCTGAGGAGATGGAGGGCGCTCCTGAGAACCTGCAAACGTCTGAGGTAACAGCCCGAAGTTTCCGTGTGTCCTGGACCACCGCTCCGGGCAGTGTGGAGAAATACCGTGTGGTTTATTATCCATCCAAAGGAGGCAAACCAGAAGAGGTAACAGCCTTTATTCATTTCGGACTCATAATTCCCTGAAATGAGCAGACAGAATGTGTGGAAAGGACAGATTCCAAACTTTCAACCCAAACCACATTTGTACGACCATACGTACCACACATACCAAGCATTTTCTCCATCACATATCTATATAAGCTTGTACAACTAGCTTCTACTTCTTAAAGCAGACTCATCCTCATCAGTAAGACTCATCAGTAAGACTCATCAACTTACATCATCTAAGGGTTCACGAGTGACCTGTCAACAATTAGCTCCGGAGGTTTAGAAACCCTGTCATAATTAAAACTCTTTATGGCCTGAAACCCCAAAGGCTCTGTTCAGACTGCCAGCCCAAATCTGATTGTTTGACATATCCAGATTGATTTTTGACAGTCTGGACAGCAAAAGAAACCCCACATGAAATCCGATTCCAGTCAGATTTCTACAGATGCCTATCAGTCTGGATGCTCTGGATGCTCAAATCGGAGTCTTTTGCGTCACTTTCAACCCAACAAATCAACAACAGTGCCAAATCCAGGGACAGAAGTGCTGGGATTCGGCAAGACCACCAAAGAGGTCAGAACTGTGACTTGACAGAGCGACTGTTTGGGGGGCCAAATGATGCACCTTTGTCACTCCTGCATCCGCTATGAAAGCCACGTCACAAGCCTGGCTATGTAATTACTGAGGCCTATGTCATTATCACAGCATGCTAAGCAGATAGGTTGGTGATGTCTGGACACAAAAATCTGATCTGATCACTTGCAAGTCACAGTGCGGAAAGTGCAATCAGATTTCTACAGATCAGTCTGGACGCTCTGGATGCTCAAATCGGAGTCTTATGCGTCACTCGCAGGACGAGAAATCAACGACAGTGGCGAATCCAGGGTGATGGCTGGGATTCGGCAAGAGCGTCGAAGAGTTCAGAACTGTGACTTGACAGAGCGACTGTTTGGAGGGCAAAATGATGCACTTCGTCACATCCTCTATGAAAGCCACGTCACGAGAATGGCTACATAGTTACTGATGCATATGTTATTATCACAGCAAGATACACAGATAAGTTGGTGACGTCTGGACAAAAATCTGATCTGATCACTTGCAAGTAACAGTGCGGATAGTGGTCTCAGGAGATATAATTTGAGAAACAAATCCGATCTGCCTGAAGTCCAAACTCGTCCTCTGCTGAGTCACTTTCATGGAATGCAATGTCTGTTTTTTCCGAGTCAGTAAAGCGAGTCAGTCCATTTTAGTCTGGACTTTTCAGGAGTCATTTAGCTATTTAGGAAACGACCTAGAACATACTTGACCTGCCTGTTCGACCATGCCCCGATTCCATCACTAGTTGTGTATGTAGAGAATCAGTCATATGACAAGTCAGGATGGTGGTGGTGGTGCATCTTAAGAAGTTTCAACACACTGGAGCAAGTTTGACCATGAGACAGCCTAGAAAATGGCTGGACACTATCCTGACTGTCCTGCGGTTGAAGCCACTGTTCCATGCATGGTACTGGCTCAACTTGACTGGCATTAGGCAAACCTGGTTGGTTGGAACTACCATTGAGGTTCCTAGTGAGCTGAGCCGACATGGAAAGGCAGAACAACTGCAGGCACCTGATTGGTCGGATGGAATTATTGCCATAGTCGCATTTCCACCCTAAGCACACATGCTAACGCTAGCTACCAGGTTAGCGTACCCTCTTGCGTCACCTGTAAGCATCCAGAATCATCTCGTTGTCAGCATGATGACCGGCATTGAGGGGGGCAACCACAGTACATCTGCAGTGGAAAATGAAGTGACCCCTACCAAATCAAGCCGGGTCAGGTCAGGCCACACCATGTGGTCGGAAAGTGTGAGTGTCCGCCCTGATCAAGCCTTACAGCACAATACAGCACATATTTCATGTGGGTCATGGAGGTGAGGCACAGGTGCGGGACATAGCCGCAAGTTCAAGCCTAAAGTGAGACAAAACACTACGACAGACTACTGAAGTGCTAGATATACGCAGAGACTCACTCTGCAAAGGGGAGAACACTATAAAAGAGCCAGGACTGTGGAAGAGAGACGGGAGAGGCCGGAGCCTCCTTTAATCATTAATCATGTTTTTATTCCAAACTGCACACACCTCATTTGCATACCTGAATAAACGAATGAATATTAAGTAGGGCTGGTCACGGGTACTTCGGTGCTCTGAAGCACGGTAGCCTTGCCGCAAATGTGTTATTAAGGACAGGTTGTCAGTGATGTGACTGAGGAGGAAGAGAGTGCCTGGAAGAAGTCTAACTGAGGAGGCTCAGGAACCTCACCCTCTGCCTCCATTACCCAGCCCTGTCCATCACTGAACACCACCAACCTGACCCCTCAGATATTATATTAATATCATTAATATCAGTCGCTATATCAGCCAAAGTTCCTCATGGACAACCATGTACTTGTTTAGAAACTCGAATATCCAAAAGCACTGAAATGAGTGTAAGGTTAGGGTTAGGTTTAGGTTTGGACGCTGAGGTTAGGGTTAGGTTTAGGTTTGGACACAGAGGTTAGTGTTAGGTTTAGATTTGGACACTGAGGTTAGGTTTAGGTTTGGACACAGAGGTTAGTGTTAGGTTTAGGTTTGGACACAGAGGTTAGTGTTAGGTTTAGGTTTGGACACTGAGGTTAGATTTAGATTTGAACACTGAGGTTAGTGTTAGGTTTAGGTTTGGACACTGAGGTTAGATTTAGATTTGGACACTGAGGTTAGTGTTAGGTTTAGATTTGGACACTGAGGTTAGGGTTAGGTTTAGGTTTGGACACAGGTTAGATTTAGATTTGGACACTGAGGTTAGGGTTACGTTTAGGTTTGGACACAGAGTTAGTGTTAGGTTTAGATTTGGACACTGAGGTTAGGGTTAGGTTTAGGTTTGGACACTGAGGTTAGGGTTAGGTTTAGGTTTGGACACTGAGGTTAGATTTAGATCTGGACACTGAGGTTAGGTTTAGGTTTGGACACTAAGGTTAGATTTAGGTTTGGACACTAAGGTTAGATTTAGATTTGGACACTGAGGTAAGGGTTGGGTTTAGGTTTGGACACTAAGGTTAGATTTAGGTTTGGACATTGAGGTTAGGGTTAGCTTTAGGTTTGGACACTAAGGTTAGGTTTAGATTTGGACACTGAGGTAAGGGTTGGGTTTAGGTTTGGACACTAAGGTTAGATTTAGGTTTGGACACTGAGGTTAAGGTTAAGTTTAGGTTTGGAAACTGAGGTTAGATTTAGATTTGGACACTGAGGTTAGGGTTAGGTTTAGGTTTGGACGCTGAGGTTAGGGTTAGGTTTAGGTTTGGACACTGAGGTTAGATTTAGATTTGGACACTGAGGTTAGGATTAGATTTAGGTTTGGACACTGAGGTTAGGGTTAGGTTTAGGTTTGGACACTGAGGTTAGATTTAGATTTGAACACTGAGGTTAGGTTTAGGTTTGGACACTAAGGTTAGATTTAGATTTGGATACTGAGGTTAGGTTTAGGTTTAGGTTTGGACACTGAGGTTAGGGTTAGGTTTAAGTTTGGACACTAAGATTAGATTTAGATTTGGACACTGAGGTTAGGTTTAGGTTTAGGTTTAGGTTTGGACACTGCGGTTAGGGTTAGGTTTAGGTTTGGACACTGAGGTTAGGTTTAGGTTTAGGTTTGGCCACTGGGGTTAAGGTTAGGTTTAGGTTTAGATACTGACGAGAGGACACAAAAATCAATGGAATTGAACATCCTCACATGTTCTCGCAAGCAATGTAAGATGAACATGTGTGACTGTGCTTGTGTGTGTGTGTGTGTGTGTGTGTGTGTGTGTGTGTGTGTGTGTGTAGGTGGTGGTGGATGGTTCAGAGACTTCGACTGTTCTCGACAACCTAAGCTCATTGACAGAGTACGAGATCGCCGTGTTTGCCATTTACTCAGCCTCTGCCAGTGAGGGGCTCCGGGGCAGTGAGACCACCCGTGAGTAACATTCACACACTTCCACACACACAGATTGAACCTGACCATATGAATCGGTTATAATTTGTCATAATTAAATACACAAATCTTCAGAAAGAGTTCCCCTTCTGAGACAAATGAAAACTGCAGGACGATTTTCACCTGAAGCTTGGTGTGTTTCTTTTGTTATTAATCAATGGTTTAAATGTTCGGATGTTTTAATGTTGGCTCCACACATCAGAACAGTCAGAATAGTCAGAACAGTCAGGTTTAAATAGTCAGTTTATGGTGTGTTTATTGAGCTCCAGAAGAGCAGAATGTTTAGGTGAGACTGGGTTAGCATGCTAACGCTTATTCATTTTACTGCATTAGGAAATAAAATGGTCTGTTTCCATTTAATGATAATCCAGGATCCAAGTCCCAATTTATACGCTTTATACAGGTTAATGTATCAACATCAGCAGATATGTATCAGATATCGAGCCACAGTTCCCATATCGGTATATCAGTAGAGGCACAATGTGAGATTTCTTGAGATTTCGACTGTATTTGAGTAGTTGTGAGGTCACAGGTTTACACTCCTGTATAAAATCAGAGCGACTGTTTAAGCCAACATTACACGTGTGTGTGTGTTTGCTTACAGTGGCCCTGCCGATGGTCGGTGGTCTGGAGCTGTACGATGTTACTCATAACTCCATGCATGCTCGTTGGAGGGCTGCAGAAGGGGCTTCTGGGTACATGGTGCTGTTCGCTCCTCTCAGCAGTGAAACCATCGACGAGACAGAGGTATGACATCAGCAGGATACGGTTTGCTCAGATATAGACAGTGCGTATTGTTCAGTTTGTCTTGCAGCTCTGAGAACATCACGTCTCACCAAGCTCGTCTATGCACACAATAACAACAACAGGCTTGAATGGTATTGCATGCTGATGAGGATAAATCATGATGGAACAAGACAGTTCAAGGTGCCCTGTATTAAATTCAGGTGATGCTGCATCCAGGATGATGTTGGGAAATGTGTGGAGACCAAAAATCCAGATACTCTGAATGGCCTTAGTTTTAGCTTTAGTAGTTTCCATATATGGATGCCGGCACTAATTTCTGCCAACATCAGGCTGGTGCAGTGACCCCACTGAATGGCCAGAGGTTCCAACCTGGACTTTATTTTGTCTTAATGAGTCTCCAGGTTAGCAAATTACCAGGGAAACTTTTCAAAATAAAAGTATTTTACTTGAAAGCATTTATAAGGCATTATATAGCATAGGAATAAGTGTGTATATTTGCTTCTAAGTAGTTATAATTACATGCAGAACATTTTATAACACAAGATTATATGAGATTATAATTATAAAGTCAGGCTTCATTATGCATTATACAATAAATAGGTACAGCCCTTAAACATTTACTTCCCCCCCCCCCCCCCCCCC
>CM067479.1:10094131-10128924 GCA_034552555.1 Semaprochilodus insignis | reverse complement strand
CCCCCCCCCCAAAAAAAAAAAATAATAATTGTGCCAAAACGTGTCTTTATGTCGACTGTTTCCAGAAGTGCCATCAACTTCTCTGGGCTCTGAGGCATCGGAGTTGGACCCTCACACAGTGGAAACGTGTACTCAGATTAATGAATATTTCAGGTGGAAGAAATGGACGCCATACACGGTTTAGCGCAATGGCGAACATAGCCAGAATAGTGCTAGTTTTAACCTTACTATCTTTAATTTAACATACCATCCCAACTTTTTTCAATTATAGAAATGATTTTTAACCTTAATTTAACATACCATCCCAAACGTTTCTAATTATAGAAATAGAAATGATTTTTAACTTTATTAAACATACATCCCAACTTTTTTTTAAATTATAGAAATAGAAATGATTTTCAACATTAATTTAACATACCATCCCAACTTTTCTTTTCAATTATAGAAATATAAATTATTTTTTAACATTAAATGAACGTACCATCCCAACTTTTTTTAGATTATAGAAATAGAAATGATTTTCAACATTAATTTAACATACCATCCCAACTTTGTTTCAGTTATAGAAAATTTTTATCGTTAATTGAACATACCATCACAACTTTTCTTTTCAGTTCTAGAAAGTATTTTTTAACATTAAATGAACGTACCATCCCAACTTTATTAAATTATAGACATAGAAATAAACTTTAACTTTAATTTAACATACCATACCAACTTTTTAAATAATAGAATTAGAAATATTTTTTACTTTAATTGAACATACCATCCCAACTTTTCTTTTCAATTATAGAAATAGAAATTGTTTTTAACTTTAATTTAACGTACCATCTCAACTTTTTTTTAAATTATAGAAATAGAAATGATTTTCAACATTAATTTAACATACCATCCCAACTTTTCTTTTCAATTATAGAAATATAAATTATTTTTTAACATTAAATGAACGTACCATCCCAACTTTTTTTAGATTATAGACATAGAAATAAATTTTAACTTTAATTTAACATACCATACCAACTTTTTAAATAATAGAATTAGAAATAACTTTGACTTTAATTTAGCATACCATCCCAACTTTTTTTCAATTATAGAAATTTTTTTAACATTAATTGAACATACCATCGCAACTTTTCTTTTCAATTATAGAAATATAAATTATTTTTACTTTAATTTAACATACCATCCCAACTTTATTTAAATTGTAGAAATAGAAATAATTTTCAACTTTAACATACCATCCCAATTTTTTTCTGATTTGGGGAGGTAGATGAGACATGAATAATTTAGTTTCAGTCATCCCAACCCAAACTGCACTTACTGACTCGCTGTTCCACTTTCAGAACGCTTCACGTGAGCAGTCAATGCTCTAACGCCTGTTGCAACGTACACTTATTGACTAAATGAATCTTTCTCAGTCTTGTCAATGAAGTACTGGCCTGAAGAATCAGCTGCTGCTCTGAGGGTAATGGATTTGTTCTTATGGATGCAGGTTAAAGTAGGCGAGACTGTGACGGACATGGAGTTGGTGGGTTTGAGCCCTGATACGGAATACACAGTTACGGTGTACGCTATGTTCGGAGAGGAAGCCAGCGACCCCACCACAGCGCAGGACACCACCTGTTAGTGCTTCATTACACTGACACCTGCACCTATACCTACAGCACCTGCGTTCTTTACCGCCAAGTACAAACTCTGCTCAGACCAAACAGGGAGTTACACGTTGTATCTGATTTATATTGGTGGACATTCGCTTTATTTAAGGAAAACCATGTGATGATTAAGTACATGTAGATGCTGTATGACATGATGTTATCTATAAAAATGATCTGACCTTTTACAGCTTGTTGGCTGCATTAGCTTTATAGCTTCAGTGTTAAAGTTAAAGAAGGAAAGCCACTGTGTCGTGGCTGACTGACTAATTTAGGGTAAGGGGAGCATGGGGAACTGGGAAAAATGGCTGACCTATTGCTTTTAAACCGGGTTACATGTCTTTGCTTCTCTGAGATGTGTTTGTGAGAGTCTCCAGGCCTAATTCCGATGCGTTATGTATATTCAGTGTCTCTGAGGCCTCCTCGGAATCTGCGAGTCACTGAGGTTGACCACAGCTCTGTCCGGCTCATCTGGGACGCACCCTCAAACAAGGTCAAAGGTTACCGTCTGATGTATTCCAGGAGCGGTGGGGTCCAGACTAAAGAGGTAAGCTTTAAACTGCTGTAGGCTGAATGGGAGGGACTAAACTGCTGTAGGCTGAATGGGAGGCACTAAACTGCTGTAGGCTGAATGGGAGGGACTAAACTGCTGTAGGCTGAATGGGAGGCACTAAACTGCTGTAGGCTGAATGGGAGGGACTAAACTGCTGTAGGCTGAATGGGAGGGACTAAACTGCTGTAGGCTGAATGGGAGGCACTAAATTGCTGTAGGCTAAATGGAAGGAGCTAAACTGCTATACACTGAAAGGGAGAGGCTAGATTGCTATAGGCTGAATGGGAGGGGCTAAACTGCTATTGGCTGAAAGGGAGGGCCTAAACTGCTGTAGGCTGAAAGGGAGGGGCTAAACTGCTGTAGGCTGAATGGGAGGGGCTAAACTGCTGTAGGTCGAATTTGAGGGGCTAAACTGCTGTAGGCTGAATAGGAGGGCCTGTATTGCTGTGTCCCTAGTGGGAGGGGCTAAATTTGTGCAGACCAAATGGGAGAAGCTAAACTGCTGTAGACTGAATGTGAGAGGCTAAAATCCTGTAGACTGAATGAGAGGGACTTAACTGCTGTAGATTGAATGGGAGGGGCTAGATTGCCATAGGCTGAATGGGAGGGGCTAAACTGCTATAGGCTGAATGGGAGGACCTAAACTGCTGTAGGCTGAAAGGGAGGGGCTAAACTGCTGTAGGCTGAATATGAGGGCCTGTATTGCTGTCTCCCTAGTGGGAGGGGCTAAATTGGTGCAGACCAAATGGGGG
The DNA here is from genome assembly GCA_034552555.1 of Semaprochilodus insignis. Lineage (NCBI taxonomy): Eukaryota > Metazoa > Chordata > Actinopteri > Characiformes > Prochilodontidae > Semaprochilodus > Semaprochilodus insignis. Next base: position 10,125,967 of record CM067479.1, on the reverse strand, counting down.
ATGCTAAACTGCTGTAGGTCTAAGAGAAAGGGCTGAACTACTATAGTGGGAAGTCTGATGTAAATGACAATACTTCTGTGGACAGCAATATGTAAATGCTCATAGTAGTGACATCACAACCATGATGAATTACTGAAGGCCTACTGCAAAAGGCTAAATTGCTTTAGGCTGAATGGGAGGGGCTAAACTGCTATAGATCTAATGAGAAGGGCTGAACCACAGTAGGCCTAATAGGAAGGCTTAAACTGCTATAGGCCTAATGGGAGGGGCTCAATTGCTGTCTCCCCTAGAAGGAGGGGCTAAATTGGTGCCGACCACATGGGAGGAGCTTAAGGCCTAAGAGGGGAGGCTAAACTACTGTAGGCTTGATGCGAGGCCTAATGTAAATGACAATACTTCTGTGGGCAGTGATATGTAAATATGCTTAGTAGTGACATCACAACCATGATGAATTATTGTTGGCCTAATACAAAAGGACGGAATTGCTGCAGGCTGAATGGGAGGAGTTAAATTGCTATCTCACTAGTGGGAGGGGCTCAGTTGGTGCAGACCACACGGGGGGAGCTTAAGGCCTAAGAGGAGATGATAAACTGCTTTAGGCCTAGTGGGAGGCGTAATGTGAATGACAATGCTTCTGTGGGCAGTGATTATGTAAATGTTCATGGTAGTGACATCACAACCATGATGAACTGAAAACGAGCTGTCCTAGCCGCTTAGTTTCCATATATTGACTGTGTCATTTCAATAGATCTATATTGTGAGTTTAGTATGGAGTAAATGTGAATATATTTAAGAGTGAATTTGTGAGTGCCTCGCTGTGTTTGCTGTGGTCCAGATGGAGGTGGGTCCGGTCACCGACGTTTACCTGAGGAACCTGGAGTCTGTGACAGAATACACAGTGGGAGTGTTCGCCGTCTACGATGAAGGCCAATCAGAACCTCTTAACGGAGGCTTCACCACCAGTAAGATCAGAGTTCAGCTCATATAGAAATGAAGGCGGGGCGATATGATGATCAGACACTCTGCTGAGATTGTCTTGTATCCTTTCATCTCTTTTAGCTCTCGCCAACCAGTAAAAATCAATCAGTCAGTCTCTCTTTTTCTTTTCCTCTCTAGCAACATCTATTCCCATCTTTTCTCAGCCTCTGCCATGACGTCCATGCTGGGAATACTGAGCTAGCTTCTTCTTGTATATCTTCTTTAGACCCATAGTTGTTGGTGTGTGAGGTGGAGCCTTCAAGCATTAATGCAGTTCTCTTGAGACGTCTCGTACACGCGCCTCCAAAGTTAGATTGCACTACAGCCGGCGTTCCGAACCCGGAGTGGGGATGACAGAGACCTCATGCTCCCTATTATAAGTCAGTGTACCATCAAAATGATTAGGAAGCTGTTACTTCAAGGCAGAATCATCACATAATGTTGCTTTAATGTAAATGTGAGATTTTATTGGAGTCAGGTTAAAGTGTGGTAGCCCTAGTGGGAGGGGCTTACTTGGTGCAGACCAAATGGGAGGAGCTATGCTGCTGCAGGCCTAGCAGTAATGTGATTTGGAGTGTTTTTACTGGTCCGTTCATTCTAAAATGTATGTAAAGAACCTCACAAATCACCAAAATGGAGATACGTGTTGCAATGATGCATCATATTAAGACTCGCTGACTCAGCAATCTGCAGTACACTCCGCAGACCTTGATCACCTGCAGGCCCTAAAGTCTGTGTGGGTCGTTGCTTCGTCGCTGCAGTAAACTGAAAGCGGACTGAAACGGGGAAAGCGCTCTGATGTCTTTAGAAGTAAGTGCAGCGGTAAATATCCGTGCTGTGTCAGCGCGAGGAACGTTACTGAAGGCTAAATTCAATTCAATCCAACCAGTTCTCATAAGCGACCTGCATCAGAGCCAACACGGGCTATAAACGAATCTCAGAGCGAGTTCATCTCTCGGCTGTAAATGCAGAGCAGTGCAGATGTGTTTCTGACAGATACATACCGACCGTTAAGACACCTTCAAACTTGCAGAGACACCAGAAAGAGTCCTAAGCACACTGATAACCATTTTTGGCCCATTATAGGAATTTCCAAGGCCCGTGTTGGCTCTGATACAGGTCGTTTATGAGAACCGGTTGGATTGAATTGAACTGTATGAACGGCAAGAACCTTTTTATAGTTCAAAGAACCTCCATGTAGTTTAAGAACCTTTTAAGCTTCGAAAACAGGTTCTTCACGTGCTCAGATCTTAATATAGAAATGAACCTTCAAGGGAGTAAATGGGTTCCTCTGGGGAAGTCGTTGTTTAGGAGCTCACTGTTTCAAAGATGCCATAACGTGTATTTATTCAGCATTTAAATTGTTCTCTGATGTTCCAAATAGCTGCTATGTAACATTGTTCAAGGTGAAAAATCCCCGTATGTGGTTTTACACACCCATTAATACCCTATGGCTTGGTCCTACAATGGAATGGCTGTTTTCCCTTTTCCCATTCATTGCTCATGAATGAGCTCTGCACTGATTGGCCGGGTTACGGTGAGACGGCGCAATGATCACACAGACACAACATGTGGAAATAGACTAAATAAAACAAGCCTCTGTGTAAATAAGCTCCGCCCTTATACTGCTTAGTTAGCTATGCTAGTTAGCTTGCTAGTAGCTAATGTTACTTTTACTAGCTGCTAGCTTTCCATCTGGACATCAACACACAGTAGATTAAACTGTTCCTCACTATGAAACTCTCAGTTTAAGATACAATCACACAGCATGGCTGCTACTTACAGGCTGCTGTTGGGGTTGTGGTGCTAATAAAGGTGGAGCTGCTCCTCCTCTCTTCAGTCTCTTATTCAGGAAGTGAAATGTGCAGACTGCAGCATTAAAGCTCTCCGTGATCCTGTTAAAGATGTGGGAGTTGGGCTGTTTAGCGAATGTTCCATTCCACCTTAAATGGTGTTGCAGTTACATTCTCATGCCTGCACAAGCTGTAGCATTTAAGGTGGAACGGAACATTGGATTAAGAAGATGGTGAATAGGAAGCGACTTCAGCCTGGTTTAAAGATGAACATCCACCATGTACCCCTGACAGTTGGGGTCCCTGGGAAGGGAACGGAAAGTGCCCACACAGTTCCCTCACAGCCTGGAACGCTGGATTTCTCCATATAATCCACCATTTTGGATGCTGTTACTCCGTTGTTGTGGGTGTATGTACATGTAGGGGGTTTACTGCTGTTCTGGAGGTTTATGAGTCTGACAGCGTGTGATTGGTCTGTATCCTTCAGAGCTCGTTCCGGCCCCACTGACCCTCAGGTTCAATGAAGTGACGGCGGACAGTTTCCAGGTGAGCTGGACGCAGCCTGCGGATGGAGTGATGCTCTATAAGCTGGCCTGGAGACCCCTCGGAGAGGTGGACAGCGAAGAGGTCAGAGTGCAGTTTTGAATGTCACATTTGAATGACTATTATTCATATTTATAAACACGTGGCTTTAATTTTACATTTCAAGGTTAAGCAGTCATCTCCAGAACCGCATCTACAAGCCTCTGCTTCACCCTATTGAAAAGCAGGTTGAGGTTTGAGTGAGCTGAGAGACGTTTCTGGGGGATGTATGTGCAGAAAATTTTTGGGTGACTGTTGACTTCTTTTGACTGTTTGTTAGCAACGTTAGCATAAGCTGCATTTATTAATTATTATAATCTGCTCGATATTTACATTCTAGAGCAGAATACTCTACATAGACTCACCATCAAAAAATAGTCACCAAAGACTGCAATGGTGTCGTGCCAGACTGTCATGGAGTGACTCAGAATGGCAGCGGGTCATCTTCAGTGACGAGTCCCGCTTTTGTCTTGGTGAAGACGACAAACAAATCCATGTGTGGAGGCACCGTGGTCAGCGGGTTTGTCACGTGTCACACGTCCAGAAGGCCTGGTGTCACTCCACCTCCACCCCTACCGCACCATCTGCAGGAACTGTGTGAAGATATTCAAGCAGCATGGGATGGATTATCACAAGACACCATTAGGAACCTCTATTACTCCATCCCGAGACGTCTGGCACGTTGGGTTAGCAAACACGGCGGCCTGACTCCATACTGAGAGACACTCACTCACACTCACCGACACTTTGATAATGAGTGTATTGCTACTAAACAGTTAATAAGCAAAGACGTACGACTTTAACTATCAATAATAAAGCATGCAGAGACTTCTAGCGATCGTAAAATACTTTAGTGGTGATAAACTAGGACGCCTTTCGAAACACTGTGTCCTTAAGGTTCTCAGAGCAGCTCAGCATTCAGGTCATAAAGTCAGCTGGAATCGGTCTTCTCCAGGTGAGGCGTGAAATATGATGGATGGATTTTATAGAGCGACGCCATCAGAGAGACATTCCCCATCAGAGCTCGCAGCCAATTATATTCCAGCTCGCTCAGCTCACTGCGGCAGCTCAGCTACAACTTCATTAACCCACAGTGAAAGAGTGGACGACTTCAAAGAGAATGGTTTACTCTTCAGGTAGACTCGGGTTCAGGCCGTATTCTTCCACAGACAGTACCGCCGGTGTTTTGCCCCCATTGTCCTGCTCCCCTGCGTGCTTAGAGTAAAGCGTCTGGCAGCTTGTCTTTACCGCTCAGCCGCACAGCTCTCGTTTCCATTCTTTCCTGTTAGGATAGTGAAACGCTGTTTTGATGGGAAGAAACTACAGGATGACTTTTACGAGCTCCTTTATAAATCAGTCGGTACGGCCTGTAAACCTGAACCTGAACTGGACACCTCCACCGGTTCTGTTACTGGTCATTAATAATAGCTGTGTAATTTCATATTTTACTACGAGCTCCGAGATTCGGGTTCATGTGTCTCGGCTCCCTGAAGCACTATGAGCAGCCCTAGTTCAGCTCAGATTTACTCCCCTTTACCCCAATGCAGACTCAAGTTTGCAGCCTTAGTTTAGAACTGGAGTTACGGACTAATGTAGCTAACAAGCAAGTGATGTGGTGTTTTGGTGGTATGACATGGTGATTTTAGGGGTGTGATGTGATGTTTTGGTGGTATGACGTGGTGATTTTAGGGGTGTGATTTGGTGTTTTGGTGGTGTGACGTGGTGATTTTAGGGGTGTGATGTGATGTTTTGGTGGTATGACGTGGTGATTTTAGGGGTGTGATTTGGTGTTTTGGTGGTGTGACGTGGTGATTTTAGGGGTGTGATATGGTGTTTTGGTGGTGTGATGTGATGTTTTTAGGGGTGTAACATGGTGTTTTGGTGGTGTGATGTGGTGTTTTTAGGGGTGTAACATGGTGTTTTAGTGGTGTGATATTCTGCTTTGGTGGCACGGCATCTGTGGTGTATGACTGGTGTTGGGTATAAAATGGTGTTGGTTTTGGTGGTGTGACATGGTGTTTTGGTGATGTGGTGTTTCGGTGATGTGATGTGGTGTTTTTTGTGGCATGTCATGATGTTTTGGTGGTATAACGTCGTGATTTTAGAGGTGTGATGTGGTGTTTTTGTGCTGTGATGTGGTGTTTTTAGGGTTTTTTGGTGATGTGACATGATGTTTTGGTGGTGTGACCTTGGATTTTAGTGGTGTGACATGGTATTTTGGTGGTGTGATATAGTGTTTTCAGTGGTGTGATGTGGCATTTGTAGTGGCGCCGTGTGGTGTTTTGGTGGTGTGATGTCTTTTTCTAGTAGGCATAAAACTGAAGTTGGCTTCCTATTTGACAGTTTCTTATTGAAGTTACTGGCTGGCAAATATGTGGCATCTTCACTGGCACATTTGGGGCAAGCATGTGGTATTTTAGAGATTGTGGAGGTATAAGCTTCTATTACTTGTTAGCCACATTAGCCTTGTAGCCTCCAGGGCTAAAACTGAAAGAGCAAACTTCAGACACCAAGCATGTCTTGGCTAATCGCCTACATTTGGATGAATTGTTTGGGGGGGGCAGGGTACATTTGATCTGTAAACAGCTCTGCCCATACAGCGAAAGCTTTTTACCACTACGTGTGGCCCAGTAGACAAACCGCTGAACATACAACAGTGGAAGATATTATTTTTCCTTAGAGTTTGCAAACACTCCAACGGAAAATGTCTGTAGTATCTGGATCAATATCAGAGCCGTTCCAGGCATGTTGTAATCGATCGTGTATCAGCTATATTAATCCTGATCTTATATAGACCTGTATGTAGTTTCTCTCTGAACAGACAGTATCCACCTAATGAAAAACTCCATCTGTGATTTTGCTTTGAACTAGAGGTAGACTGGGGGGTGGCTGGCTGGGGGGTGGCAGGGTGGAGACGGGGGTATTCAATATAGTGGGTCTGTCTGTAATGTGTGTGTACGTGTGTATGAAGTAAAATGCATCAGGCGTTTTTATGACTGGCCAGGAGTCGTGCAGCTGTTCTTTACAGATAGCACTGCAGGTCGATATGTTTGCAGAGAGCCAGTGGAGCAGATAATAACGCCACACTGAGTGCTCGGCTGGAATGGCACCACCGCTCTCTGACCCACAGCCATGGACACAGACCCTGTCCCAACAAAAAACCTCCCCCTAAAGTCTCACAGCCTGAGCTTCACTCCAGACTTGTTATCTGCTCTAACTGGAAGCAGAACTGTATGTGTGTGATTTAGCATCAGTACCAAACCGGCTGATAGCACCACCTGAATAATCACCACAGGCCCTAAGATAAGATATTATCACAGCACTTGAGTTGTGATACCTTCCTACTGTGATATTTAAAGATCAGTGAAATGCTTTGTATTGTGAAATATTCTGATTTATTATTTTTGACTGCAAATTATTTTCCCAAAGAAAACTTTTGGTGTTTTAGTACTGTGGCAGAGGAGTTTTGGTAATGTTTTGGGGGTGTGACCTGATGTTTTGCACCTGTGACCTGGCTTTTTTGGTGGTGTTTTGGTAATGTTTTGGTGGTGTGGTAGTCTGACGTGGTGTTTTGGTGGCATAGCATGATGTTTTTCTGGTGTAACGTACTGTTTTGGTGGCATAAAACAGTACTTGGTTGGTGTGATGTGGTGTTTTGGTGGTGTGATGTGGCGTTTTGGTGGTGTGACAATGTTTTGGTGGTACAGTATGGTGTTTCGGTGACTTGGTGTGATGTTTTCCTGGTGTAACATATTGTTTTGGTGGCATGAAGTGTTTTTTTGTGATGTGACATGGTGTTTTGGTGGTGTGATGTGGTGTTTTACTGGTGTGGTATGGCATTTTCCAGGTGTTCTGATAGTGTGATGTTTGGTGTGATTTTGGTGGTGTGACATGGTGTTTTGGGTGGTGTAACATGGTGTTTTGGTGGCGTGACATGGTGTTTAAAGTGGTGTGATGTGGTATGACCTGGTCTTTTGGTGGTGTGTTGTGGAGTTTTGGTGGTGTGTTGTGGAGTTTTGGTGGTGTGATGTGGTGTTTTGGGTGGTGTGACATGGTGTTTTGGGTGGTGTAACATGGTGTTTTGGTGGTGTGAAGTGGTGTTTTGGGGGTGTGATGTGTTGTTTTGGTGGTGTGACGTGTTTTTTTAAGTGGTGTGATGTGGTATGACCTGGTGTTTTGGTGGTGTGTTGTGGAGTTTTGGTGGTGTGACGTGGTGTTTTGGTGGCGTGATGTGGTGTTTTGATTGTGTAACGTGGTGTTTTGGTTGTGTGTGGTGTTTTGGGTGGTGTGACGTGGTGTTTTTGCGGTGTGACATGGTGTTTTGGGTGGTATGATGTGGTTCTCGTTCCTCACTGAATGGTTGTTTTGGACTGTTCCTTGTGTTTAAAGGTGGTTGTGCCGGGTGATGTGGACTCATATGTGGTGAATGATCTCTCTTCTCTGACGGACTATGAAGTTCTGCTTTCTGCAATCTACAATGACAACTCCGAGAGCAATGCTGTGGCTGGATTACAATCCACACGTAAGTCAAGATGATTTATTCCAGAAACCTGTCAGTGACTGTTTATACAGCAGTGTTCTACCTGTGTTGTTCTTCTGACAGTGGTACAGTATTCTGACCACAGCTGGGTCATTTCTATGGCTGTTAAGCAACAGCAATGGTCAGGCTACTGTAACCTACCAGGGCTATTTTACTTTGCAGAGTATATGGGCAATATTAAAAGCATATATGAAACAATGTTTGGACTTTTCTTCACTGTATAAAACTGCTGTATAAAAGGTAAACGAGAGTTAATTTGATATTTGATATTGAGATTATAATTGATTTCAGTAGTTCAGCAGATGTCACATGAACGTTATTAAACCTTGAATGTTTTTTGTGTCTCCAGTGGGCAGCATCACTACCACCGCCATCCCCCCTGCCACCACCCCAGCAGGTCAGTGAGGGCAAGAGAGGCAGACAGACTGAAGATTCACTGTTCTGTGTCTCTCTCTCTCTCTCTCTCTCTCTCTCTCTCTCTCTCTCTGTTTCTGTGTTCTGCTGTTCAGCCTTCAGGCTTTCTTAAATCATCTTACTGAATATCTAATATTTCTGATTATGAAATTCACAATTTAAGATGATTCCACTTTCCAAGATTTAGTAACCAGTTAGGAACCTCCAACAGATCAGAGTTAGGACCCACCAACAGATCAGAGTTAGGAATCACCAACAGATCAGAGTTAGGAATCACCAACAGATCAGAGTTAAGATCGACCAACAGATTAGAGTTAAGAACCACCAACAGATCAGAGTTAGGAATCACCAGCAGATCAGAGTTAAGAACCACCAACAGATCAGAGTTAGGAATCACCAACAGATCAGAGTTAAGAACCACCAACAGATCAGAGTTAAGATCCACCAACAGATCAGAGTTAGGAATCACCAGCAGATCAGAGTTAAGATCCACCAGCAGATCAGAGTTAAGATCCACCAACAGAACAGTTTTAGGAACCACCAGCAGAACAGAGTTAGGAACCACCAACAGATCAGAGTTAGGAACCACCAACAGATCAGAGTTAAGATCCACCAATAGATCAGAGTTAGGACCCACCAACAGATCAGAGTTAGGAACCACCAACAGATCAGAGTTAGGAATCACCAGAAGATCAGAGTTAAGATCCACCAGCAGATCAGAGTTAAGATCCACCAACAGAACAGTTTTAGGAACCACCAGCAGAACAGAGTTAGGACCCACCAGCAGAACAGAGTTAGGAACCACCAACAGATCAGAGTTAGGAATCACCAACAGATCAGAGTTAAGAACCACCAACAGATCAGAGTTAGGAATCACCATCAGATCAGAGTTAGGACCCACCAACAGATCAGAGTTAAGATCCACCAACAGATCAGAGTTAAGAACCACCAACAGATCAGAGTTAGGAATCACCAACAGATCAGAGTTAGGAATCACCAGCAGATCAGAGTTAGGACCCACCAAGAGATCAGAGTTAGGACTCACCAAGAGATCAGAGTTAGGATCCACCAGCAGATCAGAGTTAAGATCCACCAACAGAACAGTTTTAGGAACCACCAGCAGAACAGAGTTAGGAACCACCAACAGATCAGAGTTAGGAACCACCAACAGATCAGAGTTAGGAACCACCAACAGATCAGAGTTAGGAACCACCAACAGATCAGAGTTAGGAACCACCAACAGATCAGAGTTAGGAACCACCAACAGATCAGAGTTAGGAACCACCAACAGATCAGAGTTAGGAACCACCAACAGATCAGAGTTAGGAACCACCAACAGATCAGAGTTAGGAACCACCAACAGATCAGAGTTAGGACCCACCAACAGATCAGAGTTAGGAACCACCAACAGATCAGAGTTAGGACCCACCAACAGATCAGAGTTAGGAACCACCAACAGATCAGAGTTAGGACCCACCAACAGATCAGAGTTAGGAACCACCAACAGATCAGAGTTAGGACCCACCAACAGATCAGAGTTAGGAACCACCAACAGATCAGAGTTAGGACCCACCAACAGATCAGAGTTAGGAACCACCAACAGATCAGAGTTAGGACCCACCAACAGATCAGAGTTAGGAACCACCAACAGATCAGAGTTAGGACCCACCAACAGATCAGAGTTAGGAACCACCAACAGATCAGAGTTAGGACCCACCAACAGATCAGAGTTAGGAACCACCAACAGATCAGAGTTAGGACCCACCAACAGATCAGAGTTAGGAACCACCAACAGATCAGAGTTAGGAATCACCAGCAGATCAGAGTTAAGATCCACCAACAGAACAGTTTTAGGAACCACCAGCAGAACAGAGTTAGGACCCACCAACAGATCAGAGTTAGGAACCACCAATAGATCAGAGTTAGGACCCACCAACAGATCAGAGTTAGGAACCACCAACAGATCAGAGTTAGGACCCACCAACAGATCGGAGTTAGGACCCACCAACAGATCAGAGTTAGGAACCACCAACAGAACAGTATTAGGAACCACCAGCAGAGCTGAACTTACCTGAATGTAACTGAGTGTAAATGTCCTGCAGTGTCCAGACTCGGGGTGATTGACCTGCAGGTGGGGGATGAGACCACTCACAGCCTGCAGGTGAGCTGGGAGTTTCAGGATGTGGATGTAAACAAGTTCAGAGTGACGTACATCAGCCTGAGAGGAGATCGAGCGGAGGAGACGGTGAGAGTACATACTCGCAGTAGATCATACTTTCCAGAAACACAACATACAGAATGGTGTATCAGCAGGATACAGATGTTCAGAAAGAGCCCAGCCTGGTGTACAGCTCATTAGATCATGCAGATGTTACAGCTGCAGAATTCAGAGCCATGTTTAGAGTGTAGTAGTGAGGGGACGTGTTCTTATATACTTCATTCTGATTTAGACGAACCATATTATAATAATGCAGTAATGAACAAATTCACTAATAACTGCTGAGCTGTGTATGAATGTAGTCTGTGAGTTCATGAAGTCAACATCCCAAAATAGTGTTAAACCCAACCTGCATCAGAACCTGGTTCTTACACCATATTGTCCAAAGGATTGGCTCGTCTGCCTTCACACACATATGAACTTGAGGGACGTCCCATTCTTAATCCATAGGGTGTAATATGATGTCGGCCCACCCTTTACAGCTATAACAGCTTCAACTCTTCTGGGAAGGCTTTCCACGAGGTTTAGGAATGTGTTTATGGGAATTTCTGACCATTCTTCCAGAAGTGCATTTGTGGGTTCAGACACTGATGTTGGACGAGAAGGCCTGGAAGACTCTAATTCATCCCAAAGGTGTTCTATCGGGTTGAGGTCAGGACTCTGTGCAGGCCAGTCAAGTTCTTTCACACCAAACTCGCTCATCCATGTCTTTATGGACCTTGCTTTGTGTACTGGTGCACAGTCATGTTGGAACAGGAAGGGGCCGTCCCCAAACTGTTCCCACAAAGTTGGGAGCATGAAATGGTCCAGAGTCTCTTGGTCTGCTGAAGCATTAAGAGTTCCTTTCACTGGAACTAAGGGGCCGAGCCCAAATCCTGAAACACAGCCCCAAACCATAATCCCCCTTCCACCAAACTTCACGCTCGGCACAATGCAGTCAGACAAGTAACGTTCTCCTGGCAACTGCCAAACCCAGACTCTTTTTTCGGATTGTCAGATGGAGAAACGTGATTGGTTACTCCAGAGAACACGTCTCCACTGCTCTAGAGTCCAGTGGCGGCGCTTTACACCGCTGCATTCGACGCTCTGCATTGCGCTTGGTGATGTAAGGCTTGGATGCAGCTGCTCGGCCCTGGAAACCCATTCCATGAAGCTCTCTACACACTGTTCTTGAGCTGATCTGAAGGACACATGAAGTTTGGAGGTCTGTAGTGATTGACTCTGCAGAAAGTTGGTGACCTCTGCGCACTATGCCCCTCAGCATCCGCTGACCCCGCTCTGTCATTGTACGTGTCCTACCACTGGGTGGCTGAGTTGCAGTCGTTCCCAATCGCTTCCACTTTGTTATAATCCCACTGACAGTGGACTGTGGAATATTTAGTAGTGAGGAAATTTCATGACTGGGCATGTTGCTCAGGTGGCATCCTATCATGGTACCACGCTGGAATTCACTGAGCTCCTGAGAGTGACCCATTCTTTCACTAATGTGTGTAGGAGCAGTCTGCGTGTCTAGGTGCTTGGTTTTATACACCTGTGGCCGTGGAAGTGGTTGGAACCCCTGAATTCAATGATTTGGATGGGTGAGGGAATACTTTTGGTAGTATAGTGTACTATCTAACAAGAGCTAGACTGATGATTAGCTAACAGGCTGATCCATTCATATTCAGTGCCAGGCTTTAACAAGTACAATGTGCTGCTGGAATGTCTCAAAAGCTTCGACCGTCCGAGTTTCAGCAGACTGGAGATAAGATCTGTTAAAGCCAGTGGGTGAAAGTGCATGTACACCACCATTAGCTTCACAGAGCACTGGAAATCCCACTGAGACTCGGCCCATCAGATCTTACAACCAGAACTATGAGTTATAAACAGCCCTGATTCATCATGCGGCTCCGTGTCAGAGTTTATATCTGACCATCTGACCGTCAGCCTCACCCTCACTTTAATTCAGCCACAGAGTCTCAGCAGGTCAGAGAGAGAGCAGAGGGAGATAAAGGAGGACAAAGAACTCATCATTATCTCCAACACTGACCTTCACAGCACTGAAACAGTGAAGGGGGGAGGGGGCAGAGAGATAAAGGAGGGGGTCATTCTCCAAAATACATTTCCAGATACTTTCAATAATGAGTCATATGAGGACACACTCATTCTGAGATAAAGGGAGAGAAGGAGAGAGAGAGAGAGAGAGAGAAAGGGGGTGAGAGAGGGTGAGAGAGAGAGAGAGAGAGGGTAAGAGAGAGACACCTACTCTGTGTAGTTTGTTTCAGCACCACAGTTCTGGTGGACAGCTCCCCCCTGATAGAAGTCGTTTTCAGTTCAGCAGAACGTTCTGCTGGAGGACTTACTCAAAGTCAAGGGTGAGGCGTGTTCTTAGCACATTAAGAACACTCCGAATCCGGTTAGCCCCGCCCATTCGTCCTTCAGCAGTTTAGCCACTTTCACTCAGCTTACAGCAGTTTAGCCCCGCCCATTTAGCCTACAGCTGTTTAGCCACGTCTGTTCAGCATACAGTAGTTTATTCAACCTGCCGCAGTTTAGCCCCGCCCATTCAGCCTACAACAGTTTAGCCAGGCCCATTTGTCCTATAGCAGCTTAGCCCCACCCATTCAGCCTACAGCAGTTTAGCCTAACCCATCCAACCTACAGCAGTTTAGCCTAGCTTTACCTTGTTTATTCAACCTACCGCAATGTAGCCCCGCCCATTCAGCCTACGACAGTTTAGCCCCACCTATTTAGCCATCCCACCTAGTTTAGGCAGGTCCATTCATCCTATAGAAGCTTAGCTCCACTCATTCGGCCTAAAGCAGTTTAGCCCCTCCCATTCAGCCTACAGCCGCGTAGCTGCGTCCATTCTTCTTATAGCAGCTTAGCCCCACCCATCCAACCAACAGCAGTTTAGACAAGTCAATTCATCCTATAGCAGCTTAGCCCCACCCATCCAACCTATAGCAGTTTAGCCAGGTCCATTCATCCTATAGCAGCTTAGCCCCACCCATCCAACCAACAGCAGTTTAGACAGGTCAATTCATCCTATAGCAGCTTAGCCCCACCCATCCAACCTATAGCAGTTTAGCCAGGTTGATTCATCCTATAGGAGCTTAGCCCCACCCATCCAACCTACAGCAGTTTAGCCAGGTCCATTCATCCTATAGGAGCTTAGCCCCACCCATCCAACCTACAGCAGTTTAGCCTCACCCAACCAGCCTACAGCATTTTAGCACCACCCATTCAGCTTACAGCAGCAAAGCCACGTCCTTTCATTCTACAACAGTTTATTAAATGTGCCGAAGTTTAGCCCCACCCCTTTTAGCCTATAACAGTTTAGCCACATCCATTCACCGTACAACAGTTTAGACCCACCCATTTAGCTCACAGCTGTTTAGACACCCCATTCATCTGATTTTGATGGTGTTCTTCTCCAGGTGCTGGTTCCAGGTAACGAGAGGAACGTCCTGCTGCAGCCTCTGCTCTCAGACTCTCAGTATAAAATCTCCGTCAGTCCTGTCTATCCAGATGGGGAGGACAGCACACTCTCCATGTCTACTGTGGGGCGCACACGTGAGTCTGTTTTGCTGCTAATGGAAGCCCATTCAGCCTACATCAGTTTAGCCCCACCCATTCAACCTACATCAGTTTAGCCCCACCCATTCAGCCTACATCAGTTTAGCCCCACCCATTCAGCCTACAGCAGTTTAGCTCCACCCATTCAGCCTTCTCATTCAAACTTTCCGTTCCGTTCATTTAAGGTGGACAGGTTCAGCTTCTGGCCTCGAGCTGCATTCATGCTCAGCCCCGGTGGAGCGCGTTTTCAATCAAGCAGACTAATATTGATTTTCCCCACTAATCAGCTTAATGAAAGCCATCCATTACAGCAGCTCTCTCTCACAGCGGTAATGAAGTGATCAGAACGGCCGTGTTCCCTCCGATGGAATTGATTATGTACACCACACTCAGTGATCACCGTCCTCAGTGATTGGAAGTGTTAGCGTCACCTTGGAGTGTATGAATGCACAATTAAAAAACGAGCGGAAGTTTGTGGCGCCGAGGCCGGGTCTTGATTAATAGCGTTCCTCTCTTTGTTTCTGACTCAGCCGTGGCCGTTAGCAAATGTCCGCTGGGTAATACCGCATTCAAGCTCTGTGACAAATAACACCTGCCCTGACAGAGAAATTCATATTATTGCCTTATTTTAAATGTTCTACAGCAGGTCCCTCTAATTATTGTTCTAAGGCACCAAATTAAAAGCACCTGTTGGGATATAGATATGCTGTAGCATGGCTGAACCTACTCAGGGATTCAGCCTACAGTAGTTTAGCCACACCCATTCAGCTTACAGCCGTTTAGCTCGACCCATTCAGCCTACAACAGTTTAGCCCTGCCCATTTAGCCTACAACAGTTTAGCCATCTCCATTCAACCTTCAACAGTGTAGCCCCGCCCATGTAGCTTACAACAGTTTAGCCATGGCCATTCATCTTACAGTAGTTTAGCTCCACCCATTCAGCCTATAGCAGTTTAGCCATGTCCATTCATCTTACAGCAGTTTAGCTCCACCCATTCAGCCTACAGCAGCTTAGCCACATCCATGCATCTTACTGCAGTTTAGCCTGCCCATTTAGCCTACAGCAGTTTTTTATCCTTCCACAGTTTAGCCCCACCCATTTAACCTACAACAGTTTAGCCCCGCCTATTCAGCCAACAATAGTTTAGCCATGTCCATTCATCTTACAGCAGTTTAGCTCCACCCATTCAGCCTATAGCAGTTTAGCCATGTCCATTCAACCTATAGCAGTTTAGCTTTGCCCATGTAACCTACAACAGTTGAACCATGTCCATTCAGCCTACAGCAACTTAGCCACATCCATGCATCCTACTGCAGTGTAGCCCCGCCCGTTTAACCTACAGCAGTTTTGCCCTGCCTATTCAGCTGACAATAGTTCAGCCATGTCCATTTAGCCTACAACAGTTTAGCCCCGCCTATTCAGCCGACAATAGTTTAGCCATGTCCATTCATCTTACAGCAGTTTAGCTCCACCCATTCAGCCTATAGCAGTTTAGCCATGTCCATTCAGCCTACAGCAGTTTAGCTCTGCCCATTTAGCCTACAACAGTTTAGCCATGTCCATTCAGCCTACAGCAGCTTAGCCACATCCATGCATCCTACAGCAGTTCAGCCCCGCCCATTTAGCATACAGCAGTTTTTTCATCCTTCTGCAGTTTAGCCCCACCCATTTAACCTACATCAGTTTAGCCCCGCCTATTCAGCCGACAACAGTTTAGCCATATCCATTTAGCCTGCAGCAGTTTTGCTCTGCCCATTCATCCTACCACAGTTTAGCCATGTCCGTTCAGCATGCAACAAATTAGCCCCACCCATTTAGCCTACATCAGTTTAGCCCCACCCATTCAGCCTACAGCAGTTTAGCCCCACTCATTCAGCCTACAGCAGTTTAGCTCCACCCATTCAGCCTACATCAGTTTAGCCATGTCCATTCAGCCTACATCAGTTTAGCCCCACCCATTCAGCCTACATCAGTTTAGCCATGTTTATTCAGCCAGTTGCTGTATCGATTCGTATTATGGTTAAACTGAACCGAGACTGATTCTGCACTTTTTGAGCGATTTTCCGTGCATTGTGGCGGGTTTGGAACTTGTTTCTGTCTGGAAACTATAAAAACTCTGGATCTGCACAAACACAGTAGCCAGAACAAGCCGGAAAATCATGTTTCTTTGTGTGTTATTGAGCCAAATGCTACAAATCATTTATGAGGTTTCGAAAATGCTTTTGAGATTCATTTGAGATTCAGCCTCGAGTATTTTGGCCTCTCCTTATTCACAGAGACAGGAGTCTTGTATTGTATGGCTGGGAATAACTGCCTGGCGGCATTGCAAAGATGGCCTCCGTTTGAACAGACTTTCCTATGAGGACTTAAGGTTAATTGCAACATACACCGCTAGCTACTGTAGCATGGTTGATGTAACCCATGGAATGTTTTCCTCTCTTACTGCCATATGACAGTAACATACATACAGAGGGTAAAGGAGTTTATGTATAACAGTTTCACCACAATGTTGTGAACTGTGATCGTCTTGGTCACTGATATTAGGATGTTTGTATTGCGAGCATGTCTGGATGCTAAACTCTGCCCTGTGTGTTAGCAATGCGGCTAACCCTGATGTGTGTTTGTGTTTTCTGGTGGTCAGTATTGCTGTCTGCCCCAACTAACCTGCGGGTCTCTGAGGAATGGTACAACCGCTTCCGCCTCACGTGGGACGTACCTGCCTCCCCCACCCTGGGCTACAGGATCATCTACCAGCCCACCTCAGGTGTGTATCACACGCACAGGTGTAAATGTTTTTTACTGAAAAGTCATTACTGTGATAAATGCCTTCAGGATTCTCTTTATTATACACTCATCATCAAAAAATAGGACTGTACATCAACACACTACTTACAGTACACTAACGCGTCACACTTACTGAGTTACTGTACATCAACACACTACTTACAGTACACTAACGCATTACACTTACTGAGTTACTGTACACCAACGCACTACTTGCAGTACACTAACACATTACACTTACTGAGTTACCGTACACCAACACACTACTTACAGTACACTAACACATTACACTTACTGAGTTACCGTACACCAACACACTACTTACAGCACACTAACGCATTGCACTTACTGAGTTACCTTACACCAACACACTACTTACAGTACACTAACACATTACACTTATTGAGTTACTGTACACCAACGCACTACTTACAGTACACTAACACATTACACTTACTGAGTTACAGTACACCAACACGCTACTTACAGTACACTAACGAATTATACTTACCGAGTTACTGTACACCAACACACTAATTACAGTACACATTACCAACTACTAACTAACTACTACCTACCATTTACCACCAAATGTTAAGTTAGTATGATAGAGCAGCTGCCGGTTTTAAATGGTGTAAGAACTTAGAGTTTGACATCATTACTCTGATATAAGGTGACAGCTTTATACTCTTAAATAAAGTTCTGAAACGCAGAACATGTGGGTGTTTGAACGCCTGCCGTAGTGAAGGTCTGAAGCTGTATGTGGTCAGACATCTGTTCCCGCATCTGCTGGTCTGAATGTGGTCATTCTTCCATCTGCACTGTTATTAGTTTAGCTGTAAACAGAGACAGTGATTTGGCTCTAACAGATCAGAGGGAAAAATATCACTCACTTCTGTTTTCACTGACGAGCGTCAAGAGGAGAAGCAAACTGAGGCTCCATAAAAAGCTTTAATCGGGCCTGGAAACCCAATATAGACCGTCCTACAGTTCGAAACTGGCCTACCATCATCCAGAGCACAGAATAAAACCTGACAGGACCAGACGTGATACATAGACTACAATCCATTTAAGACTGTAAAGAGTGACTTTCTCAGAAAGCCCTTTTCAGTACTTCCACTGTGCTGGTGTTCAGTTAGCGACTGCAGAACATCTGTTAACACATGGGAGAATACCTCAGTTAACCCGTTTTGCTGAGTGTGCGTGTGATTGTGTTTGTGTGTGTTCAGGGTCAGGAGGTGCTCTGGAGACGTTTGTTGGTGAAGATGTGAACAGTCTGCTGATCCTGAACCTGCTGTCTGGAACAGAATACAGCGTTAAAGTCATGGCTTCCTACCCCACCGGCTCCAGCCAACCAGTCACCACCACCGCCAGTACATGTCAGTATACAACACTCACACTCACAACTGCTCACCTGTACTGCCAATACATGTCAGAATATACACCCACACTCACAACTGCTCACCACCACACATCTGTATATGTATATATGACTGCTTACTACCAGCAACATGCATCAGTATTTACACTCACAATCGCTCACCTTCACCACAAACACATGTACATACATACACTCACAACCGCTCATCACCGCAAGCAACACACGTCTGTATTTACACTCACAACCATTCACCGTCACCACAAACACATGTAAATACATACACTGGCAACACACGTCCATATATACCACCCCAACCACTTATCATCACTGGCAACACACCTCTGTATATACACTGACAACCGCTCATCATCACCACCAACACACATCCATATATACACTTACAACTGCTCATCATCGCTGCCAACACACGTACATACATACACTCACAACCGCTCATCATCACTGCCAACACACGTACATACATACACTCTTAACCGCTCATCACCACGAACACACATCCGTATATACACTCACAACCGCTCATCATCACCGCCAACACACATCCATATATACACTCACAACTGCTCATCATCACCGCGAACACATGTACATACATACACTCACAACCGCTCATCATCACCACGAACACACATCCGTATATACACTTACAACTGCTCATCATCACCGCCAACACACATCCATATATACACTCACAACTTCTCATCATCACCGCGAACACATGTACATACATACACTCACAACCGCTCATCATCACCACGAACACACATCCGTATATACACTCACAACTGCTCATCATCACCACCAACACACGTACATACATACACTCACAACCACTCATCACCGTTGCCAACACACGTCCGTATGTACACTCACACTCAAAACCGCTCGCCACTAAAATAATTATTGTGACAAGTGGTGTTGAATACTGGTTGAATACGTCTCCCACCATATGATACAGCAGTGGGCTAAAGCTTTGTGCAGATGGTAAACTACACTGCCATCTCACACTCTAACTGCTGTTTGTGCATTAATACCCCCACCCCACTGCCCCCCTGCCCGGGTGCTTCTCCTCATCACCACAAACTCTCCTCCTTCGCTCAGCTCTATAAAGACTCAGAAGGCCATTACAATATATGTGTGTTCATAAGCGATGTCTTCCTTTTATGGGGTACCGACCCCTGCAGCAGACAGACGGCCGGAGGAATATCAGTGTTCAGACAGAAGCCACTTTAATAACAAGCCTTTGCATATAAATGTGGTATCAGTGACTGGATCAGTAATACACGCCTGAGCCTTTCCTCATCAACACCAGAGCAGATTGGCTTCCTGAGGCCTGAGGCTCTCTCTCTCCCTTCACCTCACTCAGATAAACGAGAGGGCAAGGAGAGGATCCCACAGCTGACACTGCTTTATCACACACATCCTCACCACAGGGCCGATCTCCGTCCAGCTCCTGCACAGGAAATTCCTCCACACGCTGGAGCGACAGAGAGAGAGAATACAGAGAGATAGAAAGAGAGATACAGAGAGATAGAAAGAGAGAGAGATGCAGACAAAGAGAGGGAGAGCGAGAGAGAAATACATAGAGAGAGGGAGATACAGAAAGATACTGAAATAGAGAGAGAGAGAGAGAGAGAGAGAGAGAGAGAGATACCAAAATATGGAGAGAGATACAGAGAGAGATACCAAAATAGAGAGAGATACAGGGAGAGATACAGAGAGATAGAAAGAGAGAGAGAAATACAGAGAAAGAGATACAGGGAGAGATACAGAGAGAGAGAGAGAAATACAGAGAAAGAGATACAGGGAGAGATACAGAGAGGGAGAGAGAGAAATACAGAGAATGATACAGGGAGAGATACAGAGAGAGCGAGAAAGAGAGAAATACAGAGAAAGAGATACAGGGAGAGAGAGAGAAAATGCAGAGAGAGATACAGGGAGAGAGGGAGAGAGAGAGAGAGAGAAAAAATGCAGATAGAGATACAGGGAGAGAGAGAGATACAGAGAGAGAGATACAGGGATAGAGGGAGAGATACAGAGAGAGATACAGGGAGAGAGAGAGATACAGAGAGAGAGGGAGAGATATAAGGAAAGAGATACAGGGGAGAGAGACAGAAAAAATGCAGGGAGAGAGAGATACAAGGAAAGAGATACAGAGAGAGAGATAGAGGGAGAGATACAAGGAAATAGATACAGGGGGAGAGAGAGAGAAAAAATGCGGAGAGAGATACTATTTTATATATGTACCTTATTTTATCTTCACTGTTGTTATTTCACTTATTAATATTAATTATTAGTTCATATTTATTATTAGTTTTACATTATATGTTCAATCCTGAATTTTATGCTTTGGCAACATTGTACTCAATACAGACATGCCAATAAAGCTTCATTGAATTGAATTGAAAAATTGATACAGGGAGAGAGGGAGAGATACAAGGAAAGAGAAAGGGAGAGAGACAGAGAAAAAATGCAGAGAGAGATACAGGGAGAGTGATACAGGGAGAGAGGGAGAGATACAAAGAAACAGATACAGAGAGAGAGACAAAGGGAGAGAGAGAGAGAGAGAGAAAAAATACAGAGAGATACAGAGAGAGATACAAGGAAATAGATACAGGGGGAGAGACAGAGAAAAAAATGCAGAGAGAGAGTTACAGGGAGAGAGAGATACAGGGAGAGAGGGAGAGATACAAAGAAACAGATACAGAGAGATAGATACAGAGAGAGAGATACACAGAGAGAGAGACAGAGGGAGAGAGAGAGAAAAAAAATGCAGAGAGAGATACAGGGGGAGAGAGATACAGGGATAGAGGGAGAGATACAAGGAAAGAGATACAGAGAGAGAGAAATACAGGGAGAGAGGGAGAAATAAAAGGAGAGAGATACAGGGGAGAGAGAGAGAGGAAAAAATGCAGAGAGAGAGATACAGGGAGATAGAGAGAGATACAAGGAAAGAGATACAGAGAAAGAGATACAGAGAAAGAGAGAGATACAGGGGGAGTGAGATACAGAGAGAGTGAGAGAGAGAGATACAGGGAGAGGGAGGGATACAGAGAGAGAGCGAGAGAGAGAGAGAGAGAGAGACTGTGGCATTAAACAGACTGTGTATTAGATCTGTTTACAGCCCGTCTGCTCTGATCTGCATGAGCCGACAGGAAGAGCTCGACTGTGTCAGGAGTAATGACACTCTTTAAGCACTGTTATGTTGGTCTTAACTGCGCTCAGCAGAGACACCACCACTCGGTTACCCCGCATCAGCGTCAGCCCGTTTCAGCTCATATCAGCTCTACACTGCATCAGGTAGAAGAACAATCCACTTCCATTGGACTGAGTGAAATATATTCCACCCATGATAACAGCAGCCACAGGCCAAGAACGAGATTAGCAAGTAGCTAACTCAGTATTAAACCAGAGAAACAGAAGAAATCTCTCTCACAACTCATTCACCGTATTAATGATAACTCATTCACCGTATTAATGATAACTCATTCACCGTATTAATGACAACTCATTCACCGTATTAATGATAACTCATTCACTGTATTAATGATAACTCATTCACTGTATTAGTGATAACTCTGTCACCGTATTAATGATAACTCATTCACCGTATTAATGATAACTCATTCACCGGATTAATGATAACTCATTCACCGTATTAATGATAACTCATTCACCGTATTAATGATAACTCATTCACCGGATTAATGATAACTCATTCACCGTATTAATGATAGCTCATTCACCGTATTAATGATAACTCATTCACCGGATTAATGATAACTCATTCACCGGATTAATGATAACTCATTTACCGGATTAATGATAACTCATTCACCGGATTAATGATAACTCATTCACTGTATTAATGATAACTCATTCACCGTATTAATGATAACTCATTCACTGTATTAATGATAACTCTTTCACTGTACTACTGCATGGCCTCTTCAACTTTTTCAATGCTAACTTAAGTTAGCTCCAAGAGGATTAATAATATAGCATTAGTAAAGGTAATATCTTAATGAATGCTAACTTAATTAATGCTACCTTATTCATTTTTAATGAAAATGTGTTAGTACTAACTTAAATCATGCTAATATATTCATTTTAATGATAAATTATTAATACTAACTTATTTACTTTATTGACATTAACTTGTTTACTTTATTAATGTTAGCTTGTTAACTTTGTTAATGCTAACTTAGTCATTTTTAATGATAATTTATTAATACTGAATTATTTACTTTATTGATGCTAATGAATTTAATTTGTTGTAATTTCTTCTTTTTATTATTGCTAACTTATTAGCTTTATCATTACATGGGCTTGTTAACTATTAATATGAGGTTATTAAGTTAGCACAAGGAGGGTTGACAGTTTAGCTTTAGTAAAGTTAATTTCTTAGCATTAATAAAGTGAGTAAGTTTTGCAGTTAACCAGGTTATTCATATCTATTACCACACACTAAAACATATAATCAGTACCAGTGTGATGATGATGTGCGGTCCAGCACAGCGGTCAGTGAGAATATTGTGCAGTTTAAAGCTTGATGTTAGACATGATACAGTTTTAACACCTACTCTGTCTCGGTGCTGTGGCTTCATACACCTTTATTAAATATAAGATGAATAATATTTTATCCATACTCTGCCTGCTGGATGAGTCCCATTAATATTTCATGTATTTTCAGTGACCTTTAAATAATTAAGTGCAGAATGCTGCATGTGTCTGAGGCCTGTTCGGTCAGGAGCTCCTCTCTCAGTCACTTCATTATAACTCTGTAAGTTATATAAGGTGGGAGGGAGTGTGGTGGGGGGAGGTGGTGTGGTGTTGGTGGGGGGGCGGGTTTGTCACATGCATTATTCAAGCCCTGAACGCTAATCTCCCACACCGCACCGTATGTTTTGTGCAGAGTTTCGGCTTTTTTTCTGCTGTAGCGGTGTATCTGAGGACCTGGTGACATCATCCACGAGCTTTACAGCTCAACTGTATAAACGTGCATCACCTCCGGCTCCGGCTCCGGCTCCGCCTCCGCCTCCACGACTGCAGCATTAATGGATGTGGATGAATCCAGGTTTTGTTCCAGGTTGCAGTTTAGGGGGACCATAGTGTTATAAAACAGGGGGCTCTGGTTCTAAAATCTGATTGGCTGAGCAGGGGTCACTCTACCTACTGAACACATCACCTGAATTCTGTAATGTCTATAGTTAAACACATTAAAGCTGCTGGAACAGTACAGGTATGCCTGAAGACAGTATATACAGGGCTCGATTGGTGGAGATAGAGGGGGGCGGGGCTGGAGGAATTACCGTCTCCCAATCCAAATAATGACCAGAATCCTCAAGGTCTGCTTTTACTAGGAAGTGAAGGGTTCAGTTCAACCACTGATCACGTACACCTGCCTGTGCCTGCAAAAGTTAGAGTGATTCTTGGCCACTCCCACAAAACCTAGCACCATTTTTTTTTACCCGCACCCACCTGCTTTAACCACACACCATGCCACCCCCGGAAGCGCCTGCTTTGGGCCTTACATGTCACCCTTGTCAACTCCAGCCTGCTGTAATCCGCGCTGGGTGGTGTGGGATGTGTCTGTGCTAATCCTGCGATGACTGCTCAGGGGGCGGAGCTTCACAGTCTAAATACGAGCCTTTAAATATTCACACGCTCAGTCAGGACACTGTACCACAATGTGTGTGTATATATATATTAGGGCTGCCCCGGAATTTTTTTGTCAGAAACCAAAACCGAACAAAATGAAACATTTGGCCCGAATACCAAACACGTTTTTTCACGTTGGTTTATTCATTTTGCCACTTTTTCACCGCTGCATGAATTAAACAGGCTAAATCCCAGATAGCAAGCGGATGTGGGCCACATCTGGCAAAGATATGGCATTGCTGGCCACGGTCGGCACTGGCAGTCTGCTGTGAGCTACATATCTACAACATGCATTTGGCTCACCTGTCCCAAAACAGATCTGGTTCACTTCTGGCACAGGTACAGCAGAGTTGCCTACTTTTTGCTGAGCCGTGGCCCTAATGTGGTGCATATGTGGCCCACATCTTGCTACCGGGAGGGGTCCACCCAAGTGCCGGCAACCCATCTGGCAACTGGGCCAGATGAAAATGGAGAATGTGGGCCACATTTGGGATTTGGGCCAGAACAGTTTTGCTGTCTAGTGTGTATCTTATATATATATATATATATATATATATATATATATGCGTATGTGTGTGTGTGTGTGTGTATGTGTGTGTGTATGTCTTCAGTTCTATATTTTTACTGCATACATTAGGTGCCAGCATGCTAGCTGCTAGATTAGCTGTTGCACACGAGTCTGATGGCATTCCTCTTCATATAGGGTGGCTGTGAAGTCCAATCGTTCATCCACAACTCTGTTGATGTTGGGCTTGTGAAGCTTGTGCTTTTTGGGGGCAGACATGGCTGTGTGTCTCTTTTCTGCCAGAGCTGCCTCCAGGTAGAAGAGTCAAGAGTGGCTTCTTCCCATTGCGGGGGGTTCAGTCGGACATTTCCGTGGTGGTGTTTTTTGACCGTTTTTTTCCGAACCCCTTCCAGACCGGCGGCCTCGATGGAGTTCTGCAAACAGCACCTGTCATGGTAGGCGCTCCTGAGGCATCCTAATAACATGTGCAAGGGACTGCGGCTGCCATGCTCTTGCGTCTAGTCCTAGCAAGCACTTTGCAATTGGGTATGTGGTCACACCATGGGAAACCCACACTTCCAAAGCACTCCAGCAAACCCACATGGTAGCCATACATGACCCAAGCTCCAGCTAAATAGAAGAGTGGTGATGCAGACGGCTTTATAGGTGGCAGTTTTGGCACGCGGGTGGAGGTGCTTGTTTCGTGCTTGCTTTTGTTTCCGAGTTTGCGGAGGAGTCAGCCGGAAAAAAAACCCTTGAGAGGAACCAACACAACAATGGCACGGTGCACTATCCTGCTGGAATGTCACATCACTGTGGGGGTCCATGAAGTCCATGAAGGACTGCAAATGGTCACCAAGCAGTGAACCCAGTGGACCAGTGGACCCAACGCATGCCATGAGAACTCACCCCACACCAGCATGGAGCCACCACCAGCCTGCACAGTGCCTCGTTGACAACTGAGGTCCATGGCTTCATGGGGTCTGCGCCACACACAAACCCTACCATGAGCCCCAAACAACTAGTACTGTGACTTATTGGACCATGCCACATTTTGCCAGTCCTCTGGGGTCCTGTTAGCAACCTCAGGAATCCTGGTGGGCCACTGTGTCCGGTGTCGTAGTGTTAATAGAGGCACTCTAATGGGCCTTCAGCTCCTATATCCGATGGAAGCTAGAGATCGCTTCACTGACCTGCGGGATGTGCGTGTGGGGCCTGCTGCATTGAATATGGACGTGACCTCTGCCAGAGTCGCTTGACTGTTCACATGGACAATTCAAGCCAGACGCCGGCGGTCACAATCGTTAAGCACCTGTGAGGAGGGGCGCTGCGCTGTCTACTGTGGTTGGTAATGCTTTCTGTGATGAATTCCCGGTACACACGTGACACTGTGGATCGAGGAATGTTAAATGCCAGCACAACTTTGGAAGTGGAATGTCTGGGACCCATCTGGCACCCACTATGATGCCTTGTTCAAACTCGGGTAATTGATCTCGCCTTGCCGTGAGCACGCTGGCCAGTGTTCAGGCTAACTCACAAGATAACACCTCCGAAGTTGTACAGGTGTGGGTGTTCCCAAGTCGTCCCCTGAGATACCACCGCTTCATAATCGGTTTACATACTGATGTCACATGACTTCTAGTGTGTCAGTGAAATGGAGCAGTGGATTTGAGGTTGTAATATCGAGGGGTTCTGTTACTGCATGTTGTTTCAGTGAAGCTGTACTTCATTACGGCACTGCTCTAAGATGGATCCCCTCTGATGTTATTGAGCTACACGGCTTGGCAGAGGAATTGTTTGCTGCATCTGAATCTTGTGGCTGCTTTTTAAGCACAATGTTTAAACATGATCTACGACTGACTCTTGTTTCAGTGCAACGCTTGTTCTGGCTCGGCGTGTTTCAGAAAGTAGCACCATGAGTCAGTAGATGCGTATCGCGGCATGTAACGTGGACCATGTGTTGTGGTTGGGTTTTTTCTTTGACCAAAAATGTGTTAATTCCAAAATAAGCCTGTTTTCCTTCTTTCTGCTGGATGAGGTTTTCTTTCACAGCACATTTTCATGTGGTTTCAGTAGAGCAGCATTTGGCTGGAGTCATTCCCTCGGAGGCAGCATTCGCAAAGGGTGGTGTTTTCTTCTCGAATGTGCTCTTCATTCCATCAGCTTCCACAGTCATGGCAGCGGAGTCCGGCACGGAAGGAACCACAGAGCTCGGAGAACACTCCGAGAACTGCTTGATTTTATCACGTTAAAGACAAACTCCACCGATTCCTTCACTCTCTTCTTTCTTGCTCATTGCCAGGGGATTTGGGGCATGGGGGCCTGTTACCTCAGCCCAAAAGCCTCTTTGTATTTTCATTTAATGTTCAAGAGAACATTAAACATCTGCTAAAACTGAACTTTATTTTCTAGCTAGCTAGCTGCTAGGTTTCTAGCTAGCCGCTATGTTTCTAGCCAGCCAGCCGCTAGGATTACATCTACCCACTAGGTTTCTAGCCAGCAAGCCACTAGGATTGTATCTAGCCCCCATGTTTCTAGCCAGCCAGCTGCTAGGATTATATCTAACTGCTAGGGTTCTAGCCAGCCAGCCGCTAGGATTAAATCTAGCTGCTATGTTTCTAGCTCGCCGCTATGTTTGTAGCCAGCCAGCCGCAAAATTTCTAGCTAGCCGCTATGTTCCTAACCAGCCAGCCGCTAGGATTATATCTACCCAGTAGGTTTCTAGCCAGCGAGCCACTAGGATTGTATCTAGCCGCTAGGTTTCTAGCTAGCCGCCATGTTTTTAGCCAGCCAGCTGCTAGGATTATATCTAACTGCTATGTTTCTAGCTCGCCGCTATGTTTCTAGCCAGCTAGCCGCTATGTTTCTAGCCAGCCAACTGCTAGATTTCTAGCGAGCCACTATGTTTCTAACCAGCCAGCCACTAGGATTATATCTAGCCACTAGGTTTCTAGTCAGCGAGCCACTAGGATTGTATCTAGCCACTAGGTTTCTAGTCAGCGAGCCACTAGGATTGTATCTAGCCGCTAGGTTTCTAGCTAGCCGCCATGTTTCTAGCCGGCCAGCTGCTAGGATTATATCTAACTGCTAGGGTTCTAGCCAGCCAGCCGCTAGGATTATATCTAGCTGCTATGTTTCTAACTAGCCGTTATGTTTCTAGCCAGCCAGCCACTAGATTTCTAGCTAACCGCTTTGTTTCTAACCAGCCAGCCACTAGGATTATATCTAACTGCTAGAGTTCTAGCCAGCCAGCCGCTAGGATTATATCAGCCGCCATGTTTCTAGCTAGCCGCTATTTTTCTAGCCAGCCAGCTGCTAGGATTATATCACCCGCCATGTTTCTAGCTAGCTGCTATTTTTCTAGCCAGCCAGCCGCTAGGATTATATCTAGCCGCTAGGTTTGGTAGATGCTTTTTACAGTCTTAATGCTGTTGTTAGAGAATGTAACATTAAGAGTCTTACTTGTGTTGGGTGAAGTGGTTACCCGGGCAGGGAATCGAACCCTCACCTACCATGTAGTTGGCCGTAGTGTCTCTGTAATATTTATATTATATAGGGGACCTCATTAAGCGACTTGCACCACACTGCAGAACCATAACAGCACGTTGTGCAGCTAATTGGCATATAGACTAGTAGAGAGAAGAAGACAGGAAATGTTCTAGTTTGTTTTCCTTCTTCTTGTAACTCGACCTTTTCCGTCAAATTCATTCTTATTGGGAAAAAATTCGGAATTTGAGGAAGTTTTCAGGAAAACCGTAAGCTGGATACAAGCATACTGTTCTCCATCAGACCGAGCATTCCAGAATTGGAACGGTGCTGATATCTCCATAACTGCGGGACGAGTTAGTGGACAAAAGATGTGTACCAGGAAGAAAACGGTAAAAGGTCAAAAATCAGGGTCACAATATTCACTCCCTGAAACTGCAGTATGGATTAACATCCCAGTGCTGCGCTCAGTCCACTCTTGGGCCTGCAAACTATGGCCTGTATCTTCAGGGATGGAAATTGGGCACGTTTGGATAAAAGCATGTTTTACTGGTGTAGAAATTAAATGAACGGCTAACGCGCCTGATTAGACCAGGCCCTTCTTTGTTGGGTGTATTAATTTAGGAAGGTAAATGAAGAATAATGAACGTGTGTTCTGTGTGTTTCAGTGTTTCTGGGAGTGAGCAGACTCAGCACTTATCAGATTCACACCACCAGCCTGTGTGTCCAGTGGCAGCCCGTCCAGCAGGCCTCTCTGTACAGGATCGTCGTCTGGTCCCCGCACAGTGAGTAATACACACACTTACGGGCTAATGTTTATTTGCGGTCCAAATGGCCTGTAAATGCTCTGTACTGGCATTCCCAAAGCTGGCAGGTCAGTGTTTTGGTGTCTGTTTGGTCATTAAAGATATTCAGACCCGTTCCGTTTGAATTACCAAAACTACACCTGTGTATGCTACGCTATGTGTAAGCTAGCTTAGCTGCCTATCCTGTACAGCCTACGGTGGCAGCAATGAAGCACAGCACAGTACAAGATTCAGTGTTCTTGCTTTATTGTGCAATCTAGAACCTCAGATTGAAACCGCAGACAGTCTGCACTAGAAAAAGAACTCATGGAGGTTCTACAGGGACTCTCAAGTCTGCGCTTGTGACTGAAATAGCATGTAACCCGTCCAGGAGCACCAACAACAGCTGTGATTGAATTTGTCATGTACTGGACAAGTTTCTGGATGTAGGCCACATCAATGTTCAGACATTCTTGCTCCATCAAAGAATTGCAGAGTTGGTCCAGATTTGGTGGATGCCTTCCCTGGCACAATTCCGAGGAGAATTCCCTGTAGACTGGGATTTTAGCCACTGCTGGTAGACCCGTATGACCGTACGCTTCCATACACCTGCAGATTCAGCTACTTCCTTCACACTATGGTCTTTGGCACGCCCAAATGCAGTCACTCCTTTTAGCCAATCATTATGGCTTTGGAGCCATTTTCCACAAATGGAACGAGACATTCCCTGCACTGTACCACCTCCTCACAGTCTATGGATCCCGTCACTCACACCCTGCAGGTATTTATAGCCCTATCATCCTCGTACAGCACCATCTGCAGGAGCCTGAAGTTACTAACACCTTAAACACGCAAGGGGACTTCGGGCGAGCTTATGATCTCCATACAAAGGCACTGACCAATATGTTTTGGATGCTATGCAGCTGTACATGAGCCACCACCATGCCATGTTGGTAGAGCATCGAAGCATCGGGCTATGGATATTATCTGGAATACTGGAGCTCCGTCCAGTACATGTGAGACGAGTTGGAGTGATCCAGAACTGTTGATCCAACATCAGTACCTGACCTCACTAATGCTTTAACGACTGCCATCAGATGCTCACAGGAATGTTCAGTGAAACGACTCCTGTGTGGAAGTCTGGAAGTTCTCAAAAGCAGATGTGTTTTAAGTAACTTTAAGGGGGTCTATGCTGTCCTCCGAAGTGACCACCTCAGACAGAATGTTCTCTTGCCACGATGACGTGTTATGTGGGCCTGGTTGTTGTTGACACCTCTGTTCTATGTTAGCATGCGATGACAGGGCTCAGCTCTCCATCCATCGTCCTTTTTCTTTCTTTGAGATCTCACCATCCTCGGCTCCAGCACTCTATCAAAACCAGACCCTCCACCAGAAGCCCGTCTCAAATCTCTGTCCGTTACATGGTTATTATTCTGAGATCCCTGAGAATCTGACTGGTAAACGAGCTACAGGGGGGCGCCACAGGGGGCATCACAGGCAACGTTTCCTCGGATGTTCTGACATGTGATGTGGTCTCCATGGTAACCTACTGTATAACCATGGACCAGATCAAATTCTCAGGTGTGAAAGTGTGGCGTGTCACATTCAGAACACTCTACTCTCATGTACTCTCAGGTAGTGTAGCTCTCAGAGTTTAGCATGACCTCTCCTCCAACACTGTAGCACTATAAACACTAGAGCACATTAGCATTAGCATTAGCACCCCCCCCCCCCCCCCCCCAACCCCCCGGCTCCTGTTGCATGCCTCCTGTTGGCCCTCCTCAGACAGTGCCTGCTTCGCTAAATCCAGCTAGGCTAATGGCGCTATAGTGGGAACGGCAGCTAACAGGCTAAAGGCTACTACTTCTCTGTTAGCTTATGCTAGTAAGGGCCAAAGTATGCCATTCCTGGGTTAATTCCTGGGTTGGTCGGTGTCTACTGGCTCTGGAG
This sequence comes from Semaprochilodus insignis, assembly GCA_034552555.1. Lineage (NCBI taxonomy): Eukaryota > Metazoa > Chordata > Actinopteri > Characiformes > Prochilodontidae > Semaprochilodus > Semaprochilodus insignis. Next base: position 10,095,310 of record CM067479.1, on the reverse strand, counting down.
TCTCAAACATGTCTGGCTGGACAAGTTCAATAAAGGTCCTACATGGAGCTTCCGCTTTTCAGGTCGTAGTGGTTCTTAACACTTTAGCACTCCGCAGTATCAGAGAGTGTCGGTGTAGACGTTAGTTATCTGCTGTTGATGATTATGATATCGAGACCCTAGTGATAAAAGCATGCGCCCATTCACCAGCGATTAGTGCATCTAATGGATTGGGTCCACCCTTGGTCCCTCAGAGCGATGAGGTGCTGGAGCCGTGTTGAATAGGAGCGGCCGCGTGGCTCGGAGCTGATGCGGGGAAATGAAGGAAATGTGCTGGAGCTGCTGCTGGAGATGTGACCGGACTACAAACAGCTAAACTGTTGAAACAAAAGCTTACAGCGAGTCTCCGAACGACTGTGCAGCTCTTTGCCAAACACTTGGATTATTTTTCACCAGCGAGAGTTTGAATACGCAGAAAAGTCACATCACTGTGTTTGAACGGCTCCGAATCGGACCGGAGGATTAGTGTGCAGCTTCTATTGATGGATTAGTGTTCTTGTGTTCTGCGTTGTTATTATGATCGTGGAGAAACACAGCAACCGAGCAATCCTCCCCGTACAGCAGTCCGGCCCGTTTGGGCCCGCTGAGTCCACAGAGAGAAAAGTGCAGATGAGCTTTTGGAACAGCGTTCTAAGAAAGCCTGACTCGTCTGTTTCTCTGCTTTGGGATGGTGATGATGTTATTGTGTTGTTTCGGAATCAGACGTTTATTTTCCTCCCCGACTCGGTTCATTTAATGACTGACTAATGATGATGTATGAGACACATCATGCTGCTGGATATTAATATCAGCCCCACGACGAATAACACTGCACAAAAACAGAGCGAGAGAGCGAGAGAGAGAGAGGTTTTCACACTCAGCTCGAATACTTGAGCCAACACCTAGAACTCACTTATTTGGGGGAGGGGCTTACAGTCCCAGGTTTAGGGCCTGATATCACTGTGTTTTGGGGATGTGCTTATTATCGCCGCATTGAAGGAGGGATTGTTATGGGTTGGTGGGGTTTATTGTGGATGGGTATCATCAAAGATATGGATAGGTTTTGGGTAGAAGCTCACTGGAACAGGTTTTTAGGAAGGGGTTTATTATTCCAGGATTTCCTGGAAGGGTTTATTATTCCAGGATTTTGTGGAGGGGTTT
>CM067479.1:10042172-10090607 GCA_034552555.1 Semaprochilodus insignis | reverse complement strand
TTCCCTGTAGACTGGGATTTTAGCCACTGCTGGTAGACCCGTATGACCGTACGCTTCCATACACCTGCAGATTCAGCTACTTCCTTCACACTATGGTCTTTGGCACGCCCAAATGCAGTCACTCCTTTTAGCCAATCATTATGGCTTTGGAGCCATTTTCCACAAATGGAACGAGACATTCCCTGCACTGTACCACCTCCTCACAGTCTATGGATCCCGTCACTCACACCCTGCAGGTATTTATAGCCCTATCATCCTCGTACAGCACCATCTGCAGGAGCCTGAAGTTACTAACACCTTAAACACGCAAGGGGACTTCGGGCGAGCTTATGATCTCCATACAAAGGCACTGACCAATATGTTTTGGATGCTATGCAGCTGTACATGAGCCACCACCATGCCATGTTGGTAGAGCATCGAAGCATCGGGCTATGGATATTATCTGGAATACTGGAGCTCCGTCCAGTACATGTGAGACGAGTTGGAGTGATCCAGAACTGTTGATCCAACATCAGTACCTGACCTCACTAATGCTTTAACGACTGCCATCAGATGCTCACAGGAATGTTCAGTGAAACGACTCCTGTGTGGAAGTCTGGAAGTTCTCAAAAGCAGATGTGTTTTAAGTAACTTTAAGGGGGTCTATGCTGTCCTTCGAAGTGACCACCTCAGACAGAATGTTCTCTTGCCACGATGACGTGTTATGTGGGCCTGCTTGTTGTTGACACCTCTGTTCTATGTTAGCATGCGATGACAGGGCTCAGCTCTCCATCCATCGTCCTTTTTCTTTCTTTGAGATCTCACCATCCTCGGCTCCAGCACTCTATCAAAACCAGACCCTCCACCAGAAGCCCGTCTCAAATCTCTGTCCGTTACATGGTTATTATTCTGAGATCCCTGAGAATCTGACTGGTAAACGAGCTACAGGGGGGCGCCTCAGGGGGCATCACAGGCAACATTTCCTCGGATGTTCTGACATGTGATGTGGTCTCCATGGTAACCTACTGTATAACCATGGACCAGATCAAATTCTCAGGTGTGAAAGTGTGGCGTGTCACATTCAGAACACTCTACTCTCATGTACTCTCAGGTAGTGTAGCTCTCAGAGTTTAGCATGACCTCTCCTCCAACACTGTAGCACTATAAACACTAGAGCACATTAGCATTAGCATTAGCACCCCCCCCCCCCCCCCCCCAACCCCCGGGCCCCTTTGCCATCCCTCCGTCGGCCCTCCTCAGACAGTGCCTGCTTCGCTAAATCCAGCTAGGCTAATGGCGCTATAGTGGGAACGGCAGCTAACAGGCTAAAGGCTACTACTTCTCTGTTAGCTTATGCTAGTAAGGGCCAAAGTATGCCATTCCTGGGTTAATTCCTGGGTTGGTCGGTGTCTACTGGCTCTGGAGTCTCAAACATGTCTGGCTGGACAAGTTCAATAAAGGTCCTACATGGAGCTTCCGCTTTTCAGGTCGTAGTGGTTCTTAACACTTTAGCACTCCGCAGTATCAGAGAGTGTCGGTGTAGACGTTAGTTATCTGCTGTTGATGATTATGATATCGAGACCCTAGTGATAAAAGCATGCGCCCATTCACCAGCGATTAGTGCATCTGATGGATTGGGTCCACCCTTGGTCCCTCAGAGCGATGAGGTGCTGGAGCCGTGTTGAATAGGAGCGGCCGCGTGGCTCGGAGCTGATGCGGGGAAATGAAGGAAATGTGCTGGAGCTGCTGCTGGAGATGTGACCGGACTACAAACAGCTAAACTGTTGAAACAAAAGCTTACAGCGAGTCTCCGAACGACTGTGCAGCTCTTTGCCAAACACTTGGATTATTTTTCACCAGCGAGAGTTTGAATACGCGGAAAGTCACATCACTGTGTTTGAGCGGCTCCGAATCGGACCGGAGGATTAGTGTGCAGCTTCTATTGATGGATTAGTGTTCTTGTGTTCTGCGTTGTTATTATGATCGTGGAGAAACACAGCAACCGAGCAATCCTCCCCGTACAGCAGTCCGGCCCGTTTGGGCCCGCTGAGTCCACAGAGAGAAAAGTGCAGATGAGCTTTTGGAACAGCGTTCTAAGAAAGCCTGACTCGTCTGTTTCTCTGCTTTGGGATGGTGATGATGTTATTGTGTTGTTTCGGAATCAGACGTTTATTTTCCTCCCCGACTCGGTTCATTTAATGACTGACTAATGATGATGTATGAGACACATCATGCTGCTGGATATTAATATCAGCCCCACGACGAATAACACTGCACAAAAACAGAGCGAGAGAGCGAGAGAGAGAGAGGTTTTCACACTCAGCTCGAATACTTGAGCCAACACCTAGAACTCACTTATTTGGGGGAGGGGCTTACAGTCCCAGGTTTAGGGCCTGATATCACTGTGTTTTGGGGATGTGCTTATTATCGCCGCATTGAAGGAGGGATTGTTATGGGTTGGTGGGGTTTATTGTGGATGGGTATCATCAAAGATATGGATAGGTTTTGGGTAGAAGCTCACTGGAACAGGTTTTTAGGAAGGGGTTTATTATTCCAGGATTTCCTGGAAGGGTTTATTATTCCAGGATTTTGTGGAGGGGTTTATTATTCCAGGTTTTTGTGGAGGGGTTTATTATTCCAGGTTTGAGGGAGGGGTTTATTATTCCAGGATTTTGTGGAGGGGTTTATTATTCCAGGGTTTTGTGGAAGGGTTTATTATTCCAGGGTTTTGGGAAGGGGCTTATTTTTCCAGGTTTTTGGGGAAGGGCTTATTTCTCCAGGATTTTGTGGAGGGGTTTATTATTCCAGGTTTTTAGGATGGGGCTTGTTAATCCAGGTTTTTGTGGAGGGGTTTGTTATTCCAGGTTTTTAGGAAGGGGCTTATAATTCCAGGTTTTTGTGGAGGGGTTTATTATCCCAGGATTTTGTGGAGGGGTTTATTATTCCAGGATTTTGTGGAGGGGTTTATTATTCCAGGGTTTTGTGGAAGGGTTTATTATTCCAGGGTTTTGGGAAGGGGCTTATTTTTCCAGGTTCTTGGGGAAGGGCTTATTTTTCCAGGTTTTTGTGGAGGGGTTTATTATTCCAGGTCTTTGGGAAGGGACTTATTATCACAGGTTTGGGGAGGCTCTTATTATTCCAGGTTTTTAGGGAGGGGCTTATTATTCCATGGTTTTGGGGAGGGGCTTATTTTTTACAAGTGTGTTTTCAAAGAAGGACCATTTTCCATATGCCACATTGGTGCAGCAAAACATTGTGTTTTTTGGTATTGGTATATGATTGGACTGTATATTACAGGTCCATCACTGTTGAACCTTTTTAAAGTCCTTTTGACGGCAGCATTCAAACCATGATGAGCAGCAGGGGACATATGCAGGTAGTCCGACACACCTGCAGTGCCTGCGGCTCAGCGGCGCCCCCATGTGCAAAAAGCTTCAGTGCACACCATCCTGACCAGTCACAGAGAACTGCACCTATTAAAACCGTGTTCCGTTCTGTGTCATGTTCTTCAGGCTCTGCTACATTCAAACCCTCATGGCTGAAGCCAGAGCTCAGGCCTGTGTGCACTTTCCATTTTCTCCGAGTCCAGGTCAGGAAAATAATTACAGCGATGAAAGTGACGAATAGTAGCTATTACTCCTCCTGTCTGCTCTCATTCTGCCTCGGCATTCGGCAGATTCTCACATCCAGTGTATTTATACCGTTTCTTTCAGCAGAACACTGAGCTTCAGACCGATCAGCGTACTGGAGATCGACTGTCTCCTCATCACTAGAAGGAATAGTTCCTCAGTAGCTCTTCTTCTTCATGCTTCTTCTCCAGGATGTAGAACATATTGTGCTTATACAGTATTTCTGTTGTTCTGAAAGACCCTTATACACTCCATGGAGGGTTGTTACAATTGACAGAACCCTTTTCTGCTACTATTTGGTACCTTGTTTGCATAGATAGTTTAGGCTCCTGCACCTTAGAAGGACTAAATATAATAATACACCCATCCTCAAAAGAACAGCTGCACCCAGAAGGAGGTGTGGGATTGCAGTGCTATTGGGAAGGAAGATAAAGGTTACCAGGAACAATAAATGATGATAAATTTAGACTGATATGATCAATATTTATTGAGCTACACATACAGAAGTAGTGTCTCTCAGTATGGCATCGGCCCGCCGTGTTTGCTAACCCAACATACCAGACATGGAGTTGTAGAGGTTCCTAATAGTGTCCTGTTATAATCCATCCCATGCAGCTTGAATATCCTCACACAGTTCCTGCATATGGTGCGGTAGGGGTGGAGGTGGAGTGACACCAGGCCTTCTGGACGTGTGACATGTGACAGCTAACCACTCATCTTGGCGCTGACCACGGTGCCTCCACACACGGATTCGTTGGTCATCTCCACCAAGACAAAAGTGGGACTCGTCACTGAAGATGACCCGCTGACATTCTGAGTCACTCCATGACAGTCTGGCACGACACCATTGCAGTCTTTGGTGACGTTGATGTGGTGTTAAGGACAGTCGTCGTAACGGTCTGTGTACATGTAGTCCTGCATGGTGCACTAACAGGATGACTCATGGAGGACATCACTGCTCGCTGAATGTCTGCAATCGTGACTGTTGGGTCAGTCAGGTACAGAGATAAGGCCCGTCCTTGTCTCACAATGTCAAACCTACCCACCAAGTTTCATTCCTGTGGGTTGATTCCTTCTGGGTGCAGCTATTTGTGCAACTGTTTGATGATGAGTGTGTGTATATTGAGCATCGTGAGAATGTCCGTGACTGCTGTGAAGTTATATCTCTGCTGTCCACTCACTGTATGACCTTTACTCTCTTTCTGTGTCATTTTTATTCTCAGATGATCAAAGTCAGGAGCTGAGTGTGAGCGGCGGAGCGTCCAGACAGTGTTTCTACAGCCTGAGCCCCGACACGCAGTACAACATCAGCGTCCACGCTCTCACACAGGACATGGAGGGACCTGCAGTTACCATCACCGCCATGACACGTAAGCAACACCAACTGCCCACATTTAGAAAGCATGTCCACCTGTGTTCACCGTTAGACAGTGCCAGGTTCAGGCTGTACTTGTATATGAATGGTTTTTGACTCAGACGTGTGGAGAAACTCAATTACTGAGTTACTTGCATCCAAACAGACTAGAAAGAGTCGGGAGTGCAACAGGAAGCTGCTCATACAGTATGGAAATCAGATGCTAATTCATTCTTTACATTATTAACTATACAATTAAATATGTAATGATACTGTAAGATGAATTGAACGTGCAGGAAATAGGGTGGCCGCACATCCGGTTTTAGGCTGGACAGTCCAGTTTTTCAACTCCCAGTCCTCCGCCCGGCACGGTACCTGGTCGGACGCCTAGTCCTCTTTTCGGGATGAACTATTTAAAATGTTCACTCGCCAACAATATTATGTGTGCCATTGGCTCACGTCCGTGTCTAAAGACATTCCTTGCATTTGATTGGTTTATCAAGGTCATGTGACATTGCGACTCCTACCGGCTAACCGCAGGTCAGCCCTCTAAATGCTAGTCAGTTAGTAAGCTCCCGTCTGACTCACGAATGTCATCCATTCCATCCAGTTAGGGGAGTAAAGCATCATGTATGTGTTATATAGGTTAGGTTATGATTTTAATTCTGTTCTAGTATCGACCCCTGCAGCCCACGCACACACAGACCTTTATGATGTCCTCCTTTCGGGGGTGGGATGTCCTCCTTTTTGGGGTTATGAAAGTGGCCACCAAGTGCTGTTGACTCCTGGAGGGTTTGTAGGTGTTTATAAAGTGTCTGAACTATTAATAGAATGGTTTATAATGCAGAACTGCAAGATGGTACAAAGTGAGGCATGTGGGACCCAGTTGACCCGTGAGGGTGTCATTTGATTGGTCAGGAACTCCGCAGACAGGTTTTATGTTACATGTTATAAACTCCATTTGTAAACAATTGATTATTTGAGTGTCACTGCCTCCACCCCCCCAAAACCCACCCCCACCCTCTCCACAGGACACGTCTGAGTGAGTGAGTGACTGAAAGAGTGATTCAGCAGCAAACTGCTGTCTACACACACTGAACTGAACCTGAACAGAACAGACCACTCAGACACCTGTACACTGTCCTGACTGCTCAGCTAATCACATACCTGCCCACTGTCCTGCCCACTGACCTGAACACTGTACTCTCTACTATCCTGGCCTGTGTTCTGTTGACTGTCGTGAACACTCTCCTGAACACTGTCCTGAACACTGAACTGATTTCTGACCTGGCCGCTGACCTGATACCTGCCCTGACCCCTGTCCTGACCACTGGTCTGACAGCTCTCTGGTATGCTGTTTTGAATACTGTTCTATTTAGTGTCCTGCCCACTGTCTTGAGCACTCTCCTGAACATTGTCCTGACCACTAATCTGAAAACTGACCTAACCATTATGCTGCCGACTGCCCTGCCCTCTGTCCTACGCTATCTTGAGCACTGTCCGACCACTGTTCTGCTCACTGTCCTGAAAATTGTCTTGACCACTGTCCTGACCACTGATCTGAACACTGTACTGACCATTGATCTTATTGCTGACCTGATCACTGTCTGATCACTGATCTGACCACTGATTTGATCGCTGACCTGACCCATTTCCTGACTCATGTCCTGACCCTTGTCCTGACCACTGTCTTGAGCACTCTCCTGAACATTGTCCTGAAAACCGGCCTGCCCATTATCCTGATGACTGTCCTGCCCTCTGTCCTATGCTATCTTGAACACTGTCCTAACCACAGTTCTGCTGTCTGTGCTGAACACTGTCCTGACCACTGATCTGATCCTTGTCCTGACCACTGTTCTGACAGCTCTCTGGTACGCTATCTTGAACACTGTCCTTATCCATGTCCTGCCAACTGTCATGAGCACTCTCCTGAACATTGTCCTGACCACCGATCTGAAAACTGACCTGCCCATTATCTTTCCAACTGCCCTGCACTGACAACTCTCTTAAACGCTGTCTCGAACACTGTCCTTATCAATGTCCTGACCACTGTCCTGATCACTGATCTGATCACTGTCCTGATCGCTGTTCTGACCACTGATCTGATCACTGTCCTGATCGCTGTTCTGACCACTGATCTGAAAAGTCACTTGCCCGTTGTCCTGGCCACTGTCTTGCCCACTGTCCTGGGCAAAGTCCTCCCCATTGTCCTGCTCGCTGAGTGACTGTTGTCCTTCTCTAGAAGGGCTGATTTTATGGTGTTTATGGAGATTTGGTGTTGGGTATTCTATGATTTGTTGTATTTTTTTTTTTTAGTTCCAGCGCCGACCCAACCACCACCTACCACGACTCTGCCTCCCACTGTTCCACCGGCCAAAGAAGGTAGGAGAGAGATGGAGCGGTTTAACTGACCAGTTTTTGTTTTTTTATTGCTCTTTGATGTCCCTGTGCATTACGTGACCTTTCACTAACGAACGTTTAATCTGACAGCTAACCTTTCCCGGCTCTCCGAGCCAAACAACTCAATACATCTAACAGACTCTCTAAGACCATCCAGCACTCTGCCCACAGACCAGCTCACGTTCAGGTGTGCAGGTATACCTTAGATTGCGTTTCAGGATTACATGCGGTCTATTTTCATAACGTTCACAATCAGATATGGCCAAAGTGGCCAATGATAAGACGTGAAACCCTGATGAATGTGAGGTAGATCTGCGTTCAGGGAAGTTCAGCGAGCGTGTTCACATATGGATAGTAATGAGTTAATGCCCTGAAATAAAATCCCATCTACAATGTTGCAACTCACAGCAGCAGTGCAGCCACTGAGACCCTGTGAGAGTGAATTTATGCGGCCGTATCTCAGATGCTGGCGTGTTTACTGTAAGGGCGTCCCCCCGGGGTGCTGTACATCACCCCCCGCTGAGGACGTACCACAGTTCAGCTGTAGATCCTGCTGTACAGAACACATCACTCAAGCAGAAGAGAAAAGAGAAGGAGAGGAGAAACCAGGAAAGGAGAGGAGACAAGAGGAGAGGAGACAAGAGGAAAAGAGGGGATAGGAAAGGAGAAGAAAGGAGAAGAGAGGAGAAGGGGAGGAGAAGGGTGAGAGGGGAGGAGAGGATAGGAGAACAGAGGAGGGGATAGGAGAATAGACAAGAAAGGAGAGGAGGGGGTGAGAGGAGTGCAGAGGAGAAGGTGTGTAGAGAGGGAGGATAGGAGAAGGGGAGGAGAGGAGAAAGGACGAGAGGAGAGAGGAGAAGGGGAGGAGAGGAGAAGGGGAGATGTATCTGGGAATGAATGATAGTCTCATGGATGTAGATTGAGTAAGAAAGCTGCCTGGATTAAGATGCTGAGCTGAAACCGAACGTTCCGTCACTGTGCATTCTCACTAACACCCCCCTCCCTTTACTCCCCCCGCAGTATGTAAAGCAGCTAAAGCAGACCTGGCGTTCCTGGTGGACGGATCCTGGAGTATTGGAGATGACAACTTCCAGAAGATTATCCGTTTCCTCTACAGCACCACCGGCGCACTCGACCTCATCGGCCCTGAAGGAACACAGGTGTGCTGGACATGCGCTACATCAGTGACATCAGGGACACAAACAGCTACAGCGACCTGAAATAAATCCATATCAGCATCCACTATGCATCTACTATGAATTATTCAGTATCCACTATGAATTATTCAGCATCTACTATGAATTATTCTGCATCTACTATGAATTATTCAGTATCCACTATGAATTATTCAGCATCCACTATGAATTATTCAGCATCCACTATGAATTATTCAGCATCCACTATGAATTATTCAACATCTACTATGAATTATTCAGCATCTACTATGAATTGTTCAGCATCCACTATGAATTATTCAGCATCCACTATAAATTATTCAGCATCTACTATGAATTATTTAGCATCCACTATGAATTATTCAGCATCCACTATGAATTATTCAGCATCTACTATGAATTATTCAGCATCCACTATGAATTATTCAGCATCCACTATGAATTATTCAGCATCCACTGAATTATTCAGCATCCACTATGAATTATTCAACATCTACTATGAATTATTCAGCATCTACTATGAATTGTTCAGCATCCACTATGAATTATTCAGCATCCGCTATGAATTATTCAGCATCTACTATGAATTATTTAGCATCCACTATGAATTATTCAGCATGCACTATGAATTATTCAGCATCCACTATGAATTATTCAGTATCCACTATGAATTATGTAGCATCTACTATGAATTATTCAGCATCCACTATGAATTATTCAGCATCTACTATGAATTATTCAGCATCCACTGTGAATTATTCAGCATCTACTATGAATTATTCAGCATCTACTATGAATTATTCAGCATCCACTATGAATTATTCAGCATCCACTATGAATTATTCAGCATCCACTATGAATTATTTAGCATTTACTATGAATTGTTCCGTATCTACTATGAATTATTCAGTATCCACTATGAATTATTCAGTGTATTTTATTATATTAAGAGTGTAAGTAGTTCTGTGGGTGTGAGAGTGATGAACTGAAGTGTGGATGCTCATACAGAGTTTAAGTGGTTAAATATGCAGATGATTTTTTAACTGAGCTCCAGAATATAAAGATGGTGCTGTCACTAATAAAGCCCAGCCCAGCCGTGCGCTCCTCAGTAATGAGCTCTCTTGGGACGACATCACAATATTAAAACAATACTGAATAAATCCTACACTGTTTTATAGTGTAGCCCGCGGCTGTTTGCCTGAGGCATCCTGGGAAAGGCTATTCTGGTCTGGACGCTGTAGTGACCGCACACTCTCCACAGTATAACTCGGTCTGGAGAGAAGACTGAGCAGTATAAATAGCACCAGTCTAGACACCATAACACGCAGACCCTCATCATCCTCATCCTCACGTAGAGCCAAACACACACATAACCACACACACTGACCGAGACCAGACACAACCTGTTACACAGAGCTCAGAGCCAGGACACATCCAGCTCATGAGTTCTTCCTCTCTCTCTGTATCTCTCTCTTCATATGTTCTCCCTGTTGCTTTCTGTTTTTACTTTCTCTCTCTCTATCTCTTCCTCCCTGCTCTCTTTCTCTCTTTCTTCCCTTCTGTCTTCTGTTTTTTCCACTCTCTCCTTCCATCTCACTTGCTCTCTCTCTTTCTGATGTTTCCCCCTCTCTCTCTATCTCCCTTGCTCTCTCTTCTGTTGTGTCTGTCTCTTTATCTCTCTCTCTGTTCTTTTCTTCTCTCTCTCTGTATCTCTCTCTGTATCTCTGTTCTCTCCCTCTCTGTTCTGTTCTTCTCTCTCCCTCTCTCTCTGTATCTCTCTCTCTGTATCTCTGTTCTCTCTCTCTCTCTCTGTCTCTGTCTCTTTTCTTTCTCTCTCTGTATCTCTCTGTTCTCTCTCTCTCTTTCTCTGTCCCTCTGTCTTTTTCTCCATCTCCCTTGCTCTCTCTTTATGTTCTTTTTTGTCTATCTCTTTCCCTCTTTTTGTTTGTTCTCTCTCTCTATCCCTTTCTCTTTCTCTCTCTCTTGTTCTTTCTTTCTTTCACTGTATCTGTTCTCTCTCTTTCTTTTTTCTTTCTCCCTCTCTCTCTGTCCTTTCTCTGTATCTCACCCTCTCTCTGTTCTTTCTCTCTCTCTGTCTGTCTCTCTCTCTCTCTGTTTTTTCTCTTTTTTTCTCTCTGTTCTTTATCTCTCTCTCTCTTGTTTTTCTCTGTCTCTCTCTGTTCTTTATCTCTCTCTCTCGTTTTTCTGTCTCTCTCTCTCTCTGTTCTCTCTCTTTCTGTCTCTTTCTGTTGTTTTCTCTTTCTCTCTGTTCTCTCTCTCTCTCTCTCTCTGTTCTTTCTCTCTCTCTCTCTCTCTCTCTCTCTCAGGTGGCTATAGTCCAGTTCAGTGATGATGCTCGGACGGAGTTTAAGCTGAACGCTCACGGTGATAAGGAGTCGCTCCTGGATGCAGTTCAGCGAATCACCTACAAAGGAGGAAACACCAAAACAGGCACGTAGCCCCTCTTCATCATCCTCATCATCTGGAGGGGAGTCAGGGAGGGAGAGAGTCGGTCTGTGTTCAAATGATCAGACTAAAGTTTTCTCGAATCTGATCTGAGACACTTTCATGCGTGGTTCTAGATTGGATACGTATCTGATTTGTGGCTGTTCAGCCTTAATCAGAAGGCATGTGCTGCATTACCGCAGCTCTGAATCTGAAGTTAACCCCTGTGAACGCTATATAAAGCACCTGAGCCTCTCGCTCCTTCATCTCGCTGTAATAATGAAGCTGAGAGCTGATCAGAGTGAAGGAGGGGAAGCTGATGCTCTTTTACTGAACACAGCAGCAGGACAGAGCTGCCACCAGCACTGCTGGAATGGCCAGAAAGTAGGCAGGTCACTTCTAACCACATAGCTCTGTTTGACCAACACAACTACCCCACAACCCAGCATAGTAAGCTCACCAGACAAAACAATAAGTCCCCTTGTGTGTTTAAGGTGGTAGTGACTTCAGGCTCCTGCAGATGGCGCTGCACGAGGATGATGGGGCTATAAATCCCTGTGGGGTGTGAGTGACGGGATCCATAGATTGGGAAGAGGTGGTACAGTGCAGGGAATGTCTCGTTCCATGTGTGGAAAATGGCTCCAGAGCAGATGTTAATGATTGGCTAAAAGGAGTGACTGCATTTGGGCGTGCCAAAGACCATAGTGTGAAGGAAGTAGCTGAATCTGCAGGTGTATGGAAGCGTACGGTCATACGGGTCTACCAGCAGTGGCTAAAATCCCAGTCTACACGGAATACTCCTCGGAATTGTGCCAGGGAAGGCATCCACCAAATCTGGCCCAACAGAGCAATTCTTTGATGTAAGAGTGTCTGAACATTGATGTGGCCTACATCCAGTAACTTGTCCAGTACATGCCAAATCCAGTCACAGCTGTTACTGGTGCTGGTGGAGGTGTTAGATGCTATTGGGTACCTTAGGTGGCCATGCTACCTAACTCCTTGCTCAAGGAGAGTCATCCCAGTGACCTCACAAAGTCCAAACAGTGTCCCAGTACCACACAGGGGCACGAAAATGCCATCCTAGTAAATGTCCTTGGAGCACTGGAGCAGAGAGGCTGGTCTCCTTGCAGCTTGCAGCGTCCATCCTCGGGCTACTGAGGGTGGCGGCGACAGCGGCAACAGCAGCAGCAGCACTCCCTTGGCTGCCGTCCTCCAGCTGGGCTCTGCTGTTAAGCATCGTTGCACTGTGTCTTCCACCCTCGGCGCAGCCTGTCCTCGCCACGCTGCCTCTTCCTCCCCAATCCTTCCTCAGTGTCATTCCTCTTCAGGCCGCTGGGGGGCACTATCCCACCCCGGAATCCATTGTGATGTTGGCATAGGAGAAGACATGGGAAGCGTGTTGCTTTTTGCAAATGCTCTTTTATTGAACAGAGCAGTAGAGGAGGACCAGCACCACTGCTGAAATGGCCCGGGAGCACCAGCTACCCCGCAAGCCAGCATAATATATATGAGCCGGGAACAGGATGCTCAGCAGTGGGTCTGGAGTCAGTGAGTTTGTTGAGGCTGCTGTCTGTGATGATCCACAGTGTGGCCCGCATACAGCAGGCGTACATCAGGGTGGAGAACTCCGGAGTTTTAAATCCTGGCCGTGTGGAGGGCTTACAGCGCTGGTGTGGAGTTACAGCTGCTGACAGTCAGATAGCAGATGCCACCTTCGCAGACTGTTAACCTGCAGTATCTTCTCCACACTGACGGAGAACATCTGATCTCATATTTACTCCACAGTCCAACAGGAAGTCATGGAGAAACACTTAGGAGCCCCAGAAGACTCCGAAAATCCGATTCTGTCTGCAGTCAAAGCAATAAATCACTCTGTGCACGTAACTGAACTGAGCTGTGCCTTTCAGGTGCCAGAAAGTTACCGTAGCACCATTTAAGGTGGAATGGAAAATTCTGCTGCACCAATTAAGGTGGAGCACAACATTTCTTAAGTGCAGTATTTAAGGCGGAACATTAAAATATCTGCTGCACTATTGAAGGTGTAATAGAAAAGTCTGCTGCACCGTTTAAGGTGGAGCACAGAATTCCTTAAACACAACATTTAAGGTGGAATCTAGTGCACCATTTAGAGTGGAACAGCAAATTCTGCTGCACGATTTAAGGTGGAACACAGAATTCCTTAAATGCACCATTTAAGGTGGAACATTAAAATCTGTGGCACATTTGAAGTTCTAATAGAGTATTCTGCTGCAGCATTTAAGGTGGAGCACAGAATTCCTTAAATGTACCATTTAAGGTGGAACACTAAAACCTGCTGCACCATATAAGGTGGACCACATTCCGCAAATGCAACATTTAAGGTGGAACACTGAAATCTGATGCATCGTTTAGAGAGTGCCACAGAAAATTCAGCTGCACCACATAAGGTGGACCACATTCCGCAAATGCAACATTTAAGGTGGAACACTGCAATCTGATGCATCATTTAGAGAGTGCAACAGAAAATTCTGCTGCAGAATTTAAGGTGGAGCACAGAATTCCTGAATTGGACCATTTAAGGTGGAACACTAAAATCTGCTGCACAGTTTAAGGTAGAACATTAAAATCTGCTGCACAAGTGATTGTCTAATAGAAAATTCTGCTGCACCATTTAAGGTGGAACACAGAATTCCTTAAATGCACCATTTAGAGTGGAACACTAAAACCGGCTGCACCACATAAGGTGGATCACATTCTGCAAATGCAACATGTAAGGTAGAACACTAAAATCTGCTGTGTCGCTGAAAGTGGAACAGAAAATTCTACTGCATGATTTAAGGTGGAGCACTAAAATCTGCTGCAGCATTTAACGTGGAGCACAGAATCCCTTAAATGCACCAATTTAAGGTGGAATGGAAAATTCAGCTGGAACACTTATGGTGGAGAACAAATTTCCTTAAATGCAACATTGAATGTGGAACACTGAAATCTGCTGCACCAGTTACGGTGGAACAGAAAATTCTGCTGCACAATTTAAGGTGGAAAAAATAATTTTCAAAAGAAAAAAAAAAAGAAATTAATTTTTGTATTTATAAGAGTGTCTTTGAGCCGCTGTGTTCCCCAGATTCTTTTCTCCTGTGTGTGAGTGTGGTGTGTGTGTGTGTGTGTGTGTGTGTGTGTGTGTGTATGTATGTGTGTGTATGTGAGAGAGAGAGAGAGAGAGAGAGAGAGAGAAAATTCTTGCTTTTAAATGAAACACCTCCTGCACACACACACACAGACACACACACACACCAACACACATATGCACATGGTGTCCCACAGAGTGATGATTTGAAGGGTGACTGGCTGACAGGACCCGTGAGAGGTGATGTGACTGGCCGTGGTGCATTATGGGATATTAGGTAATCTAGGCTGTTATTGGGTTCTGTGTTTGTGTTTGTTTGATTCGGATCACACTGACTCACATCATCAGAGTTCAACATGCAGTTTACTCCTTTTACAAAAGCACACTAATCTGCACGAGGATGATGGGGCTATAAATCCCTGCGGATGTG
The DNA here is from genome assembly GCA_034552555.1 of Semaprochilodus insignis. Taxonomy (NCBI): domain Eukaryota; kingdom Metazoa; phylum Chordata; class Actinopteri; order Characiformes; family Prochilodontidae; genus Semaprochilodus; species Semaprochilodus insignis. The sequence continues at coordinate 10,076,089 of CM067479.1, read as the reverse complement.
AGTGACGGGATCCATAGAGTGGGAAGAGGTGGTACAGTGCAGTGAATGTCTCGTTCCATGTGTGGTAAATGGCTCCAAAGCAGATGTTAATGATTGGCTAAAAGGAGTGACTGCATTTGGGCGTGGCCAAAGACCATAGTGTGAAAGAAGTAGCTGAATCTGCAGGTGTATGGAAGCGTACGGTCATACGGGTCTACCAGCAGTGGCTAAAATCCCAGTCTACAGGGAATTCTCCCCGGAATTGTGCCAGGGAAGGCATCCACCAAATCGGGACCAACTGGGCAATTCTGTGATGTAAGAGTGTCTGAACATTGATGTGGCCTACATCCAGAAACTTGTGCAGTGCTATTAGATACTATATAGATATTAGGTATTTAGGTTTGTTGTGTATATATATATATATATATATATATATATATATATATATATACACATACATGATACACAGTCTTACTGACTTCCCACTGCCTGTTTTGATGCATACAGACCTGTTCCCCTGAGATAAGCCTTTTTAAGATGCTCTGTTATACCTTTGTGGGTCTTCATGAACATATCGAACCTGTCCATGAGCCTTTACAGTGACGTGTGTGTGTGGAAGTGAATGGAGATGATATACAGTACAGCTGTTCGCTGTGTAGCTGTAGCCTTAGTGTTGTATTTGCCAGTGTTGAACTGTGAGACTACAGACACATCGACTTTGATCTGAGTGTGAGTATTAGTGCTAATCCCCCTCACCCCTCATATTAGGACAGGGAGGAGGGTAAGGATGATGAAGAGGAGAGTGATGAAGAGGACAGTGAATGGCCTCAATGAATGGACATAGACGTGAGATATGAGTCTCGGTCCTAAATCAGAGGGAACACTGAACTTGAAGAGGCTCTGCAGCAGAAGACGGAAGGCGATGATGGTTTTCATCACTTTTCTATTTCCCTGTATCTCAAACAACTCGTCCTCACCACGCCTCCTCACCCTCCCTGGGCTTTTAAAGAACAACTAGAAGGAGTATTCCAGCTCTTTAGAACCTGGACTCTGAATGCAAACTCATTTAGCATTGTGAAACATGACTGTGTAGCGCAAATTGGAATCTCCAGCTGTTCCACCTTCACAGTGCAGATGTTCAGACGGGAGACAGACTGAGAGAAAATCTGTATTACAGAGTTTTATACAGCCTTTGCAACACTGCAACACAGTGAAGAAAACCAGGAAGGCTGGGCGAGAAGGGAAAGAAATGATACACGATGGGAATTTTTCATGTTGCACTACAAATGTAAAGATGATTATTCAATGTTTCACACTTGCTGCACACATGCTGCACTAAATCCATTTAAACAGGATTAATTATGCTGTTTTACTAAAGAATCTTGCAGTTCAAGAGCTGAACATATCCAGGATATGCTCAGAAAAGTGTATAGTGTATCACAACAGCAAAAAAACAAAACAAAAAAACACGATAATGATAAAATAGTCATGTGGCCCACCTTTACAAGCAGTTCAGATTGCTTTCACTTCCTCTAATACAGAAGCTTTTTCCTACCAAGGCCCTGTTGCCAGTTTTTGGAGAACTTACCCCCCAACTAAAANCTTTTTCCTACCAAGGCCCTGTTGCCAGTTTTTGGAGAACTTACCCCCCAACTAAAAAAACTAAAGCTAAAAGTAAAACTAAAGCTAAAACTAAAGCTAAAAGTAAAAGTACAACTAAAGCTAAAAGTGAAAGCACAACTAAAGCTGAAACTAATGCTAAAGCTAAAACTAAACCCAAAGCTAAAAGTTAAACTCAAAGTAAAGCTAAAGCTAAAAGTAAAACTAAAACTAAAACTCAAAGTAAAGCTAAAACTACAGCTAAAAGTAAAACTAAAGCTAAAGCTAAAACTCAAACTTATAACATGCACTTTTGCAGCTTATGTATAACTAACAAACCAAATATGAAAATAAAATAAAAAATAAAATGTGTAGAGCAGCTTGTCACAGTTTTACACTTGTTTGTAAGTTCTGTTCACTGAGTTTTCCTGACCACACTTTGTGTCTAAATGCCGTTTTAGTTATATTGGTTTCAGGCGGTCTGCATGTCCACACTGAATCCACTGAACGAACTGAAGCACTGAATGTCTGCAATCGTGTCTGCTGGGTCAGTCAGGTACAGAGATAAGGCCCGTCCTTGCTTACATCACATGCACGGTTGAGCGTGAAACTTGAATCATTATCATGTCTCACGACGTCAAACCTGCCCACCAAGTTTCAGTCCTGTTGGATGATTCCTTCTGTGTGCAGCATATATACACGCACGTATGTATAGTGAGTTCAGAGTCCGTGAGGATCCTCCGGATGACACACACAGCAGACGGAGATTCAGTCTGTACTCTGCGAACATGCTCTATGGACGTAGTTACAGTGTTGACGGATGACTTGATCTGATGTTCCGCTCAGAGAACCGTGTTCTCCTCCGGCTGAAACTGAGGCCTCTCTGTGAGCTGTTTTCTTCCCATGCAACTTTAGAAGCCTGATAATTCACACGTCTCTCAAACGTTCTGCTGTTCTCTCACTCGTTTATCTCTCAGACAGTAGCCAGAACGGCAGCGGACAGCCTGCAGGACTCGGACGCACGCTCTGATCGTCCCGATCCGTCAGCACAACGGCCTCATTGATGGATTAACTAGCATGGAGGAGGATACGCTAACACCTGCTGGTTTAGGAGAGCTGTAGGCATTACAGGCAGATTAGCTTTGCGCTAGCTACACGCAGAGGAGAATACTGCTGTTTACCTGGAGAGTCGTGGGGTAGTCATGGGCTCAAGGTTAGTGGGGCCAAGGTTAGGGAAGCCTCCTTATGACTGGAGGTTGCCGGTTTGATTCCCTGAACCGACAGTAACGGCTGAAGTGCCCTTGGGCAAGGCACCTAACCCAACGCTGCTCCCCAGACGCTGTGGATAGGGTTGCCCACCGCTCTGGGCAAGTGTGCTCACTGCCACCTAGTGTATGTGGGTGTTGGGTGTTCCACTTGTTTGAATGTTAGCGTAGATGCTGTTTCAGCTCACAAATCAGTTGCTCTAGTTCTTGAGTGTCAGCCTGCAGGTGGCGCTGTAGAGCTCTAAACTGTGCTGTGTTTTCAGGCCGAGCTATTAAACATGTGAAGGACAGCATCTTTACTGCGGAGTCCGGCATGAGGAGGGGAGTTCCCCGGGTTCTGGTGGTGCTGACAGATGGTCGCTCCCAGGACGACGTCAACAAGATCTCCAAGGAGATGCAGTTGGAGGGTGAGTGGTGCTTCAGTGTAGACCTTGATCAAGTCATGGTCAGCATTATCAGCATTCATTTTCTTTCTCAGTAGTTTATTCTTGTGGGTGCACAGTACACATGCACAAAGTACACCCTGCTAGTAACTGTCCTGTGTTCGCTAACGTTAGCCAAAATTCCTTTGTTGTAAAATGGGCGGGTCATAATCCTGAGTGCTGCATGCATGAGCAGTATCTTCACCAACAGCAAAGCTGATGTGGTTTGTCCCGCCCACACTGCTTTAATAAAACTGTTCAGTCTCTCAGTTAGCCTCATCCATTACGCTCCTCCCATTCAGCAGTTTAGCCCCTCCCATTTAGCTTACCGCAGTTTAGCCCCTCCTCTTCAGCTTACAGCAGTTTTGCCCCTCCTCTTCAGCCTACAGCAGTTTTGCCCCTCCTCTTCAGCCTACAGCCATTTAGCCCCATCCATTACAGTTACAGCAGTTTAGCTCCACACATTTAGCCTACAACCGTTTAGCCCAACCTGTTTAACTTAGAGTAGTTTATCCCCTCCCATGCAACCTACAGAAGTTTATCCCCATCCATTTACCTTACAGTAGTTTAGCCCCTCCCATTCTGCCTACAGCTGTTTAGCCCCACCCATTTAGCTTATAATGAGCTAGCCCCTTACATTCAGCCTACAGCAAATTAGTCCCTCCCGTTCAGCCTACAACTATTTAGCCCCACCCATTTAGCTTATAATGAGCTAGCCCCTTACATTCAGACTACAGCAGTTTAGCCCCACACATTTAGCCCACAACAGTTTACCTCAACCCGTTTAACTTACAGTAGTTTAGCACCTCCCATACAGCCTACAGAAGTTTAGCCCCACCCATTTATCTTATAGTGGGTTAGCCCCTCCCATTCAGTCTACAGCAGTTTAGCCCCACCCATTCAGTCTATAAATGTTCTGATTGAATTTCATTATTAGATATGCTCAACTCATGGATGTTCATCTTTTAGGGTACATCATCTTCGCCATCGGTTTTGCTGATGCCGATTACGGCGAGCTGGTGAACATCGCCAGTAAACCCAGCGAGAGACACGTGTTCTTCGTAGACGATCTGGATGCTGTAAAGAAGATCGAGGAGCAGCTCATAACGTTTGTGTGTGAAGCAGCGACAGCCAGTAAGTTCAGGTGGAAATGCACTGTGATGGATTTGATCTGAAGATTCGGCAGCGCTGTTTCTCGTCGGTTTCTCATAATAATATAAATTGACATTGATATGATATTGATATCTGTTTCTCAATGTTATGAAATGTGATCTGATGTGTTTGTCTCCAGCGTGTCCCTCATTGCTGATGAGCGGGAACACCTTGGCAGGTGAGAGATGGCGACACACACTGACCTTAACAATGTCCTTCAGCTGCAGTTTCTCAGTGATTAGATGGTTTCTGTGAACAATAATAACACCGTCATATTATACTATCAATATTTAACATGTCCACTCTGGATCCTGAACGCAGATCAGGTCAGATAATGTCCCCACAGCAGAGTTTGACGCACTGAGAGCTGAAGGATGAAGTTCTGATCTGTGTTTATTTAGTCAGTCAGAGTCTGCAGGCTAATACACTCATGTGGAGTTTTTAATATTTCAGTCATGCCTCTGGATGCTGCTGTGTGGATACATTGCTATTTATTCAGAACTTGATGTTGAGTTCTGTGCTCTGATGTGCTGCAGGCTTCCGGATGATGGAGATGTTTGGTCTGGTGGAAAAGCAGTACAGTAATGTTCAGGGAGTCTCAATGGAGCCTGGAACCTTTAACAGCTTCCCCTGCTACAGACTACACAAAGACGCCCTCCTCTCACAGCCCACCAAGTACGTCCCTGTCTCACAACCCACTAGGTGTGCTCCTTTCTTACAGTACACCTGGTACATTTCTTTCTCGCAGCCCACCAGGTATGCCCCTCTCTCACAGCCCACTAGGTGTGCCCTCTTTCGTAGCCCATTAGGTACGCCTTTCTCTCACAGCAATCCAGCTACCTTCTTTTCTCGTAGCCCACCAGCTATGCCCCTGTCTTACAACCCACCAGGTATGTTCTTCTCTCACAGCCCACCAGATATGCCTCTCTCTCACAGCCCACCAGGTATGCGTCTCTCTCACAGCCCGCCAGGTCTGCCTCTCTCTCACAGCCCACCATGCATGCCCCTCTCTCACAGCCCACTAGGTATGCCCTCTTTTGTAGCAATCCAGGTACCCCCCTTTTTCCTAGCCCACATGGTACGCCTCTGTCTTATAGCCCACCAGGTACTTTCTTCTCTAACAGTCCACCAAGTATGCCCCTCTGTCATAGCCCGCCTTACCTGCTCCTCTCTCACAGTGGACCAGGTATGTTCCTCTCTCACAGCCCACCAGTTATGCCTCTCTCTAATAGCCTGTAGCCTGCCATGCGTAACACCTCTCACAGCCCACCAGGTACCCCTTTTTCTCCCAGCACACTAGGTATGCTCCTGTCTCAAAGCCCACCATGTACATCTCTCTCTTACAGCCCACCAGATATGCCCCTTGTCTCACAGCCCCCCAGGTATGTCCCTCTCTCACAGCCCACCAGTTATACCCCTCTCTCATAGCCCCGACATGTATGCCCCTCTCTCACAGTACACCAGATATGCCTTCTCACAGCCCACAAGGTCCAACCCCTCTCACAGCCCACCGGGAACATTTCACCACATCTTGCAGTTGTGACTGTTATAGTAGTTCCAAAAACGCTAGCCAATAGATTACTGGCAAACACAGCCTTGAACAGATGTACACACTTAAATTCATAATGGTTTTATTAAATACAAAGAAGTAACTGTCATTCTTCATGAAGCGAGCCATGTTGAGCTGGTTTCAGTCTTTCTCTTTACTCAGTCTAACATTATCATGATTGCTGCACAGAGTCTGATTGGAAAGCCGCAGTGTTCCTTAGGTTCCTGATGGAATCCTGAAGCAATTTAACAGGTTTTCTTCCCCCGGTGGCCAAACCTAGGCTGATATAGCGTCCAAACCAGCCGATAGCCCGCAGAGCCCTAACATAACGCGCCACGTGTCAGAAATGAAGAGAATTCCGGGGCCGCGCTGATTTGTTTTGGTCCCGACGGCTCTGATAGATCCTCCCTTCACCCCACTGAGGGATAATATTTAGATTAAGCTCCACTTTCCAGGCCTCCGAGGGGCGTGCTGTTATTAGAGCGGATAGTGTCAGCGCTCCTCTCTGAAGCTCCTTCACTGCATAGTCGCTCAACAAACACCATTCAGGCTGATGGCGGTCGCACTTTAATCGTGGTGTTCTGCTTTGTCATTATGAGCTCCGCTAATGACGCCCTCCGAGGGCGATGACAGCTGTAAGGGCACAGTTACAGAGTCAGGGAGGAACGGAGAATCTGTTTCAGTCCTAACAGGTACCTAATGACCTGTCCATGCTGGCCTTACGGTGGGGGCGCCGCACACAGCTCTGACTAGCCTTGCAGGCATGGAAACAATAACGGCATAAGCAGCCATAAAGTGTGGGGTTCTTGTATTATGGGTTATGCTTTTGTTACCCTGTGTACTTTCTAAGTGTTTCGCCCTTTAAAGTTCCAGGGTTGTTACATAATGCAGCTTAATATTCGCTAATTAGGACAAGCAACAATGGGTAAACATAATCTAAACAATTCTTAAACTGAGCTCTGAGCCCAGCTCTAAAGGAATGTTTTAATTCCATATATTTGTCGGTCCTTCTAATGAGCGCATTCAGCCGAGAGGGTCGTACAGGGATAGAACGCTCCTGCAGGGTTGCCAGTTTGGGCGGTTTTCCACCAGCTTTAGATTATACTGTGGAAAAATGTGCCTTGGCATGCAGACCAAATGTGGCTGGTTTGACTTAATATTAAGTTAGTAAGTCTAAGCAAGATGTCCAAAAGTATCCAGACAGTCCTTCTGAGTGCATTCAGTTGCTTTAAGGTCACCTGCTCCTGGCACGGCTTGTATAACCTCCATAGAAAAGCACTGACCAATAGAATGGGGAGGTATGGAGGAGTCACAAGAGTGCATAGAGGGGTATAAAGACCTAAGGCCGCCGTGCCTTATAGCAAGAGCGGACTAGAGGGGTATAAAGACATAAGGTCGCCATGCCCAATAGCAAGAGTGGACTAGAGAGGTATAAAGACCTAAGGTCGCAATGCCCGATAGCAAGAGTGGACTAGAGGGGTATAAAGACCTAAGGTCGCCATGCCCGATAGCAAGAGTGGACTAGAGGGGTATAAAGACCTAAGGTCGCAATGCCCGATAGCAAGAGTGGACTAGAGGAGTATAAAGACCTAAGAGCGCCATGCCCGATAGCAAGAGTGGACTAGAGGAGTATAAAGACCTAAAGGCACCATGCCCGATAGCAAGAGTGGACTAGAGGAGTATAAAGACCTAAAGGCACCATGCCCAATAGCAAGAGTGGACTAGAGGAGTATAAAGACCTAAGGGCACCATGCCCGATAGCAAGAGTGGACTAGAGGGGTATAAAGACCTAAGGCCACCATGCGCGATAGCAAGAGTGGACTAGAGGGGTATAAAGACCTAAGGGCACCATGCCCAATAGCAAGAGCGGACTAGAGGAGTATAAAGACCTAAGGGCACCATGCCCAAGAGCAAGAGTGGGCTAGAGGGGCATAAAGACCCCCAGCATTTTATTGTTTTGCTTTACACTCAGAAGTCGAAGCTCTTCTTTGATTGACATGTGTTTGTGTTTGTAGGTTCCTGCACCCTGAAGGTCTCCCTTCTGACTACACCATCTCAGTGCTCTTCCGCATCCTGCCCGAAACCCCAGTGGAGCCCTTTGCACTGTGGGAAATTCTTAACAAAGAAGGCGAACCCCTGGTGGGCATCATCCTGGACAGTGAGTATCATCGTAGGCAGTCAGTTCAACAGCTAAAACATCCTTTCCTAAATGGAAATTCCATGGTTTTCCAAAGTCCCAGTTAGTTCATTGTGTGGGATATGATCAGAGTAATTCAGAATGGTTTTATTGTAAAACGGTTAATTGTGGTGATGTTCTTGACAGTCGTGGTGGTGATGTCACGTGGTGGGTCACCATGTCTACAACACATATAGCCATTTTATTTACTATCTAACCCACCAATGAACCTACATGTATCTTCTGAGCTTTTATATGGAATGCTGATGATGGGAAAATCTGGAAAACCTGAAAACTCCCTCACAACACCCTGCAGAATGTATCCCTCCACCAAGAATGCAGGCCAAAACTATCAGAAAACAACGTGTCAGACATCAGACAGCGTAGTCATAACCATTTCTATAATCTAATAACGTTCTGTGAAGGAGCTTTTAGAGGCAGATGTCTGGTTCCATTCACCACCACTGGGAACAGTTCTGACTCTATAAGTTTCTCTAGAACAGAGCATTTCACACCAAACCACTCTGAATGACTTTGATTACATCTTATATCATTTAATCATGCCGAAAAAAATATTAGCAAAAATATAAAAAAATATTAAATTAGCAGAAAAATTTGCATTATGCAAATAAACCATGCTAACTTGTAGCTATTAGGAGGTTATAGGTCATTGTTAGCCACCGACCCAAAATATCTATTTAAAGAACTTACAAAGGTCCTTTTCTCTGATGTTTTTTAGATGCCGGAAAAACTCTGACCTTCTTCAACTACGACTATAAGGGTGATTTCCAGACAGTGACCTTTGAGGGACCTGAAATTGGGAGGATTTTCTATGGCAGTTTCCACAAGGTCAGTCTCTCTCTCTCTCTCTCTCTCTCTCTCTTTCACTTTCTGGGTTAGAGCCCCCTGACCACAACCCTCCCCGCCCATGGCTGTCTGTGGCTGGTATCAGGGTTGCTATTGTCAGGATGAACCGATGATCAAGCCAAATAGAAGTGTATTACAGTCTGTCAGAATGACCGTGTGGGTCATATGAACATTATAGAGCACTTTTTAAATTAAGAGTAGAAGTCATATCGCCCCCTACACGTCCTGTAGTGTATTACAGTCTGTCAGAATGACCGTGTGGGTCATATCGCCCCCTACACTTCCTGTAGTGTATTACAGCTCTCGTACTTGTGTTGTAGTCTCAGCCTCTCTCAGCTTTCATGGATCCACTAATAGCAGTGTGCGTTCTCCTCTGCTGGAGATGTTTTCAGAGCTGGATAATGTGTTCTGGGCTCAGCTCAGCGATACACACACTGTAAACACCTCATCATGCCGCACAGGTAACTGAACCTGTCGGCATTCACACCTACAGGGCTGTTCCAGTGACTGCTTACGTTAAAGGGCCAATGTAATGGAAAACTGAATTCTCCTTCCTTTTCCGGAATCAAGGGTACACACTAAGCAATGCGGAAAAATTTACGTTTACATTTAAGGCATTTAGCAGACTTACAGCTCAGTGTTCCATCAGAGAATGTTTCCTAGCTAGTACAAGAGGGTTAGAGTCTAGAACTCGCCTTGAGCTCAGACTCTGTGCGAACAAGGGCCAGTGCTGATACCTAGAAAGAAGAACACAGAGTCAAACACAGCAGAAGTGCACTACCTGGCAACCCCAAGCTAGTGTTCATACCTAGACAGAAGGAATGTTAAGCTCAGTGTAAGTGCCTAAACAAAACATTTCAATACATACATCTGTTAGTACTAACCCCCCCATGTCCTTTACAAAGAGGTGGTCTTCAGTCAAAGTTTGAATACCACAAGAGAGTCCGCTATTGGGACAGCCAGTGGAGATTCATTCCACCATCTGGGCTCCAGGACAGAGAAGAGTCTGGACTCTTGTCTTCCATGCATTTTGAGGGATGGCGGGTCGAGTCGAGCAGTACATGAAGCTCGAAGGGCTCAAGGTATAGATCAACTCTTGACCATTTCCATAAGGGGGGGGGGCTGCTCCATTCTTGGCTTTGTGGGCGAGCGTCAGAGTTGTAAATCTGATCTGGCAGCTACAGGAAGTCGGTAAAGGGAGCACAGCAGTGGAGTGACATGACTGAAAATGGGAAGATTCTGGATCAGTTGCAAGGGACTGATGGCCCGCAGAGGAAGACCAGCCAGAAGTGAGTTGCAGTAGTCAAGCCTTGGAATAACAAGAGACTAGACCAGCAACTGGGTGGCCTCCTGAGAGAGGAAGTGTGGAATCATCCGTATGTTGTACAGGAGAAAGTTGCATGACCGAGTCAGGTCCGCAAAATGAGCTGAGGACGATAACTGGTCATCCAGAATCACACCAAGGCTTCTTAGTATGATGATGTGATGCAATGCATCAACACTACACATACTGGACCCAAGTATCAGGTAAAATTCAAGTATCAGGTACATATCACAGCAAGAAGGGTCTGGGTTCGATTCCCGGCAGGGGCATCCCGGGATCCTTTCAATATGGAGACCACATGTTCTCTCCGTGTCTGTGTGGGCTTCCTTCAGGTGCTCCGGTTTCCTCCTATAGTCAGTCCAAAGGCATGCAGTCAGGTGAACTGGAGAATGCTAGATTGCCCCCGTAGGTGCGAGTGTGTGAGTGAATGTCTATGTCTGTGACTGGCGTCCTGTCCAGGGTTTTTCTGGCTCTGCAATAGGCTCCAGCACCCCCTGCAACCCAGAAGATGAGTGGATAATTGAATGGATATCGCCAGAATGTATCGTCGGTGTCCAAGGAAAAACAAATATCTCCAAAATGGCAACTTTACAGGAGAGGGCAAAAACCTCTTTTGATTGTAATGTAAGTCAATGGAACCAGACGTCTTTCAGAGCAGTTTTGGCTCATTTCTGTTGGTCCGTTCATCATGGAACTTTTAGACAGTGTAAACGGCAGCTGCTGTGTTCAAATGATGCGTAAAAGTAGAAATCAACAAAACATGATGAGAGATATGTTTTTCTATGGACAGCGACATCCTATCAGCTATATCTAATAGGCACCTTTGCTGCTCACAAAATGGGCAAACTGTGGGACTGTGCAAGGTGCTTTCCATTTTGGAGAAGTGAAAGGAGAATGTGGAATTTCTCCACCTCATGCAGGAGCTGAAACGAGTGACTCCACTCCCAGCTCTGGTTTCAGTTGAGTTTGAGCACAAACCAAACAGACTGAAGGTCTTTAAATGCAAATAAGATCTGATGCTTTGCTTCCAGGTGAACTGGACAAATGGTGACACTGGCCTACCGTCCATTCTGGAAAGTGAAGTAGCACAAAGGGCTTCATGGCTTCATTTGGAAGCTGGAATGTTGAATTCTGTAGCTCTGATGTTTGTACTCTGGTTTAGTCTCTGTTTGAGTTGCTTTGGAATCCTTTTGGCATTCATGTTGCCAGATTGCGGCAGTTGAACAGAGGGTGAATAAATAATATTGCATTTTGAATATCAGAAAAAACATACTTGGTGTGTAAGATATCGTCAGTTATATACAAATTCATTTAGAATTGTCTCAATAATTTGCATGAATAAATCATAACTTGGCATGTAAAGACCTAGTTTCAAACCACACCATATACCATCCCCTCCCCAGTACACACATACTGAAAACAGCTTGGTTTGTGTTTGTTGTTCTTGTGACATCACACAATGGATGTCCATACAGTCTCCAAAACGCCAGTTCTTTTGTCTTTGCTCTATACTGTAGACCAGGGTTTCTCAACTCCTGGTCCTGGAGGCATCCTGCCCTGCGTACTGTAGTGGATCCCCTGCTTTAACACGGTGAAAGGGCTTGTAAATGAACTGATGAGTTGAATTCATTGTGTTGGGAGCAGGAGAACATCAATCAATCAACCAATCAATCATTCAATCAATCATTCAATCATTCAATCATTCAATCATTCAATCAATCAATCATTCAATCAATCAATCAATCACTCACTCAGTCAATCAATCAAGTATCAGTCATTACACTCACTTGGAAGTGCATGAGGGTGGCCCTCATTTTCAACACAGCCAAGCATTTACATCGTAAAGGGTTTGAAAAAGAAAATAAAATAGATTTTAATCTGGTTAAACTAAAATAAAAAAGACAACATAAACAATCTGACCAAAAAAAATAAATAAAATAAAAATCTAACGCGATAAAACAGCAAGGAATTTAAAATAAATAAGATTTAATTATGAAGGTAAAAATAAATAAAATATAGAAAAATATAGAAATAAATAAACTATTAAAAAAATTAGATTTTAAAAAATAGGATATAAAAATAGTATATAAAAATAAACTGTTAGTATATTTTAAAAAATAGTATATAAAAATAGTTATTATTATATTTTCAAAATATAAAGTAAATATAAAAAAAGGATTATAAAGATTAATAAAAATAAATAGTAACAAAATTGAGATTAAATACAATAAAATATAAATAATCCAATAATAAAAATAAGAAACAAAAAAATATGAAAAGTAAGAATAATAAAAGACTACGTTTAATGTGCAGAGCAGGGTACCTCCGGGATCAGGGTTGGGAAACACTGATGTAGAAATTTGGATTTGAGACCAAAAAATGAATAGTAGACAATCGATCAGAGCTTCAGGTTTCATTTCCTGCTGTTTACATCCAGATGGCACGTGGTGTTAAGGGCAGGCGTCGTAACGGTCTGTGTGCATGTGGTACTGCATGGTGCAGCCGTCTGNCTGTTAGTATATTTTAAAAAATAGTATCTAAAAATAGTTATTATATTTTCAAAATATAAAGTAAATATAAAAAAAGGATTATAAAGATTAATAAAAATAAATAGTAACAAAATTGAGATTAAATACAATAAAATATAAATAATCCAATAATAAAAATAAGAAACAAAAAAATATGAAAAGTAAGAATAATAAAAGACTACGTTTAATGTGCAGAGCAGGGTACCTCCGGGATCAGGGTTGGGAAACACTGATGTAGAAATTTGGATTTGAGACCAAAAAATGAATAGTAGACAATCGATCAGAGCTTCAGGTTTCATTTCCTGCTGTTTACATCCAGATGGCACGTGGTGTTAAGGGCAGGCGTCGTAACGGTCTGTGTGCATGTGGTACTGCATGGTGCAGCCGTCTGCTAATGGTGCTGGTACTAACAGGATGACTCATGGAGGACAACACTGCTCGCTGAATGTCTGCAATCGTGGCTGTTGGGTCAGTCAGGTTTCAGGTTTAATTTCCTGATATGCACATCCAGATGTTGTAGTGTGCCTTGTGCTACTCCAGGAGAAAGTGCGTTTGAGGTAGGAGAGATGGTCACGGCCTGTCTTTTGTGTGGCGGCTGCTGCGGCTCGCCCCTTGTTTTCTTTCTCTCTTTTTTTTTCTCTTTCTCTCTCTCGCTCTCTCTCTCTCTCTCTCTCTCTCTTTTGTCTCTGTGGTGTTTAAATGTGCGCAGGCTGTTAGAGCCTAACCAGGATCAGGTGGCTCTCATTATATAGGCAGCACGAGCACCTGAGCTGAGAGGGAAAACGAGTTCGCTGCTCTGCCTCCCTGCCACTCCAGGTCGTGCATCAGGCATAGACTGTATTGGAAATGACACACTACTATACCGCACACTGCAGACTACAGTAGTATGTACTGCATACTGTATACGCCCCCTGTGTGTAGTATACAATACAGTAACAAGTTCTGACCTACAGTGTAGTATACTAATACAGTCACATGACCAGTTACCTCACATTTACCTCAGAGCTGTTATTACTGCTATTACTGCTCAGTTCACCTGAAATACGTTTAGCCTAGCTGTTAGCTACCCTCGGCTATTTCACTCTAAAACTGATCCTCTAAAGCGAGTTCATCTTTTATTAATCTTCAGATCTGTATATTTTAACTTTCTGAGGCTCATTCTGATGAAAACATACCCCACTACAATCACTACATCCACATTTATACTAGGAGTTGATTGTGTTATGCTCCCCAGTGTTACGCGCCGCCATTTTCTCTGGCTGAAGCAGGCTGAGTGCTGGTGAGGCCGCAGTGCATGATGGGATACAGTACACCATGAAGATAGCCCCTCCTGTATACTAGAAACTCTGACTGGAGTAGAACACCATCCGGGTATCTCCAGTGCACTACAGATCTTCAGTTTGGTCACATACTACATACTACATACTACTATTAGGTGGATTTAGTATGTAGTGTGGCATTTCGAATACAGCCATAGTCTGGTGCAGAGGTCTTCAAATCTGGATCTTGAATCCGGTTTCCAGTCCGGGACTTTTTAACTCCTTTTAGCTGTGACACTAGGTGGCCAATCAGTTCCATAAACAGTTCAGTTAATGACCAGTTATTGGAACGTCCAGGACCAGAGATTTGGAATCATTGTCCAGATTTGAGGACATCTGGTCTAGTGGCCTCACTGCGGAACAGGAGGTGGGATTCAGGACCTCTAGTGGCTTTCGTTGTTCTCCTGCCTTCTGTGACTTTTGCCATTATGCAAGGGCTCGGGTACGGACGAATGTCCAGACCACAGGTATGCCCGCGAAGGTGGGCCGGGTGAGTGGCATAGATGTATTAAGCTGACCATTTGGCACCTTTAGTTTGAACCAATCCTCAAGTGAGCAAAAGTATTGGAACATGTGAGTGGATCTTGTAACCCAGGTGTTCCGTTAGATCCATTGTCTAAACGGTTAAAAGCTCTGAAGCTCTGTCTACTCTTGGTTTGAGCCTGTGAGGACCGCATTTGTCATTCAACGTGAGGACCAGAGAGCTGTCTACGGGAGAAAAGCAAGACATTCTGAAGCTGAGAACAGATGGAGGATTGAGCTGTTGCATAAGCACTGAGCATAGCCAGTACAACAAATTGGAACGTCTTGAAAAAGAAAGACTGGTATAGTGACAACCAGACAGCAAACAGGTCAGCCCAGGAACACGAAAGCATCCCATGATGAAACATTGCGAAAGCTGTGAAGGAGAACCCAAAATACAATAGTCACTGACCTCACCAACGACCTCCACAGGGCAGGGGTGAAGGTATTGCAGGCCACCATTCCAAAGAACTCCAAAGAAGATGCAAGCCATTGATCATCAGTAAGAATGAGAAGGCCAGATTGGAATTCACAAAGAAATACAGAGATGAGGTACAAACATGGACTGAACTTATTAGACCAGAATGGACCCCTACCATATAGTGGAGAGATAAAAGCATCTGCTCATTATACAGAACATACAGGTCCTTCGCTCAAGCATGGTGGAGGTAGTATCAAGGCTTGGGCTTGAATGGCTGCTTCTTAAACAGGCCTCGCTGATCTTTAACTGACGGTGGTAGCAGTAGGACGAATTCAGATGTATGCAGGAACATTCGGTTTGCCAATTTATGGAGTAACGCTTCCAATCGAATTGGGCCAAGTCCATCATCAGATCTTAACCCAACCGAGCAACATTTCCCTTCGAGAGACGGAAGAGAGAAATCCTAAAACATATGATGGCTAAAAGCAAGCTGTGGCAGAAGCCTGGAAAAACATCACAACAGAAGAATACAACGATTTGGCGAAGTCAGGGGGTCACCAGCTTGATTCTGTTGTGCAAGCAACAAATATTTGCAACCAGATATTAAGCGTTATTTACTCGCAAGAACATTGGGTGGTATGTCACTGAAGGTGCCAAGTTTTTAAGAACATGTAGATGTTAATAGCAGGAAATAAAAGTGGTTGGCATGGTGTAGTAGGTAACAGAGTCCCATGATGTAGACTGGGCTTTGATAAGGATCCTTGGGCTAGACTCCTAATGCCACCTTTGCCTACCTCGGTGAAAGAAATGAGTCACTCTGGATAAAAGCGTTTGCCAAATGTCATATTGATATATATAATTTTTATCTTAGTTATTTTATTCCTTTATTTATGTGTTTATTTATTATTATTCATTTTATCCTTATTTTAATTCATTCAACTCGTTATCAAAAGAATAGCTGCACACCGAAGGAATCAACCGACAGGACTGAAACTTGGTGGGTAGGTTTGACATTGTGAGACATGCGAATGATGCAAGTTTCACGCTCAGCCGCACATGTGACATAAGCAAGGATGAGCCTTATCGCTGTAGCTGACTGACCCAACAGCCACGACTGCAGACATTCAGTGAGCAGTGATGTCCTCCATGAGCACCATGCAGGACTACATTCACACGGACCGTTATGATGACTGTCCTTAACACCACGTCAACGTCACCAAGGACTGCAATGGTGTCGTGCCAGACTGTCATGGAGTGACTCAGAATGGCAGCGGGTCATCTTCAGTGACGAGTCCCGCTTTTGTCTTGGTGGAGACGACCAACGAATTCTACATATATTATGTTATGTAAAAACTAGAGCACAGTGTAAAAGCTCTAGTTCTCCTTTCAGTTTAGTGAATATTCATGATGGACAGACCAATAGAATTACTCCAAACCTGCTTAGAAATAAACCTTGTTCTATCAGCCTCCACTGCAGGTTAAGAAAGCTGCTTCATCCTCCTGTAAAGTTCCATTCTGGAGGTGTTTAAGGTGGACTGTATAATTCCATGAGTGCTATTTTATAGTTTGATGTCTTCACTTTTATTCTACAGTAAAGCATTAAGATAAACATATGGAGAACCTGCTATGAGGAGCCATCTCTAAACTTTTGACTAGTACTTTATATCAACAGTATACATTCACGAGGAAGTCCCAGGACAAGAAAGACTGCTTCTGTTTCTAGCCTCCTGTGTTCTCTGTTTTCTGCAAACATCTCAGCAGTATCTCTGCAATTTGGGACATGATCTGTTTTGAATTTGGAGGGAAGCACCCGCTTTGAATTTGAGTAAACGGAGAGTGGATATGTGTGTAATATCTTAAGTTGGTACAGCTCTTGCCTGATTACATATTTTCCAGATCTCTTCAGTGTCCCTCAGTTCCCAGTGCCTCAGTCCTAACACAAGACTGAGATTTCAGCACGGCATGGAGAACGCTGGCCGATGCAATCCCCCGAGCAATAAACGTTTGGTTTTTTTTAATAAGTGAAGCATTACAGTCAGCAAGTAATGTCGTATTTTCTTCCTTATTAAGTCCCGTACTAGGAAATAACGGATAAGGTCATTTCTGGATGCATCGTATCTTTGTTTTCCAGCATTTGATTAAAGGCCTCAAAACAAACTAAATTACAAATCAGATTCCAAACAAATCATAAAAGGACATCAGACCCTCAGAGGCCTGGTATTTCAATCACACTTCCAAAAAACGCCTGGCAGGTTATCGGAATAATCAGCAATCTGGGTGAAACCGGAACTTAGTCTATGTATTCATTCACCAGTCCAAATCATTAAATTCAGGTGTTTCAATCACTTCCATGGCAGTTGGGAACGTGCCACGTACAATGACTGAGCGGGGTCAGCGGATGCCGAGGTGCATAGTGCACAGAGGTCGCCGACTTTCTGCAGAGTCAATCACTACAGACCTCCAAACTTCATGTGGCCTTCAGATCAGCTCAAGAACAGTGTGTAGAGAGCTTCATGGAATGGGTTTCCATGGCCGAGCAGCTGCATCCAAGCCTTATATCACCAAGCGATCTGCGAGAATTTCCGGTTTCGCAGCTCCGCAGCTCAGACGCCGTGTACGTATGTCAGTCGCTCATCACTCATGTCACGGAGTCAGTGTGGAAAACAGTACCGTGTGGCTCACGGAATGGAGTGATGCTGGAGCGGTATCAAAGTGAGAGAGAACAGTGACGCTCCAACTTTCTGAAAATCCGCTCCTTGCTCTGACCAAAATCACATTGCTCCCCTCCCAATCCGCACCAGTCACGGTGCTCCGATTCCACCTTGCAAGACCTAAGCTGACACTTTTTTCAATTTTGGTGTAACAAATATGCCTAGATAAGCAAATCCTGAGGGAGACCACTTGAAAGGAAGAGGGAGCATTGGGCGTCTGCACAAGGTTACCTAAAGGCACAGCCTCAGATTTAGAGACATTTATTCTTCATCCAGAGAAGGTGCCAGACGAAGGGATGGTTTGACTGGGGGGGACTGATATAGCAGCATATAAACAACAGGACGTCATCTGCATACACAGTAATTTGGTGTAATTGTGTAATGGTCCATATGTTGCAGGGTCCTGCCTGATGGCCTCAACCAACAGTCCAGTTACTACTAGTGATAAAGTACACCCCTGCCTGCTCATTTAATCAGTCACTCATCTTCTAAACCACTTTATCCTTCTGGGTCGCAGGAGGTGCCAGAGCCTATCCCAGTTATCACTGGGCAGGAAGCAGGAAACACCCTGGACAGGCCACCAGTCCATCACAGGGCAGACACACAGACATACACATTCAGACCTAGGGAGGCAATGCAGCATCTCCGGTTCACCTGACTGCATGTCTTTGGACTGTGGGAGTACACCGGACCACCCGGAGGAGGAAACCCACACAGACACGGGGGGAACATGCAAACTCCAACTCCAATCAAACCCAGGCCCCTCTTGGCGTGAAGCTTGCTGTGCCTCTCCAAATTCTACAACGTTCAGACCTGTACCCGCCAGTCAAGACCGTTAGCACTGGATCATTATACAGGAAGGCGGTTTGAGGCAGGAGTACGGCTTGCGGCAAGCTTTGCCACTTTTTAGCAGCTTCAAGTTCAACTTTGTGGTCCTTCTCTCGCACAAGCTTTTCAGCTTGTCAGTCTCTTCTTCTTCTGCTGCCCATCTCTCCTCCTTTCTCTTTCCATCCACTTGTTTCCATCCACTTGCCTATGCTGTTGAAGCCTAACCAGGATGAGCTGGCCCTCATTAAGGCAGTGTATGCGAACCTGATCTGGTAGGGACAGGAGTTACTGCTCCTGCTCCCAAACTTGGCCACTGGGATCGAACGCCAGGCATAGTCTAGTGGCCTCACTCTGCAGCAGAAGAGGGGCTTCGGAACTCTCTCCTGGATGATATCCCACTCTCAGCTGAGGCACCTACTTCCTGTCCTGTCATCGGTGCTTATGAGTCAGGTGACTGTTTGCAGGGGGTGTGGAGCAGATAAGGACATTCAGTGCAACCAAAGGTCTTTACGAGTGAGATCACCAGACCATCCAGCCACTGTCTGGTCCCTTTTAGTTATGGGAGGTAGGAGGCCTTATAAATCTTGGTCCTGGATTTTGAATAAGACTTTTAATCTATATTTAGAAGTGAGGTCACTGCGGCAGTAGACATCACTTGGCAAATAAGAGTATTTACGGATACTCTTTGTTTTGCCATTCCTAGTTTTTCACCAGCTTTCCGAGGCCAATGGAGAACGCAGGGCTACAATCCTCTTTTAATGTGTTTTTGTAGGTTATTAATACATGTTTTTCAGCTGAGTTTTTGTTATCTAATAAATTGTGCTGTTCTGCGGTTTTACACCTTTAGTGGCGGTGCAGGATATTACCAATCCCCTGGCAAAAGCTTTGGAAGTTTTATGGAAATGAATTGCAGTGGTAAGCTACACTGTTGTGGTCTTGAAGAACGGACAGATCCAGTCTCCAGGCTGTACTGAAATCCCTTTAAAGCAACCTCAAGATACAGTGCAACATGTACCGGGATATTGATATTGTTACCTGTCCAAGAAATTAAAGGTTGTTAGAGTTCCCGTGTAACATTTGAGTGCATTAGAAAAGATGCCTTGCACGTGCCCTGTCAGCAGGCTGACTGCCTGTAGGGCAGGTGTGGGCTGGAGGTTAGGGGATTAGCCTTGTGACTGGAAGGTAGGTCGCTGGTTTGATCCTCTGAGCTGATAGGACACGACTGAAGCACACTTGAGTAAGGCACCTAAACCTCAACTGCTCTCCGGGCCCCCTGAATAGAGTTGCACACTGCTCTGGGCAGTTGTGCTCACTGCCCCTTAGTGTGTGTGTGTGTGTGTGTGTGTGTGTGTGTGTATGTGTATCACTGCACGTATAGGTGAAATTCAGAGGACACATTCTTCTGTGTACAAGTGCAAGTAGTTCTACATTTTAAATCCACATATCCTGATTCTTCATAGTGATTTGGATTTGGATCCCTGTTCTGTATGGGACAAAGGGCCTGTGGTACCTCTTTTCCATCAACAAAGTCCCAGGCTCTACTGAACCCGTTAAGAACGGGCCCCCTGGTTTGAGAGCCGAGCGATTACGTATCTGGAGGTGGGGGGTCCTTAGTCCGTAAGCAGAAGTCGGCGGACAGCGTATAAAAACAACATGGCAGAACACGTTCTCCAAGTGCAAACTGTACTTCCTGCTTTGAGGTCATATATCTTACCATCCAGAACCTGAAAGTCTTTCAGCATCTGTGCTCAGCACAGAGGGATCATCAGAGACAGCGATTACACGCAGTACGACTCGTAGTTTAGTTTCCCCTCTCCGTTATGACGGTGGACTATTATAAATCAGCACGTTAAGGTT
This sequence comes from Semaprochilodus insignis, assembly GCA_034552555.1. Classification (NCBI taxonomy): domain Eukaryota; kingdom Metazoa; phylum Chordata; class Actinopteri; order Characiformes; family Prochilodontidae; genus Semaprochilodus; species Semaprochilodus insignis. Next base: position 10,055,570 of record CM067479.1, on the reverse strand, counting down.
CGTAGCTGTCTGTAGTGTGTCCCACATTACAGATCTCCTGCACGGATTAAACAACAAATGTTTAGAATTTTTCACATTTCAGCTCATCACAAGACGGTCGCCTCCTGTTGAACACGCTCATCCACGAGCATGTCAACAGTGGGATACGCTCAGTGCAGTTCATTATGCCGCGTCACGCCCCTTTCCTGCTTGCATCATGGGTTCCATGGTTTCAGACCAGAGAGTTAATGGTGCTGGAACGGCACCGATTTTTCCGGCCGTGGTGGAAATGTGCAGGACGGTTCGAGATTTTGTCTCTGGCACCATGTTGGTGGTAAAGAGCTTAGGAAAGAGATTCAAGTGTTCAAGACAGTGGGCTCAGCTTTGTCTCAATAACATTGGAACTATTTGCTAGAATTTCCTGTTTTGCATGGGAAAGTGCAGGGTCAGGGAAGGGTACTAGCATTACCATCTGTTGCTAGTTGCTCATTGTTAGGCATTTGGGTTGAGTCATCTGAGAAGCCGGTCTTGCTGGGTTTTTTCCGTGTTCCTTTTTGGTGGTGTATTGTCAGAGCACTCGTCAGAAATTGCCACCACATGAAAGGATGAATTTGACGGTTTCTATTAAAAATATCCACATAGTGGCGCAGAGAAGATCTGAACCATGGTCTGGCAAATATCGGGGGCTATTTTCAGACCTGAAGACCTCACCAGAGTTTGGGTTGGGGTGTTTTCCAGTTTGGTCCAGTTGGTTTCACGTTGCAATGACTGAAGTGTACCAAATTCTAGGATTTACAAGCTGCTAATAGCAATGGTAGTCCGGCAGGAGAGTAATGGCAATGAGATGCTTTTAATTTTGGCATTTATGGAGCTCATTTTTTTACCAAGCCTCAGCAGCCTGATTAGTTAAACTCAAATTGGGTAAACCAATCATAAAGCAGCAGATATTGAGCAGTGTTTACTACACATTAAGGATAATAGGCTGTATTTCCAGAGATGGTGGCTAGCAAAGTTTGCTATCTGACGTTGAGGCGCCGAGTCTAAACCGACACTGCCACTCATCGTTAATAGCCAGCCGGCTTTATTGTAGTTGTTTATTGTTTATTGTTTTATTGTTTTAAGTTCTCCCCCCACCGCTTTTGGAGGCGTGACGCCACCCCTGCTGTAATATGTATTCTGCGTATGCCGTATCCGTACTGAGAGTGTAATAAGCTGCAGACGAGCTGTGTTTGAGAACTTTGTGGTTTACTCTTTGCTATAGAACTTTGAAGGCTCTCTGAGCTCTCGGGTGCGTTTCAGCGCTGCTAATGAGGAACAGGCTGAGTTCCCCGGTGGAGCTTTGAGTTTATCTGGCCACAGCTGGAAGTGATTTGCACAGTAAACGTTCTCTCACGGCAGGAGCTGTTCCGAGCAGGACTCTGTTAAGTGTGCACGGCCGTTCGGCTGGTAGAAGAGCTCTCCCAGAAGCTCAGGTTTGGAGGAGATCCTGATGGTGAGAGTGGGAGCTGAAGCAGGACTGAGTGATGAGGCTTCCGTGATGGCCGGTTGGCTCGGCTGAAAGTCAGGAGCGAGCCGGGCTGACACAAGATGTTCAAATTACAGTGAACAGAAGTATCTAGAACACTTCAAATACAGCTGATTGATATTATAGGCATCAGTGAACATAAACATACTGCCATTTGATTGCATACAGCGCATGATGTCGGTTGACTGCATTACCCTGCAGTTGAGCTCAAAGTGAAGGTGTGGAGCTTCGTATTTCAGCACTGAAGATCCAGTCGCTAATTTTTGCATGCAGTTCTTGAAACATTCCTTGCTAACAACTGTGTTAGCGTTCTTGGCTAACTACCGCAGCACACGTCCCATTGACCGGCCTATTGATGGCAAAGCTTTACATTCATTTTCCAAAACTACGGTTTTCCTAAAAAAATCTGAAATGCCGAAAAATTTCCCTTTAAGAATGAATAGCATGGAAGGGTGCTCACCCAGTGCTCACTCAACTGTACTTCTGTTCCACTGAAGCACAGCGTTTCGCATACACTATATCAGGCCAGACACCCAAGAACAAATTCAATGTTGGTCTGACCTGCACTCATCTGTTTGCCTTTTTCCCCATCCCATTCATTTTTGGCCCTACCCAAACTCTTTGGCCACTTTGGCTGTGTTGACCTGTGAAAGTGGGGAGCTTCATGTATCAGCACTGAAGATCCAATCGCTAATTTCTGTGTTGAATGACGAACGATGTTTCGATGTTTCTGTTTAATGTTTCAGGTCCACGTGGTGATCAGTAAGACTTCGGCGAAGGTGGTGATCGACTGTAAGACGGTGGGGGAGAAGCCCATCAATGCTGCAGGGAACATAACCACAGACGGACAGGAGGTTCTTGGCCGGATGGTGCGCTCTCGCGGGCAGAGGGACAACTCAGCTCCGGTAAGGCACTCTGAGCTTTCTCCATCTGCAGCCTCCTACAGAACCATCTACAGAGCCCTGGAGGTGATGGATTATGGTGAACTAGAGCTCAGCTGTGTGTCATGCCATGTGATCAGAATTCCGAGTGCATATGAGTGTGTGCAGGTACAGTTTAGAGTCTTAAGCCGAGCTGATAGTTCAGGCTGGGCTGGAGGTGCTTCCTGACGCCCTGCTGGAGCTCTGAGGTCTGTGCAGACAGAGCTCCTCTGTGGAAGAGGATCGGGAACAATGCTCTGACTGAGCACTGAATGAGCCATTGAGATTGTAAACAGCTCTAACTATGCCTCTAAGACTCTCTGAGCGTCTGCCGGACTTTTATTAGGAGCCCTCTTTGTGTGGAGCTTATGTGGAGTACGTAATGATGGATGATCTTCACCTCTGGAAGTGATGGAAGCTTTTTCTTCCTGTCATTTCTTGCCTCAAGCAAGCATTATCCCTCCAACGTCTGGAATTCTGCTCGTTTTACTATTGTATTAAATGGCATAACACTATTGTTATGTGATTTGTGTTCTTCTTCTTTTTCTTGGCCAAGAGATTTTTTGTCCACTAGCTAGTCCTGCAGTTTTTGAGATATTTGCACCATTCCAACTCCGGAATGTTCGGTCTGATCGGGAATGGTATACAGCTTTTTGATGCGACGTACGGTTTTCCTAAATCAGAAACTCCAAAAAATTTCCCTTTAAGAATCATTGGGGTGGAAAAGTGCACAAAGTTTCCATCCCTCTCATTCATTTTCACCCCCATTCAAACCCTGCTGTTTCCTTTAACCTACAGCCACCAAACTGCATGTACTCACTCAGGGCAGATACCCAAACTCTAATCCCCAGACATACTGACCTGCACTCCTCTATGTTTCGTTTATTCATCCCTTGTTCCCTTCAGAGCAATCACAGCCTCATAATCTCATAATTGTGACTTAGCATCTCATAATTAAGACTTAATATCTCATAATTATGACTTACTATGTCATAATTAAGACTTAATAGCTCATAATTATGACTTACTATCTCATAATTATCACTTACTATCTCATAATTATCACTTACTATCTCATAATTATGACATTGCATCTATATTATGACTTACTATCTAAATTATGATTTAGCATCTCTTTATTATGACTTACTGTCTCATAATTATGACGTAGCATCTCGTGATTATGACTTAGCATCTTATAATTATGACCTACTATCTCATAATTATGACTTACTATCTAATAATTATGACTTAGCATCACGTAATTATGACTTACTATCTCATAATTATGACTTAGCATCACATAATTGATGTTCTATCTCATAATTATGATCTACTTTCTCATAATTATGACTTACTATCCCATAATTATGACTTACTATCTCATAACGATGACTTATTATCTCATAATTCTGACTTACTATATGGCCTTTTTTTCTTTGAGTGGTGGAAATGGGCTTCCATACGAGGACTGTACTGTAGTTTTCTTTCAGCAAAACAGGACTGAATAATAACTCTTTGTTTCCGTGAACTATGACATCATATAAAGTTACAGCAGGACTGTATGACTGTGACTTCTAAACATGAGCATTAGAAGACACAAGTCACATGAGAAGTACGTGATAATCTAGTGTTAGTGTTTGGGTCTGCACTGAGTGGTTGGTCAGAGGCTGATGGATCAGATGAAGCGGTCAGGCTGATGTGAACTGTTGCTGTAATGACTCGGGAGGGGACAGTAATTCAAGTCTGTGACTAATAATCAGCCCTGAAAATCATTATTACCACCGTTTACCACATAAATACTCAATGCTATGATCAATTATTAACAGACATGTGCTTTCTAAATTGATTATGTTTCATAAATCGATAGAAGGGTTTGTACGAGGGTCCTCCCTTCAGTTTACCACTCTCAGCACCACAGATTCAGCATTCTTATCATAATAAATAACCAATAATTCATATCAGATACATATCGGCAGTTACTTCATAATTCATTATGTTTACTATATTCACTGTATTTATGTTATGTTTATTATTTTTAGGTCTATATTAGGTCTAAACACAGAGACCTTATCTGAAGAATCCACTGACATGAGTGACAGTGATAGCTCCGCCCACATTAAGACAGTCAAATGTAACAGAGTAATGGGAACATGTTTTTGAGCATATAAAAGCCGATAAATAGACGCTGTGTATGATGGAAGATTTGAATTGAGGCTTATTAGAAGAATCAGATTATAATAACGCACATAAAATCAAGCTTTTATATTTTTTCCACTTTAAACATTAAAAACAACATGCAAACTTTATATGTATACATATATATATATATACACTTCAGTACATGTACTTTATATGAATACTACAGTAAATGTAGTATATGTGTGTGTATATATATATACAGTAAATGTACATGTATGGTTTATTATTTTACTTTAATGTCTGTATATACTGCAGTGAATGTATGTATATACTTATATTGAAGAATCTCAGGACATTCCAAGTAGATACTGAATAATTCATAGTAGATACTGAATAATTCATAGTAGGTACTGAATAATTCATAGTGGATACTGAATAATTCAATAATTCATAGTAGATACTGAATAATTCATAGTAGATACTGAATAATTCATAGTGGATACTGAATAATTCAATAATACATAGTGGATACTGAATTTTGTATGGTGTTATATTATGTAATTCTGTTTATTGCGGAGTTGTTCAGGAGTTAGTGTGATTAGTGTTTATATAGATCACATGTGGTGTTTTGGTGTGGAGAGTTTCTGTAATGTGTGTATTTGATTTGTTCACAGTTCCAGCTGCAGATGTTTGATATCGTGTGCAGCACCTCGTGGGCAGCTCGGGATAAATGCTGTGAGCTTCCGGGCCTGGTGAGAGAGAGAGCCGATTACTCTGTCACTCTGTTATAGAACAGCACTCCATCAGAACATACATCCAACCAGCCCATGAACAGAACATTCCCTTCATTCACTCTGCTCCCTCTACCCACTCACTCACTACCCCCCCGCCCACTCACTCCCTCACTCGCTCACTCAATCCCCCCTCTCTCCACTCACTACCTCTCCCTCTGTGCCCACTCACTCCCTCACTCGCTCACTCACTCCCTCGCTCCCTCTCCCCACTCAATCCCTTACTTGCTTCCTCACTCACTCACTCTCCCCACTCACTCCCTTACTCGCTCCCTCACTCCCTCCCTCCCTCTCCCCACTCACTCCCTTACTCGCTCACTCACTTGCTCACTCCCTCTCCCCACTCACTCCCTTTCTCGCTCACTCACTCGCTCTCTCACTCTCCCCACTCACTCCCTCCCTCTCCCCACTCACTCCCTTACTCACTCTGTCACTCACTCCCTCCCTCCCTCTCCCCACTCACTCCCTTACTCACTCCGTCACTCACTCCCTCTCCCCACTCACTCCCTTACTCCTTTATTCACTCACTCACTTGCTCACTCACTCACCCACTCACTCCCTCACTCATTCCCTCACTCGCTCACTCACTCACTCCCTCCCTCTCCCCACTCACTCCCTTACTCTTTCCTTCACTCACTCGCTCACTCACTCTCTGCACTCACTCCCTCACTCCTTTACTCACTCACTCACTCCCTCACTTACTTGCTCACTCACTCACCCACTCACTCCCTCACTCGTTCCCTCACTCGTTCTCTCACTCGCTCGCTCACTCCCTCACTCCCCCACTCACTCACTCATCCACTCACTACCTCACTCATTCCCTCACTCCCTCACACACTCACCCATTCACTCCCTTTCTTATTCCCTCACTCGCTCACTGACTCCCTCTCCTTACACATTTGTCTGCCCTAACTCATTCCCACGCTCGCTTACTCACTCACCCACTCACTCACTCCCTTACTTGTTCCCTCACTCCCTCACTCACTCATTCCCTCACTCATTTACAGTGGGCCAGCAGTGCCAACTTGCCATCTGGGAGGAAACAGCTTCAGGTTTTATTAAGAGCTGTTACTCTGCTGGCTTCAAGTGGCACATGTTAACACATTAGCAGTTTAGCTAGCCAGCTAATCGTTGGCAGTTGAGTAGTGAGGGAATGTAGTTCATTACTGTCCACCTGTTCCTGTCTCCTGTTATTAGTGATCTGTTATTAGTGATGCATTATCAGATCTGATAACAGCTGATCTAATCCAGTTGTGGAACAGTCAGACAGATGTGTCGGCCTCTCAAAGAGGAAAGAGGTTCTGAAAGCTACAGCTGGGAGAAATCACACAAATACAACATCACCAACACCACAAGACCTGACATCCATGAAAGTCAATTATTTAAGAAAAACCCAGAGAGAAATTAAACAGTATTGAAAATGAAGTACTAATATGATGTCATACTGGGCAGCCACTGTTACTATTTAGTTTGTACACTACTGTTGTAGTTACAGGCTCTGTACTTGATCTTCGTTATGATCCGTGTTGGTGTCGAGTGTAATCTATCTTAATGTTCTTTCTGTGTCTGTTCAGAGAATAGAACAAGACTGTCCCGCTTTGCCGCATGCTTGCACCTGCTCTCAGGACAGTAAAGGACCACCAGGACCCTCTGGACCTCCAGTAAGATGCTTCTCTTTCTCTTTAAATCTGTGATCTGTCTGGCATCTCCTTCCAGAGGCTGTAATCATAGCTTTAACTGCATGATCCAGATCAGCGCTCTGGCACCCTCTAACTGTTGACTGGGTTTACCTGCCGAGTGACCAGATTGAACCATTAAGCAGATTCAGAGAAAGAACTGTTTGTTACGCCTGAGGTGTGAATGCAGTGTTGAGTGTTAAGAAAGACAACAGAGAAGTGCACAAGTGTACAAAATCGAAAAAATGAAAATCAGTGAAAATCAGAATCACTGTAAATCAAATTTGCTGAAAATTCAAATGACTCAAAATTAAAATGACTGAAAATCAAAATCCGAATCACTATGAATCAAAATTGCTGTAAATCAGATTTTAACCGTGCTGTTGAGTTTGCCAATAGCACTAATGAGCTAGCTGGTTGCTTTGGTATAGTTGAAAAAAAATGCTGAAAATTAAAATTCCTAAAAAAAATTAAATTCCTGAATATTAAAATTCATGAAAATTAAAATGACTGAAAATTTAAATGACATTGAATCAAATTTCTTGAAAATCAAAATCACTTAAAATTAAAATCACTGAAAACCAGAATCATTTTGATTTAATGATCCTGAAAATTGCTATGTCAGAAAAATTAAAAATGGAAATCAAAATGTACAAGATTTTCAAAATTACTGTAAATCTAAAGCACTGAATTGGTGAAAATCAAAATCAGTGAAAATCAGAAAGACTGTGGATCAAAGTTACTGAAAATTTTAATTTCTGAAAATTAATATCATTGAACACCAATTCGCTGTTAATCAAAACTGCTGACAATTAAAATGGCTGTAGATTAAAATAACTGAAATTAAAATTACTGAGAATTAAAATCACTGAAAATCAGAATCACTTTTATTCAAAATTCCTGAAAATTAATATTGCTGAAAACTTAAATTGTAAATCAAACTCATGGTAATTCAAAATCAGTAAAAAAATTAAAAAAAAAAAAAAAATTAAAATCACTTTGCATTAAAATCATTTATGTACTGACCAGAGTACATATATGGAACTGGCCTAAGTAGCTAATTTTACTGTATGATGTAGGCTAACTTGCTAAAAGTTTTTTAAACTTTTTTGAACTACCTTCCAGATTCCACTTTAAGTCGGAACTGTAAGTATTATCAACAGCTACAGTCCTAGTCTGAAACGCCCTGTCACATGACCTGAACCTGTAGTCCAGCACGTTTACCTGCACATTTATTCCCTCACCTGCTCAGCACACCAGAGCCCATACGACTCTATCAGTTGACTCTGATTAGGAATGAAGGATGAATAAGACTAAAGCCTGAGAGAGGGCGAGAGAGTGAGAGAGTGAGACAGCGAGAGCGCTAAAGAAAAAGAGCAGTTAGATAACAGATAGAGAGTGAGGGAATGAGAGATTGATCTGCAGTCTGATTGCTTAATTCAGCCCACGCTGCAGGTAGAGCTCAATACGGCAGTATAAATAAATGAGCTCATTTAGGAAAGCAGCATTTTGTACACACTGAGTGAAAATGCAGCGGAAAGGCCGCGCCGGGTAAACAGTGGCTCAGCTCACAGAGTCATTAGGAGCGGATCAATTCATCAGAGTCGATTAGTCCACTCCTGTCCCCTCCACACTTATAGATTTCCTAACCCAGACCAGACGTCTGAGCCTGTCTGAGCAGTGATAGCAGCAGGACCGTTGCATTTAGAGGGTGAATATGTTTGATTCTCGTTCATTCATGTTAGGAATGCTGTTGTGCATTCCGTGGAATTAAAAAATGACAAATGCCACTAACGAGATCTGATTAATTATAGAATGATAGAAAGGTTTTTTTGAGGGTTTAGCAAATGGATAATTCTTCTGTTTCAGTGGTAAACAGGGTATGGATTCAAGTGTGAACTGTAATCTGTTATATCCAACATCAATAAATCTGTAACACCACTGACTTCAACACCACTGCTCATAACACCACTGACCATAACACCACTGACCGTAACGCCACTAAATGTGACAACACTGACTGCAACGTCACTACTTATAACCCCACCGACCGTAACACCACTGACTGCAATACCATTGATTGTGACAGCACCGACTGTAACTACATTAACCATAACACCTCTAGCTATAACCTCATTGTTTGTAATATCACTGTCTGTAGCTCTGCCAATTGTAATCCAACTGACTGTAACACCACTGACTGTAAAACCATTGATTGTAACACTGGAGATTTCAACACCACTGACCATAACACCATTGACTGTAATGCTACTGACCATAACACCACTGATCACTGACCGCAACTCGTTAGATCAGTAGTTCAGTAGTTTGCTATTTTAGTATATCAGTACAGCAGTATATCAGTACTGCAGTAGTTCAGTAGTGTAATAGTTCAGTAGCTCAGTAGTTTGGTAGTTTAGTAGGCCAGTATTGCAGTAGATCAGTATTACACCATTGACCTGTAACACCACTGACTCTAACACTCCTGACTGTCCCTCCACTGAGAGGAAACACTGCTGATCTTAACTCCACTGGCTATAATTTCCCTGACCGCAACATCACTGACTGTAACTCAGCCCTGACCATATCACTGACTGTAACACCACTGACTCCACCACAACAACACAGAGCATATCAGCACTGACCATAACGCTGACTGTAACTGCAGTAAGCATGACAACCCTACCACAACATTGCTGTATATGTGCACATGTATCTTATTTAATTTCGGTTATAAAAATTGCTTGATGTTTGATGAGTTAAACCACTGACAGTTTTTGAGCCAGTTATTAAAGCACAATCACTATAAAATGACAAAAATAAACATTTAGAAAGCAGAATTTTCATAATTGTTGGTTTGTTTAGGAATAGGGCAAAGAATAACTTTCTGTGGTTTATTCTTATTTCCAGAGCTTTACAAAAGTAGGGCTTTGTTTACCACCAGAGCAGTAGAACGACCCAAATAAAGACAAGCTTTCTTCTTTTTAACTCCATAATTAATCACTGTTTTCCATTATACATTTGATTGTGATGTTATTTTACAGTTGACAGTGATGTTTATTGGGTCATTTGAAGTCTTCTCATTTGATGACTGCTGCAGCTGAGATGTGTCGAGGGCTCTGAAGTCTTTGAGTGTTCTTCTCTGCTGTGGATGGGTTTAGTCCCATCTGCAGTTTCCTCCAACGGTGTATGCCAGGGCAGCTTAGCACATGAATCAAATTCAGCCGAGCGTCTCGACTGTAGCCTGCAGTCAGAAGAACGAGCTTACTGCTGCCGTGGCCCTGAGGGGACATAATTAAAGTAAACATGGGGAGAGGAAGCAGGGCAAACGGGGTGAAATTGCTTGCAGCTGGTGGCAGAACTGAGGGCACCAAAATCTGAGGGCTTTAATCCACAGCTGGAGGGGCTTCAGTCCACCAACTGACCACTGGATGAGTTTACTTTGCTCACCAAACTGTTGTCCTTCTCCATCTTCTCCATCTTCTCCATCAACACAAGCAAACTACCAAAATACTGAGCTACTGATCTACTGCACTATTGAGCTACTGCAGTACTGATCTACTGAACTACCAAGCTACTGAACTACTGTACTGTTGATCTACTGCAATACTGATCTACTAAACTACCAAACTACTGAACTATTAATCTACTGCAATACTGATCTACTGAAATACTGGCCTACTAAACTACCAAACTACTGAGCTACTGAACTATTACACTACTGATCTACTGCAATTCTGATCTACTGCTGTGCTGATATACTAAACTAGCAAACTACTGAACTACTGAACTACTGCAGTACTGATCTACTGCAATACTGATCCACTGAACTACCAAACTACTGAACTACTGTACTATTGATCTACTGCAATACTGATCTACTGCAATACTGGCCTACTAAACTACCAAACTACTGAGCTACTGCACTATTACACTACTGAACTACTGCTATACTGATATACTAAACTAGCAAACTACTGAACTACTGAACTACTGCAGTACTGATCTACTGCAATACTGATATACTGAACTAGCAAACTACTGAACTTCTAAACTCCTGATCTACTGCACTACAGATTTACAGACCTACCACACTACTGATCTAATGATCTACTGAACTGCTTTACTACTGTACTATTGGTCTACGGAACTAATAGTGTGGCGAACTACTGATCTGCAGATTTACCCAGCTACCAAACTGCAGATCTGCTGATCTATTCAATTCTCCTGAATTGTTGATTTACTGAACTACTGATGTACTAATCTACTGATCTGCGGAACTACTGAATGGCAGATCCGCTAAGCCACTGAGTTGCTGATTTAGCATTTCCTGCTCATAATCCAAGTAGTCCACTAAACTGCTGACCTACTGATCTTCTGAACTACCGACCTACTGATTTAGCATTTTCTGCATCTCACCATCCAAGTAATCTACAACCCCTGTTCTATGGGACTACTGAACTACTAAACACCTGAACCAATGATCTACTGAATTACTGCACCACTCATCTGCTGATCCTCTGATCTGACTGAAGTTAGCATTTTCTGCTTCGCCCTATCCAAATAACCCCAAACACATTCAGTGGTGTTGAGGTTCTGGACTCCATTGTTCTGAGAGCACTGAGGCAGATAACCGAATTGACGATCCCTGTATATAGATAATTACAGCGCAATGTTTACCATGTAATAACTTTAATAACTAAAATGAAATTAATCAACATGCCAAGTGATTCCAAACCTTTATGAGGCTGTATTTACATACTGTATTGTGTTTTTTTTTTCAGGGTGGTCCTGGTATACGAGGCTCCCGAGGTGACCGTGGAGAGCCAGGTCCAGTGGTAAAGTAGACTTTACTCCTTCCTTCAGTCATTCAGAATTTTCTAATATCCAGTGTGAAAGAACATTCCAAGGTGTAATCTTCATCAACAGTTCAGGAACTACATAAACATGTACATTACAGCACAAGCAAATTATATATGCCTGCTCTTCATAAATCATTGAGGATAGGAGCAGTGCCGAGCCAGTATGGGGCAGGTTGCACACTGACCCAGGAGGACGCGAGTGGATCTTTCCCAAAGTATATGCGCATTATTTTGAATTAATTGCACATAAAAATAAAACTCGAGCAAGTCAGTCCACTGAGACGTCTAATCAGAGGCCGCATGCTAATATTAAATATTAAATGGATAAAAAAAAAAAAACATGCGGGAAAGAAAAACAGCCCCCCAAGTCTCAGCTGAATAGGCCAAAATACAAAAATGATATATAAGTAATACATATATACCTGGCCTAGCGTTTGGATTTAGGTAAATGAATATTTGAGAGGCTTTGATTGGATAATTATTGCAGTGGTTAATGACTTTCAGCTGCAACCCCACCTGAAGCAGTGAGCAGCTTCCCATTCCTTAAACAACCATGTGGGAAGACGTATCCTGTAATCAAGGATATGGATCTTACTGGGTTTCTTAAGAGTCAAATTATTGTCCTGCATTAAAGCAACTGAGGAGAAGCTGGAATGACTGGAACTGGGTCCAGAACTGTCAAGGGGTGCGACAGAGGCTAGCACTGAACTAACATAGTGCGATGTATTGTTAAATTAACTAACATTTGAAATATGAATGTTTCCCAAATCTGTCGTACCTTGTTCATACCACAGTAGTTTGAACGACGCTGGTTTGAACCACTACAGTTCCAGCCTCCATGTTTCCAAATGTGTTTGGTCTGACTTCCATGACGGGAAACATGTAATAGCTCACAAACCTATATATATATAAGGCCAAAATATGAGGATTACATACATCATTACATCATGTAACGAATGTATTATTTATTAATTAAGTAATTATGCAATTAAATTACTTATTAATAATGATATAATAATATTAATATAATAATATTATAATATATGATATTATAATATTCAATATAAATATAATATTAATCTGCAACACTTCTTATAAAAACATTTCTTCCAGAAAAAAAATAGAAGAACTTTTAGCTATATAAAACAAAACAGGCCCTTGAACAGTATGGTTAAGTGGCACCGTTGGATAAACGTGCCACAAAATTGAGTTAAACAGTCAAAGATAGAGTTTCTCATACGGACGTGGGTTCGAAACCCAGGTGACTTTCTTTCCATTTTTTTTTTGTAGGCCTAGACTAACATCACACAGCTGACCTACACATGAGTTATAGCACTTTCATGAGTGCAGCCATACTCATAAATACAGAAATATATTAGGACAGAAGTTAAGAACTACATGTTTACAGCATTTGATTGATAGATAGATAGATAGATAGATAGATAGATAGATAGATAGATAGATAGATAGATACTTTATTGATCCCGAAGGAAATTTAGCAGC
>CM067479.1:9997391-10027697 GCA_034552555.1 Semaprochilodus insignis | reverse complement strand
GGGGGGGGGGGGGGGGTGCGGGTGTTGGGCACGACACTAGAACAGAATTAAAATCATATCCTAACCTATATAACACATAAATCGTGCTTTACTGACCTAACTGGGTGGAATGGATGACATTCGTGGGTCAGACGGGAGCTTACTAATTGACTAGCATTTAGAGGGCTGACCTGCGGTTAGCCAGTAGGCAATTGATGACGTCACATGACCTTGGTAAACCAATGAAATGGAAGGCATTTCTTTTGACATGGATGTGAGCCAATGGCACACATAATATTGTCAGCGGGTGAACATTTTAAATAGTTCATCCCGAAAAGAGGACTAATAGGTGTCTGTCCAGGTACTGCTCCGGGTGGAAGACTGGGAGTTGAAAAACCGGACTGTCTGGCCTAAAACCGGACGTGTGGCCATCGTAGTACCAAGACAGTCTAACTAACAGTCAGAGCTAACAGGCTGTAATCAACGTGTTTGTACTATTTTTAATTGAATATGGGCTGTAATTGTTTTGCACATCATTAAATCCTGTGTGTATTTCTGTGTATATCTAGCACCGCATCTCCACCCATGTTATGGTAATGGTAACCCCTGCTCCTGTGCGCTCCTGAGTGTCTCGTTGCACTGGCTGTACTTTTCTGCAGACATTAAACAGCGGTATGTCTGAGCAGTGGGTGTTTCTTAAACAGTTAAATCCATTAGAGGTGGGGTTGTCTGGACACCTCTGGATGTATGGTGTAGCTCCAGCACTGTTTTGGCTGTGAAGCACGCTGTAAATCTAATCCTCAGCTCAGCTCAGTTTACAGCTGCAGCACTCACAGGCAGTTTATACCTATAACCGCTAATCATGGCCTCCTGTGAGAAGAGCTGAACCCTCAGGAGCTCATGTTCAGGTTAGGAGTGGAAGGAGGATCGGATGAAGCGAGCTCACGTCACTCTCCATTAGCCGCCTGCTGGCCGACACCTGTTCACATTACGGTGTTGATGCTGGAGATCTGCTATCTAGGGCGTTTAGAGAAGATGTGGGGTCTGTGGTGGTAAAACAGAGCCATATGTCTGAGTGCAGTGATCAGGAACCCGAGTGGAGAACTGTTACTGGAGTTGGAAGAGAGGCTGTCGGGGAAATGACAGGTTTATCGTTAGTGTGGGGCTGGACCATGAACTTTCCTTCTGACCATTCAGTCTCTTTACAAGAGCCTACGTCCAACATTGTTCCCCCTTTACTGACAACATAGTGGACATTTATCTGTTGGGGTTGTGATGAGTACCAAAACAGTCTAACTGACAGGTTCTAGCTATTAAATTATTAAGAACGTAGTAAAATACAATTATTCAAACAGAAGCTCCTCCAAGCACCAGGTAAGTTATTAACTAGGTGAGAAAACAGTAAGAACCTAGTACAAAATCTAGTACCTAGAACCTAGTACAGTACAAAACGTTCTATTACAGGCCAAATTCAGTGTTGGTTCTAGGTAATAAAAAATCACATACCAGACTCTTAGAAAAGAGTCTTTAGCAAGGGTTCAAAGACATAGGTTCTGTATACTGTAAAACCAGGAACACCCAAATAATCCTTTGCATGATTAAAGGGTCCTTCATGTGGAGAACCATGAGAATGATATAGAATGAGGTGTTGTTGGTTCTATATGGAACCTTTTTGAAAAGGGTTCTATATAGCACTAAAAATGTTCTTTTTTATTACAAGCTTGACATTGAAACAATAGAAGATCCCTTTTTGGTGCTACATAGAACCCTTTTCAAAAAAGGTTCTATATATAGAACCATATGCAACACATAACACAAGCATTTTCCATCAATCTGAAGAGCACTTTCATGGTGCAAAAGTGCAAACCCTTCAAAACCCTTCTTTGCGTGTTCATGGTTCTATATAGAACCATTTTTTTCCTAAGGAGCCCTTGAAGAACAATCTGTTTTTAAGTATGTAAATAAGACTCACACTTGCCCTATCTAGAACCTGTTGCACATTTCAGTGTAATTTAGTTTCAGTAGTACTAGTACTTTGGAGATTGCACATCACACTTGCCCTGTTGATATCTAGAACCTAAGGGACTAAAAAGAAAAAGTGACCCCAGACTCTAGTCAGCAATAGCTGGACATCATGATAAGAACATGAAACTTTCGGAGCGGGATTTTCACAGTCCCCTCCCGACAGGGGGCTACGATTGGTCATTTTGTCTCCCATTCTTTAGAGGCTTAGCTGCACTTGCGTCCATTGTTCTAGATAGGAGTACGCCACACAGTGTGAGTAAGGAGAGAGAGCTGGGTAATTGTGATTTTTGTTTGGCTGAACTTTCACTTTAATGACTTCAGTACGATACTTGGCCCGGTGGTTCGAAGCCGTTTGTAGCCGTTTGTTTCTGCTCGTACACATGTGCGTGCTTGCGCAATATGAGGATGACACCATCGTTCTGGCTCCTCTCGTATCCCAGGCTGTGTCCCATAATGACCGTTTGTGGAAGAGTTTAGTCCAGCTGTTTAACGACAGCAGAACTGTTCAGTGTCCTCAGTGTTCTGGACGCGCTTCTCTCTCCACTCTCCAGAATGTTTAGCTCAACCGTCCAGCTCCTGGCTGCTGCAGCGTCCATCGATTTAGTCATATTTCCCCCCAAACTGACCCTTTTACATAAAACTCAGCTCTGAATTACCTACTGCTGTTTCTGATCTTCCAAACACAGCAGCTCTGACTACAGCAGCTCTGAACCCAGGTGTCAGCATAGTTAGTACAGGGTGCTGTTCGGCTCTGTTATCAGCTCTGCTGTTAATAGCACTCTATAAGCGTCCTGAGGAGACGATTGCTGTAGATCCGAAAGAGTGAAACGTTTCCTTTCTTGCTTGACGTCGGATTCCAGTTGCTCCACAGTTCGGAGTCTCCTTTGTCCTGGTTTTCCTTTCATCGTGCTCCAAATGTTTTCAGTGGGTGACCAGATGGTCTGGACTGCAGGTAGGTCAGTTTAGCACCTGGACTCTTTTACTACGAAGCCATGCTGCTGGAGTACGTGCAGAATGTGGTTGATTGTCCTGCTGAAGCGAGACCTTCCCTGAAGAACACACCGTCTGGATGCAGCATGTGCTGCTCCAAAACCCGTATATACCGTTCAGCAGTAATGGAGCTTCGCAGATGTGCAGGTCACCCAGGCCATTTGTACTAATGCCCCCGCCACACACCATCACGGATGCTGACTTTTGATCTGTGAGCTGATAACAAGCCGGAAGGTCTGTCTCCTTCTTAGTCCGGAGGATCCATGATTTCCTTACTTTCCTATCCCTGGACACTTTCCCACTTCACCTCAGTCCATCTTAAATGAGCTCCGGTCCAGAGAAGGCAGCGGTGTTGTTCCTGGATCTGTTTATATCTGGTTTCTTGTTTGCATGGTGGAGTTTTAACTCACACTTGTGGAGCCTCAACTTCACAGATGATGGCTTTGCGACACGTTCCTGATTCCATGCAGTGATTTCCCTTACAGAACGGGGTCTGTTTTTAATGCAGTGGTGCCTGATGGTTGCATTCATAGCTCGGAGAGAAAGCGATGAAGTAAACGTGTCGAATATGCTCATGTTTTCTGGTTATGACTCAAGTCAGCCTGCACTGATTGATTCTGTTTGACTGAATGCTCGTTTTAAGCCAGCTGTTTGTTTTGCCTGTTGTTTTATTGTTTCAGGGTCCTGCGGGCAGTAAGGGCGAACGAGGAGAGCGGGTGAGTCAAGACACACCGAGCCAGTTTAGGACCTTAGATCAGCAGCAGGAACTACAGCTTATACACATGCTCATAACAGTGGAGTGTTAGCCGTGAGATTTTGGGACCCTCAAAGAAACCCACCGATAAAAATCACTAGAAACCACACTCTCACTCTCTCTCTCTCTCTCTCTCTCTCTCTCTCTCTTGCTCTTTCTTTCTCTTGTAAACACGGGAGTTGAAGGGAAACTCTATTGTGACTTTCACCTACTGCATCTGTGTTTGTTGTGGGGGGCAGTCCTGGGCTGGAGGTTAGGGAACCAACCTTGTGATCAACAAGGTCACTGGTTCGAATCCCTGATCCGAAGGGACATGACTGCAGTGTCCTTGAGCAAGGCACCCCCCACCTGCTCCCCAGACGCCATGGATAGGGCTGCCTACCTCATGAATTAACAGACATGAGACATGAAACTCCAGCTGTTCCAGTTGTTTACAACCTGCGTGCTTTCACTTGAACATCAGCTGTAATTATAGAAGCCTCCTATCTGAGCTCAGCTCGGCTCCATCCTCCCTTAAACGGCAAAACTGTACCCTCTAGTTTTGGTCTTAGTAATAGTTCTATACTGATTATACTAACTATAATAACCCTGTTCTGCTGTTTGTTTTTAAAGGGGGATATACAGTCTCAGGCGGTGGTCCGAGCTATAGCCCGACAAGTGTGTGAACAGCTCATTCAGAGTGAGTATGATTTTACATTGTAGTGGTCAAACCAGCATCTACAGATTGACCCCCAGCAATAAGATTGGCTCAGGGTTCCTTGGGAACTCAGCCAGTCACCCAGTGTCATTTCTTGTGTTTAGATGTTTTGTCCTTTACTTGGAACACCTCCTTGTATCTACACTCACCGTCCATCTTATCAGCTCCACTGACCATATAGGACACTCTGTAGTTGTACAGTTCCAGACTGTAGTCCATCTGTTTCTCTGTATACTGTATTACCCTGTTCTTCAATGGTCAGGACCCCCACAGGACCACCACAGAGCAGGTATTATGTGGGTGGTGGATCATTCTCAGCACTGCAGTGACACTGACGTGCTGGTATAAGGTGTTCCTAATGAAGTGTTCATTGAGTATTCCCGAGCATCCCCAAGTATTCCCAGATATTCCCAAGTATCTCCAACACTGTGGCATGGCGTTTTTTACATTTAAGGCATTTAGCAGACGCTCTTATCCAGAGTTACGATGGTTTTCCGAAGTATTCCCGAGCATCCCCAAGTATCCCCAGATATTCCCAATTATCTCCAACACTGTGGCATGGTGTTTTTTACATTTAAGGCATTTAGCAGATGCTCTTATCCAGAGTGACGATGGTTTTCCGAAGTATTCCAGAGCATCCCCAAGTATCCCCAGATATTCCCAAGTATCTCCAACACTATGGCATGGCGGTTTTTACATTTAAGGCACTGAGCAGATGCTCTTATCCAGAGTGGCGATGGTTTTCCGAAGTATTCCTGAACATCCCCAAGTATTCTCAAGTATTCCCAACACTGTGGCATGGCCGTTTTTCATGCTGAGGGCTCAATGGTCACACATTAGTTTCAAGTCTTGCCTTACACAGAATGGGATTTCTCTGGATTAGCGGAATCTTTTCACAGTAATACCTAAATTCTTTGCGATCTTGAATTGACAAACGATCTTTCGGAGCTGTTTGGTGATTCTCTCATGAAGTTTGGCACAAAGCTGTGATCCTTGACCCACCATAGAGCATGTCCACTGCATTTCTAATATCTTACTGTTTACTCCACTACATTATGGCCAAATCTGTCCTTCCTTTTGGATTATGTGAGCATAAAAACATAACATGTCCAAACAAGAGAAGCGTGAAGCGAGCCCACCAATCAGGGCACAGCGGTCACTGTGTTTTGACCTGTTGGACAGAGCTTGGTTCTAGCTAATGGAACCTGTTCTCCTTCAGTGTTCTGTGCTTATGATCATTTGTATAGACATCAGTGTCAGACTAATTAATGATCTTCTATTAAAGACTGGTGGACTGAGAGACACTAGAGTCTCTTCACCTACACTGAGCTGATTAAGAGTCTTGTTCCAGAAATGATAATAGGACATTAGAGCCATAATAAATCATGCTCCTGTTACTCTCCATACTTAAGTACATTTGAAGGGAAATACTTTAGTACTGTTACTCCAGTGGAGGTCTAAAGGAAGGAACTTCTACTGACACTGGAGGAGTAGTTTACCTTAAGTCTCTGATTCAGTCTGCAGGTTCTGGTTCTGAGTGTCCTGTGGACTTCCTCCCTCACCGCTGATTTAAAGCGCTACTTCCTCATTATTATTATCAGTTCTTTATGATTACGACTCTCTCTTTCAGGTCACCTCTCCCGCTTCAACTCCATCCTCAACCAGATCCCCAGTCAGTCTGTGTCATTCCGGACGGTACCGGGTCCTCCTGGAGAACCGGGCCGGCCTGGACCCCGGGGACCACAAGGGGAGCAGGGTCCTCCAGGCAGACCGGGCTTCCCTGGTGCTAATGGGGTCAGTGGACGTCCAGGAGAGAGAGGTAATATTATTATTTATAAAGGGTGTTAAAATGAACATAGTTATAATTATTAACATGCACACACACACACACACACATATATATATATATATATATATATATATATATATATATATATATATATATATATATATGAAGGTCTTTATTTAGGAGGATTATGATCTGGAGGGAGAAGCTGTGCAGGTGCTGATTGAATATTCAGCTGAGACACTGATCTGTAGCAGTATCATTACTTACACCTCATGCATGACCACATCCTCCTTCACTCGCCCGCAATCAGGAGTCCGAAATTATTCATCATATGATCATTAAATATGTATACAACACAATCATACCATTACACATCATACTTACAGAGACAGAGAGCTGTGAGTAGAGAGAGAGAGTGAGCGAGCGAGAGAGAGGGAGTGTGACAGAGAGAGAGAAAGACATACAGAGAGGGACAGAAAGAGAGAGAGAGACAGTGAGTAGCTAACAAGAAACGGAAGCTTATGCCCCACCAATTAGCATGGTGCTAACTTCATGCCTAACATGTCAAACTTCCCTCAACCTTTCGGAGATGAATGAGAGCTTTTTCACCTCACTCTCTGTTTCTATTTTTTGTCTAGGGCTCTCAGGAGAGAAAGGAGAGAAGGGTAGCCCCGGTGTGGGGACACAGGGTGCCCGTGGCCCCCCAGGACCCCCAGGTAAAAACAGTACACCATTTTTGCTGCTGAAGGTGCTGCTGTCACCTACACCCTTTCTATCTCCGGTTGCCTTAATTGCTTCATTAGGATTGGTTAGGAAGGTCAAGAACTGTCATTAGGAACAGCTGAGCACAATAAAATATTTGACTCCTCAAAAATGCTAACATTCAACAACCATGTGCTACACTAAGCAACTGGATGAGGATCTGAAACTCAAGCTAATTATCTGGTTCACAGTTTCCTCTGTCTCAAATGGCAGTTTTGGGGAACTGTGGAAGCCGAGGCAACCCTAACGTAGAACTGCTTGTATGCTGGACCAAAATGCAAAGCAAACCCCCCATACAGCAGCGAAGGACTTGCTGGAAGGTTTAGGTGAGACAGGAGTTGTGGTGCGCTGTTCTAGAAAGAAACCTTCCCAGCAACAAAAGCCAATGTCTGAAATGTGCAAACAACATCTAGATAAAGCAGAAGCATTCTGGAGTCAAGCGATGAAGTCAAACTTTAACTCTCTGGCCACAATCAGGAAGAATGTGTTTAAGCAAAACAGAGCATATGATGAAAAGAACATTGTGCTGACTGTTAAGCCTGGGGTGGATCGGGGTGGATGCTTAGAGAGAGTCAGTGAAAGAATGGATTGCACTGGCCTGGCCCAAAAAAATCCACTCCGTTATGTCTACAGGACAGTCCAAAGACTTATAATGGGGTTAACGTCAGGACTCTGTGGTGGTCTCCATGTGTGGAGATGATTCCTCATGCTCCCTGAACCACTCTTTCACAATCTGAGCTTAATGAATCCTGGTATTGTAGTCATGGAATATGGCCATGCCATCATGGAAGGAAACATCCATTGATGGGATAACCTGGGCATTCAGTACATTCAGGTGGTCAGCTGACGTCATCTTACTGCCACAGGTTGCTGAGGCTCAACCTGACCAACTGAAGCCCCCCCCAGATCAATACACTGCTTCCAAAGGCTTGTACGGTGGGCAGTATACATGAAGGGTGCATCACTTCATGCACTTCCCTGACCCGGAATAGGGTCAGTCTGGACTCATCGGACCATTTGCATGACCTTTTTCATCACTCCAGAGTCCAGTCTTTATGCGCCATAGCAAATGGAAACCCTTTTTTCTGAAGAGCTTCACCAGCAAGTGGTCTTCCTTTAGTCCCAGTCCTGTGAGTTCTGGTCATATGAAGATGCTCTTACTTTAACTAGACGTGAGTTCTGTCCAGTTTATACCATTTGACAGTGGTTTATACCAAGAAGCTGCTGGTTCTCCGCTCTCCTCCTGGGTGTTACTAATGGGCTGGACAGTTCTGAACTCTTGAGCTTCTCTTTAATTGTTTTCTTTGCTTTATGCAGGACAATAATTTGACCCCTCCTAAAACACAGCAAAGTCATTTCCACGATCACGCGATACGTCTTCCCACGTGTGGGCCACATCTGGCAAAGATATGGCACTGCTGGCCCACGGTCGGCAATCTGCTGTGAGCTAAAGGTGGCCCACATATTTACAACATGCATTTGGCCCACCTGTCCCAAAACAGATCTGGTCCACTTCTGGCACAGGTACAGCAGCGTTGCCTACTTATGGCTGAGGCGTGGTGCTAATGTGGTGCCTATGTGGCCCACATCTTGCTACTGGGAGTGGTCGGCTCAAGTGCCATCAACCCATCTGAAAAGTGGGCCAGATGAAAATTTGGGCCAGATTTGGGCCAGAACAGTTTTGCTGTGTGGGATGTATTTTTGTCTTGGCTCCCCACTCCACACTGGTTGCCATTTTATGTTGTTGTAAAATTGGGGTATGCGGGCACAAAAGAGCGAGAGAAAAACAGCGTGCTGAGAAGCTGCTGTCTGCTTCGCTGTAATGCTTGTTAAAGTCTCAGTTCTGTTCTATACTCAGTTCAGCTCAGTTTGGCTTCAATGCTTGAAACTGAGTAAGAGCTGGAAACATCAGCATGCTCCGGTGTGACTCACAGTGGAAAAATAAGGCGTTAAAGGGGTTTGCAAAGTTCTGCCCTGGTTCCCATCTACATCCGGGAACTACAGGAAGGTAACAGCATCATTAAAACGTCATTGTTCGGTATAAATTATTCACTCTTTTTACTTATTAATAATTTCGGTTGCTGAACATTCAGTGCATCCTACTATTTACTTATTTAAAGCCTACCAGCATTTGGTTTTTGCCCCAGACAGTGTGTTTAATGAATGTTCAGTGATTAGTCAGCGTAACCTGTAACTGAATATCATTCTTGTTAATGTCTCCTCATATGAGCAGATTTCATGTAGATTTGTTCCAATCCTCCATAAAAGTGTCATTTCCCCCTGAAAGTGAGTTCAGTAAAAACTCTTTTTTTCAGTTGCTGACTAAGAGAGAGAGAGAGAGAGAGAGAGAGAGAGAGAGGTCTTCATATGGAGTGAATTACAGGAATTCTCCCCATTGCATGCTGCACGCATTCTCTCTGCTTTCTGCTTTTGGTTGCTTTGATTTCTGTCTAGAATATCAAGCAGACACAATGGGACAATATTTTGGGTCAGGAGGAATGTTTTCAAAACTCTCTAAGCTGCCAGATCCTCCTCTGACTCGTAGACTGGCAGAGAATCTGGAACAGTGTGGCTGAAGGAGAAACTGGCTTCAGTGGATGGATGTAGACCAGCAAGATTCAAAAACACTGGAAAAGAAACTGAGTCTCAGTTTTAACTTAAGTTGCATTATGAAAACACTGACATGAAGCAAAACTCACTTTGTTCATATCATCGCTCTGGGCCGCCACACCCCAGGAACCTGACTAATACAGGTACCTGAATAATCCATAGTAGATACTGAATAATCCATAGTAGATACTGAATAATCCATAGTAGATATTGAATAATTCATAGTAGATACTAAATAATTCATAGTAGATAATTAATAATTCATAGTGGAAGCTGAATAATTCATCGTAGCTACTGAATAATTCATAGTGCTTACTGAATAATTCATAGTGCTTACTGAATAATTCATAATGGTTACTGAATAATTCATAGTGCAAACTGAATAATTCAAAATGGTTACTGAATAATTAATAGTAGATACTGAATAATTCATAGTGGATACTGAATAATTCATAGTGGACACTGAATAATTCATAGTGGTTACTGAATAATTAATAGTAGATACTGAATAATTCATAGTGGATACTGAATAATTCATAGTGGATACCGAATAATTCATAGTGGTTACTGAATAATTCATAGTGGTTACTGAATAATTCATAGTGGATACTGAATAATTCATAGTAGATACTGAATAATTCATAGTGGTTACTGAATAATTCATAGTGGTTACTGAATAATTCATAGTGGTTACTGAATAATTCATAGTAGATACTGAATAATTCATAGTGGTTACTGAATAATTCATAGTGGATACTCAATAATTCATAGTGGATACTGAATAATTCATAGTGGTTACTGAATAATTCATAGTGGATACTCAATAATTCATAGTAGATGCTGAATAATTCATAGTGTTTACTGAATAATTCATAGTGTTTACTGAATAATTCATAGTGGATGCTGAATAATTCATAGTGTTTACTGAATAATTCTTAGTAGATACTGAATAATTCATAGTGGATGCTGAATAATTCATAGTGTTTACTGAATAATTCTTAGTAGATACTGAATAATTTGACTGAAGTCTTTAGATTAATATCAGAATAACATCATAATATCCGCTTCTCCGCAGGTCCTGCCGGAGAGGGCCGGACCGGAAGCCAAGGCCCCCCAGGCCGGCCTGGAGTCCAGGGCACTCCGGGACGTCCTGGAACCCCTGGCAGCACTGGACCCTCTGGACCCCCGGGCTACTGTGACCAGAACTCTTGTTTAGGTTACAACATCGGAGGTAATACATGCCATCTCCTACTCTCTTCTCCTCTGGCTCTCTCCGTCTTCAGATTGTTTATTAGTCGAGGGTTTTTATCAGTTCACTTAAAGTGATAGTTCTGCCAAAAATTACATTTACGCTGTTGGCCACATACCCCGGGTTAGCATGATGCTAACTGCATGAATCATAGTCATCACATTCTTATATGACAGAGTGAGTTAGAATTCTCGGTTCCACCTTAAATGGTGACACAGTTAGACTCTGACGTCTGCACCATCTAAGGTGGAATGATCATTTGAAAAAGAAGCTGGCAAATAAGGAGCCAACTTCACGAACACACTCAAGACGAGGGTGGGAGGGTAGGCATGCTCATTGGCAGGGTAGAAGCTATTCTATTGGCTACATTAGCCTTGTAGCTCCAATGCTAAAACTAAAGAAGCACCAAACACGTCTTGGCGGTCTGACTACATTTGGAGTTAAAGGTGGCACACAGATTTTCAGCCGAACTATCGCTTTAAACCAGATAGCCAGCTTGTCCAATAGAATTGGTGAGGCATGCTGCTGTTCCTATCAGTGTTCTTCTGCTAGTGTCTAGAACCAAAAAGCCAGTGCGCTATAGGTGTTAGCATTCCCCCCTACTGCCAGTGATGCCAGAGAATATGTGTTCAAAAAGAGCAGTTTTCTCTGTTTGATCACTTTTGCATATAAAGAAGCCCATAATCTGGCACTGCCTGCGGTTTCCACCCTGTAAAACTTCCAGTGGCAGAGACTGAGGAATAACCGTAACAGTAAGAGCCCGCATAAATTTAACAGAGTGTAAACGCTATCTGAGTTTTACAGTTGGTCTTGTAAGAGTTTTATGTGTGACTTTAATGTGCGACAGCGAGTTTACGGGGCTGTGAAACATCAGGGAGGAGCTCTTGTTCACGCTAATGTATTAAAGCCCATATGCAACCCCATACGCAGGGACAGGGTGCTTTTAGTGGCTCTGCAGAGCTTGAAGGAAAACTCCAGTGTTTTCCATCCTGACCTCTTTTTACCACATCTGTGTCCATTAATAATTTCAACACCAGAACACAGACTCAGAACTCACCACGATAGAAGTTAGCCAGTAAACCGTTATGCACATTTATGAATCTACAGGCTGTTTATAGGTGAAGCTGTACGTCTGCATTACTGGCTCTCTCTCTCAGAGGTGGGCTGGTTTCTCCAGAGTGGAGCTAAAAAAGAGGTACATCAACCCAGGACTAGAATCTGGGTTTAGTGTTCAGGTCCAAGTGAAAGTAAGCATAACTTACAGTATATTTAATCAGCTCCACTGACCATATAGGAGCACTCTGTAGTTGTACAGTTCCAGATTGTAGTCCATGTGTTTCTCTGTATACTGTATTACCCTGTTCTTCAATGGTCAGGACCCCCACAGGACCACCACAGAGCAGGTACTATGTGGGTGGTGGATCATTCTCAGCACTGCAGTGACACTGGTGTGGTGGTGGTGGTGTGTTGTGTGTGTGTTGTGCTGGTGTGAGTGGATCAGACACAGCAGTGCTGCTGGAGTGTTTAAACACTGTGTCCACTCACTGTCCACTCTATTAGACACTCCTACCTTGCTGGTCCACCTTGTAGATGTACAGTCAGAGACGATAGCTCATCTGCTGCTGCACAGTGCAGTGTTGGTCATCCTCTAGTCCTTCATTGGTTGTCACAGGACGCCGCCCACAGGATGCTGCCCACAGGACGCTGCCCCCAGGACACTGTTGGCTGGATAGTTTTGGTTAGTAGATGATTCTCAGTCCAGCAGTGACACTGAGGTGTCCAGCAATGATCCACCACCCACATAATACCTGCTCTGTGGTGGTCCTGTGGTGGTCCTGACCATTGAAGAACAGGGTAATACAGTATACAGAGAAACAGATGGACTACAGTCTGGAACTGTACAACTACAGAGCGTCCTGTATGGTCAGTGGAGCAGATAAGATGGACACTGAGTGTAGATACAAGGAGGCAGATATTCTGTTCCTCTGTTCGTCTGTGATAATCAGATACTGCAGGTGGAGATCAGGATGTGAAATGGTTAGGTTGTCCTGTGAATGAGCTTTCAGGGATCATGTAGCTGTTCTGCTGATCATTTAGAAGAACCTGATGGTGTGGTTCTTACCTGGTGTTTCTCTCTCCTCTTCTTTTTTCGGGATGCGTCTCCTGACTGTAATGGAAGGCCAAGAGCAGTATGAGAATGATTACTGAGGAGCATTCTCTGAGAACCTGCTGCTCTTCTTCTTCTCTCCATCCTGCTGTCCTTCCTTGGGCAAAAAAGACTGAGGCTTGGGAAAGACTTGACCACCCCCCTCACCCCCCCGTTTTCCCACCCCAGAATCCCCCCAAATACTCTATATTGACCATCTCCTGAAGTATCACCACCACTAAGGTTCTTTAACGGTTCTCCTAACTCTTTCTTGTGTCTGGCTAGCCTGTCCGTGGTACAGCAGCTAACCATGTTCTCTTCTCCACACTATCTGCACCAAACCTCTTTCTGAAAGCCAAACCTGGCCATGAATCTGGTTCACCTGCTCTCTCTCTTTTTTCCTGTCTGCTCTAACCCTGTGCCTTTCTTCTCTCTCTGCTACTTCCTGTCGCATGCTCACTTTTGGTGGTGGTGAATGACAGAAGGAAATGCTGATGACCAAACTGACCCCCCTGTGTTCCCCTAGTACAACCATTACCTCCCAGCCCCTATCAAAACTACGGCCCCGCCGACAGCGCCGACCAAGAGGAGGAGGAGGAGGAGGACCCGTACGCCGGTTACCGTGCATACCCACCCCAGTACTACCAGCCCAACTACCATGACTCTCAAACGGCCCAGGACAGTCAAGCCTACCCTGGTTACCCCGGCTACCCCGGTTACCCCAGCTACCCCGGTTATCCCGGCTACCCTGGTGCCGGGCACCGCTTTTCCCGCAGCCTGAGCGAAAAAAAGAGCGGAGCCCCGCCCACAACAGAACAGGAGGCGGAGACTATGCACTGATACTGCACCAATACACCCACATCGATGTAAACATAGGGCTGCACAATATAAACAACCGCCTGCAGAAAACGATTCCACAACTTTCCCAATGCCTTCGCAAAGTCCAGGTTTAAGTAGGAATGCACCGAAATTGCAACTGCACAGTCAGAAACAGGAAAAAAACATTTTTAGTGATAATAAAAATAAGAAACACTCATGTACAGTTGAGACTCCATAGTGAGGACACTTTGGTGTAACACAAGGGAAATACTGGGAAATTATTTGGGTTACAGATTATGCTACCTATGCTAACAGAAGTTCTACACTCATTCTACACTCATTATCTAAAGAACAGCTGCACCCAGAAGGAGGTGTGGGACTGCAGTGCTGTTGGGAAGGAAGATAAAGGTTACCAGGAACAATAAATGATGATAAATTTAGACTGATATGATCAATATTTATTGAGCTACACATACAGAAGTAGTGTCTCTCAGTATGGCATCGGGCCGCCATGTTTGCTAACCCAACATGCCAAACGTCTCAGCATGGAGTTGTAGAGGTTCCTAATGATGTCCTGTGATAATCCATCCCATGCAGCTTGAATATCCTCACACAGTTCCTGCAGATGGTGCAGTAGGGGTGGAGGTGGAGTGACACCAGGCCTTCTGGACGTGTGACGCCGAATGATCTGACTGACTGGCATATAACAATCAACACATGATTATCTTGTGCAGCCCTATCACTCACATCCCTATTACTGAGCAGTCTGGTGAGGGATCTTTTCGGAAGTGCCTGATTCATATGCATCATTATTTGGGTGGGGTTGGTTAAGGTTAGGGTGGGGTGGGGTAGAGGGACATAGGGCCCTAGAGTTAGAACTGTGCCGTGTACCTACAGCGACTTTCCTTCTCTTTCTGAAACTGCATGTAGTCGTTTAGAGAGCAGCGAAGAGAACTCTCAGAGCACAGCGGGTTTGTATTCGGTGTAGCTAGTCCGGGGGTGGGGGGGTTTAAACAGCGTCACGGGTGGGCTGCACATTTGTACATGTTTGTGTAATTGTCTTTCTAAGTGAATGCAGATTGAACTTCAGTGCTTCCACGTCTCCCCGGTTTTCAGGAACCGGCCTCTTGTTTTTTTTAAGGTTATTTATTCCCGAAAGAGAAAGAGAAGTCCTCCGCCCACACGCTCACTGCTCCCATCGCTCCGTTTATTTATGGAAAGCCGAATCCTGAATGCCGTAACGAACCATAGTGGGTTTATTAAGCCAAACGGAACACCACCTGCAAACGCTACACCTGCTGGATCTGGTCTCCTGTCACTCAGCAAGGGCTCTGGAGCTGCTGTAGTTGTACTTCGTGCTTTGGGGGGGTTTCTCTCATTCCAGGAGCTCGGATTTCGAGTCCTTTCAAGCCTTTGTGTCCGTGTGGTTGTGCTACGTGCCACTCCACCTTGGAAGAGCTGTGGAATAGTTAGGCCTGTGGTCTTTCAGCGTGAATCCGAAGCCGGCTGTGGAGCGGGTGCCAGCGGAACGGCTCACTACCAAATCTTTAAAACCTGAGAAGTAATTTATTTTTACTTTGTTTTTTTTTTTTTTTTCTTTTTTTGTAACCAATAAAACTGTGCCATGACAGTGATGACGTTTTGTCTGGTGCTTTTTTTTTGCTGTTGTTGCGGCATTTTGCTGTTGATTAAAAGCCCATAAAACAATTGGGTGAAGTCACTGTCTGGAAGTTACATTAAATGCTTTGATACTTTTTAAAGGGCAGTTTCAGTGCAGTTCACCACCACTTGCTCTGAGTATCCCAGTGTCAAAAAGTGTATCTGTAATCATGTGAACAGAGGCTGCGCTGAAGTCTGCCACGTGGGCTGGAGAGGGGGTCGGGCTCTCCCTAAGGCTGCTAACATTTCAGGGTCCTTGTCGTGGAATAACAACAGAGCATTCATTATAACGTATTAAAGGAGCAGTGTGTGAACTGTAGTGGTGAGGTTACTAATTCTAGCCTGTTGCGACATGAGGAAGACAAACGCAAACTTCTTCATGTCTTCTCTTCCTTGATAGCGAGGATTCACCCTCCTTTACTTGTTGATGTGTTTCTGTGTTAAATATTGACTGTATTCGAAATGACATACTACATACTACTCACATACTAAATCCACCTAATAGTAGTATGTAGTATACGACCAAACTGAAGATCTGTAGTGTACTGGAGGTCCCCGGATGGTGTTCTACTCCAGTCAGAGGTTCTAGTGTACAGGGGGAGCTATCTTCATGGCGTACTGGAGATACCCGGATGGTGTTCTACTCCAGTCAGAGTCTCTAGTATACAGGTGGAGCTATCTTCATGGCGTACTGGAGATACCCAGATGGTGTTCTACTCCAGTCAGATGTTCTAGTGTACAGGGGGAGCTATCTTCATGGTGTACTGGAGATACCCGGATGGTGTCAGAGTCAGAGTCTCTAGTGTACAGGTGGAGCTATCTTCATGGTGTACTGTATCCCATCATGCACCGTGGCCTCACCAGCTCTCAGTCTGCTTCAACCAGAGAAAATGGCGGCGGGCAACACTGGGGAGCAAAACGCAGCCGACTCTGAGTGTAACTGTGGGTGTAGTGATTGTAGTGGGGTATGTGTTCATCAGAATGAGCCTCAGAAAGTTAAAATATACAGATCTGAAGATTAATAAAAGATGAACTCACTTTAGAGGATCAGTTTTAGAGTGAAATAGCTGAGGGTAGCTAACAGCTAGGCTAAACGTATTTCAGGTTAACTGAGCAGCGTTAGCAGCAGCTAGCTCTAAACAGTGGATACAGTAATAACAGCTCTGAGGTAAATGTGAGGTAACTGGTCATGTGACTGTATTAGTATACTACACTGTATGTCAGAACTTGTTCCTGTACTGTATGCTACACACAGGGGGCGTATACAGTATGCAGTACATACTACTGTAGTCTGCAGTGTGCGGTGTAGTAGTGTGTCATTTCCAATACAGCCAATACATATGATCTTCTATTTGTCAAAATTTGGACAAAATTTGTCAAATTCTCACCACATGAAATTCTCCAGCACCAGTGTTCTAGCTGTTTGTTCTACTCAAGTGGCTCTACCTAGCATGCGCATATCAGTAGTATGGTGTGTATTAGGGTAGTAGGTACAAAATAATACATTTATTTTAAAACAGAAGAATTAATAAGTTCATTAGGTACACTATTTGCTCTATGTGCACACTTCTACCCCCCACCTTAAGTACAAGACGTGTATGTGTCTGTAAAGCTGAGACCTGAATACGTGCGACCATAAAATGTCATTTCAGACAAATTAAGCCTGTGAGGATCCTGACATTTAAAGATGGCTCGTGTGAGAGCGTTAAGGGTAATATGCATCTAATATGAAGCAGGATTGTGCAGCTGTACTGACCTTCGGGGATCGAGAGCGGCAGCTAAACCGAGGCAGTTTCATTTCCATCTCCAGCAGAAATGTTGTTCCTGAGACTAAAGTGCACTTCAAAGGGTGAAGTGGCGTTACAGTAGACTCATATACGCACATGAAGCCAATAAAGGCAGAACCGCAGGTTGAATTAGATGGGCTCGGGCTTCAGAGCGGCCTGCAAAAGCCATTTGTGGCCAACAGCGCGAGCCAAAGAATCTGCTCTGTAATACTGTTTACAGGCTTTACTGAGCTAATGAGGTTTCCAACATGCCCTTTTCTCCACAGATCACCAGATAAATCCATCAGATCATACAGAACATTCCAGAAATGTGTCTGTCGTCACTGCCCAGCAGAATGACCACACCAGTGAAAATGTGAAGGTGCTTATTCACCTGCAGGACAACAGGTTGGATTATGATTCATCACACAGAAAAGCTTGGTGATGATGGGTATCCATAAAATGTATACACTCACCATCAACAGAACAGGAGCACCCAGAAGGAGGTGTGGGATTGCAGTGGTGTTGGGAAGGAAGATAAAGGTTACCAGGAACAATAAATGATGATAAATTTAGACTGATATGATCAATATTTATTGAGCTACACATACAGAAGTAGTGTCTCTCAGTATGGTGTCGGGCCGCCGTGTTTACTAACCCAACATACCAGACATCTCTGCATGGAGTTGTAGAGGTTCCTAATGGTGTCCTGTGATAATCCATCCCATGCAGCTTGAATATCCTCACACAGTTCCTGCAGATGGTGCGGTAGGGGTGGAGGTGGAGTGACACCAGGCCTTCTGGACATGTGACGCATGACAACAGACCGTTCATCTTGGTGCTGACCGCGGCGCCTCCACACACGGATTCGTTGGTTGTCTCCACCAAGACAAAAGCGGGACTCGTCACTGAAGATGAGCCGCTGTCATTCTGAGTCACTCCATGACAGTCTGGCGCAACACCATTGCAGTCTTTGGTGACTTTGATATGGTGTTAAGGACGTCGTAACGGTCTGCATGTAGTCCTGCGTGGTGCAGCCGTCACTGCTCACTGAAAGTCCATAATTGTGGGTCAGTCAGGTACAGCGATAAGGACGGTCCTTGCTTACGCCACATGTGCGGCCGAGTGTGAAACTTGAATCATTTGTATGTCTCACAATGTCAAACCTACACACCAAGTTCATGCCTCGGTTCAGCTACGATGATGATGATGATGATGATGAGTGTAATTGTGGATGTCTACATGCTTAATAACGAGCCTTTCATGTCCAACTTTCAGTACATTTTATTTCAGATAGACAACGATATGAAAAACAAACAATCAGACAGCAGGGGTCACAGACACAGTGATGGTCACTTCATCCTGTAGTCCTCAGGCCTGTGGAGAGAAAACAGAGACAGACTTTAACTACAGAAATACACACACTGAGTCTCTAAACATTCAAATAAACACACTCCATGCAAGTGCAATTTGTTAAGCACCACTACACTGTATCTACACTCAGTGCCCATTTTATCAGCTCCACTGACCGAATTGTCCAGCAACCAAAACTAACCAGTACAACAGCGTCCTGTGAGCACTGATGAAGGACTAGAGGATGACCAACACTGCACTGTGCAGCAGCAGATGAGCTATCGTCTCTGACTGTCCATCTACAAGGTGGACCAGCAAGGTAGAAGTGTCTAATAGAGTGGACATAATATAGAAATGTGATATGCAGCGTCGACCAAGTGACCACAGCGCGCTATACACCCAGTGTGTGATTCCATTACTCTGGGCTTCTGCAAACACAGAAAGACTCTCTTAGTCCTTCTGAAAGGATGTGGGAACAAACGGGTCTTATCGCTGTACCTGAGTTATCCAACAGCCAACACTGCAGACATTCAGTGAGCAGTGATGTCCTCCATGAGTCGTCCTGTTAGTGCAGCACCGCTGGCAGACGGCTGAACCACGCAGGACTACATGTACACAGACTGTTACGACAACTGTCCTTAACACCACGTCAACATCACCAAAGACTGCAACGGTGTTGTGCCAGACTGTCACGGAGTGACTCAGAATGGCAGCGGGTCATCTTCAGTGACGAGTCCAGCTTTGTGTTGGTGAAGACGACCAACGAATCCGTGTGTGGAGGCACCGTGGTCAGTGCCAAGATGAACGGTTTGTTGTCACACGTCCAGAAGACCTGGTGTCACTCCACCTCCACCCCTACCACACCATCTGCAGGAACTGTGTGAGGATATTCAAGCTGCATGGGATGGATTATAACAGGACACCATTAGGAACCTCTACAACGCCATGCTGAAACGTCTGGCATGTTGGGTTGCACACACACACACACACACACACACACACACTATATGTATATATATCCTTAAACAGGTCCGTCAGTGCAGTCAGCGTTTTACTGCAGTGTTTTTAAACACAAACCAAAACCAAACTCTCAAGAACATTTCCGCAAGTGGGCCGCTGCTGTCCGAGATGGTCATTAAAGTGCTTTTGGTCAGCAAATCAGCAAAGTGCTGCTGCTTGTTGTTGAGATTCCACACAAAAAGCTGAGATCAATAATCAATCTGAAACCCGTCTCGGTGCCGGTTTGGCATCCAAACAGCCAGACAGCACGCTGCTGATTCTGCTTTAATGGCGATTCTAACAGGAATCACTTTCATATCAAAAACTGATCCAGACCGGCAGACCTGGCTGGAAAATACATCTCACCTGCATCTTCAGAGTACCTGCACAGTTAAACTCAACTCTGCTCAGCAAAAATAGACACGCTCATTTTGGGGTTCTAACTACCAACCAATGACATCAGCAAAAATAAAAACTTCATTCATTATAAGAGGGGAACTACTGAACCAAAGTTTGCACACCCCTGCTCAAGTTCCAACAAGCTCCTCTACAGAGAACTCACTTCTTAACTTACTGAAATCACTTTTACACCACTGTTGTAAATGAGGTCACCGGCCAAAACCCCTTGTGTGTTTAAGGTGGTAGTGACTTGGATGATGGGACTATAAATACCTGCAGGTGTGAGTGACGGGATCCATAGATTGGGAAGAGGTGCTACAGTGCAGTGAATGTCTCGTTCCATGTGTGGAAAATGGCTCCAAAGCAGATGTTAATGATTGGCTAAAAGGAGTGACTGCATTTGGGCGTGCCAAAGACCATAGTGTGAAGGAAGTAGCTGAATCTGCAGGTGTATGGAAGCGTACGGTCATACGGGTCTACCAGCAGTGGCTAAAATCCCAGGGAATTCTAATCGGAATTGTGCCAGGGAAGGCATCCACCAAATCTGGCCCAACTGTGCAATTCTTTGATGCAAGAGCGTCTGAACATTGATGTGACCTACATCCAGAAACTTGTCCAGTCCGTGCCAAATCCAATTATTGGTGCTGGTGGAGGTGTTACACACTGTTAGGTACGTTTTTGAGTCAGTCACAGGTGAGCTTACAATCAGGCTTTGAGCCCCTCATTGTCAGCTGGACACATGCATTTGTTGATGAGTTGAAGGTACATAACCTGCCCCCCCTTTACATGTACATCCATCCATGGAGTTATACTGGACGCTACAGATTACAGACCTTTAGTGTCTATGTGCCTGGGGGGAGTTGGATTCTGCAGGGGTCGGAATTCGGCACAACACCAAACAACATCCAAGGAGAAGATAGAAGGTTGAGTAACATTACATACAGGGACACGCACGAGGTTCCAGCCTACGTCGGTCATAAAGAACACTGGCAGAGATGAACACTTTGCTTTCGGAATTTGCTTGTTGGTTTCCCATTATCCATGACACTGTCCCACATCCTTTTATCTCTTTAAGCTCGCGCCAACAAGTTCGTCAGTCCAAGATTAACCCTCTTGCTCGGTCACTCTCTTTTTCTTTTCCTCGCAACATCTACTTCCGTCTCTTCTCAGTCTCTGCCATGATGTCCATGCTGGGAATATCGAGCTAGCTTCTTCTTATAGCTCGCTGAAGATCCATAGTCCTTAGTGTGTGATGTGGTGCCGTAGTTCTTCCAAGTGGTCTCCTACATGCTCTTCCAAAGTTACATAGTGCAGCAGCTGGCATTCCTGGCCCAGAGTGGGAATGACAGAGACACCATACCCCCTATCGTAGGACACAGTACCATCAGAGTGATGCCATTACGCTGAGGTAAAATAATTATGTAACGTTTCTGCAGCATATTGATGATAGTGGTGAACATGGAGTTTGACCACCCCAAACCCCCGTACCTTACAGCTGAAGATGTGTCCAGCTGACGGTACAGTGTTGGCTGACGAACAGAGATCAGATCCTCATCACAGTGGCTTCACATTAGCACTCCAGTGAGGACGGAGATCTGAATGTTGGAGAGCTCAGAGCTCAATGAGCCGAGCTGGTGCTGAACGGATGCACGGGGGAGTTGTTAGAGGGGGTCGGCTCTGATCTGCTCCTCACCGGCAAAACGCTGCACAGCTCGACCTTACAGTGACAGTTTACACAAACGTCCACCTTACAGAATCAACCTCAGCCAAAGAGTCACAGGACCATCTGCACCGTCTTGGCTGATGCACTGTGGGGGGGCGGGATTATAGGACTATTCAACTTTAGGGGTGCAACGATTAATCGCCTTGGTCGACTAAAAACGATCAACAAATTACTTGGCAACTAATTTGATAGCCGATTAGCTGGTGACGTCATTACACGTGTTACTCGCACTGACTAGGAATGTTTTGACGATACCACTTTGTCTATTACAAAATAGTTTCTTTATTATAAGAATATTTCACTTTAGGAGCGTGACGATTAATCGACTTAGTCAACTAAAACTGATGACCAAATTAGTTGGCAAAGGTGGTCAGTTGCCCTCTTCGTGAGGCTGACCTTAGCTGACACGGGAGCATAAAACAAGCTCAAGCTAAATTTAAAAGCTGCTAGATGCGTAAGAGTTATCTGGTAATCAAGCGATCCATATTCCGAATAATCGATTATTTGCCTCAATATTCGATAGATTATCCAACCGTCAAAACAGCCGTTGGTTGCATCCCTATTTAACTTGGTTCTAGACATTGTTTACTTACCTTAAAGCAAGTAAACAATAAGGAATTAGTTAAATAATATTTTACTGACCAGCAAACCATTTCACATGCCAAGGTACTTGCAGTGCTTCCTGTGAATGCTCTGTGCTTTGTGGTGAGTTGGCGAGGTGGAGCTGAACTTCACTCATTAGATCCTGACCGGAGGAGAGCAAGCGAGAGCCGAGGGGCTGTATCTGTGCTTGTGGTCCTGAAGTGCACTGACAGGTTAAGACAAATGGAGTAATGCTCCTGAACCAGAACCACACATGAAAACCTCCTGGAGAAAATCTGACCTTTTACTTGTCACTGTATCTGTGGTAATCCTCTGGACCTGAACCAGTATCAGTACCGTTTTCAGAGCTTTGATTAATTCAGATCTGTGTCCAGGTCACGCGTGAGTGAGGGATTGGGAGCTGAGGGCTGTAATAAAAGCGTACCAGCTGTAGTTTCCCCCGTCCATGTCTCGGACTCTACGCTGTTTCCTAACAGGCCACACTCCGCGTTCACGGCTCGGTTCTGTTCACCTCAGTATCTGATTTCGACATCATTACAACAGTGGGCGGAGCAGTGGTGGTGGTGGTGCTGGGTAGTGTGGCTCCTTCAGTGGTCAGCGGTGGAGCCGCAGCAGACCTATGGAAATCCTCCGTCATCTTTTTTTTCCTCAGGTTTAATTATACGAGCGACGCTGAACAGCTCATTATCTCATTAAAGTCTCACTTCCCCCCCACTGTTTTAATTACACGCTCCAAGCGTTCCGAGCACCAAACCATGACATAAAAACCCTCAGCGCCCACCACCACCACCACCACCACCACCCGAACTCTCTATCAGAGCCCAGTCGCCCACGGGTTCATACTTTCAGAGTTAGGAGAGTAAAACAGAGGATCATGGGAGAAGCAGGACTCTCCTGACACAAAACCAGCTAAATGAACCAAACTAATAAAAACAAACCAACTGAAATGATCTAAACTAAAACTAATAACCACCTACAACTAACCAAACCAACTAAAACCAACAAAGTCGAGGACTGTCCCGTCCCTTCACTCTAAATTTCCTAATGGGGATCTAAAAAGAAACCCCCCCCAAAAAAAAACAAACAAACAAACAAACAAAAAAAACCCCAGTTCAAAAAGAGGTTCATGCGGTTTCCACATCAGAAATTACAATTATTTTCCAGGCACATATAAAAACCTGACCTAAAATCTCCTGAGTAGCAAAATTCTTAAAACGCCTCTTTCTAATAACCCATGGTTTTAGATTTTGGCATTTTACAATTTCTGTGTTTTGAATTCATGTGAATCTGGAATTCCCAACTTAAAATCACCCATCAAAATGAGCTCTGTAGGAGGCAAATCAGCCCAAAGCAGTGGTCTATAGCAACCGGCAAGATTCAAATAAATGTATCTTCCATATCCTGAGTTTATGTAATCTGTATGATGTCTATGACATACATTATTATCCATCCATCCATCCATCCCAACACTCACTGGGAGCACAGCAGGAAAGATCCTGGCCAGTCCATCACATGACAGACACATTCACTTCTACACATGCATACACACACCAAAAAACAAACAAACAAAAAAAACCAAACAAAACAAACAAAAAAAACCCCACCACCACACCAAGAGATACCATACCAAAACCACGATACCTTAACAACACCTGCAACATCCTAACAACACTGACGACTCTTTACTGACAACACCCTGACCGCACTGCAAGGTCTGCCAGATTTTCACATAGTCTCAAAGTTGGTACCAAGCTACAGACAGTCAAAATTACAAAACCAAGATCTGTCCTATTAAAACTCTACTCCAGAGGCGCTAACAGGGAATTCATGTCCATGCCATGACCAGCCTTCCAAACCTTATTAAACATTGCTGCTTATAGTTCATCATGATCATGAATGATGGGTAGGTAAGCCAAAGAAACGTGTTTCATGGCTTCCCTTAAAGGTGCACTTGGTTCAGTCTGAAGTAAGCACACGATCTCGGAGCATTTCGTTGGAGTATACAGTGGGAAATATGGAGGAGGAACATCATTAACATCCTACGTGCCACATGGAACGTGCAGAGAATGCACTCATTTTACCAGTTCAACCAAGGAACTCGCGTCCACTGATAGCTGGTAGATCCCAGATGATAAACAACTCTCTGGTCCGTCACTGCTGGACACCGCTGAACAACTCTGCTGGTACAAACCAAACTCCAAGCAGCCCAGCAACCTAGCCTGGCTGAGACACTAACAGACACCAGCTGGCAACAGTGCAGGCAAGAGTACCATCCACAGCGAAACAGCAGGCAGACATGGCAAAAGTCCACCTTCATCCCCTTCAGGTGCCTTTCGATCAAAACACCAAGACAAACAAGACAAACACAGACTAGCCAAAGAAACTGTACGCTGGGATCCTCAGATCTGTTCAGTTTCACTCTAAAGTGTCAGAGACTGAATCTGACTACCTCCTGCGTACTGTGGCGTGTCTACTTGTTAATCCACAAAGCCCAAATGCAATGAAAAAATGATTACAGGAAATTACAGGCAGCACTGAGAGGAACACGCGCCATAAATATTTAAAGGTATAAACTGAGTGTTCTCTTGCTCGGGCAGCATTGCTGCTCTGACTGCATCCTTAAATCACTCCTACTTTCAGGAGCTGGAATGATGGATCGAGCACCGGAAGGAACCTTGGAAGATCGTTTTCCCAACCGATTCCACACTTCTTCACCAACATAGCTCTGAACCCATCTCCCCGAAACACATCTCCCCTAACACGTCTTCCCAAAACGCATCTTCCCGAACACAACTCTTTAAACACAAAGCTGAACTCAACTCCTTGAAACTCTGCTCCCAAAACTGACACCCCAAACACAAGATCCTGAAATCAACCCCTCAAACTTGACCCTAAACACATCTCTCCAAACTCTACTTCCCAAGCTCAACCCTGAACATGACTCCCCGAACAAGACCCCCAAACACAAGATCCTGAAATCAACCAACCAATCAAATCTCAAGGCACAAAACTTCAGTTAACAGTATATCATTTATCATATTATTCACATTTTAGTCACAAATTTCTTGAAATGCTGAATCAATTTGCTAAACGTCCCTTTTGGGGAATAGTTTGTTTCAGTATTGATGTTTGATAATCACATTTGATAATAAGTCCAGAACGAAACTATTGGATTTAATGGTGAGCTTTATTTGCATAATTCTCTCACTAGCATTTCAGGCGTTTGCCTTATTTAAGTATTTATACGGTTCTATAAGTTCTTTAAGTCATGACTGTAGGCATGTAAAAAGATCCCTAGAACAACCCTGGTTTTAAGGGTGTCCTGAAACTGAGCAGGCAAAGTGAAGTGAGACAAGTCTAAGAGTCTAAGAGTCTAAAAGAACAGAGGGGGAAAAGAGTCAATGCTCCAGACGACTAGAACGGCTGGTTATTGATGCCGACAACAGATCCGGAGAGTTCTAGAGGAATAGCTGAATATAATGAAAGGCTGACGGCTCTTTTCCAGTTCAGAATCAGGTTCATGTCTCTCGGAGAAGAATGAAGAATGGGAAAATAATTGGATTGTCACCGTGCCTTATACTACGCTGTTCAAGTGCTCTGCATTATGAATTCAGACTACTAAGAAAAGACAGAAGATATCTGTGAAAATGAAAGCTGCGTTTCTTCTGCTCTGAAAATCAAAGTCTTTCTGCCGCTGCCATTTCACATCACCTGCCCTTCAATTTACCAGAGCAATAAGGCGGCAGAGGGAACAACATCATATCCACAAAACATCTGACTCAAACCGAGAACATCTCAGACTCTCACAGAGACTAACTGTCCCTCTGAGCTCGTCTTCGGTTTACCTAATGAGGCCGCGCCTTCACTGTGCCAAAAGGACGATTTCCAAGCCCTCCTGCTACGTGTGGTCGAGGACAGGTCATCGCACAGAATTCCGTTTCGAAGTGAGAATTTTATTAGGAATGGAAAAGATGCGTTTTCCTCTTGTTCTTGAGTGGCCGTCTTATTTTGTGGAACCCTTCGCCGACAAAAGTTCACTTCAAAGTGATCAGTTAGCCCACATCACAAGCCTTTTATTAAGTGTGACGGCACAAATCCCCAACACTGGAACATCCCAACAACACCCCAAAGCAAGCATCATGGCAAAAGACATCGAACTCCTGAGATGCCACACCAAAAGCACAATACCTTAAAACTGCAACACCTGACAACACTAAGACTACGGTGTAACATCCTGACAACACTTTAAACCCTGACAACA
The DNA here is from genome assembly GCA_034552555.1 of Semaprochilodus insignis. Taxonomy (NCBI): domain Eukaryota; kingdom Metazoa; phylum Chordata; class Actinopteri; order Characiformes; family Prochilodontidae; genus Semaprochilodus; species Semaprochilodus insignis. The sequence continues at coordinate 10,001,114 of CM067479.1, read as the reverse complement.
CGGCAACATCCTCTGCGCAACACCCTGATTACACAACGACAACCCGACAACTCTGGGCAACAGTGCTGACCTCACTGCAACATGCTGACAACTCTGTGACACCCTGAAGATTCTGCGACATCCAGACAGCACCCTGTGCGGCACCCTGACCGCACTGCGACATCCGTGCAGCACCCTGACCGCACTGCGTCATCCGTGCAGCACCCTGTGCTGCACCCTGACCGCACTGCGACATCCAGACAGCACCCTGACCGCACTGCGACATCCAGACAGCACCCTGACCGCACTGCGACCTCCTGACAGCACCCTGACCGCACTGCGACATCCTGACAACTTTGCAACACACTGACCACACTACGACAACATCTCGATAACTCTGTGCAACTGTCCAACACTAACTCTCCAATACCAACACCACAAAAGCATGTCACCCTGACAACATCACCACACCACAATGACATCCCGTCAATGCTGCGTCACCCTGACGCAACCCCACATTCTGACACCCCAACGTCGCAACAACACAGACAATACTGCGCTACCACAACACCCCAACATTGCAACATGTCAAACAAACACTGTGACACCCTGGCAACACTACAATGACACTCCAACACCATGTCACTTGACAACCCCATTGCAACACCCTAAAACCACCAGGCCAAATCAATTCTGGTATTTATTTATTTAAAATTGATGGTTGTGAATGTCTTCTTGCTTTCCAAACTTGGCAGTGCTGAAAATGTGCCATAAGCAAGAGTGATGTCTTCCTCAACCGTCTGACATGTTTTGGAGAACCAATCCAGGCTGTGAGTAATAATAAAATAAGAAAGTGAGGGATTGATTTATATGAAGGAGCATCACAGCGCTCAGCGGAGGGAGCTCTTAGCGTTTAAGGTCCGGAACTTCTGGAAGCTACAGATGCACAGGGCTCGTAAAGTGCTGGCGATCCTCTGCTTTACAGAGGACAGTATGCCGGGACCTAGAGGGCTTGTGGAACATTAAACAGCGTTCCCGCAGTGCTGGGACTGTGCAGACTCACTTTACACTGCTTTTCCATCATACAGCAATGGGCTGGAATCAATTCAGATCTTTTCAGAGCTAACAGGAATCTACTGTTAAACTCCCTGACCCTGTTCGACCCGCTCTCTGCTGTCATCCACACAGAGCTTTTAAAAGGCCCAGCTGGGGTAACGTTCTCTGACTGCTTACAGTCATCAGTGTGTGTAGATGCTGGGTGTAAAGAACCCTCTGAGAACATGTAAACAAGAGTATGAACTGTGAAGAGTGTGGAAATACACTCATCATCAAAAGAACAGCCGCACCCAGAAGGGGAGGGGACTGCAGGTCTTTTGTGAAGGAAGATAAAGGTTACCAGGATCAATAAATGATGATAAATTTAGACTGATATGATCAATATTTATTGAGCTACACATACAGAAGTAGTGTCTCTCAGTATGGGGTTAGGCCACCATGTTTGCTAACTCAACATACCACACGTCTCAGCATGGAGCTGTAGAGGTTCCTAATGGTGTCCTGTGATAATCCATCCCATGCAGCTTGAATATTCTCACACGGTTCCTGCAGATGGTGCGGTACGGGTGGAGGTGGAGTGACACCAGGCCTTCTGGACGTGTGACAACAAACCATTCATCTTGGTGCTGACCACGGTGCCTCCACACACAGATTCGTTGGTCGTCTCCACCAAGACAAAAGCGGGACTCGTCACTGAAGATGACCCGCTGTCATTCTGAGTCACTCCATGACAGTCTGGCACGACACCACTGCAGTCTTTGGTGACGTTGACGTGGTGTTAAGGACAGTCGTTGTAACTGGTGGTCTGCATGCATGTAGTTACAGTTGCCATATTTAGGGAAAGTAAAGGGGAATTTCTCAAACTCCGGAACGGTTCACAATGGTTGTGATAGGACCTGGATGTCCACCTTTAAAAGCTCTAAAAGTTATAACATGAAACGGTCATGAATGTGCTGCCTGATGTTTTATGACAGTTTAGAGAAGATATTGGCACTAAACTCCATTCTGGGTGGAGGGATACATGCTGCAGGGCACTGGGAGATCAAATACTCCCCAAAGAAATTGCCATCAACATTCCATATCCAACTTCACCATAGTAGACTTGTGTAGATTCACTGCTATAGTATGCAGGCATCCATAGGCCACATACATAACACATAATAAACTATTAATTTCATGTTTCAAATATTTATTACTGAAAAACCAAAAATCCCTCCCATTTCCTTTTGAAACTGGTCTGCAGAAACCACCCTCAACCCTGGCCCTGGAGGCATCCCCTGCCCTGAACATTTTAGTGGATCCCCTGGTTTAACAACCCTCAACCCCCACCCCCAACCCCCTGCAACTCTGAAAGGGCTTGTTAATGAGTTGGATGAGTTGAATCAGGTGTGCTGGGAGCAGGGAAGGCACCAAAATGTTCAGGGGTAGGCTGCCTCCAGGACCAGAGTTGAGAAACACTGGTGTATACCACAGTATAACTCATAACACATATATAATTAGAAAAGACTGTTGTTTTATTTTGTTGTCTGTAATTATTCCTGAACATGAAATAGAAAGAAATAATAAGTAGTAAGGAAAAGCAGTTGCTAGTGGGGCATCCAGTGACCACCGAAGGGTTGTAGACTCCCCAAATCTGGTTGCCACTGCTCTCTGGCAGTGATTTCAATCAAGTGTGCAAATGTTCATCTTTGGTATTTCTCGATTTTCAGATGTTCTCCGTTTGTGGCCAAAAGTTTGTGGACACCCAACTATCACGTCTACAGTATATGAGCTTGTTGGACATCCCATTCCGAAACCATGGCAATTAATATGAATATGGAATATGGAATATGGAGCCCCACCCTGAACCCCAGCATTCACCAAACCCAGACTCATCCATCAGACTGCCAGACTTCCAGAAGGCACCACTGCTTCAGAATCCAGTAGCTGCGTGCTTTACATAGCGATCTTAGGCTTGTCCGCAGCTGCTCCGCCATGGAAAGCCATTTCATGAAGCTCCCACCGAGTTCTTGAGCTGATGCTGCTTCCAGATGTGGTCTGGAACTCTGAACTGAGTGATGCAACACTGGACAGGTGCTGCGTACTCAGCAGCCCCACTTTGTGAAGCTGCATTGTCTGCCGCTTTGTGACTGTTGTGAATGTTGTTGCGCCTAGACGCTCCCACCTCACAGCGGTAGCACCTCCGTTTGTCTGGGGCAGCTCTAGCAGGACAGAGGTTTCCCCCAACTGACTAGTGGGAAAGGTGGCCTCCTATGACAGTGCCATGTTTCAAGTTACTGAGCTCTTCAGTACGATGCATTCTACTGACAGACTGTTTGTATGGAGATGTGGGAAATGGGAAGCAGGGTCCCGATTTTGGATATACTGTGTGCTTTCAGGAATTTTGTGCACCCCTGAAGACTGTTAAAAAAATGAAATAAATAAAAACCTTGGACTATTCCAAGTATCAACCGATCATGAAGAAAACTGGCGTGTCCATATTACTTCACTATCCAGCTGTGACCGAGTGGACCCTGCTCCAGATTAGCACTCCCTCCATCCCTAAATCCCTCTGTCACCGAGTGACTGCAGGGTGAGTCATCACTCATAAATCAGCAGCCGTAGTGCGGGAAGCACAGCAACCTGCTGCAAAAAGTCACTCGGACGGGAGCATTACCTCCCTCACCTACCTCACACCTGACTCCTGCT
>CM067479.1:9973103-9997178 GCA_034552555.1 Semaprochilodus insignis | reverse complement strand
AGAGAGAGAGAGAGAGAGAGAGAGAGAGAGAGAGAGAGAGAGAGAGAGACAAAGGGAGGAGAGGACTTACGGGGTCCAGAGCCGGGGGAAGCTGTCCCGTTCCTCTTGCGTGTATTCACTCAGTTTACGGGGAATCTGGCGTGGCTGTGGAAGCTCCTCTGTCAAATTCAGCAGGATGTCTTCTGGAAGGACCTGCAACAGCACACACCACATGTACAGCAATCAGTTGTTATATATTATGTTCACTTCATTAAAACAAATGACTGAACATTCCAATCACTAACCACAACGGTCTTAACTTTCCGTAGTGACCATTTCAGGAGGGACAACTGTAGCAGAGATAGCCAGGACATGACCAGCAAACAGCTTTGAACATCATCACATCACATAAAGCACAAAAAACCTTCCTTAACTGCAGAAGAGGTGTGTTTCGGTAGTGACCGTTCTTCTGTGGGAAGCAACCGACAGGAATGAAACTTGGTGGGTAGGTCTGACATTGTGAGACATGCAAACGATTCCAGTTTCATGTGTATGTGACGTAGGCAGGGATGGGCCTTATCGCTGTACCTGACTGAATATCCAGTTTTGATTAGAATTGTCCTGTTGGGCATTCTTTCCATTCTGACTCGTGTTGTTGTGTTGGCAGCATCCTTCGCAAGCAAAGTATTTCTCAGAGAAGAGTACCAAAGCAGTTGCAGCAGGTGGAAGAGTTTGAGAGGGGTCGCATCGTAGGGCTTGCGGGAAGCGGGATGATCTTATCGATGTAGTAGTATGCGCACAACCGGTATGTCACGCAGATACTACCATAGCAGGCTGTTGGTGGCAGTGGATAGAAGAAGGCACACACCAGTGACAAGAAGGAGACCTGCACGAACCACGGACAGAAAGAACCGACAAGTTATCTGACATGCGCAGTGTGACCCAACAGCCACTACTGTGGACATTTAGCGAGCAGTGCTGCCCTCCATGAGTCATCCTGTTAGTGCCAGCACCATGGGCAGATGGCTGCACGACGCAGGACTACATGCACACAGATCGTCACGACAACTGCCCTAAACACCACGTCAACGTCACCAAAGACTGCAATGGTGTCGTGCCAGACTGTCATGGGGTGACTCACAGCGGGTCATCTTCAGTGACGAGTCCCGCTTTTGTCTTGGCGGAGACGACCAACGAATCTGTGTGTGGAGGCACCGTGGTCAGCACCAAGATGAATGGTTTGTTGTCACGCGTCACACGTCCAGAAGGCCCGTAACTCCACGTCCACCCAGACCACATAATCTGCAGGAACTGTGTGAGGATATTCAAGCTGCATGGGATGGATTATCACAGGACACCATTAGGAACCTCTGGGTGCAGCTATTCTTTTGATGATGAGTGTAGATAAAGTTCATATGTGGCTGAATGAGGCCAGAATGATAACGACCATATCTTACTGTTAAAATACCAGGATATTCCATAATGTTGCATAATAAAAATAATATCAGATTAAAAACAACGGAAGTTTTCCCCCCCTTTTTCTTCTTTTTCCTGTCTGACCACCACTTTGTGGACAGAAGCAGAAGTCTTCTACGTCTGCTTCTTCTTAGCTTTAATTTCAAGCAGTGGTTTTTGAATTACGTTCATTTGGTCCATGAAAAAAGTGCTGAGCATTGGCATTAATATGTATGACCTAGTGAACATGTTGATTTTGACTGGCTGTTGAGCTTACATCATCAGGGAAGAGGTGCAGCCGCTGCATCATCGTCCTCCGTGTGAGGTTTTTGGGCAACATCCCGTATACGGCTAGTTTAATTATCTGTGAAGAGAGAGAGAGAGTAAGAGAGAGAGAGAGAGAGAGAAGAAAAAGGTCAAGTCTTCTACAACTTCACCGCAGGACACAAATCTGCCCACTGTCCAAGACGACCAGTGGAGCTCACTGTCCACCTCCATTCAACTTATGGTAACTATACAACACCAGCACCATCACACCTACAGTCCAGGCATAAGACAGCAGCGATAGTGCAGTGTAGCTAATCTGATTCACAGTCTCCCCACACAACCTACAGCTGTTTAGCCCCACCCATCCAGCCTACAGCAGTTTAGCCCCACCCATTCAGCCTACAGCAGTCTAGCCCCACCCATTCAGCCTACAGCAGTTTAGCCCCACCCACTCAGCCTACAGCAGTTTAGCCACACCTGTTCCGGCTAGAGTAGTTTAGCCCCACCCACTCAGCCTACAGCAGTTTAGCCCCAGTATTTAGCGACAGTGTTGCTACTGTTTCCCATTTAAAAGCACAGTTAGAGTGAACATGCTGCGATGCTGTCAGGCCTGACACTGGAACCTCTTGTTATTCTTCAGAAGCAGCCTCGTCTCCCTCATTACATGCAGCACCTGTACAGGTGTAATACGTCTGGGAGCAGAAAGGCATCAGAGGGATGCTCTGCTACTGCTTTGATAACAGAGGGCTGTTTGTGCTCAGAGATAGCACTTCAGAAATCACCCACAGCCCCAGCCCCCCACCCCCCACCACCACTTTCAAACACAAAACAATTTCGAGGCCAAGCGAAGGCTGAGCTGGGAAACGAGCTCTACCACAAACTCAGAGACGATTCCAGCAATAAAGCTGCACTTTCCCAAACTGGAACATTGTCTTTCGGAATTGCATACAGGCTGTTGGAATTGCACCGCTGATACAAGGCTGCTGCATGAGCTTGAGAACATCAGCTAAAAAAAAAAACCAAAAAAACACAACCGAACTGAAGAAATCTATTAAATATTCATCTTTCAGTGCAGCTATAAAACCTGCCATCATTTCTAACAGAGCTCAAACCAACTTGACTGAAACCTCTGGAGCTACAGGCCAGTTCCATTAGGATCCGAAGGATAACCAATATAATCAGGTTCACGTCAATCTCCATTACCACAAGAAGAACCTGAGGCCACCCCCCACCCTTGGGTGCCCAGGAGAGCTACCCGGATACACCCCCATGAGCATTAACATTAAACCCACCTCCTTGTATCTACACTCACTGTCCATGTTATCAGCTCCACTGACCATATAGGACACTCTGTAGTTGTACAGTTCCAGACTGTAGTCCATCTGTTTCTCTGTATACTGTATTACGCTGTTCTTCAATGGTCAGGACCCCCACAGGACCACCACAGAGCAGGTATTATGTGGGTGGTGGATCATTCTCAGCACTGCAGTGACACTGACGTGGTGGTGGTGGTGTGTTAGTGTGTGTGTGGTGCTGGTGTGAGTGGCTCAGACACAGCAGTGCTGCTGGAGTGTTTAACCACTGTGTCCACTCACTGTCCACTCTGTTATACACTCCTACCTTGCTGGTCCACCTTGTAGATGTACAGTCAGAGACGATAGCTCATCTGCTGCTGCACAGTGCAGTTTTGAATGCAGATACAAGATACAAGGTGAGTGTTCAGTTTGAGTATATGTACACATAAACACAAAGTTTCCTAATAATAATGTACTTCATATGCCTATATATACATACACGCTACCAGTCAAAAGTTTGGAGTGTTGTTGGTGATCTTAAAGACTCGACAGTCTTACACTTAACAGCTCCAGCTGATGAGAGTCTGAACCAGTACATATCCTGATATACCACATATACTCTTGATGTACCCCAGTATGATATTTCTCCATATCTCCACCTCTAATATATATTTAGTGGTGTAAAAACGTCGATCTCTTTTTCTGCGCAGTGTAAAATCTCTAGTTCTCCTTTCAGTTTACTGAATATTCATGATGGACCGACCAATAGAACTGCTCCAAAACTGCTTAGATATAATCCTTGTTCTATCAGCCTCCACTGTAGGTTAGGAAAGCTGCTTAATCCTCCTGTAAAGCTCCATTCTGGAGGTTTTTAAGGTGGACTGTATAATTCCATGAGTGCTGTTTTACAGTTTGATGTCTTCACTTTTATTCCAAAGCAAATAAAATGTCTACATTGGTGATGTATAGACAAGATGACACCTGGTTTCCATCACCACCACCACATCTGAGACTCTACAATCAGCCACTTCACACCAAATCAGATAAAACGTTTGCATTACGCACATGTTTGTGGGAACAGAATATTCCAAATACAGCATGCGCTCACTACTAGACCCAAAATTTAGGGTTAGGCTCAAATGATAAAGTTCGCTCAGTAGGAGGGGGAAAAAAACAAAAACAAAAAAAAAACATTTCCTCTCACTTCCTTTCCACCTCATATGTTATCCAAGATGATATTTCTTATGGTAAGAACCATAAATGCCCATTAAAAAGTGGGTATAATCATTTTTATGGTAAATAATTTCTCTCAAACAATTACTTGATTACAATCAATTACAGGACTTAATACATCTTAATATATAATCTGTGTTTCATTCACAATTTGAATGATAGTGAGAGAGAGCATCCAAAGCTCATCATAAAGCTGGCTTTCTCCACAAGGGGGCGGTATGACTGAAAGAGAGGAAACCCACACCAGTAACCCACACCAGTAACCTGCTTTAACAGCTCATCTCTATCCGCACTCCACAGCCTGTACAGTGGAAGATAAAGCCACTATGTGTCCCGAAAACACTAGGATGCAGTTACAGCACCTGACCACAAGAGGTCCCCCGTGTGGCAAAGCGTTAGCGTCAGTGGAGTCATTGTGGAGACGGAAAAGTGCACAACTTCGAGCCCAAGCGAAGGCTGAGCTGGGAAACAAGCTCTACTACAAACGCAGAGACGATCCCAGTAATAAAGCTGCACTTTCCCAAACCGGAACATAGTTTTTCGGAACCGCTGATCCAAGGCTGATCCAAGGCTGCAACATGAGCTTGAGAACATCAGCTAAAAAATAACAGAACTGAAGAAATCTATTATATATTCATCTTTCAGTGTAGCTATTCCGCTTATTTCACCATGCCCACTTTCAAGGGTTTGTTTCTTCCGGCTTTGTGTTAGAACTTCAGGTCAGCTACTTGGCTAGCTAGCTAGAAAAAACAAAAACCAAAATGAACAAAGTTACATGGGAGGGGACCAAAGAAGCAATAAGGAGCTCGAATGGGACAACATTACCTCATCCGAGGGTCATAAGAGAGTGGGTGGATGAGATGAAAAGGTGGCCTGAGGTTACCAATGGCGACACTTTCAATGACTTTGTACTCTCGGTAGGCAAAAACCATAAAAGTACAGAGGCGTATCAGCACCTACATAGTGGCAAGGTCGGCACAGTGGACACCGATCATCAGGTAGCTATGCTAACCCAACGTTCCCACAAGCTATTTAAGGATGTTCTGGTGTCGGCTTCCCCTCCACATAATGGTAAGAGCAGACGTACAGATGGGTGGATGTTTTAAATTGAGCGCTTTCAGCCACAGATGCAGTTCCTCTTCTTTGGAAGGCGGTGGATGTGAGTTATATGGTGCCCCACATCACTCTGATCGATTTTTGTTGTGTTGGTAACACGGCTGTTCCAGCAGAATCCTCCTCTTCTTCCAGTTACAGTGACCCCCTCTAACTGAGCACATCATACTACTCATATGTGTGTTATCGCTGTGGTCGTACGCTATAACAGTGGATCAGCAGCCGCACCGGAAGTTCTAACACAAAGTAAACGAAGATGGCCCCTCCCTTGTTGTCATGGAAAAATAGCGTGAATAAAACCTGCCATCATTTCTAACAGAGCTCAAGCCAACCTGATTGAAACTTTCAGAGCTATAAGCCAGGTGCATCACGATCAGAAGGATAATCAATATAACCAGGTTGCAGTTACAGCACACGACCACAAGAGTGTGGCAAAGCATCAGCACGTAACAGGAGTTCAAGGAACGTGCCTCATAGGCTAAAGAAGGTCACAGCAACAAATCAAATGAAGCTCAGGCAATAAATTCAAATGTACTGTATATTTTTATATGCTTCTAAAATGAGTTTTAAACCTGTGAGATCTGAAAGGTGTAGCAAGAGATCAAGAGATCTTCCCTCTGCGAGTCTTACGGCTAGCATGGCAGACCCTCCAGCTATGCCTGTTTTGAATTGTTTCACCTTCATCAACCCGCTTAAATATACCATAAGATAGCTGAAAATGACCATAACGGATACAGATAGTGACAGCCCTAAAAAGACAGTCCCGTATATGAACACAGGTGTAATACAGTAGAAGACATAAGACATAAGGAAGCACACACACACAGTCACTGTCCCTGTAGAAGACTGGAGCTGATTTCAGTGTGATATACTCACAGCCGTGGGGTCTTTCTGATGCATCTGGGCTGCCGTGAGCTGCTTGAAGCCACCCGGGTATCTGTGAGAGGAAACAGGGGACTGTTCAGCTGTAATGAAGAGTAATATAACAGGCTACAGGCTGGGGAAATAACACAGCGCTTTAATTAGAGGCTTATAGGAACGGGTTGCCCCGAGGACAGCTCCATTAAACAGGAGGACATTAGGAGCGGAGTGGATGTGTTCTGAGGAGGCGAACCTATAAGCACAGAAAGCCTGGTGCTCTGGTAAAGCATGCTAGGGCCACTGTCGAACTGGGAATGGTCCACTTTATAGTCCTGCGGTGGATCCTTTCCAAAGACGGATGGTGTAGAGGGGGCTGATGAGTGGTACATTTATCTGGTCGGCTGTATATTGATGACTCACAGCTTTGTCTGGGAGCATATTAATATTGCTTTTGATATATGATCTGTTCTGATGAACGTATTACGAATATGCATGACGTGTATTAAGCGCATTGCGTGACCTAAAGCTCAGCAACATGGATTTCCATCTTCATCCACTAGATGGCACTGTTTCATTTTGAGACAGCTGCTTAGAGTCAGTGGAGTCATTGTAGAGAAGGAAATGTGCAGAACTGCGCCATCTGCTGGTGATGCTCAAAACATCCCGAATGACCTTTCATTTCTCCATAAGGAAATTTCAGAAAAAATTAAAAAGCAAATTTTAACGATACGGCCATTGTTCAAGCGTGCAGGCATCATCCGCATGACAGACGCTGCAGTGCACTGTGGATAAAACACCTGTATGTACTGTATTTCTGTCTTTTACTGCCATGTGGAACACTAATGCAGCATGTAGGCATGTAATAATGCACCATCTTCAAATTCAATAATAGCCTACAGGTTAAACATTAACAGCAGGTGGCGCTCTGACCACTATTACGAAAAGCCATTCAGACAGGAACCAATATGGCAATAAGAGGGCTCAGGCTAGAGGTCTGCAGGGGCTGATTCTCAAATCCCATGCCTGCACTCTCCACCTAAAACCGTGGCCCTCTTCCTCCTCCTACCTGCAACGTCCATGTTACGGCCCACTCCTGCCCGCAGCCCTATAAGAGGGTAAATGACATCCAATCTATCTAAGTCGTATGTCAGACCTGCTTTTATTGGGCTAAATTGTGGTGTACTTGCTTTAGAACACTGTCCACAGCTGAGACTGACCGACCGCCTAAAGGCTCCACCATCCCTGCAGCACAGCAATGCAGGTCATGTGCGGTTCACGTGTTTAGCTGCTTCACGACTACTCAGAATGAGTTTATCACTTATCTTATTGATTATTTAACAGTTATCCCCTCATGTTAATTATACATGCTGATTATTATTTCATATAGGCTACTAAATAACGTGTAGGGTTTTTCTACATGCATTTCATCGCTGTCCAAAGACAAGTATCTCCAAAATGGCAACTTTACAGGAGAGGGGGAAAAACCCCCTCTGATTTTAATGGAAGTCAATGGAACCAAACATCTTTCCAAGTAGTTTTGGGCCATTTCTGTTGGTCAGTTCATCATGAAATGTTCACACAGCGTAAACGGCAGCTGCTGTGTTCAAATGATGCATAAAAGTAAAAATTGACAAAAACGGAGATACATGTTTTCATTGGACAGCGGCGTTATGTTGTGCCACACTGCAAGATTTTGCGGTGTGCCCATTGGGCGTCATGCGGGAATAGCCAGTCTCTGAGGGTAGCGGATTTTCCACTCACAATCCAATCCATAGTTTGCAACAAACAGACGAGTCACATTATTACTTCTTTCGACGGCAGCAACGTGTAAATGGTGAATGGGGAATGTTTTCGTGGAATTCTCTGGGCCCACTCATCCATGTGGAAGCCGATCTGGGTATGAATCCATCCTTGCAGATCACGTACACACATACATGCTGATTATCTTCCCTGGGGCGGATGGGATCTTCCAGCAAGACAGTGCCACACGTCACACTGCAAGAAGTGTACATCACTGGTTGGAAGAGCATGACCAAGACTTCCAAATCTTACCCTGCACCCCTAATTCCCCGGACTTTAACCCAATCGAGCATCTGTGGGACCACCTCCATCGACGTGTTCACTCATGGATCCTCCCCCTACGCCCCCTCCAGCAGCTGTGGGATGCACTGCAGTGAGCATGGCTCCAGATACCTGTAACAACCTACCAGGACCTTACTGAGTCACTCCCAGCCCGTCTAGCTGCTGTCTGTCCTGCACACGGCAGTTACTCGACTGTGTATTTGCCTTCTTCAGTAGTGGCAGACAGTCAGTTGGGTGCCGACCTTATCAAGCCAGTGGGCCCATATATGCACGCTATCTAGGATGCAGGCTAAGTGCTGGTGTTACTGGCTCCCATGCTTTCAAACATGTGGTCTGCATGACTGCACAGCACAATGCACTTGCTGCCCATCTGCTCTCACTTCGAAATGCCCACCAGCAACCAGCCAGAGCCTAGCCAAATGCACCGCTGAGCGTTTTTATCACCGGCAGTGTGCACGCAAGGTTAAGCCTACAAAGTGCTCCTATATGGGTGTTTCTGATAAAGTGGTCAACAAGCGAGGCGTGTCTAATAAACTGGACACTCAGCATAAATAAAAAGCATGGTGTTTTGTTTACCCCGTGTGAGACGAGTAGACTTTCTGCTCCCATTTGTTTCCGGAGAAAGCGATGTGCCTGGTGTTCATGACCACCACGTGATCTCCAACATCACCTGGAAAAAGACGCAGAACACAAAACCAAACTATTTATTTTAGCGGCCCTTGAAATACGTTCTCTCACAAACTGCTCTTCTCTGGAGGAACCGCCGCCGGTCTGGTCCACAGTCAGACAGAACCTTTGTTTCTCACAGAGGACGTGACTTTTTCAAGCAGTGCTGAGTGAAGAGTGCAGGCTAAAGGGAGAGCCTCAGCATGTATAATTCAATACAGGTCGAAGCACTCATAAAGAACTTTAGTAAGAGCAAATAAGTTGTTTACTGAGCATGTCCTGGAGTAATTACTGGATTACGGTTAATATTTACCTCACAGAAAGACAGTCTAACAGCTGAAAGCTTTGCTAGGCTAGCTGTACTGGCTAACCATGCTAACTCATTAACCTACAGCCACTATTGCTTACATTAGCTATGCTAACAGACGCTAAACACATAACATATAGGCAGTAGTTTTAGTTTTAATACAGAGGAGTCAAGCTTTCCAATCTAAAAAGATGAATAAATAGAATTTATGAATAAAAAACATTGGCTATTTAGCCAATGCAAATTAGCTAAAGGGCTAACTCAGGTAGGGTTGATTTTTAATGGGTATTTAATAATAAAAAAAAAAAGCTAAAAAAATAGAATACTTTAGTAGAAATAAAGAAAAATGAACAAAGTAGAAATGAAAAAATATATATCTAGATTTGCTATAAATGCAGTGCTACATTCTGGAGTAAAATGCACTATAAAATTCACAATAATATTCGTCACTTTAATATTACTATGGTGATACTACAACAGAATTACTGTACTATAGTACAATCCCTGTAGTATATTATATAACTTCACTATAATTTTGATTATATATTAGTACCATTTTTACAATATGCTACAGTATGTTATATACTTTTACTATGCTGTCATTCTTCTGCTGTAACAATGCAAATTTCCCCATGTGGGATAGTAAAGGTTATCTTATCTAGTACACTTCTTACAGTATGCTATAATTTTACTACTGTATGCTATATAACTGAATTACACTATAGCATAATTCTTTCTGACTCTCACCCAAACAGAGCTGGTATAGGTTCCCGCAACCCCTACAACCCAGAACGACAAGCAGAAGATGAATTAATGAATATAGAATAATTCTTATAGTAAGCTATAGAATATTATATCATTTCAGTATGATATAGCACATTACATGGTTTTAGTATATTATAGTACTATTCTTACAGTGTGCTATAGCATGTTATAAAATGTTCCTAAACTATAATTCTCACAGCAGGCTACAGTACATTATATAATTTACATACAAATTAAGTATAATTGTTACAGTATGTTATAATACACTATATAATTTTACTATATTATATTTATAGTATGATAGATTTTTATTACACTATATAAAGTTATTATACTAACTAATGCTATAGTACATTATATACTTTTATTATACTAAAGTCCAATTCTTTAGTACATTATATTATTTTACTATATACTATATGATACTATACTACATGATATAATTTTACTGTACTATAGTACCATTCTTACAATATGCCATAATACATGTATATAATTTTACTTTACTATATTGCTACAGGTATATGATATGATTTTACTATACTGTAGAACAGTTCTTACAGTACGCTATAGTACAATATATATTTTTTACTGTATTATTATATTATAGTAAAACTCAAGTACGTACAACCAAATGTGCTGTATGTACTTGAGCAAACATTTTTATGTGCATCCCTACAGAAATAAGATGCACGTTAAACTGAATTAAAACCTTTTTAATGGTTTCTCTTCATTGCTTTTGCATTATTCCGTCTCAGACTGGACGAATCCCTAATCCAATAGATGATGATGGAGTTTCTCATGCAGGCATTTAGATTAATAACTCCATTACAAAAAATGCAGAGAATGTTCATCTCTCTGTCTGAGCTGTTCATCAAAGTGGCATTGAATTAAAATCACTCTGGAAGTCCTGACGAGGAGAACACACTGGATCTGCAGAGCTCTCTTAGACACGACTGGGTTCTGGAAGGGGTCATGACCTTACCAAACAGAAATAGCCACCTCATTAATGGGTTATCACTAGTGCGGTAATGATAAAACTCTTTTCATGATGCATCACCTTGATAGTTATACATAAGTATAATAGCTTTAATACAGTTACGTAATAAGTATATAGCTTTGATACAGTTACATAAGTATAATAGCTTTAATAAAGTTACATAATAAGTGTAATAGCTTTAATACAGTTACGTAATAAGTATATAGCTTTAATACAGTTACATAAGTATAATAGATTTAATAAAGTTACATAATAAGTATAATAGCTTTAATAAAGTTACATAATAAGTATAATAGCTTTAATACAGTTACGTAATAAGTATATAGCTTTAATAAAGTTACGTAATAAGTATAATAGTTTTAATACAGTTACATAACAAGTATAATAGCTTTAATAAAGTTACGTAATAAGTATAATAGCTTTAATAAAGTTACGTAATAAGTATAATAGCTTTAATAAAGTTACGTAATAAGTTTAACAGCTTTAATACAGTTACGTAATAAGTATATCGCTTTAATACAGTTACATAAGTATAATAGATTTAATAAAGTTACATAATAAGTATAATAGCTTTAATAAAGTTACGTAATAAGTATATAGCTTTAATAAAGTTACGTAATAAGTATAATAGCCTTAATACAGTTACGTAACAAGTATAATAGCTTTAATACAGTTACATAACAAGTATAATAGCTTTAATACAGTTACATAACAAGTATAATAGCTTTAATACAGTTACGTAACAAGTATATAGCTTTAATAAAGTTATGTAATATGCATAATAGCTGTAATACAGTTACATAACAAGTATAATAGTTTTAATACAGTTACATAATACGTATAATAGTTTTAATACAGTTACATAATACGTATAATAGCTTTAATACAGTTACGTAACAAGTATAACAGCTTTAATAGTTACATAATACGTATAATAGTTTTAATACAGTTACGTAACAAGTATAATAGCTTTAATAAAGTTATGTAATAAGTGTAATAGCTTTAATACAGTTACGCAATAAGTATAATAGCTTTAATACAGTTATGTAATAAGTGTAATAGCTTTAATACAGTTACGTAATACATATAAAAGCTTTAATACAGTTACGTAACAAGTATAATAGCTTTAATAAAGTTACGTAATAAATGTAATAGCTTTAATACAGTTACGTAATAAGTATAATAGCTTTAATAAAGTTCCGTAATAAGTGTAATAGCTTTAATACAGTTACGTAATAAGTGTAATAGCTTTAATACAGTTACGTAATAAGTGTAATAGCTTTAATACAGTTACGTAATACGTATAATAGCTTTAATACAGTTACATACGTAAGAAAGAATGAAGTTAATATTACATTAGACATGTGTGATTATATTAGAATCATATCAGCAACAGCTGGCATGACGTTACGATAAAATACAGTATATATAAAAAATAAATGTTGTTTATTAATGGTCATACAGATAACACTGTATAAACGACTGCTGGCTGAATGGGCATGGCTAAACGGCTGCTGGTTGAGTGGGTGTGGCTAATGGCTGCCGGCTGAATGCTCTGGGGTTATACTGTATAATGAAATGATGAAATACAAACAAGTTAAGATCCCTGTAAAGGTTATTATATGAAATAAGCTTCTTAATATTAAACCAACCACACGGTCATATCTACACATAAACATCACATGGACATTAGTGAAAATCGCTGTATTCTCTCTATTATGTAATTCTACCCCACTTTCTGAGTGCAATAAATTTGAAACTGTATAATTTTATAATACAGTTTTTATAAACTTCTGCTCTGTAACATTACCAAATGCAGCCGGGCAGTGACCTTGACCACCCCAAAAAAGGCGGCGCAGTGTCTGCCTAAACTTAACACGGCATCTATCTATGTATAGCCATGATAATAGCAGCCTCCTGCTATGAGTTTCACTTCTATAGGCAGCCAATAAGGACTGTGTTACGAGATGACATCACCTCGTAACAGAGAAAACAGCTGGAATTCCAAAGAGGCACAATGAGTCTGTGGGAGAGCGTTTCTCCCTCTGGCGAGTACTTTGGGCTTTATAGCTCTGCAGACTCTTTACATGCACAAAAACGCTCCATAACACACTAAAGCAAACAATACAAACTGAAAAAAAGGCATAACAGACTTTATGATATGGACCAACTCACAGTCAAATACTATGATATTTCTATGGGTATATTTCAGTGCGGCAGAATATGTAAGTGGGAAATGAATAGTATGATATTTCAATACTGATCTGCAATATGCAAATGAGCCCTCTAGCCAATCACTGTGGTGTTTTTTCACAGGTGCTGTGATCATTTTGATCAATCACAGTGATTCGATAAACCAGCACACCCAACAACAGGAAATTATGTGGGTTAAATTAATGCAGCATATGTTGAGGCATACTGGAATTGCATTACTTATATTTTTGCCCATATTGCAAATGCAATCTGGTAGGTAGGAGGCAGACGGTGGCTTGTTCTGCAGCTTGTCACAGAGTAGCAGCTAGGCATGCCTGAAGAATCCGCTAAAAGCAGTATTCCGATATTTACTGGATTTACTCACTTAATGCATGGTAGATGGGCTTATGCTTCCCCTGTAGCCGCACCGAGCACATTGAGGAGATCTTTCCTGGAGGCTGCATTCGGGCATCTATTAAGAACCAGGACCTGGCAAAGGTCGCCCATTGCTGTAAAGACAAACAGAACACATAAGCCAAGTTAACACATTTCATCTAATAATATATGATCACAGACTGAACATAATGAACACAATTCAGTAAAAGGGATTACTGGTTATTTTTTAAAGGTCTGAAGGGATGTGTCTTCTCATGTTTCCTTCTGAAATCAAAGAGTTTAGTGTAGTATGTAAACACTGCAAAGCCAATCAGAAGCCAGCTCATTTACATATATTAAGCCTTAAAGGCACAGAAACGAAAGTAGCCTGTTTTATTCTAGGGGATTAAGAGAGGGTGGAACGTTACCATGCAGCAATGAATAAACCCTCACATATTACATGGTCTTATGTGAAAGACAACACATGCTAACTGTAGCATATGGGCCCTCTAATTATCCAGGGTCTACAGTATATGTGTGTTCTGTGCCATACATAATACTCTTTAACAGAAGGTTAAGACGTTACATCTGTTAAAATATTGATGTGTGTTGAATGAATCTGCTCTAAAAAGACTCCTACAGTGTCACCATGTCAGCTGGGTTCTTTTGGGTTCTCTTTACTGGAGAACTGGAGAACAGTGACCCCGGTGCTGCTGGTATTATCTCTTAACAAAAGCTTTAAGAAGCCTGAGGTCACTGTGCCCAATGTCAAGTGTAAGACAGAGGAGTGAAAAGCCCCCTGAACTGGCTTCTCACCTGCAATTCTCCGTTCCACCTTAAATAACGCACCATTACATTCTGGCGCCCGATGCGCTATTTAAGGTGGAACTGAGAATTCCAATAAGCAGCCAGTTTCAACCTGTTAGCACATAAAATGTTGTGCTGTTCTTATTATTTAGGATGTGACGTTATGACAGATCACTCCTCTTCACCATAACCGGTTAAATTGGATCATGTTAGCCGCTTGCCAGCACAAAACACAATATAACAGCTAGCATTTTCGACTACACAACAGCACAGCACCACGAACTATAACACAACAAGGCTGTAATTATATTGAACTCAGATTAAAACATTTTACCTGGGCAGATCTGGAAAAACTGGACATCGTTAGCCTAGCTTTGCTAACGCTACATCAGCCCGCACGTTTGACCCCAGTGTGCTGTTTACGGTCCGACAGCATTTGGGTTCCTGAACGGAACTGCGGAACAGAGATTAGTTCCTACAGCCCAATAAATAACGGATTTTTTTGTTATTATTGTGGGTAATTTCTTAACTTTATATCTTTCCTTATACTACATATCGTCAGTAAGCGGTGCAGTATTTTTATATGAAGTCAGAAGTGATCAAATCTCGAATATGACCGTTTTCTTCTTTCTGACAGGTCACAGCGCGTCATTGCCGCGTCAGAGGTGGTGCTAAACGCGGGGAAATTTGTTTTGTCTTAGCGCATTTCGTCATATAACACATATTAAACGTATGATAAAGTAAAAAGTCCTTCTGATATGGATCGATATGTGCTTGTGGTGGTGGTTAATCCGCAGCCGAAGAAAGAGGGCCCCTTCAACGGTAAGAAAATGACCCCGACCCGCAGTTCTGACTGGTGATGCTAACAGGCTAAATGTTAGCAAGCCACAATGTTATTCTAGTGCAAGAGCGCATTAAATGTCGAATATAAGAGACACTTATATAAACCCGCAAATAAGTGTTTTTCAAGGCTCAACATTCATATGGTGTGTGGACATATTTTGTTGCAAGTGGAAAGTGTATAAATACAGGCATTTTCTGTACAGCCAGCTCAATCTGAAATATTACTAAATAAAAGTCTTTTTTTAACAATATTTGCAGTGCTCAAATATATATCAAACAGATCCATTGCCACATTAACATTACGTATTAAACGTTCATTTTAAAATATACCATT
Source organism: Semaprochilodus insignis (assembly GCA_034552555.1). Taxonomy (NCBI): domain Eukaryota; kingdom Metazoa; phylum Chordata; class Actinopteri; order Characiformes; family Prochilodontidae; genus Semaprochilodus; species Semaprochilodus insignis. Next base: position 9,981,603 of record CM067479.1, on the reverse strand, counting down.
TATGTGGCACACACATCTGTATAGCCATAGAAATAATGCCACCTTAAAGGGGAATTCCACCTGTTTTCCACAAAATGTCAGCATAAATCAGATGTTGGGATGTAAATGAACTCATTCCGAGTGGTTTGGTGTGAAACTCTCCGTCTTACAGAGTCAGAATTGTTCGCAGTGGTGATGAATGGAACCAGACGTCCACCTCTAATAGGTCACTCACGAAAGTTATTAGATGAAATGGTTATGAATAAGTTGCATGATGTCTGAGACAGTGTTGAGTGTATTGACATGCAATTAATAACTGCAGATAATCAGATTTTCTCAGTAATCTGATCAACACATTTACGTGCACTTAACTAATCAGTAGCGGTGTAACGGCACACTTAACCCACAATTCGATTCGTGATACTAGATCCTCGACTCTGTATTATTAAAATACCGTGAACAAATATCGAAAACAACATGAAAGAAGGAAACTCTATTGTTGTTGCACAAAAATAATTGTTTCTAATGTTGCTGGAGCTGGGAGGCAAGAGTTGTGCTGGAGCTAGGAGGCAGGAGGAGAGCCAAAGACGGAAGGCAGGAGTAGTTCTGGAGCTAGGAGGCAAGAGTAGTGCTGGAGCTGGGAGGCAGGAGGAGAGCCAAAGATGGAAGGCAGGAGTAGTTCTGAAGCTAGGAGGCAAGAGTAGTGCTGGAGCTGGGAGGCAAGAGTAGTGCTGGAGCTAGGAGGCAGGAGAAGAGTCGGAGCTGGAGGGCAGGAGTAGTTCTGGAGCTAGGAGGCAAGAGTATTGCTGGAGCTAGGAGGCAGGAGGAGAGCCAAAGATGGAAGGCAGGAGTAGAGCTGGAGCTAGGAGACAGGAGGAGAGCCAAAGATGGGAGGCAGGTGTAGAGATGGAGCTAGGAGGCAGGAGACGAGTTGGAGCTGGGGGGCAGGAGTAGTGCTGGAGCTGGGAAGCAGGAGTGGTGCTGGAGCTTGGAGGCAGGAGTGGTGCTGGTGCTGGAGCTGGAGCTGAGAGGCAGGAGTGGTGCTGGAGGTGGAGCTGGGAGACAGAAGTAGTGCTAGAGCTGGAGCTGGGAGGCAGGAGTGGTGCTGGAGCTGGAGCTGGAGCTGGGAGACAGGAGTAGTGCTAGAGCTGGAGCTGGGAGGCAGGAGGGGTGCTGGAGCCAGAAGGCATGAAGAGAGCCAGAGCTGAACAGTTGACATATTATCAAGTGCATGTAAGCGCACCCAAGGATGACTACATTAACATTAGCTAACCAGCTAGCTAGTTCAACTAATTAACCAAGATGATTCTTCTTCACCAGTGAGCTGACGTTTCCTCTTTAGTTCCTCCTACATGGAGGATGTGCTCCAATGCCAGCTAAGGTTAGCTTTACAAACAAAACAACTGACAATGTTTATTAGTCGATTAATCGTTACATATAGTCCCCTAGTCCACATATTGTGATTTCTGCAGTTATCTGATTGCTTGGTTAGTCGATTGATCGTTACACCCCTAGTCCACATAATGCGATTTCTGCAGTTATCTGATTATTTAAGTCCAATTATTCAAGTCTGATTTAGATCGGATTAAGGCCCAGATACCTGATTAAGAAATCAAATAAAGAGTCGTCAGTTTTCCATAATCTGATTACTTAAGTGCATGTAGCTGAGTTGAACAAGTAACTGACAATCTGATTTTCTGCAGTTATCAGACTATTAACTGCATGTACACCACACACTCACTATTTTCCAATAGTTTGGCCCTTCACCTTATTCCCGTTCATTGACTCAGGTGGGATGGTCTCAGTGCGTTCTGAACTGCATCTGTTGTATTGCAGGGTTTGAGACGGCCAGAAAAGTGTACGACAAGCTTGAAGAGATTTCCAGTTCCAGTTGTTCGTCGCAAGTCTCACCCTTTCCTGGTAGGAATCATCCTGTGTAGCAGGTGTAAAAGTCTGTTGTGAAAAAGCTCTGAGTGATTTGTGTTCTCCATGTTTCCTCTACAGCGTGCTCTCTCAGCGGAAGTCCTGGCTTACAGAAGTGCTACTTCGCTATTCAGGCCTCGTATGGCTCAGCGCAGGTAACTTAACAACACTTGAAGGAGAATTCCACCCATGTTTCAAAATTCCGGCTTAATTGAACAGAGCGTAACAGTGTAACAGGGCATTTGACGCTGAGCTCACAGCTATGAATGTTCTGCGATGATCTCGACTGAGAACTCAGATTTATCGTCCATCGGTTTGTGTTGATCAGTTCTGCAGTGTGGAGTGGGAGGAGGTGTGTGTCCAGCAAGGCGACAGTGAGGAGACGACGTCCTCTGCAGTGGACGCCTGTATCAGTGCTGTGCAGGAACAGGAGGAGCAGAGCCTGCAGTCTGAGACCACCACGCTAACAGAGTATGTAGATTATGTCAGCTAGTCTGTTTGAGATCACTAAGCTGCACACAGCTGAAGCTGAAGTTGGCAAATGGGAATCCAGCAAGCGAGTGATGATTTAGCCATGGAGTTAGCACCGTGCTAGTTGGTGGGGTATAAGCTACTGTTGCTTGTTAGCCACATTATCCTCATAGCTCCAGCCCTGAAACTAAAGGAGCCAATTTCAGACACCCAGCATGTCTTGGCTGGCTACATCTGGGGGGAACTTGGGGCGGGGCTTGATTTGATTGTTCATCAAGCTGTTGCTGTAAGTTCGGACATGTAGAAGATGAATGATTCAGTGAGGTTATGTTGATGACTGCGCTGTTTGTCATGCATTAATTCTTATTCATTTGGTTTCTGTGCTCTTTCTAGGATATGTGAAGAAGCAGCAGAAGCTCTTCATCAGTTGGCAGATAAACTCCCTCCTCCAGGTAAATGATCTGTTTGCATGCAGCCAGCCTTCATAACTGAAGGAGAACTGTGAGGTGCCAGCTGGATTTCCTTCCTGCCTGAAAAAGAGGCTTTATATAGGTTGCTGTGATATCGGACAGTATCAGTTAAGGCTGCTACTCAGAACACATTGTTTCTACCAGAGAGGGATATTTAGACCCCACCCACTCCCTCATCACAGCACTATTTATTGAGCTACACATACTGAAGTAGTGTCTCTCAGTATGGCGTCGGGCCGCTGTGTTTGCTAACCCAACATGCCAGACGCCTCAGCATGGAGCTGTAGAGGTTCCTAATGGTGTCCTGTGATAATCCATCCCATGCAGCTTGAATATCCTCACACAGTTCCTGTAGATGGTGCAGTAGGGTTGGAGGTGGAGTGACACCAGGCCTTCTGGACGTGTGACGCGTGACAACAAACCGTTCATCTTGGTGCTGACCACGGTGCCTCCACACACGGATTCGTTGGTCGTCTCCACCAAGACAAAAGCGGGACTCGTCACTGAAGATGACCCGCTGCCATTCTGAGTCGCTCCGTGACAGTCTGGCACGACACCATTGCAGTCTTTGGTGATGTTGACGTGGTTGACGTGTAGTCCTGCGTCATGTAGCCGTCTGCTGGCACTAACAGGATGACTCATGGAGGGCATCACTGCTCACTGAGTGTCTGCAATGGTGGCTGTTGAGTCACTCCGCGCACGACGGACAGTTTGTTGGTTCTCTCTCTCCGTGGTTTGTATAGGTCTCCCAGATCTTTCATTTCGCTTGCGCGTGCCTTCTTCTATTCACCACTGCCAACAGCTTTGGTAGTATCCGCATGACTGTATGGTGTGCAATACATTGATAAGACCGTCCCGCTTTCCGGAGCCCTGCGATGTGACCCCTCTCCAGCTCTTTCAACTGCTGGAACTGCTTTCGAACTCTTCTCTGAGGCACATACTTGCAAAGCATGCTACCAACACCACAGCACCAGTCAGAATGAAAAGCACACTCAACAGGACGACCTTATATCGTCAGTCAGGTACAGTGATAAGGCCCGTCCTTGCTTACGCCACATGTGCGGTCGAATGTGAAACTTCAATCATTCGCATGTCTCACAATGTCGAGCCTACCCACTAAGTTAAATTCCTATTGGTTGATCTCTTCTGGCAACTATTTTTTCATGATGAGTGTATTATCTGTTTGTCTTATAAGAATGTCCAGGCATGAACATGTGAATTAATTTCAATTAGTTTTTAATTATTTCAATCAGTGAGACCTGAAAGGTGACTGGAGGTATGTGGATGTTAACTGTAGGAAATGCTGTGATTGACAGGGAGGATTCTGCTGGACGTAATAATGCTATGTGAGGAGGAGGCGGGGCTGAAGGACTTCCTGCATGTGATTGGTTCTCTGAAGCACATGCAGGCGTGGCACTCTGCACACGTGAACATAGTGACTGAGTATAGCGCTGGGTAATAATCCGTCTATCAGCTTCACTCACACGCAGACTTTCACTCTTACTGCTGTAATCAGTGTCAGGTGGTGAGGATTAACACTGGATCTAATCAGAACATCTATAGCCTTCACATGCCATTCATTCTGGAGGACACTGCATATCAGGACACTGTATGGAGTTAATGCAGCGTTATTATGCAGCATGACTTTTGGACGTATACATGTACACATATACACCTGTATATGTATATATACGCACACCTCCACACAACCACCTCCTTGTAATCACACTCGTTCTCCGTGTTATCAGCTCCACTGACCATATAGGACACTCTATAGTTGTACAGTTCCAGACTGTAGTCCATCTGTTTCTCTGTATACTGTATTACCCTGTTCTTCAATGGTCAGGACCCCCACAGGACCACCACAGAGCAGGTATTATGTGGGTGGTGGATCATTCTCAGCACTGCAGTGACACTGACGTGGTAGTGGTGTGTTATTGTGTGTTGTGCTGGTGTGAGTGGATCAGTCTGGAACTGTAGAACTACTAGGTGCACCTATGTGCTTAGCGGAGCTGATACGATGGATAAAGAGTGTAGATACATAGAGTTGGGTTTATTTTTGTATTTATAATATTAAATGTGAGTTTATTGTTTACGTTTATTGTTAATTTCCAGATGGAGCACAGCCGCCTCATATCTGTCAGCCGGAGTGTGTTCTCCTGCTGCGGTTCTAGACTGCATAGATGATCGGGAGCTGTGGAGAGGAGCGCTGCTGATCAGAGAGAGGAAGGTAAGTAAACAGACTGATTTGATGATGACTAACACTCTGCATACAGTCATATGTCCACTTGCTGTCCACTCTATTTGACACTCCTACCTTGCTGGTCCACCTTGTAGATGTACAGTCAGAGACGATAGCTCATCTGCTGCTGCACAGTGCAGTGTTGGTCATCCTCTAGTCCTTCATCAGTGGTCACGGGACGCTGCCCACAGGACGCTGTTGACTGGATAATTTTGATTGGTGGACACACGCTAACACACCACCACCACGTCAGTGTCACTGCAGTGCTGAGAATGATCCACCACCCACATACTGCCAGCTCTGTGGTGGTCCTGTGGGGGTCCTGACCATTGAAGAACAGGGTAATACAGTATACAGAGAAACAGATGGACTACAGTCTGTAACTGTAGATCTACAGAGTGTCTTGTATGGTCAGTGGAGCTGATTAAATGCAAGGAATAAATGGAGGTGCTTCTGATAAAGTGCTTGGGGAATGAATTGCTGTGTGTGTGTGTGTGTGTATGTGTGTGTGTACAGCCATGCTTGCACGGTTTGTCCACCAGAGGGCACTCTTGCTGTAAATTCAGTTAGTAATTAAATCTATTGCTATCCAGAGTTCCCTCTGCAACCTGTAGACTGTGATGCGTGTAGTGCACTAAACTGTGTATGACCACTTTAACCAGTGTGTGGGGGCTACACTCGAAAATCAAAGTACTTAAAGGAACCCTACAGAGGAACCGCTTCCCTGAAGAACCTTTCATTGGAGGGTTCTTTAAAGAACTGTGTTTCATCACATAGACAGTACAGAACTGATGAAGTGGTTTCTGCCGCTGTATAAACTCACTGTTATCTATAAACAAATAAACATACAGCATTACCGGGGTGTCATACATGCTAATTGGTTGATAGCTACATTAGCCTCATAGCTTCAGTGCTAAAACTGATGAAGCAGACTCCAAGCACGCCTTGGCTAATCGCCTCAAGTTATTGTTTTGATCTTTTGATAATTGATGTCTTGTGTTTGCTGGATGTCTAACTCTGAATGGGCAGTCTATAAAGTGCATTGTACCGTGCCTGTGATTAACCACTGTTCTGATTTCTCTGTGTTATCCTCTGCAGTTTGTTTCAGAGCTGCTGTTTGAAGGTTTCAGTCTGAAGGTCCAGAGCAGGTCCAGCTGGAGCCGCATGCTGTTCCCACCCTGCAGTGCTGATCAAAAACTCCACGCTGATGTACGCAGCCTTTTCACCTGCAGGGTCACCTGCTGGTTGTACTGGCGCTGTAGAGCTGCATCATGGTCTCTTATGTTGCGTATCATATCAGCCAGTCTGTCCTCCAAGGAAGGGCACAGTCCTCCTCCACAGTGCTGGCATTAACAACTAGCCTGGTTTCCTTACCAGACTGGAAGAAATGTCACAAGTCCATCATCAAATTTCATTCTTTTATTAGTCCCTCTCTACCAGCTCTTGATTTAATCTGTTTCCACTTATTAGATGGCTGAGAACATATGTGTGTATGATGTATGTATCGTGAAATCTGTCAGAATGACCGTGTGGGTCATATCGCCCCCTACACTTCCTGTAGTGTATTACAGTCTGTCAGAATGACCGTGTGGGTCATATGAACATTACAGACACTTTTTAAATGAACAGTAGAAGTCATATCACCCTCTCCCATGATGTCCAGGGTGGGGATACTGAGCTAGCTTCTTCTTATTGCTAGCTGAAGGCCTGTAGTCGTTGGTGCGTGTGATGTTGTGCCGTAAAGCATTATGCAGGTCTCGTACACGGTCGTCCAAGGTTACATAGCACTTTAGCAGGCGTTCCAAGTCCGGAGTGGGAATGACAGATGCCCTATTCTCTCTGTTATAAGTCAGAGTACCATCAAAATGATTTTGAAGCTGTTATCATGATAACATGAGATAATTTTATGAATGTCTGACAAGATGAATGATGTAATGCTGCATGGTTTGATTGTAAAAGCTCTGTTATATTCTCTCTCTCTCTCTCTCTCTGTAATAAGAGTGAGATTGTAGTGGGTATCAGTAATGAGCTTTCTGCTCTGTAGATGGATCACTGAAGCTGTGGTGGAGCTGTATCTCCACTGAAGGAGCAGACCGAACCCTGAAGGCTGTTTACCCACAGCAGGATTTACTGCCCACTGCCTGATTAGCGCCATTAACTTCTCCTCCCGCAGGCTGCCGCCTTTATGAGCGTTATTAGTGCGATGGGCATTAAAATGCAATTCTTTCTTGTATCTCTGTGTTTATGGGACGGAGACATTATATTCCATCTGCTGCTCCAATCACAGACAACTCTCGCACACGGAGAGAGCCATTAAGACGTTAAGACATTTGAGAGGAGATCTGATTCAACAAAATCCACTTGGAAAGAATAAGTCAAAGGAGAACGAGTGAAGTTTCCGAAACTGGAGTTCCAAAGCCGATCTAAAGCTACAGAGACAAAGGCACTGCTAACAACCACCAGGAAGACCCACCAACAATGACGCCATTATATAAACAGCACTTGAAGCTATCAGCTCTGAGAGAGAAGAGAACATCAAGTGGACTCCTGCTTCTGAGATCTGAGAACATCCACAGGTGCTTCTGTCCATCCTTCCACTGTGAGAAGACACCTCCACGCTATGGAGGTCTGAAAGGAGGTGTAGCTGTTCAAGAAGCTCCTCACTGAGAAAAGGAGACACACACATATCCAACAAAGAAGCTGCTGGTGTTCTCAGAACAAGGGACTGACCACCCCAGAGCCCACAACCACTGAATGTGTTTGGGGTATTTGGGGCAGAAGATGCTAAAACAACTCCTAAGACTGAACTTTGGAGGATTTCTTTCTCCAGAACCTGAACCTTTACAGCTTAAACGCTTCAGATGAATAAAGATCATCTTTTGGATGTAGGCATGTCTATATCCCAAGCCCCGCCCCCTCTCTGCCGACTTTACTCTGACAGGCTGCACCCGGACGTTTAGTTCCGATGCACTGATTTCAGCCAATATAGAAAGTGACCATACAGTTTTGTCAGAAGTGGAAATATAATAATCCAGGTTGTTTTTAAGGCCAAGAACACCAGAGTTATCACCTAGCTTCAGACTTGTTAACATGCCAGACTGCCAGGTAATTATGGTTTCAAAGCTGATGGGTCGTTTCTGATTGGTCCAACTCATCTATGTGTTTAAGGTGGTAGTACCATCAGGCTCCTGCAGATGGCGCTGCATGAGGATGATGGAGCTATAAATACCTGCGGGGTGTGAGTGACCGGATCCATAGATTGGGAAGAGGTGGTACAGTGCAGTGAATGTCTCGTCCCATGTGTGGAAAATGGCTCCAAAGCAGATTGGCTAAAAGGAGTGACTGCATTTGGGCGTGCCAAAGACCATAGTGTGAAGGAAGTAGCTGAATCTGCAGGTGTATGGAAGCGTACGGT
>CM067479.1:9959729-9970273 GCA_034552555.1 Semaprochilodus insignis | reverse complement strand
CACCCTCAACCCCACCCCCAACCTCAACCCTAGATTAAATATTTGTGTATTTTGGCTTTGGAACATCAGGAGCCTTCACATTGGTTCAACCTAATGAATACACTGGATCACACAGGGAGTAACAGGTACTGTGTGCAGAAGAACCTCCTCTGAGCTCGTGTTCATAACAGTAACTCCTTTCTCTGTTCTTTAGCAGGCATTAAGCACACGATCCACTCAGAATGGCCTGAGAGGAGTGTCCTGAGGAACTATGAGAACATGCAGAAGATTCGGCACAGATCAAGGTCAGCGTCCATCATGTACTCCTTATTGTCTTTAATTACAGCAGTTCCTGTACAGGTTATCATTATTATTAATACATGAGCTAAAACATACGTGCCAGCATTTTAACTAAGCTCACCAGACAAAATATTAGTCACCTTGTGTGTTTAAGGTGGTAGTGACTTCACGCTCCTGCAGATGGCGCTGCACGAGGATGATGGGGCTATAAATACCCGCGGGACGTGAGTGACGGGATCCATAGATTGAGAAGAGGTGGTACAGTACAGGGAATGTCTCGTTCCACTTGTGGAAAATAGCTCCAAAGCAGATGTTAATGATTGGCTAAAAGGAGTGACTGCATTTGGGCGTGTCAAAGAGTGTGAAGGAAGTAGCTGAATCTGCAGGTGTATGGAAGCGTACGGTCATACGGGTCTACCAGCAGTGGATAAAATCCCAGTCTACAGGGAATTCTCCTCGGAATTGTGCCAGGGAAGGCATCCACCAAATCTGGACCAACTGTGCAATTCTTTGGTGTAAGAGTGTCTGAACATTGATGTGGCCTACATCCAGAAGCTCGTCCAGTACATCCCAAATACAATCACAGCTGTTATTGGTGCAGGTGGAGGAATTAGCTGCTATTAGGTATGTTTCAGTCACATGGGACTCAGTTTGTGTCTGGTGAGCTTACATATGATAGAAATAATTAGACACTGTTATAGGAAATTATGAGCTGAACTGTAAATGTCTGATATTTGATTCATAAGCTCATTCAGATCTCTGAGCACAAACCTGAAGAACGCTTTCATATTGATTGAACTGTGTTGCAGTGTTATTAAATTCAGTCTTTTGGTCAGATGGAGCTGCTGATGTGCTACTGATGTTTTGTGAGTCATGATCTCTGTCCACCCTCTGCAGGTCCAGCCTGTTCAGCAGTGTCTCTTCAGAGTCTCTGATGGGTCCTAAAGATGGCCAGAAGAGCAGCTCTGCACAGCTGGACGCGAGAGAGCTCCTCAAACACTTCACTCCCGATGGCCTGCCCGCAGGAGAGCTGCAGCCTCTGTCTGTGATCAGGGGGTACGGACCAATCATGCATGCTCTCAGACCTCCAGACCTGTCAGAACTGTTCACAGTGGTGGTGAATGGAACCAGACGTCCACCTCTGAAAGCTCCCTCACAGAAAGCTGTTGCATGAAATGGTTGCCTGATGTCTGAGATGGTGTTTATGATAGTTCTGAGACAGTTTTGGTCTTAAACTCCATTCACGGTGGAGGGATACATGCTGCAGGAGGGTGCTGTGAGGCAAAAAAATAGTCCCCCAAAGAAAAATTATTATTATTATTTCCAGGTTTTCCAGATTTTTCCCATCATCAACATTCCATATAACTCTCCACGCTCCACTCAGGAGACACATGTAGGTTCACTGGTGGGTTTGGTAGTAAATAACGTGTCTATATATGTGTGTTGTAGACATGGAGACCCCTGGTTCCCTATCACCACCACTGTAAAGAACATTTCTACAATCAAGCATTTCACACCAAACTCCTCTCCTACATATATGTTCAGACTTCCTGCTGAGATACAGACTCTTGCAGGCTGGTGGTTTGATGTGGTGCCCAAGAGGAAGTGCGTACAGACGTCACGTTTGGCTTCACCACAATAAAGAAAGACGCTTACAGACTAAGGACCTTGAGGTTGTTGACAACAAGAGAATCTGTTCCAGAGAGCGATAAGCCTAATGGACAGTCCTGCTGGGTAAATGTATATTCAGCTAGCCGGTGGACATGTGTTACATCCAGTAGAGTGACTGTTAGATCAGTGCGCTGAAGTTTGAACAATGCTTCTGCAGTTCTTCTCAGGCAGATGGCACGACGATAGGAAACATGGTGCCGCTACACTAATCTGTTCTCGCTCCAGTCTAAGGCCAGCTCCGAAAAGCAGCTCCGCCAGGAAAGTTAATGCCTCCATCTGGCCGCCTGCGCAGACGCTCCTCCAAACTTTTACGGCCCCTCGGTTCCATTGTGACGTTTCCCGGCAGTGCTGACGGCTTAATTAAAATGACTTGTGGTTCTTAAATCTTGTTTCTTGCGCTAAAACTTAATTACTGTCTCATTGAGGCCGTGAGACGTTAATGTCCCAGTTGCCTATGACGAGTGCGATTGTGTTTCAGGGCCAAGCGTGCTGGTTAATCGCTGCTGTCGTGGTCTCTCCAGCTGAATAGGACATCTCTTTGTGTTTTGTTGTTGTTTTGTAGAGAGAACGCCTTCCAGCTGTCTTCCGAGCTCACTCCCCGGAAAGTGACCAAACTCCCGTTTACACAGGCTGCCAGTAGCCACTACCATGGCATCGAGTGAGTGTAAACCTCTGACGCACAACAAAACAGTTTAGTTGCAGTTGTTGTTACAGTACTATTGCAGGCATCTAAAAACTACCACACACTGTCTAAATACTATTGCAGGCATCTAAAAACTACCACACACTGTCTAAATACTTTTGCAGCTATCTAAAGGCTACCACACACTGTCTAAATACTATTGCAGGCAACTAAAAACTACCACACACTGTCTAAATACTACCACACACTGCACTATTGCAGCCATTTAAAGGCTACCACACACTGTCTGAATAACACTGCAGCCATCTAAAGGCTACCATACACTGTCTAAATACTATTGCAGGCATCTAAAAACAACCACACACTGTCTAAATGCTATTGCAGCCATCTAAAGGCTGCCACACACTGTCTAAATACTATTGCAGGCATCTAAAAATGACCACACACTGTCTAAATACTATTGCAGCCATCTAAAGGATGCCACACACTGTCTGAATACTATTGCAGCCACCTAAATGCTACCACACACTGTCTGAATAATATTGCACCCATCTAAAGGCTACCACGCGCTGCATAATATTGCAGTCATCTAAAGGCTACCACACGCTGTCTGAATAGTATTGCAGTTGTCTAAACGCTACCTCACACTGTCTAAATACTATTTCAGCCATCTAATGGCTACCACACAATGTCTAAATTCTAGTGCAGCCTAGTCCATTTTTTTTTCTTAGTTGGTAGAGGGAGAGCCAGTTAGGACTAAAATGGGTTGCCAGATATACTTGGATGCAGTTTGAGGTCAACAGTCCCTGTTTGAGTGCAGCGACAGTCAATCCATTGTCCAACAACAGAATGTAATTGACTAGATAAGTGATCTGTAACTGTGCTGGCCTAAAGCGAAGTCATAACAAACCGTAGTAGTGCTAAATAATTTCTGCTCCACACAACTACAGCCAAAGAGCTGTGTGTGTGTTCAAACATCATTCAAACAGTCGTATTTAAGAATTACTGCAAGGAAGAAAGAAGTGGTTCATGCAGTTACTGCACTGATTTAAACTAAAATAAACTAAACTAAGAATGCGGCATGTGTGGAATGGGATATTGGGAGAAAGCCAGGCTAGCTGTTTTTAACAGAAGCACAAGCACGTCATGGCCAAACTGATGTTACTGCAGTGAACTACAGCAACCAAACCAGATAAAGAAGCACTGATTTCAGTTTAAACTGAGTAGGATTTAGGATGCTGCATGTCTGGTGCTGTTTGTCATATTCTGACCAAAAACAATAGTTCAAATTTGGTTTCTTCAACTTTCACTCTTGAGCAAAAAGCAGACCTTAAACATGAAAATAATAATGATTTGATATGTATCATATTAATTGTTATCGACTGATATGAACATTATTTTTTTTGTAATAACATTTTTGGCCATATTGTTCAGCCCTACTTCGCTCCATCTAACCGCTACCATACACCATCCAAAACCAACCACAGCTGTCTAAAGACTACCACAGCCACTTAAAGACTAGTGCACACTATCTAAAGACTATTGCAGCCTACCACAAACTAGACTACTACAGCCATCTAAAGACTACCACAAACAGTCTAAAGACTACTACAGACATCTAAAGGCATTTTAAGACTACCAACAAACAATCTAAAGACTACTACAGACATGTAAAGACTACCACAAACATTCTAAAGACTACTACAGACATCTAAAGAAAAACACAATCTAGACTACTAAAGCCATTTTAAGACTACCACAGTCTAAAGACTACTACAGACATCTAAAGACTACCACAAGCATTCTAAAGACTACTACAGACATCTAAAGACTACCACAAACAGTCTAAAGACTACTACAGACATGTAAAGACTACCACAAACATTCTAAAGACTACTACAGACATGTAAAGAAAACCACAATCTAGACTACTAAAGCCATTTTAAGACTACCACAGTCTAAAGACTACTACAGACATCTAAAGACTACCACAAACATTCGAATGACTACTGCAGACATCTAAAGACTACTACAAACAATCTAAAGACTACTACAGTCATCTAAAGACAACCACAATCTAGAGTACTACAGCCATCTTAAGACTACCACAAACGTTCGAATGACTAATGCAGACATCTAAAGACTACCACACGCTGTATGAAGGCTACCATACACTATCTAAAGGCTACTACATGCTGTCTAAAGACGGCTGCAACCATCTAGCTGCAGCTGTCTTAAGGCTTTCACAGTTATCTAAAGACTGTTGCAGAGTCTAAAGACTACCACACATCATCTAAAGGCTACCGCACATGTAACAATAAACTATTTGGATATGGTAGCTGCCTCACATACATATCAGTTTTTCTGTCTTAATTGTACAGCTGTAGAATATTTTAATATGTGTAGTATTGAAATTATATATGCGTCCAGTTAAATCACAGTGATAACACACTGCTGATCTTGTACAGACATGTAGCAAGGTCCCTCTATCAGCTTCACTTGGGGTCCACCATGCTGTGAGCCTGAAAGTTTCTCTTATCCGTTGTCTATGTCTGTGTGTGTGTGTCCGGCAGGTTTTGTCTGGACGAGCGGAAGGCTCTGGAGAGGGATCGAGGCTTTGTCCGGCTGCAGTCACGGCTGATCCGCTTCGAGACCCAGACGACGTGCTGTAAGGAACCGTGCCCACTGCCGCTGGCACTGAGTCCAGCGCCCACGCCCTCACCCGCCGCACCGTCTGAGGACGGAGAGAGTCTGCAGACCGATCCGCCACAGCTCAAACGACGCTCACGAGAACCAGATACACTCACCCACCAGCACAAGAGGTCAGAGCATCCTGCATATATTCCTCTGATACTTAAAGTGTAATGTTTATACGTTACCCAAACACAGTTCGTGATGATGTCATACAGTGTCAGAAACCATTTAGTCAGGTCTGCTAAGTCCATGTTGTTTAATGCAGTGAGTGATGATTTAGGCATGCAGTTATTTCCATTCTAATTGGTGGGGTGGTGGGGTTCCATTACTTGTTAGCTACATTAGCCTCATAGCTCCAGCGCTGTAGTTTGTCTCTGTTTACATAAATGCATTCCACCAGTGTCTCCTCATCAGATCCTCCATGACCCTCACTGGCCGCTCTGCTGACCTCTCCAGCCAAGTTGAGAAGCTTTTCTCTCCTCTCTTTCCTAACAACCTTCATTAAGATTTACCATGCACCGTTCATGATCAAATCAAATATAGACTCTAAAGACCATCACACACTGTGTGAAGACTGCCACATACCATCTAAAGACTACTGGTAACAGTCTTAAGACTACCAAAGCTTTTAAAGACTACCACATGCCATCTAAAGGTTACCGCTAACAGTCTAAAGACTACCACAGACCATCTAATGACTGCCGCTAACAGTCTAAAGACTACCTCTGCCATCTAAAGACTACCACATACCATCTAAAGTTTACCACTAACAGTCTAAAGACTACCCCTAACATTCTAAAGACTACCTCAGTCATTAAAAGACTACCACATACCATCTAAAGACTAACTTCATTAAGATTTACCATGCATCGTTCATGATCAAATCAAATATAGACTCTAAAGACCATCACACACTGTGTGAAGACTACCACATACCATCTAAAGACTACTGGTAACAGTCTTCAGACTACCAAAGCTTTGAAAGACTACCACATGACCTCTAAAGATTAGCGCTAACAGTCTAAAGACTACCACAGACCATCTAATGTCTACCACTAACAGTCTAAAGACTACCACAGCCATTTAAAGACTACCTCTGCCATCTAAAGACTACCACATACCATCTAAAGATTACCACTAACAATTTAAAGACTACCACTGACAGTCTAAATACTACCTCTGTCATCTAAAGACTACCATATACCATCTAAAGACTACCACTAACAGTCTAAAGACTACCACTAACAGGCTGACGACTACCACATACCATCTAAAGATTACCAGTAACAGGCTAAAGACTACCACATACCATCTAAAGATTACCACTAACAGTCTAAAGACTACCAAATACCATCTAAAGATTACCACCAACAGTCTAAATACTACCACTGACAGTCTAAATACTACCACTAACAGTCTAAAGACTACCACTGACAGTCTAAATACTACCACATACCATCTAAAGACTACCACTAACAGTCTAAAGACTACCCCTACTACCTCTACTACTAAGACTACCGCATACCATCGAAGACTAGCTACATTAGCCTAGTTTGTCTCTATTTACATAAATGCATTCCACCAGTGTCTCCTCATCAGATCCTCCATGACCCTCACTGGCCGCTCCGCTGACCTCTCCAGCCAAGTTGAGAAGCTTCTCTCTCCTCTCTTCCCTAACAGCCTTTATTAAGATTCACCATGCATCGTTCATGATCAAATCAAATATAGATATTCATTTGATGGCTTTGTCAGGAGGAGTGGAATGAACTGGAGATGAAATATTCACTGCTCTGAAATGAGCAGCGCTGCAGTGAATATCAGTCTCGGCGTGTGGGTGATGTAATATCGTAGTGTTCTCAGAAATGTAGCTTCTCTTATATCGCCTTCACCGTACAGCATTGGGCTGGATGGTCCCTTCGCTGGGTCGTCCTCGGTGTGTGGTGTTGCGCTGTTTGTGTCCTCAGGTGTTGTTTTAGCGTGTCTGTGTTGTTCTCTGTCAGGTTGGCGAAGTCTGAGAGCAGCGAGTCTGTGGGCTCTCAGTGCAGCGTGGGCAGCGCTACACACCCTGCAGTGAAGGCTCTGCGGCAGCAGGCTGGACGCTCACTGTCCACCTCCAGCCCAGCTACACATGCCCACAGCCGGACACACACAGGTCAAAAACTCAGCCAGGCTGAAGCCCGTCCACAAAAGGAGTCCCATCCCCAGGCAGAGTCCCGCTCCCAGAAACACAACCGGGTGAGAGGTTCTTCTTCTTCTACTGCTTCTTGTTCTTTTTCTTCTACTCCTTCTTTTTCTCCTTCTTCTGGTTCTTCATCTTCTCCTTCTGCTTTTTCTTTTCTTCTTCTTCTTCTTCTTCTCTTGCTTCTTCTTCTTCTCCTTCATCTTCTTTTTCTCCTTCTTCTTCTTCTCTGACTCCCTTTTCTCTTTCTTCTTCTTCTTCTTCTTCTTCTTCTTCTTGGTCAAGTGATTTCTGTCCACTAACTTCTCCCACATTTTTCAACATATCAATACCGTTCCAACTCTGAAATGTTTGGTCTGGTCGGGAATGGTGTGCTTGTACACAGCTTTTTGATCCGACTGAAAAATCCGATTTTTTTGTGGATTTAGTGAATGACCGTGTGGATCATATGATCATTATAGAGCACTTTTTAAATGAACAATAGAAGTCATATCGCCCCCTACACTTCCTGTAGTGTATTACAGTCTGTCAGAATGGCCGTGTGGATCATATCGCCCCCTACACTTCCTGTAGTGTATTACAGTCTGTCAGAATGACCGTGTGGGTCATATGAACATTATAGACACTTTTTAAATGAACAATAGAAGTCATATCACCCCCTACACTTCCTGTAGTGTATTACAGTCTGTCAGAATGACCGTGTCGATCATATGAACATTATAGAGCACTACAGCCTCAAGCCTCATTATGAGGGCTCACTGGCAGAGTCTGTTTTGAGATTTCTCTCTGCTAGAGTTGTCTGTGTGGTTTAGGTGGTTAGCCCACATATTTGGGTCTGTAATTAGTCACTGAGGCTGAGCAGCGGAAAACATGAAACATCTGAACAAAAGCCATTCAAGTGTAAGCTTTAGGTTTTAGTCGCTCAGGAGAAGCACTACACTGTAGTTTCCACCCCGAGTCCAGATTCTTATCATCCGTGCGCTGAACATCTGAACAGTCTTACACACACGGCTGTTATCACATACTAATGAGGCTCATCTCCTTGAGCTGGAATGCAGGAGACTGTGTGATTAAAATTCTGTGTCGGTTGTTTTTTCAGATGCTGAAGGAGGTCGTGTTGAAGACGCTGAAGCATTATGGGATTTCCAGTGAGCACGAGTGTTTCGAGGCCTGCAGCCGGAGACTGTTCGATGTCTCTAAGCTTTATCTCAAGGTATCAGTCACAGTCACTCGGGCGTCCACTAAAGCGGACCTTCTCAAAGGTTCTATGGTTTCTGTTCCCTGTCAGACACTCCTGCTGCGAAACCCCTATAGCTCCATACACAAGCGCATGCAAACATTCCTGCATGGTCAAGTAGTAATATAAGTATCAAGAATGAAGATCAAATGAAATGAATATTTCAAATGTACACATGCATTCAAAACAGCTTACAAATGCTGAGCAGACCGGACAAGGAAGTGTGGGGGGTGTGGCCTAATGTTCTAATGACTGTACATGACTGACAGCTCTCAGTTTAACACCCCCAGCCTGCTACAGCTCTGCAGGACTAAATACAACATGCTCTGTGCAGGTGGTAGTTAGCTTTCGCTTGGTGGTTAGCTTTCTCACTATAAGGGTCTGCGGTACTAACACTAAGTTTGTTAAAGCTGTGTGGGCGGGACAAACCACATCAGCAATGTGATTGGTGAGAGTGCCGCTTACATATGCATGACCCATGATTAAACTAACCCCCCCCCACCCAAACAATGCTAATGGAGGAACAGTGCAGCTCTCCTTCAACACAGCACACATCCTCAATCACTGCTTACCATCTCCCTCGTCACTGCACCTCTCCTCCATGACAGCACACCACCTTAATGGCTGCACCCCTCCCTCATCTCGGCCCACCACCTCCATCAGTGCACCCCTCCTCCATCACTGCTGCACCCCTCCTCCATGACTGCACACCACCTCTATCGCTGCACCCCTCCCTCATCTCGGCCCACTTCCATCAGTTTACACCTCCTCTATCACTGCTGCACCCCTCCTTCATGACTGCACCCTTTCTCCATGACTCCACACCACGTCTATCGCTGCTACTCCTCCCTTATCAAGGCCCGCCACCTCCATTAGTTTACACCTCCTCCATCACTGCTGCACCCCTCCTTCATGACTGCACCCCTCCTCCATGACTGCACACCCTTAACACAGTTTTGTTAAAACTGCGTGGGTGGGACAAACCACATCAGCCTTGTGATTGGTGAGAGTACCGCTTACATATGCATGACCCAAGATGAGAGCCACTTATCACTGAGATGATATTGTGGCATGTGATTCTGCAGACAGCTCAACACTTCAGTTTATCCACTTTCAAACAGACTCATGATCGAAAGAATAGTTGCACAAATAGTTGCACCCGGAAGGAATTAACTGACCGGCCGTGCATGTGACATAAGCAAGGACCGGCCTTATCGCTGTACCTGACTGACACAACAGCCCCGATTGTGGACAATCAGCGAGCAGTGATGCCTCCATGAGTCATCCTGTTAGTGCAGACGCCTGCACCACGCAGGACTACATGCACGCAGACCGTTACGACGACGGTCCTTAACACCACGTCAACGTCACCAAAGACTGCAATGGTGTCGTGCCAGACTGTCATGGAGTGACTCAGAATGACAGCGGGTCATCTTCAGTGACGAGTCCCGCTTTTGTCTTGGTGGAGACGACCAACGAATCCGTGTGTGGAGGCACCGTGGTCAGCACCAAGATGAACGGTCTGTTGTCACGTGCCACACGTCGAGAAGGCCTGGTGTCACTCCACCTCCACTCCTACCGCACCATCTGCAGGAACTGTGTGAGGATATGGAAGCTGCATGGGATGGATTATCACGGGACACCATCAGGAACCTCTACAACTCCATGCTGAGACATCTGGCATGTTGGGTTAGCAAACACGGCAGCCCGACGCCATACTGAGAGACACTACTTCTGTATGTGTAGCTCAATAAATATTGATCATATCAGACTAAATGTATCATCATTTATTGTTCCTGGTAACTTTTATCTTCCTTCCCAACAGCACTGCAATCCCACAC
>CM067479.1:9937833-9957836 GCA_034552555.1 Semaprochilodus insignis | reverse complement strand
CATGATTATTTTTCAGCTTATCTTTATGCCTAAAACTGGACAGGCTGTTTTAGTTACTGTGCCTTTAAGACTGGTGGGTGTAAATGAGCTCTGTTCTGTACTGGGCCTCATTCAAAAACTATCTGGGCTGAAACACTCCTTATAACTTCAGTAGGAATGGGTGGGGCTAAACTGCTATAGGCTGAATGGATGGGGCTAAACTACTATAGGCTGAATGGGTGGGGCTAAACCACTGTAGGTTGAATGGGCAGGTCTAAGGTGCTGTAGGCTGAATGGGTGGGGCTAAACTGCAGGGGGGTGAACGGAGGTGCCTAAACTGCTGAATGGGCAGGTCTAAGGTGCTGTAGGCTGAATGGGTGGGGCTAAACAGCTGTAGGCTGAATGGGTGGGTCTAAACTGCTGTAGGCTGAATGGGTGGGGCTAAACTGCTGTAGGCTGAATAGGTGGGGCTAAACTGCAGGGGGTGAGTGGAGGTACCTAAACTGCTGTAGGCTGAATAGGTAGGGCTAAACCGCTATAGGCTGAATGGGTGAGTCTAAACTGCTGTAGGCTGAATGGGTAGGGCTAAACCGCTGTAGGCTGAATGGGTGGGTCTAAACCGCTGTAGGTTGAATGGGCAGGTCTAAACCGTTGTAGGCTAAACGAGTGGGGCTAAACTGCTGTAGGCTGCATGGGCAGGTCTAGAAGCCAGAACTTGCAAAGTGTGCTCTGTAGGAAGAAGCGGGGACATTTGAGATCCAACCGCTGACAAACCAACCGTGCTAACAGCTTCACTAACTTTACTACCCTGCAGTGAAACTGAAAACCAGCCGAACCACAGAGACGATATAAACACCACTGTAGTACAGTCTGTATGTGGACGCTGGTACTACTGATGTCGACTATTATGTGCCTTGGTGTGCAGCTGTGTAGAAGCGGATGTGTGACTGTTTGTATGTGGTTTTAGGTGCCACTTTGAGGAATCGGCTCGTGAGAACTGCTCAAACTGTGAGACAATCAGCCAAAACTTCTGGGATGACAGAATTCATCCGGTCGTCCCACTGCTCAATCACACACACACACACATACATATATATATATATATATATACACACACATACACACACACACACATATTGCAGAGTGAATGGAACATGATAAAACATCATACATGAATGTAACTACATCAAACTGTTTATTTAAAAAAGGTGAATTTAGTTTTCCACATTATTGGCCCTTTAAAGATCAGGAAAAGCACAAAAACACAAGCAGCCTTTTCCACACTGTGAAACCTTTCCATGAATCTACACGGGAACTCTCTTGCTCTCTCATTCTCTCTCTCTCACTCACTCTCGCTCTCTCTCTCATTCTCTCTCTCTGTAATACAGATGTTATTACACACAGCTGTGGTCCAGAGCAGCCTCCTTCAGTCTAGTTAGAGCAACGTTAAGTGCTGAATAGAAACGGACTCTAAAGCAAATACACAGTACTTCTTCTGGTCCCGATCACGAGTTAGTGTTCATTCGGAGTTTGATTATTTTTGCTTAGCAAAATCACTGCATGTGGAAATGATTGTGTTTCACTGTAATAACCATCTCGCCGTAAAATATACACATCAAATCGACGCCAAAAAGCTCATTGAGATATTTAACTCTTCAGCTGCTTGATCTACAGTCCTTCAGCTCCTCCTCCTCTTCCTCATCCAGGCTAAATTACAGTCTATTGGTCAGGGGGTCTCAGGCCACTAAGCCCAGTCTGCTGATCTTGGCGGAGAGGAAGGAGTGCAGGATGAAGACGATGGGTTTGGGACAGGCGTGCAGGTCCAGCTGCTGTGAACACAACAGAAACACAAGCTCAGCAGATTAAAGGAGCAGTACACAGAATATCCCCTCCCCGGAAATTATGAGGAGGGAATAACAGAGAGAAAGAATATACATCACGTTGCTTTGATTCCGGCAGAGAATTGTCCGGAATTCTGACCTTTTTGTGAACTGAATTTTAATGTCAAATTCTCAAAATTATGACTTATTTTCTCAACGAATGTCTTTTCATGAATAATGATTCCCATAATAACTTAATAACTGTTTATCAACGTAATGAATGCCGAGTTAGTCACTTAAACTGGCGACTCCCTCTGGAAATACTGGGAAATCCAAGGAAGTAATAATCAGGTGGGATAATGCATTATTATTTGGACACAGTCGAGTCACATTATTATGACCATCTCCCTCGGCAGCAGTGTCTTGAGCTGGTTTGGTGGGTATATGCAGTGTGTGATAGGCTGTATATCTGGGTTTGAAGCCATAGCTGCAGATCACGTACACCCATACATGCTGATTGTCTTCCCTGGGTCGGATGGGATCTTCCAGCAAGACAATGCCACATGGCTAGAAATGTCCCACACTGGTTGGAAGAGCATGACCAAGACTTCCAAGTACTACCCTGAGGCCCTAATTCCCCAGACTTGAACCCAACTGAGCATCTGGGGGACCACCTCGATCGTCGTGTTCACTCTATGGATCCTCCCACACACACCCTCCAGCAGCTGTGGGGTGCACTGCAGTCAGCATGGCTCCAGATACCTGTGACAACCTACCAGGACCTTACTGAGTCACTCCCAGCCCGTCTAGCTGCTGTCCGTGCTGCACACAGTGGTTACTCTGGATATTAGCTGGTGGTCATAATAATGTGACTCAACTGTGCATTATTTGGAAGTCATCATGTCATGCTGGGGGGCGGTCTGTGTGCACCCTTGGTCATATTCCTTGTTGTAGACACACCCCTGCACACTCTAATATCCCATTACTGTTCATTTGATGAATTTAACATTTAAGTGGGGGGAAATAAACCATACAATGTGGCCAGTGCAAAAGTTTGGGCACACCATTTCCATGTGTGCCCTGCAGAGGACGTGTTCACAAGTGACCAGACTCTTGCTAGAGACTGTGTAAGACTGTACTGTATAGGGTATTACTGCAGCACTCTCAGGAGGACTGACACTGTGCATGTGTGTATGCTTAGCATGAAGACTGCTAGTAAGCCCATGTTTAAGAACCTGGTTTGATGCTGGTCTTTTTCTACCACATGTACAAATCACTTTATCACTGTATCATTGAATGTTTGACCTAAAGCAGGAACCCGGAACAGGAGACACAACATTAAACAAACAGTAGAATCATCTTTTTAAAGCATGTTTGTGTCCACGACTGCAGACATTCAGCTAGCAGTGCCAGCACCCTTGGCAGACGGCTGCACCACGCAGGACTACATGCACGTAGACCGTGACAACGACTGTCCTTAACACCACGTCAACGTCACCAAAGACTGCAATGGTGTCGTGCCAGACTGTCATGGAGTGAGTCAGAATGGCAGCAGGTCATCTTCAGTGACGAGTCCCGCTTTTGTCTTGGTGGAGACGACCAACGAATCCGTGTGTGGAGGCACCGTGGTCAGTTTGTTGTCACGTGCCACACGTCGAGAAGGCCTGGTGTCACTCCACCTCCACTCCTACCGCACCATCTGCAGGAACTGTGTGACGATATTCAAGCTGCATGGGATGGATTATCACAGCACCCCATTAGGAACCTCTACAACTCCATGCCGAGACGTCTGGCATGTTGGGTTAGCAAACATGGTGGCCCGACACCATACTGAGAGACACTACTTCTGCATGTGTAGCTCAATAAATATTGATCATATCAGTCTAAATGTATCATCATTTATTGTTCCTGGTAATCTTTATCTTCCTTCCCAACAGCACTGCAATCCCACACCTCCTTCTGGGTACAGCTGTTCTGGTGATGATGAGTGTATATAGAAATTAATTCATTGTGGTGTTCTAGAATTTTTTAATTGCAGCATATCACAATAGTATTTCTGTCTAGAATGTGCATGAGCAGGTTCAGTCCTTCTGAGAGCGCTGTAGCCTGAGAAGGTGGCATTCCTGAGGCTGCAGCTGGGAACAATTGTCTAAGCTAGGCATCTGGAATTGAACACAATACTTGTTTATGATTTGACTTACAATTTCTCCCTCTTTGCCTCCGAAATCCAAATACAGCATCCGCACTCCGTCGTCCGAGGACATTCTGAGTTTTTCGAAGGGGTAACTGAACAGCGTCTGCCCGTGAGAGCCGTCACCCTCTGTCAGCACGGAGAAGCCCAGCTCGTAATGAATGACCAGCCTGCAGTCCAGACCTTTATACATGCAGCCTGAAACAAAAACAACCACGTTTGATCAGAACTCACAGTCCGGCAAACTGCACTGAGCAGAGGAGTGAAAGGTCAGAGGTTTATATTCAGCTAAGGAGGTTTGATACCCAAGATCTCCAGAACCTACTAAGCTAAAGCTACTAAGCTTAGCCCCACCCGTTCAGCCTACAGCATTTAGCTCCACCCATTTTGCCTACAGCATTTAGCTTCACCCATTCAGCCAACAGGACTTTAGCCATGCCCATTCAGCCTACTGCAGTTTAGCCCTGCCCATTCAGCCTACAGCACATAGACCCACCCATTCCGCCTACAGCACATAGACCCACCCATTCCGCCTACAGCAGTTTAGCTCCACCCTTTCAGTCTACAGCAGTTCAGCCCCACCCATATAGCCTACAGCAGTTCAGCCCCACCCATATAGCCTATAGCATTTTAGCCCCACCCATATAGCCTACAGCATTTTAGCCCCTCCCATTCAACCTACAGCAGTTTAGTCCCACCCATTCAGGCTACAGTAGTTTAGCCCCACCCATTTAGGCTATAGCAGTAGTTTAGCTCCAACCATTTTGGCTATAGCACTTTAGCCCCACCCATGCAGCCTACAGCAGTTTACTCCTTCCCATTCAGGCTGCAACTGTTTAACCCTGCCCATTTAGCCTACACCAGTTTAGCCCCACCCTTTCAGCCTACACCAGTTTAGCCCCACTTATTCAGCCTACAGCAGTTTAGCCCCACCCTTATAGCCTACAGCAGTGGGAACTAGAGCAGCGCTGTAACTCGTGAGATCACACGAAGTCTCAGGCTCTGAAAGGAAACCTCGCAATTAGTCACTCAGTGAGAGATTCAGAGAGAACAGAGGAGCCAAACAGGTAGAATCACTGGACCACTCACAATAGAGCTGCTACCGCTGATTTCAACACACACTGTAGAGTACAGGCACCGTGGGATCATGGGAACACATGCTGGATGCACAGCAGATGTCTGGGATGAATTTTAAACTGGACCAGCTGAGGAGCTTTACACCAACATACTAATGAGTTATTAGGCTCATCCTGGAATCTCCCCGGAATCTCTCTCCTTATCCCTCACAATTAAACAGGCTGTTTTTGTTACTGTACCTTTAAGACTGATACATGTAAATGAGCTCTTGTTCTGCCTTATTCAGAAAGCAGTCCAGACTGAAACACTCTAATAACCTCGTTTTAACCCCTTCTTCAGCTCTGGTTAACAATGCCGTAATCACACTCTCCACCTGAAAGCCCAGATCTTCTCACATTCCCACCACAGAGAACTCACTCACTCACTGCTCCTTTCACTCCGACACAAAGGCCCTGCATTTATCTGCTCCGCGGAGCAGCCAAACGGAGGGATCTCCTCCAGAGCAGGTTCCGATAACAACCTGACCTGCGCAGTGATGCATTAACACAACTGTGAAGGGGCTATCGTGGGCTGGAGGTTAGGGAACCAGTCTGGAAGGTTGCTGGTTTGATTCCCTGAACTGACAGGACAGTGTTCTCCAGCCTCCCAGCGTGTGTGTGTGTGTGTGTGTATGTGGGTGTTTCACTTTGCAGATGGGTTAAATGCGGTAGACAAATTTCTGTGTGTGCAAACACAATTGGTTGTAAATTCTAATGCAGTGATGCAGGGTGATGAAAAGAGTGATACGGTAATACAGAGATGCACCAACAGAGTAACACAGTGATAATAAGAGTCATACAGTAATGCAGTAATACAGTACGGCAGAGATGCACTAAAAGAGTACCATGGTGATGGAAAAAGAGTGATGCAGTAATGCCCTGATGCAGTAAGGCAGAGATGCAGTAATGCAGAGATGCACTAACAGGGTAACATGGTAATGGAAAAAGAGTGATACAGTAATGCAGTAATTAAGTAAGGCAGAGATGCACTAACAGAGTAACATGGTGATGGAAAAAGAGTGATACAGTAATGCAGTAATAAAGTAAGGCAGAGATGCACTAACACAGAAATGCAGTAAGGCAGTGATACAGTAAATAGTAAGGCGGAGATGAAAAACTAAGTAATAAGAAGAAAGCAGTGATGCTCTGCCCCCTGCTTTTAGGCATTTAGAACCCCATAGACGTGTTGAACTGTAGGACACATCAGCACTGAATAGCACACTCAGCTGGTAGTAACTACTGTACACCACGAAAGACAACAAACCCCACAAACTCCAACACACGTATTCCTGTTTCGGTAGCACTTTACTTTACAGTAGTAGTTACTAAATAATAAATCAGAAATTGTAGTGAGTGTTAACAAGGCTGTTATAAAATGGTAAAATGATGGTAACAAGTTGTATCAATTGTAACAATTGTTCTCTCTTATTATTCATTAGGAACTATAAAATAAGTGGGTCATTTTAGGTAAATAAAACTTTTTAACCATTTTATTACTCAATACTGATACACTGACTATCTTTCCATTTATTAATGACTAGATGCGCATATAATATTTAGTATTTAGAAAGTATAACTTGTTACCAGTGTGTTTCTATTACATTACTGCTTTGTTGCCACTACAGTTGCTCATTTATTATACATTAAGAACTATAAAATAAGCAGGTAATTTTTTAGGTAAGTACAACTTGTTACCATTATTTTACCATTTCATAACGGCCTTGTTAACAATCACTACAATTTCTGATTTATTATTTAGTAACAACTGGGAAATTGACATTTAATTAATGATTAAATACAATTTGTTACTGTCAAATTACCATATCATTACCTACTTGTTACCCATCTGTAAAGTGCTACCTCTGTTTCTACTGAGGTTCTATCATCCAGAAACAAAGCGCTGCAGCGAGCCGCTGATCGGAGAAAACCAGCCAGGAACAGTTTAAAAGTCCTGTGGGTTTCTTCTTCTGTAACAGCTGGGCTCTCCAAATCACACACAGGTAATGGAACACCAGCTCGGGGGGCCAAATGGGCCGTTCCCATAAAACCAGCCTAAATACGATTAACTCCCAGATCCAACCGCAGCCCTTTCATGGAACAAATATTCCTGAAATGAGTCACAGCTGCTGCACGCCAATCACAGAGCCGCTCGCAAAAACACAACCTCTAATAATGATTAAACTGCAATACTTCAGCCTTCGGTCTCTGCCTGCTGCATGTGTGTCGCACGGTGGATCATCACAAACACTGGACTGAGAACAGAACACAAACTCACTGACTCTAATATAATAATGAAATATAATAGTGTAGTATGCTAATAAGCTCTTCAGTTAAAGCTGCTTGGAAGTGAAGCTGTAAAGCAGAACTGTTTTTGTACTGTGGTGTAAAGTAACATCAAACTCTAGAAGAACAGTTCTGGGGTTTGATGTCTCATCGGAACATCCGTACTGTTAGGGTGGAGTAGCTGGAGTCACTGTCTTTTCCATTCTATTCACACTTGGCAAAAAGGGTCATATATACTGACTTTTTTTGGTGCTAGATGAAATTCTTGGGTGCTATATAGAACCCTTTTCAAAAGGTTCTTCATAGAACCATATACAACACGATATACAACTTGACGAAGAGCCATGTAACCGTGTAGAGAACCCTGTTAAAGAGCACATATCCTACATTCTTCTAGTCTTTTGTTCTTCTGTGCTGTACTGGGTCCAGTTCAAAGAGCAGGCCAGACTGAAACACTCCTTATAGCTTCAGTGTTAGTGGGCATGGCTAAACTGCTCAAGGCTGAATGGGTGGGGCTAAACAGCTGTAGACTGAATATTCAGGGATAAAATACTGTAAAATGAAAGAGTGGGGCTAAACTGAGGAGGGATGAACAGTCAGGGCCATACTGCTGTAGGCTGAATGAGCATGGCTAAACTGCTGTAGGCTGAATGGGTGGGGCTAAACTGCTGTAGGCTGAATGGGTGGGGCTAAACTGCTGTAGGATTAGTGGGTGGAGATTTTAACAGCTGTAGGCTGAATGAGCATGTCCAAACTGCTTTAGGCTGAAAGGGTGGGGCTAAACTGCTGTAGGCAGAATAGGCGTGGCTAAACTGCTGTAGGTTTAATGGGTGGACATTAACTGCTCTACACTAAATGGGTGGGGCTACACTGCTATCGGATGAATAGATGGGGCTAAACTGAATGGGTGGCGCTAAACTGCTGTAGGCTGAATGGGCATGGCTAAACTGCTGTAGGTGCAATGGGTGGAGCTGAACTGCTGTAGGCTGAATGGGCGGGGCTAAACTGCTGTAGGCTGAATGGGTGTGGCTATAGGCTGAATGGGTATGGGTAATGTGCTCTAGTTTGAATGAGTGTGGCTAAACTGCTATAGGCTGAATGGGTGGAGCTAAACTGCTATGGGATAAATGGGTGGAGCTAAACTGCTGTAGGTTGAACAGGTTCAGCTAAACTGCTGTAGGCTAAATGGATGGAGCTAGACTGCTGTAGACTGAATGGGCATGGTTAAATTGCTGTGGGCTGAATGGGTGGAGCTAAACTTCTGTAGGCAGAATAGGTGTGGCTAAACTGCTGTCAGATTAACGGATGGGCATTAACTGCTCTTTGCTAAATGGGTGGGGCTATACTGCTATCGGATGAATAGTTGAGGCTAAACTGCTGTAGGCTGAACGGGCATGGTTAACTGCTGTAGGTAGAATGGGTGGGGCTAAACTGCTGTAGGTAGAATGGGTGGGGCTAAACAGCTGTGGGCTAAATAGGTGGGGATTAACCGCTCTTGGCTGAAAGGGCGGGGCTAACTGCTGTATTTTAGTTTCCACATATGGACTGTATGTGCTGTGGAATGAACGGTACGTTCTGAAGTTGTAGTTGATGTGAATAAATGTATATACTTATACAACATAATTTTGAGGGACTATAAACGACTAACTAATCACAATTAAACATGCAGTGAATGGAAGACAGTGTATTCAGCACAGCGACTTCTGTTATAGTGAGTTCAGAGTCGGTGAGTTTGTGTTCTATTCTCAGTTCAGTGTTGAAGTTACTGCCTGTGATGATCCACTGTATGACCCACATACAGCAGACGCAGATTAGAACTCTGCAGTCTCCCTTTAAAGTACTGGCTCCATGTACCACAGTTACAGAAGCTCCTGTCCAATGACCAGTGGACATTCGGTTCAGTTATGGGCACTCATACAATGCCCGGGACTTAAGTCAGACTGATCAGAACAACCTGATCTAGGAAGTAGTCACTAGTCACTCAGAACCTTCAGCAAATCTGATCTTACTACCAACTTCCTTTGGGTGAGCACTTCCAAGATGAGATCATTAGGCTGATCTCCAGAGGATCATGCTGAAGATACGCAGCTCCTTATCAGCTAAGTAAAAGCACCAGTTCCCAGAATGCTTTGGTTCATGCCGCTTGCCCATCGCACAGAGACCACACAGGAACTCTGCCCCTCCAGAAATACAGATTTCCCTTTAAAGCTCTCGACTGGAGTGACGCACGCAGTCATCCAGAGTCTGAACCGGCCGCTCCGCTGCAGAGCTCTGCTGGGAGTTTCAGCCTCAGAGTGATTTCCACAGGAAACACAAAATACCAGCGAGAAAAAAAAAACAGCTCTGCAGAGAGGAAGAGAGGAAGAGAGAGTGAGAGTGAAAGAGAATGTGGCCAGCAATCTGGATAAACTCCTGGAGATCACCACGGACAAGAAGAATACACATGTAGAGCGAATCATACCTTCAACCTAAGGAGAAACTGTAGAACAGACTCAGTGTATACCACAATACCTACATTTAGAGCCAGTTCTACATTCAACGTAATGAGAAACTGTAGAACAGACTCAGTGTATATCACAATACCTACATTTAGAGTCAGTTATACATTCAACCTAATGAGAAACTGTAGAACAGACTCAGTGTATATCACAATACCTACATTTAGAGCTTAGAGTTATACATTCAACCTAATGGGAAACTGTAGAACAGATTCAGTGTATATCACAATACCTACATTTAGAGTCAGTTATACATTCAACCTGATGAGAAACTGTAGAACAGACTCAGTGTATATCACAATACCTACATTTAGAGCCAGTTATACATTCAACCTAATGAGAAACTGTAGAACAGACTCAGTGTATATCACAATACCTACATTTAGAGCCAGTTATACATTCAACCTAATGAGAAACTGTAGAACAGACTCAGTGTATATCACAATACCTACATTTAGAGCCAGTTATACACTCAACCTAATGAGAAACTGTAGAACAGACTCAGTGTATACCACAATACCTACATTTAGAGCTTAGAGTTATACATTCAACCTAATGAGAAACTGTGCAACACGACTAAATAACTTATAATTGTCCCTATGAAAGAACACATTTGTGGAAGGAGGCTGGATAAATGTTTGTTGCACTGAAAGAAGGTTTTCTGGTTGTACTCACTGGTCGTTACTTCTTTGATCATTTCGGCAGATGTGTGACAGCCGGTCACTATGTGTCTGGTCCACAGAGACAGGTCCTTGCAGGTTTCGGCTCTGAACACGTGCGTCTCAATGCCCAGCCGTGTGCCCGTCCGTGTGGCAAAGGACAGCTCGCCGCCTGGCTGGGGAGATCCTCGATCTGGACCAGAGTGGACCAGCCTGAAGACAAGCAGGAAGGACAGAGGAGCACGTGATGATAGCATTTAGCACACTCTGGTGAGATTAGCATTTAGCACGCTCTGGTGAGATTAGCATTTAGCACGCTCTGGTGAGGATAGCATTTAGACAACTTCTGGTAAGAAAGAGTGTAGCAGTGTGGTAAGTGTAGTTTATGTAGTTTGTGCCATTTATGTAATCTGTGTTGTTCATGTCGTTTGTGTAGTTTAGGCAGTGTCTACTGTCTATAGCTTCTCTAGGATTCTTATTTGTAGTGTAGTGTCTGTCATTTGGTCATTTACATAGTTTCTGTAGATTGGGTAGTTTGTGTAGTTTGTGTACTTTGAGCAGAACCTGCAGATTGTGAAGTGAGTACTTTGTGTATGTTGTGTAGTGTCAGTAGTTTGGTAATCTGTGTTGTTCTTGGTGTTCGTGTAGTGCCTGTCATTTGTGTAGTGTCTGTCATTTGTGTAGTATCTCTAGTCTGTGTAGCGTCTGTCATTTGTGTAGTATCTCTAGTCTGTGTAACGTCTGTCATTTGTGTAATATCTCTAGTTTGTGTAGTGCCTGTCATTTGTGTAGTGTGTGTCGTTTGTGTAGTGTCTGTCATTTGTGTAGCATTTGTTTGTGTAGTGCCTGTCGTTTGTGTAGTGTGTGTCATTTGTGTAGTGTGTGTCGTTTGTGTAGTGTCTGTCATTTGTGTAGTGTCTGTCATTTGTGTAGTGTCTGTCATTTGTGTAGCATTTGTTTGGGTAGTGCCTGTCGTTTGTGTAGTGCCTGACGTTTGTGTAGCCTCTGTCGTTTGTGTAGCATCTGTCATTTGTGTAGCATCTGTCATTTGTGTAGCATCTGTCATTTGTGTAGTGTCTGTCGTTTGTGTAGTTTCTGTCGTTTGTGTAGTTTCTGTCGTTTGTGTAGTGTCTGTCGTTTGTGTAGCCTCTGTCGTTTGTGTAGCGTCTCTAGTTTGTGTAGTGTCTGTCGTTTGTGTAGTGTCTGTCGTTTGTGTAGCGTCTGTCGTTTGTGTAGCGTCTGTCGTTTGTGTAGTTTGTGTCGTTTGTGTAGTGTCTGTGGTTGGGGAATTTGTGTCGTTTGTGTAGTGTCTGTCGTTTGTGTAGTGTCTGTCGTTTTTGTAGTGTCTGTCGTTTGTGTAGTGTCTGTCGTTTGTGTAGTGTCTCTAGTTTGTGTAGTGTCTCTAGTTTGTGTAGCGTCTGTCGTTTGTGTAGTGTCTGTCATTTGTGTAGTGTCTGTCGTTTGCACAGTTTGTGTAGTTTCTGAAGCTTTCTGTAGCTGAAGCTGAGACGAAGACAGCAGCATGACTGATGGGTCTACTGACGGAGCTGTATTGGAACAGGATCTGCTCTGCCTTATGAAATAAAAAGCCTTCCTACATACATAATCATGCTTGAGTACTGTTTTTTATTTTTCCATTATTATTTTTCCATATTTAATTACATACCGCCGGGGGAAAAAAGCGTTTAGTAGAGTTTGGCATCCATCAGTTATAGTGGCAGGTGGACAAAAAGAAGTTAATTTCCAACCCGGGTGTACAGCTGTGGAGGGAGTTTCTGAGGCCAGTGCTGCTTTCATGACTGCGTCAGAACTGGAAAGTTCCAGGTGGTGATGAACCCATTCGCACAGTTCTCCAATTCCTAATTCTTACTCGAAAAGTGGAAATCTGCTCGAGTGCTCTGACTACTCTGACTCATAGTGAGATATCGGTGCTCATATCTCTGTGACGTCATGCTCAGATTGTTGACTTTCTATTTCAGTGTGATGTAATATTCGTGCCTGATATCTCTGAACACATGGGCAACTCAGGGATAACCGAAAGTGTAGACCATTAAACTGTGTGAGACCATGTAATGGTCAGCCCTGTATGATCGGAGAAATGCTACGGCCTTCATGCACATTTAAATTGAATGAAGATTAAACAAAGCCACATAAAAAGCAATCTAAGCTCCAGCGTACCGTGTAGAGAGCAGAGGGTAAGTGTGTGTGGGGTTGAGCCAGTTTTCCTTCATGCGTGCCATGCTGTCGTACAGCAGCAGGTCCTTCTCCGTCAACACCAACACCACCGGCTTCCAGCGCTGACGCTCGCTCTCCGTCTGAAACACAAACCCAAAATGTAGGTTATTACTTCCCTTTGTTCTTACACCTCAAACGCCACACAGGCTGACTGGGTTCACCACCGTTTACAGTGATAAGGTTTCACTGTACGCTGAAACAGACACGCAACTTTAGTGCCTACGTGAAACTAAGGCACATATTACCACATACAAATCTTTATCCATACAAAATGTGAGTGCAGCTTAGGTTCCACTTGGGCTGTATAATGTAAAATGTCCTAAAACTTGGGTGCAACTTACATGCAACAGCTGCAACTTTCAAACATTCTGTGAAACGCTGTGATTATGTATGTGTGCTGCAGTGATTTCTTTAACACAGTGTAACATACTGCACGTTGTGCAGTGTTGGTGAAATACAGTGAAACTGAAGTTGGTAATGTAAAGCGTACTGCAACTCAGCTGCAACAGTCTCAACATTGTGAAACAAGCTTCATGAAACAGCCAATCAAAATGTTTATAAAGCATCACGTCAAACAATGTTTAACCAGTCTTCACTCTTGCATCAAAGAATTGTGCAGTTGGGCCAGATTTGGTGGATGCCTTCCCTGGCACAATTCCGAGGAGAATTCCCTGCAGACTGGGATTTTAGCCACTGCTGGTAGACCCGTATGACCGTACGCTTCCATACACCTGCAGATTCAGCTACTTCCTTCACACTATGGTCTTTGGCACGCCCAAATGCAGTCACTCCTTTTAGCCAATCATTAACATCTGCTTTGGAGCCATTTTCCACACATGGAACGGGACATTCACTGCACTGTAACACCTCTTCCCAATCTTTGGATCCCGTCACTCACACCCCGCAGGTATTTATAGCGCCATCATCCTCGTGCAACTTGCAACACCATGCAACTCGTAACATGAAAGCATCACTGTGCAAAGCCAGACTTTCACATTGGCCACAAAGTTGTCAATATTATTGACTGAAACCCACAACACCGTTTTTAATTAATAACCTTTTAACACATAAGTCAATCGATGTGTTCAGTCACATGACTATCACACAACAGGTTCGAAAACTCATCAGTCAATCAGATTCTATATAATACTGCAAGCCCAAGCATCTACGCCAAAAGTAGCCGTTAAACGCAGCTTGGGTCGTAGCGGGGTTTTTTGTGCTTTGTGCATTTTTAATCCAGCCGGAATTTCGAAGCGTGTGATTAGTTCATTCATCTGAGAGATTCCGTGATGACGCCAATTAAAGCAGTGATGCTACTGGGGTTACGACCCCGGAGCCTCATTTAGAGCAATCAGCAGTTTCTCATTAATACAGCAACAGAGATTCAAGCTTGTCTGTGAAGTGAATCCACTCAGATTTTCTCATAACAATCGTCATAATCATAATAACACAGTGGAAATGCAAAGCATTATACAGCACCTACAGTAAACCACAATAACATTAATGCCAACATCTCTGACGCTGTTTAATATGGGCAACATTAACCAGATTAGAATAGATTTAGTTAAACAATGCTTTACTAACTTGATGTCATAAAAAACAACATACACATAAACAGGCCGCTTATAAATAACCATAAAAAGGCCAATAACATAAACTGTCAGCTTTAAGCTATGTGCTCAACAGGTTGCTTTTTCAAAACAACATTCCCTAATAGGTTCTTTGTAATTTTGCACTTTATAATAACTGACATTATCAGTTATTCATTAGTGGGATTTCCATGGCAATATCAGCAGACCCTCTGCTTGACCCTATTGGTCCTACTGTGGCCACTGAGGGGTGGGTGACATTATTGCTAATGCTCAGACGATTCTGATCAGGTTGTGAGTTCAAGGCCCAGTGATGCCACAGCCATCTGTAATCAGAGGGAACTTGGGAAGATGCATTGGGACACTATCGCTGGTGTTATAGTGACTGTTGCAGAAGTACACGTTGCTTACAACAGTGTTCTCCAACCACCCTCGACAGCTGACTGTGGTAACACACATGACTCACTTAATCAAAATGAAGTTTAACCTCAACTCGGTTTGATAGGTAAAGGAAATTAGTGCTGCATCTCTATAAACCCCAGAAAGAGCTCCACAGCAAATTCTCAACCCTGTCCACAAACCAACCCTTTGACACGCAGAGAAGTCTGAGAACAAAACGGAATGAACAGAGATTTAATGCTGCTCTCATGGAGGTGATGGATAGTGTCCAGGCAGTTCGGAATGACCCGGTTTAACCTGGCCCACTCTAATCCTCCACAAATCACCAAGTAGCTCCACAGAGTGCAGTTAAACAGAGCTGCTAAACAGAGCTGCTACACAGAGCAGCTAAACAGAGCCACTACCCAGAGCAGCTAAACAGAGCAGCTAAACAGAGCTGCTACATTAAACAGCTAAACAGAGCCACTACATTTAACAGCTACACAGAGCAGCTAAACAGAGCCGCTACGTTAAACAGCTACACAGAGCAGCTAAACAGACCGCTACACTAAACAGCTAAACAGACCCCTACACTAAACAGCTACACAGAGCAGCTAAACAGAGCATCTACACAGAGCAGCTAAACAGAGCATCTACACAGAGCAGCTAAACAGAGTCGCTATACAGAGCAGCTACACAGAGCAGCTACACAGAGCAGCTAAACAGAGCCGCTACACAGAGCAGCTACACAGAGCAGGTAAACAGATCCGCTACACAGAGCAGCTACACAGAACCGCTACACAGAGCAGCTAAACAGAGCTGCTATACAAAGCAGCTAAACAGAGACACTATACAGAGCAGCTACACAAAGCAGCTACACAGAACCCCTACACAGAGCAGCTAAACAGAGCTGCTATACAAAGCAGCTAAACAGAGCCGCTATACAGAGCAGCTAAACAGAGCTGCTACACAGAGCAGCTAAACAGAGCCGCTACACAGAGCAGCTACACAGAGCCGCTACACAGAGCCGCTACACAGAGCAGCTACACAGAGCAGCTACACAGAGCAGCTACACAGAGCAGCTAAACAGAGCATCTACACAGAGCAGCTAAACAGAGTCGCTATACAGAGCAGCTACACAGATCAGCTAAACAGAGCCGCTACACAGAGCAGCTACACAGAGCAGCTAAACAGAGCAGCTACACAGAGCCGCTACACAGAGCAGCTAAACAGAGATGCTACCCAGAGCAGCTGTTTGCACCTTGCAACTCTCCCATGAATGCCATTTTCCCCTAGTGTCTTTCTTACTGAAGAATTATGTATATCAACCTTAACTGAGGCACGTAAGGCCTGCCGTTGTTTAGATGATCGTCTGGGTTCTTTTGTGACCTCCTGGATGAGTCATTGATGCACTCTTTGTGAAATGTTGGTAGGCCAGGCACTCTTGGGAAGGTTCACCACTCCTCCAAGTTCTCTCCATTTGTGGATAACGGTTCTCACTGTGGTTCACTAGAGTTCACTGGAGCCTTAGCAATGGCTTTGTAACCCTTTCCAGATGGCAGATTTCAGTGACTTTGTTTGGCACCTGTACGTGAATGTTATTGGAACGTGGCATCATGTGCTGCTTTTCAAGACCTTCTACCTGCTGCACATTGCCAGGCAGGTTCTAATAAAGTGATGTTTAGATTCCAGCAGTGAAATTAAACGCAGTAGTGATTTGAGTCTGGTTAACTGGTTGGTTTAGTAACAGTGGGGACGATTACTGTTTCACATAGGACAGAAAGAGCTGGGCAGCATTCATCCTTCGTGACTTAAAAACAGAATGTTGCGTTTACTTGGGTTCTTTGTCTAATGTCAAAAGTAGTTTGATGATCTGAAACATTGAAGCTTGACAAATATGCAAAGGAGACACAGGAGAGTTCCTGGTAGTGAGTCGTGGTGGTTGCGTAAGGGAACTTTGACTCTGTGTTGAGGCCCTCGGCTCACTGGAGGCTCTCCTTCTTTTCTAATTATTCACAGCGGGCCAGCAGGTCGGTAACAGGAGCCGGAGAGAGAGAGAGAGAGAAAGAGAGAGAGAGAGAGAGAGAGAGAGAGAGAGCGCGCTCATTAAAGAACAGAGAGTAAAAAGAAGAGGCCGTTAGTCAGTCTGCCCACAGCACTGTGACGGCCCAGCTCTCTATTACTGCCTCTGCCAGGCCGCGGCTAATGAGAGACTGCCGAGACAAAGAGGCCTGATACAGAGGCAAACAAGCAGTCAGGCTGAAGCAAACGTCTCATACCATCAATCGCTAACCCTGTTAGCCTGCGCTGACCAACACTAGCACTGCGGCTCCTGGGAAACTGACCATCTGAAGTTTCCAAACTGTAACAATCACTCTTCAGCTCATACGGTCCACTACACTTATTGACAACCACCAACTTGCATACCACACATTCAGCCTACAGCACTTTAGGCCCTCCCATTCAGCCTATAGAAGTTTAGCCCCACCCAGTCAGCCTATAGAAGTTTAGCCCCACCCATTCAGCCTATAGAAGTTTAGCCCCACCCATTCAGCCTACAGCACTTTAGGCCCTCCCATTCAACCTATAGAAGTTTAGCCCCACCCATTCAGCCTATAGACGTTTAGCCCCACCCATTCAGCCTATAGAAGTTTAGCCCCACGCATTCAGCCTATAGATGTTTAGCCCCACCCATTCAGCCTACAACCAATTAGTCCCACCCATTCAGCCTACAACAGTTTAGCTCCACCCATTCATCCTACAGCTGTTTATCCCCACCCATTCAGCCTACAACAGTTTATCCCACCCATTCAGCCTACAACAGTTTAACACCCATACCCATTTAGCCTACAACAGTTTAGCTTCACCCATTCAGCCTACAGTAGTTATCTCCACCCATTCAGTCTATAGCAGTTTATCCCTGCCTATTCAGTCTATAACAGTTTAGCCCCATCCATTCAGCCTACAACAGTTTAGCCTCACCCTTTTAGTCTACAGTAGTTTAGACCCATCCCATTCAGCCTGTAGCAGTTTAGCACCAACCCTTCAGTCTACAACAGTTTAGCCCCACCCATTCAGTGTACAAGAGTTCAGCCCCACCTATTCAGCCTATAACAGTTTAGCCCCAACCTTTTAGTCTACAGCAGTTTAGCCCCACCCATTCAGTCTACAGCAGTTTAGCTCCACCCATTCAGCCTACAGCAGTTTAGACCCATCCATTTAGCCTACAACAGTTTAGCCCCAACCATTCAGCCTGCAATAGTTTAGCTCCACCCAATCAGAATACAGCAGTTTTGCTCCACCCATTCAGTCTTCAGCTTTCCTATAATGTATGACTGACTGTTATGACTTTTGGGTCATGAACAGTAATCAGGTTGTAGGTGGTCAGTAAGTTGTTGTAGGCTCTGACCTTCTCCGCCAGCCAGCCGAGGTGGCGTATCTCTCGACTCCCGCCAATGCCGTTCCGGGCCACATGTTCCCGGAGCTCGGAGATGACTTTCTCTAGGAGGCAGGAGGTGACTGACTGCATCGGGCTGAACCAAGCCTGAGCCGAGCCCGAGTCCGGACAGCGCAACACCACTGTGTGCTTCGCATCCGGAGAGTGGAGCTCCACCTGTCTGCAGAAACAAACAGAGAAACATCAAACACACGGGACAACTCAAACCTGCATCTGCTCTCCGCCACAGTGCCACCCACATGGACACTCAGTCGGCTACATTAAAGAACTCGGGAATTCTTACCATCAAGAGTTCTGTATACTGTAATGACTTTAAATATTATATTACTATATGTATATATATATTAATAACATAATGTGATTTGTATCCTAAAACATACTTTAGAAGTTTTCTTTAAAATTCCAAAGACTTTGAACTTTATTCTGGATGTTCATTTTATTAGAACTTCATTCTGGATATTCATTTTATTAGAACTTCATTCTGAATGCTAATTTTATCTGAACTGGATGTTAATTTTATTGGAACTACATTCTGGAAATTAATCTTATTAGAACTTAATTCTGGATATTAGTTTTATTAGAGCTTCATTCTTTCTGCTAATTTTATTCTGGATGTTAATTTTATTAGGACTTAATTCTGGATATTAATTTTACTGCAACTTCATTCTGGATGTTAATTTTATCTGAACTTTATTCAGAAGGTTAATTTTACTGGATCTACATTCTGGGTGTTGATTTTATTGGAACTTCATTCTGGAAATGAATTTTATTAGAACTTAATTCTGGATGTGAATTTTATTATAACTCTATTCCGGATATTATCTTAATTTCATAGAACTTCATCCTGGATATTAATTTCATTAGAACTTCACTGCGGATGTTAATTTTATTGGAATTTTTTTCCGGCTGTTAATATTATTCACATTGGCTACATCATGGTTTCAGTCTATGTTAAACACCATGTAACTTTTAGGTTCCTGAACATCTGAGTGGAGAAGCACCAGTAGCTGTTCCAGAGTTCACAAGGTGTTTAAAGGACGTCAACCACGCTTCAATGCACTGCAGAATCGAGCAGAGGTTAGTTCAGTCGTGCAGCATTTATCACAAGCTGTAACTCAGCACAGCTCTCGCTGTGCTTGCAGTGATTAATACCTCCCCCATACATCATCCTCCTGTACAGCCTGAACCCAGCACTCCTCACAAGCATCTCCAGGTGCTCCTGCTGCTAAATATAGCCCCATTTTATTAAGACGGAGAGTCTGGGGGGGTTGTGGGGGGTGGGTGGGTGATGAGGCCAGATGGAACTGAATGGAGTGTTTGCACTCGTCTGGAAGAGAGAGGTTCTTGGCCAAGGTCCAAGCGGTTCTCCCTCATTCAGCAGAGACATGGGAACCTTCAGAGCAGTCAGGGACGCCTGGGCCAGATTTAGAAAGTTCAGCAATGGAGGAAAATCTCTCTCACTGCCTTTTGTGGTCACAGGAGACGCTGAGTCTGGTGAAAACCTCATTCATGGAGTAGAAGTTGATTGTGGAAAGTCTGGCTCCTTCTGAAGTTTGTGGTTTAATCGCTGTTCATTTTAGGGAAGTAAATGATTATCGGATAAACAGGCCAGTTGCACCAATGCAATCAGGTTAAAAACTAGTTTACATTTAATTGTATATCATTTCCAATAAACAGCTTATTTTTAAAAAGTTAGCATTGATTGGTTGGCATTACTGCTACTGAGCGCTGATTGGTTGGCATTACTGCTACTGAGCACTGACTGGTTGGCATTACTGCTACTAAGTGTTGATTGGTTG
>CM067479.1:9920082-9937333 GCA_034552555.1 Semaprochilodus insignis | reverse complement strand
CCGACTGTAGCTCAACAAAATTCTGTCTGAACTGACTGTAGCCCAACAACATTATGTCTGAACCGACTGTAGCCCAACAAAATTTGGCCCTAACTGAATGTAGCCAATAAAATTTGATCTAAAATGACTGTGGCCCAACAAATTTCTGTCTGAACCGACTGTAGCTGACAAAATTCTGTCTGAACTGGCTGTAGCCCAACAAGATTCTGTTTGAATTGGCTGTAGCCCGACAAAACCCTGTCTGAACCAACCGTAGCCCAACAAAATTCTGTCTGAATTGACTGTAGCCCAACAAAACCCTGTCTGAACCGCCTGTAGCCCAACAAAATTCAGTCTGAACCCGACTGTAGCCCAATAAAATTCTGTCTGAATTGACTGTAGCCCAACAAAATTCTGTCTGAACCGACTGTAGCCCAACAAAACCCGGTCTGAACCGACTGTAGCCCAACAAAATTCTGTCTGAACCGACTGTAGCCCAACAAAATTCTGTCTGAACCGACTGTAGCCCAACAAAATTCTGTCTGAACTGACCGTAGCCCAACAAAACCTTGTCTGAACCGACTGTAGCTCAACAAGATTCTGTCTGAACTGACTGTAACCCAACAAAATTCTGTCTGAATTGACTGTAGCCCAACAAAATTCTGTCTGAACTGACTGTAGCCTAACAAAACCCTNGTAGCCTAACAAAACCCTGTCTGAACCGACTGTAGCCCAACAAACTTCTGTCTGAACTTGAGCGTAGTGAATGTTGCATAGTCTCTTTCACTCTTCTATCCGACAGTGAGAGCTGTTTACTGTGGCAGCCGTTTACTCTGTTCCTATATTCAGACTTCCAATGCAAAGAGTCAACAGATGCCGGAGGAATCCTCTTCAGAGAAGACTCCTTTAGCTTAAATGCTTGTCTCATAATTCACTCAAGTTATCAGAAACTGGTTATACTAGTCTCAGGGCTCCTGTGAAAAAGTCTGGCTTAACGAGAGGCGGGACACGCCACCTTAAACACAAACATTACTTTTCTGTGTGTATTTGCTAACGGGACTCTGGGAACAGTATTACATTTCATGTGAAACAGCCTTGGGGGAGTGAAACTACAGCATTCTTCACCTGTTAACTGACCTATCCATGAGTGCTGTGCGATACATCATGTACATTGGCATAGCATGACAGAGATCCATGTCCTAAATAGTTTTACTAATATACTTGACAGATAATTCAATACACTGAGTCTGTTCTACAGTTTCTCATTAGGTTGAATGTATAACTCTAAGCTCTAAATGTAGGTATTGTGATATACACTGAGTCTGTTCTACAGTTTCTCATTAGGTTGGATTTATAACTGGTTCTAAATGTAGGTATTGTGATATAAACTGTTTTTTCTGTAGCTGGCAATTCGGATGTGAATCACATCCGAGTCAACGTTATGACGGCTTTGGCTGGCTATTATTATCAGCGGTACGTCACACTGTTAGCTGTATTATTAGTGAACTTGGGCCAGGAGTTCCAGCATGTTTCATCATCCGTGTTTCATTGTTCTAGCCTCTGTGGAATGTTTTCACTCCACGCTGGAATTGAATGTTTACTTAAACAGCAGTGTTTGGTGCCTGAGGCGTATCTACAGGTCCAGAAGCTCCAATCCAATTTCTCTGAGAGGATCCCGGCACCACGGCACTATTAATTAAATCTGCTACAATAGGAAGCATCGTAGCGCTCCGTGTGCCGGGAATTTATCTGCCTGAAACATCAGGTGTAGTCCATAACCGGCGCTTTGTGTGCCGTTCTTTACGCGGTCAGAGCCATTACAGCCTGGTTGATTTGCGGAGAATGGAAGGCTTTTGTTTCCGGAGGAAGAAAAGACGGCTAATTCGAGATACGTACGTCAGGACGCAGAATGTTGCGGAGACACAAAAGGTTCCTTGTAAAAAGCCCTAACTGCAGACTTTCCCTCTCCTGCCTCTGCCGTGCCGACGAGCAGATATGGCATCACCAAAGCACGGCGCACCGCGCTGCTTTCATCTCGCTGCATACCTTCACTCAGATGTCCTGTTCAAATTTTCAACATGGCCCCCAAGGATCTTTCTAGTATGACGGACGTTCGGCATTCAAAAGCAGCAGAAAGACAAATCAACAATGGGACGGAA
This sequence comes from Semaprochilodus insignis, assembly GCA_034552555.1. Lineage (NCBI taxonomy): Eukaryota > Metazoa > Chordata > Actinopteri > Characiformes > Prochilodontidae > Semaprochilodus > Semaprochilodus insignis. The sequence goes on along the minus strand of CM067479.1, from coordinate 9,935,195 downwards.
ATGATTGACAGAGAAAGATAAATCAAACCTAAAGACCAAATGATTTAACCCACCCAGTTCCTTTGGACACAGTTGGCCTGCCATACATGCTATTACAGACAATACAGAGCATCATATCGCCCCCTACACTTCATGTAGTGTATTACAGTGTGTCAGAATGACCGTGTGGATCATATGAACATTATAGACACTTTTTAAATGAACAATAGAAGTCATATCGCCCCCTTACACTTCCTGTAGTGTATTACAGTCTGTCAGAATGACCGTGTGGGTCATATCGCCCCCTACACTTCCTGTAGTGTATTACAGTCTGTCAGAATGACCGTGTGGGTCATATGAACATTATAGAGCACTTTTTAAATGAACAATAGAAGTCATATCGCCCCCTACACTTCCTGTAGTGTATTACAGTCTGTCAGAATGACCGTGTGGATCATATCGCCCCCTACACTTCCTGTAGTATATTACAGTCTGTCAGAATGACCATGTGGGTCATATCGCCCCCTACACTTCCTGTAGTGTATTACAGTCTGTCAGAGTGACCGTGTGGATCATATGAACATTATAGACACTTTTTAAATGAACAATAGAAGTCATATCGCCCCCTACACTTCCTGTAGTGTATTACAGTCTGTCAGAATGACCGTGTGGGTCATATGAACATTATAGAGCAGCATATACGGACTTTGGTAGCAAATGTTGACCCTTCTTTGCCTCTGTTTTGTTGCCCTACGTGTCTCCACCCATAGTGGGGAGGTGGTTGTGATGATGTGTATTTGAAACCACGCTAAAATCACAGTGTGTATTCCTGTTGGGAACTGGCCAAGGCGGAATGTTTAAAGTGCTCAAGTTCAGTGTTTAAAGTTCATTGCCAGCTAGAGCTGTTTGTTCATTAACGTGGCAGTGAACTCTCGGCTCGCATCACATGGTACTGGATGTTGGTATGTTTATGAGTACGGGCAAACGAGGACACTATCTGGCTGATACCCAATATCGGCTCTGATGGATTCCTAATCTGTAGTTTATGTTTATGTTTTGGTTTTGAGGTTCCCGGTGTTGACATACCTCCTGAAGACTGACCCATCACCTGAATGCACACCTGCTATTAGACCAGGTGTGCCTGCTCATGGTTTTGGACTGATCATTGCCAACTCAGACAGCCAGTTATAACCAGATATATATCCAGTTATAATATATAACCGTAATATACAACCGGAAATGTTGAATTTATATCTATACCAGGCACACCCACAAACTCTGAACATGCATGAAGTGCGCCTTGGAAGCTGATCTGATCTCCCTGCTGTCTAGACACCTGCGAGGTTCGAGCACAATAACATGGTGATATGATCAGAATCAGTCATCGGGTCACATCTCCACAGTCCTGCTGCACGTTCAACCAAACCACAGGTTGATCTGAGACCAGACAGAAGCTCAGACACGACGGATCTGGTCATCAGATTGTGACTAAACAATGAGCAGGACACATCTGTGTCCACTGGAGCTCAGGGGAAAGCCCAGGTGCGGAACTGGGACGTGTGGAGTATTTTTTGAGTGCTGTTGGAGAGCTCAAGGCCAAAGGAGGTCAGAACACAACAATGCGGCAGGACAAACGACTGTGGAAATGATTAACACGCAGGCGGTCACAGTGAGGGTCAGACGGAGCGCTCCTCACGGCCGGCGTGGAGGAAACAGTCTGAGAGAACAGCGTAACTGTAGAGGTAAGAAGATCAAACAGAAAGCTCTTACAGGGCTCTCCTACAGGAAACGCAGACCGTTCTCCAGCTCTAATCCACTTAATCTAGACCATACACAGACCAGCAGGAGTTACGACACAACAGTTTCACCCTGAACAGAGAACCGCATGTGGAAATAAGCATCGAGGAGCAGCTGTACAGTTACAGTTCAGGAGGAATCCAGCAATGTAGCAATCGTGGGCTGATGTCTGATATATTACAACCGTCAGGACTGAAACTTGCTGGGTAGGTTTGACATCGTGAGACATGCGAATGATTCCAAGCTCAGCCACTCATGTGAAGCAAGGACAGGCCTTATCGCTGTACCTGACTGACCCAACAGCCACGATTGCAGACAATCAGCGAGCAGCGATGTCATCCTGTTAGTGCAGCACCATTGGCAGACGGCTGCACCACGCACACAGACCGTTACGACGACTGTCCTTAACACCACATCAACGTCACCAAAGACTGCAATGGTGTCGTGCCAGACTGTCATGGAGTGACTCAGAATGGCAGCGGGTCATCTTCAGTGACGAGTCCCGCTTTTGTCTTGGTGGAGACGACCAACGAATCCATGTGTGGAGGCACCGTGGTCAGCACCAAGATAAACGGTTTGTTGTCACACGCCACACGTCCAGAAGACCTGGTGTCACTCTACCTCCACCCCTACCACACCATCTGCAGGAACTGTGTGAGAATGTTCAAGCTGCATGGGATGGATTATCACAGGACACCATTAGGAACCTCTACACCTCCATGCCGAGACGTCTGGCGTGTTGGGTTAGCAAACATGGCGGCCCGACGCCATACTGAGAGACACTACTTCTGTATGTGTAGCTCAATAAATATTGATCATATCAGTCTAAATTTATCATAATTTATTGTTCCTGGTAACCTTTATCTTCCTTCCCAACAGCACTGCAGTCCCACACCTCCTTCTGGGTGCAGCTGTTCTTTTGATGAGGGTATATATATGTATATATAGTGTATGTTATTATAGCGCGTCATAGATGTTGTTATTGATAATGGTTTTGGTTACTTGGCAACTTTTCTGTCTGTTAATCTATTACAAGCAGATTTACGCTCTCTTACCAGCCGTGAGGGAGTTTGATTGTACAGATAAGACGAAGTTAATGTGGGTGTAATCTGCAGGTTTGACCTCAGGCAGGGAGCTGTGATGAATCATAGCCGTCGTGTCCTCATATTGTTCGGCTGCCAGACTGCTCTATTACAGATCAATAAAGTGTAACTCCTTCAGTTCAGTGCTGCTGTTCGTCAGCTGTAATCTCTGATTTACATTCCTGCAGGTTATTAACCTCAAGCTAACGTGCTCCAGAGTTCACTGACACCGAGCACTCCTGAACGCATGAACCTCCATGAGCTCCAACATGCCCAGCTCTGGAGCCCGTTCAGCCGCGGTTTCGCAACACCGGTCAGCTTATCTGCCTTCATGTGACCAAAACAGGTTCTCACTGGACTGCCGCGCAGCTGCGTACCAAAAGTATGCTAACAAGATCACGAACTGATATGAAACGCCACAGCCCTCTTTCACTGTACGCTCTCCAGCAGAGCGGCTAAACCCCCCATGACATCCCCAGAACAGCTTACAGAGATACACAGAACATCATTCCATACATATACCACCATCGGACGATATTTACTTAATGAGGTTAATGTACCATCAAGCTAGTGCTAATACAATTTATGAATTACCATTAAAATATGCAATGATTCCATTAAGTTAGTAATAACAATAAAAAAGTAATTAAGCAAAGTTAACGAATTAGCATTAATAAAGTTAATGAACCCATCACATTAGTGCTAATAAAGTTTATGAATTAGGATTAATATATGTTATGATTCCATTGAGTTAGCATGAATAAAGTTATTGAATTAGCTTTAATAAAGTTAATGAACCCACCAAGGTAGTCTTAATAAAATTAATGAACCCATTAAGTTAGTGCTAATAAAGTTAATGAACTAACATTAATAAAGTTAAAATGAATGAGGATTAATATATGTAATGATTCCAAGTTACTGAACTTATTAAGCTTGTAATAATAAATACATTAGCATTAATAAAGTTAATGATGCCATTAAGTTAGCATTAACAAAATAAAATTATTATTATTAATGTAGTTTATGAACCCATTAAGTTAGCATAAATTAAGTTAATAAATTAGCATTAATATATGTAATAATCCCATCAAGGTAGCATTACTAAAGTTAATAGATTGGCATCAATAAAGTTGTTGTTCCCCTTATGTTTGCATTGATAAAGTTATTTATCTAGTTATATCAGCACTAAGAAAGTTTCTGAATGAGCATTAATAAACAGGCTTATATAAAGTGAAGTTGGCATTACTGAAGTTCGTAAAAGTAGCAAGTTGAAAAATGATTAAGGATGCCATTCATCTACCACTGATAAAATGAATGATCTCGCTCACTCAGCATTAATAAAGTTAGTAAATTGGCATATTAAGAATCTGTAAAATGCTAAAAGTTAGCATTAATAAACTATAATAAAAATGTTTGCAAAGCTACATATCAGATCAGAGAGGTAATCATTTCACATAGTCTCATGTGAATATGTGGCCGGACAGTGTTTCGTTATACTGTGTAACCCTGTATTGGTATAATGACAATAAAGTTGAGTTGAGTTGAGTTGAGTTGAGTTGAGTTGAGTTGTTGAGTTGAGTTGAGTTGAATTGAATTGAACTGAATGACTGTTTGTGGTCTGAGTGGTGAACGGGGAGCTCTGCACGTTTCTCCCTGTGTCATGATGAGTCACATCAAAAAGTGGAAGTGGAAACATTAAACGCCAATAAAAAACTAATCACTGAGAATCAATACACAAGATTCCAACACCCAAAACCCAACACAGAAGATCCACCAGAGCTCGTCCGTCACTGAATGCACAACAGCCTTGTTTTATATATATATACATACACACACACACACACACACATATATAAGTAGTAATATATATATATATACAGCTCTGGAAATAAATAAGAGCCCACTCCAGTTCCTTCTTAAATCAGCATCTACACATGTACAGCAGGTTCTTAGTGAGGAACAGAAGGTTGGGTTCTAGCTTTACTGGCAGATACAGTGAGCATCTGGTTCATAAGAACAAGGTCAAGCAGCAAACACACAGGACAACACAGCTACAGACTGGCAGAGCGCAACAACCACTCTCTACTGACCGTGATGAGCGCCACCTCATTCCAATGTCCCTTAACCACCGTATGATGACCTCAAGTGACCTACAGAAAGACTGGCGAGCGGTGGCTGGGGTGAAATGCACAGAGAGCATGGTTCAAAAAACAGGCTTCTGGAGGCGTCATTAGTATAGAATAAAACAGAACTGCTCATTTTGGTCCAACACAAACCCAGAACATGTACAACTAGAGGAACTGATCGTTTTTAGGGGGCATCTTAAATTTTTCCAGATAAGAACCAGGGATCACCATGTCTACCACACATCTACTACTATCTAAACCACCAGTTAACCTACACGTGTCTTCTGAGTGCTTATATGGAATGTTGATGATGAGAAAATCTGGAAAACCTGGAAATAATAAGTTTTCTTTGGAGGACTATTTTTTTTTGCCTTACAACACCCTCTTGCAGCATGTATCCCTCCACCATGATTGGATTTTAAGATCCAAACCATCATTAAACAACGTCTCAGACATCAGGCAGCGTATTCATAACCATCTCATGTAGTAACTCTCTGTGAGGGAGCTTTTAGAGGTGGACATCTGGTTCCATTCACCACCACTTAAAAATTCTACCTTGGTTAGTTTCTCTAGAATGGAGCGTTTCACATCAACCACTCTGAGTGAGTTTGTTTATATCTTAACCACTTAATTACGCAGGGATTCTGAAACATCTGTGAAGTTCCCCTTTAATACTGAGCGTTCAGTAATTATAATATCTCTTCAGAATATGAATTTGAATGTGCGTTTAACACAGAAGCGTGTGGGAGATGTGCGGCAAAAAAGCCTGTTTTCAATTCACTGTTTCTGTGATGTCACAAAAACTAACGCCCTCACATATGACTCACTGAGTTTCTCTAGAGCGGAGCATTTCACACCAAACCACTCTGAACTCCTGGTTCTTATCAATCTCACCTTCCAGCATGACCTCTCGGCCAGCCCTCTTCAGCCCCTGCACGGCCTCGTCGTGCGTGGCGTCCCGCAGGTTCACGCCGTTCACCGACAGGATGGCGTCTCCCACGTAGAGCGCCTGGGTCTGATCGGCCGCCAGACCCTTGAAGATTTTACTGATGAGGATCGGCATCTTGTTCTCCTTCCCTCCTTTGATGCTGATGCCGAGCCCGCCGATGTCCTGCTTCACCACCTTCACGCATCGCTTCCGGTTAGCGATGGTCTCCGGGACCCGCTCCTCCGAGTCCGAGAACTGGGAAAAGACCAGAACACCAGGTTCATTATCAGCACCACACCAAATAACACAGGATACCTCACAGATACCTGCACAGGAAGGGGTGGACGACACGACCGTATGAGTTACCGTGGGAATGGTCAGCACTGGGCATGACCGCACGACAAAGACAGCACTTGTCCCATTTAACTGGGACCAATAATAAATGTCAGCATATTAAAGGGCCCATATGCTACACTTTTCCTGTTTTATTCCTACCCTGAGCTCCAAATACATGCCGTGCCTTTGAAATATGCAAATGAGCTCTGCTCTGATTCGCCTGTCCTGTATTATGCCAAATTCAACAAGCAGTCTGGGTGGAAAAACACTCCTAATGACTTAGGGGCTAAACTCCGGTAGGACGAATGGGTGGCTATAAATGAAGGCGCTGGTTTTTGTGACATCACAGAAACAGCGAGGCTGTCTCCCCCACGCTTCTGCTTTGTTCAGATTCATATTCAAATGAGACAGTATAATCCATACCAGTAAACTAAAATACTCAGTATTAAAGGGGAACGTCACTAATGTTTCAAATTTCATGCATAATTACGTGGTTAGGATATACACAGACTCACTCAGAGTGGTTGATGGGAAATGGTCCATTCTAGAGAAACTAACCAAGCCAGAATTGTTTACAGTGGGGGTGAATGGAACCAGACGTCCACCTCTAAAAGCTCCCTGACAGGAAGTTAGTATGTGAAACGGTTACGAATACGCTGCCTGACGTCTGAGACGCTGTTTATGATAGTTTCCAGAAGGTTTTGGCTTTCAATTCCATACATGGTGGAGGGATACATGCTGCAGGAATGTGTTGTGAGGCAAAAAGTAGTCTTCATAGAAAACGTATTATTTCAAGATTCTCCACTATTTTCCCATCATCAACATTCCATATACAACTCAGAAGACACGTGTAGGTTCACTGGTGGTTTAGATAGTAGTAGATGTGTGTGGCACCTGGTTCCCATCACCACCACTGTAAAGAACATCGGAACCATTCCACACCAAACCCACTCCGTTTACATACCTAACACTGAATTATGGGGGAATTTTGGAAAACTAGTTGGACTTGCCCTTCTCCACACTTCTATCTCAATATCGATTCCCAGAACCATCGATCGGCCCACCCCTACCGTGAACGCGCCGCGCGCTCCACCGTCCGCCTCGCCGTTCACATGCTCGTGCCCCTGCGCGTGCCCGTTCTCCTCGCAACTCAGGATCAGCGCCTCCTCGCTCAGACTCGCCAGCACGCGGTGCCACTGCTCCCGCACGAGCACCTCCACAAAGCCGCTCTTGTGCGCGCGCTGAGCGGGACCCGCCGACGCTACCGCCATGCTGGAGTCATCCTGACACGCGCTTCCGTCGGAGTTATTGATTAAAGGCGCGCGCAACTCCCTCCAACTCCGCCGAGCTGTTCCTCAAACTTTCAACAGCAGCTCGAGAGACTATGACCCCGCTCTGCTCTCACAGCTCCTCCGCCGCCAGCGCGCGCTGCTCCACCCGCCCGCTTTCTGACAGGCCCCGCCCCCCGCGCTCTGATTGGATGAAAGTTTATAAGTGGATGCTGTTTTCCTCGCACGCTTTAGAAAGCCCCGCCCCTTGTGCTCTGATTGGATGGAGGTTTATGCGTTTTTTTCCCGCCCGTTTGTGACAAACCCCGCCCCCAGGCGCTCGGATTGGGTAGGAAAAGCTACTGTCGCGCAGTAGGTGATGAATACTAGCCAATCTGAGCGCAGGAGGGCGGAGCCTTTACTTAAAACGGGTGTGGAGGGAAACACAACATAAACTCGCAGAGCAGGAGGGCGGGACACTGCTAACCAATGAACTATCCAGCCAATGAATCGTGTTATAGTAGTAGGTGAATTATCTAATAGTTGATCCCTAATAATACAGCTCTGGTTTTATCACAAGTCAGAGTCATTTTCATAACTATACCACAAAATTATTAACAGTGTAATAACTAGGAGGACTGAAACATACACTAAATCTAATAATAATAAAAACAATAATAATAATAATTAATAATGAGATGTACAGAACATGTGAAGAGAGCTAAAGAGACATTACGCCTGTAAGTTATAGAGAAAGATGATTCAGCAGAAAAGACAAATAACACTGAAGAAGAAAACAGGAAACTATAACACATAATACAGAGGAAGTGCACATCAGCTCAGCTCTACTACAGCTGGACGGACAGACAGACAGACAGACAGACACATATAGACAGACAGATAGACAGACACATATAGACAGACAGACAGATAGACAGACACACAGAAAGACACAAACACAGACAGATACAGACAGACAGACAGACAGATAAAAACAGACAGATAGACAGGCAGATAGATATAGACGACTGGACAGACAGACAAACAGAAAGACAGATAGACAGACAGACAAACGGACAGACAAACAGACAAACAGGCAAACAAACACACAGACAGGTAAGCAGGGAGGCAGATAGACAGACAGACAGGCAGACAGACAGGCAGACATAATAGCCCTTGTTATGTAGCAACGTTTATTTCCACATGATCATTTTCTGACTTCAGAATAAACCAGTACAAGATATGTAAATGAGCTCTGGTCTGATTGGCTGCCCTGTGTTGCAGCACATGGAAACACTCGTTGTAACTTCAGTGTGAATGGGGGGGCTAAGCTGCTGTAGACTACCTACATGGATAGATGTAAGTGTGTTGGCTTTCGTGTCATCAACATGGGCCATACTGGCAGTTCAGTGTCCCTGTATGGACTGTATGGACCAGGGAGCCAGAAGCTTTGATTCTCCAGGGCATGGGCTCTTTATCCTGGGCATGAACCTTTCTGCACACTGTGAGTGGCTTTATACAGTTTACTCTGTGGGTGTGGAAGCATACACTCAGCTATTTTCAGAGGGTCTGTGTGCTTTCGGGTGTCGAGTGAGTTTTTAGACTAAGACTGAGTAAAGCCTCTTTCATTTCTGACCTCCGAGCTTGCAAGAGTTCTTTCACTAAACACTCTGAAAAACAGATATACATATATACGCTCGTCATTAACAGAACAGCTGCACCAGAAGGACGCGTGGGACTGCAGTGCTATTGGGAAGGAAGATAAAGTTTATCAGGAACAATAAATGATGATAAATTTAGACTGATATGATCAATATTTATTGAGCTACACATACAGAAGTAGTGTCTCTCAGTATGGCGTCGGGCTGCCATGTTTGCTAATGCAACATGCCAGACGTCTCGGCATGGAGCTGTAGAGGTATCTAATGATGTCCTGTCTGTGTGCATGTAGTCCTGCATGGTGAAGCCGTCTGCCAGTGGTGCTGGCACTAACAGGATGACTCATGGAGGACATCACTGCTCGCTGGATGTCTTCAGTCGTGGCTGATGGGTCAATCAGTTACAGAGATAAGGCCCGTCCTTGCTTACGTCAGTTTCAGGTGTGAAACTTAAATCATTCGCATGTCTCATGATGTCAAACCTACACACCAAGTTTCATTCATGTGGCCTGATTCTGCTATATCATACATACTATACTAATGAAAGGACTTTTAAGGATTTTTAACGGTGTTGAGATGTGAGTCATTCAGAGTGGGTTTGGTGTGAAATGGTTGATTGTAGTGGCTCAGATGTTCTTTACAGTGGTGGTGGTGATGGGAACCAGGGTTCACTATGTCTACAACACACATATAGCCATTGCACATACTATCAAACCCACCACTGAACCTACATGTGTCTACTGAGTGTTTATATGGAATGATGATGATACAATAGTATCACAATAGTAGAAAACCTGAAAATAATAAGCTTTCCATGGGGACTATTTTTTTGCCTCACCACGTCCTGCAGCATGTATCCCTCCACCATTATTAGATTTTAAGGCCAAAATTACAATAAAACAGCATCTCAGACATCAAGCAGTGTATTCATAGCCATTTCACGTAATAATATTCAGCGAGGGAGCTTTTAGAGGTCTGGTTCCATTCACCACCATTGTGAGCAGTTCAGCAGCTCAGCAGTTCAGGCCAAGCCGCTTTGTAGTAGGATACGTGAAGTGATGTTAGGTGATGGATGGTAAATCAAACAGCCCTGAATCTGAATCACTGCCCTGAACCATTTGCAGTTTCTGGCTCCATCTAGTGGTTGCTGTGCATAATGCATCCACCTGCAAATGCAATCCCATATACAGGACTGTAAAAGAACCACCCTGTTAAGGACTGTATGCATACATAGGAACAGCTGCATCTTTATCTGATCCAGCAACAGGATAGGTACAAAAGCTGCAATGTCAGGATTGAAACTGCATCAATTTCTCCAGAAAGACTCCCAAAATGAGCCTTTCCCGGCCCTAACGAGACAAGCCATTATTTTTCCTTTACCGTGCAAATGAGGTCATAGCAACACTAATGATCTTGGCTGTGCTAATAGCCTTCAAAGCGCCCAAACAAATAAGTGTGGATTTAATGAACTCAGCATTTCTTGATTGGGAGCTGGAATAAAGAACAGGACTTCAGAGCTTCGTTTGGTGTGGATTAGCTGTGGGGACGGTGTGATTTATCGCTGAGAGCCGAGGGGCTTGTACAGGGACAGAACACTCAGGCAGGGTTGCCAGATTCGGTAGTTTTCCACCGGCTTTTGATTAAACTGTGTGGGAAAAATGTGCCTTGGCATGCAGACAAATCTTGGGCCGGCCTTGTTCGATATTAGGTTAGTAAATCCATGAAAGATGTCCCAAAGCTACTTTAAGGGTCTCCCGACATGTCCCAGCCCGACATAGCTGGTTTAAGCTCCATTGAAAAACAGTGACCAATAGAGCGGGATGCTCTGGAGTAGCCATGGATGAGCCTAAGGTCACCATGCCCAATGCCAAGCGTAGGCTATGGCAATATAAAGCCCCCATCTATCTGTTTATCCGGCTATCTACCTGTACTTAAATCCTGCATGTCATGGAAAACCAAAGTTTTCCTGCGCCCAACTTTCTTCTTTGATATAGAATCCAACCTTTGCTTACGTTTCAAAATCTATTGTTCACTCCTCAGTACATACACTCAACATCAAACGAATAGCTACACAAATAGCCGTACCCAGAAAGAATCACCCGGCAGGAATGAAACTTGGTGGATAGGTTTGACATTGTGAGACACATGAATGATTCAACTTTCATTCAAGGCCTTATCTCTGTACCTGACTGACCCAACAGCCATGATTGACATCCATCAAGCAGTGCTGCCCTCCATAAGTCATCCTGTTATTGCCAGCACCATTGGCAGTCGGCTGCATCACGCAGGACTACATGCACACAGACCGCTACGATGACTGTCCTTAACACCACGTCAACATCACCAAAGACTGCAATGTTCTCGTGCCAGACTGTCATGGAGTGACTCAGAATGGCAGCGGGTCATCTTCAGTGACGAGTCCCGCTTTTGTCTTGGTGGAGATGACCAACGAATCCGTGTGTGGAGTCACCGTGGTCAGCACCAAGATGAACTGTTTGCTGTCACGTGTCACACATCCAGAAGGCCTGGTGTCACACCACCTCCACCCCTACCGCACAATCTGCAGGAACTGCGTGAGGATATTCAAGCTGCATGAATAGTATGGGGACTGCTAGGGGGAGCACCGCCTCCCAGACATGGCCATGCAGAAAAGGGTCACAGGAGGCGTGCGCCCTCCATAAGGGACTGTTTATTGATGTTCTTTGTGTTGTTGTTTCAAGTGTGGGTTATCTGTTTAATGTGTTTTGCTTTGTCTGGGTTGAGTGGTTTTGTATTTTTGTATTTGGGGACGGTCACCATGGAATGCGTGCCTGTGGCTTGTGACGACGTCCCCCTTTTGTTTTTGGTGTGGTTGAATAAAGAGCACTTGCTTGTAGCAGAAATATGGCTTCCCCTGTTTTATTGTCTTCCATATGCTATGTTTGGTGTCAGAAGTGGGATCATGCCACCCTGTGACAAGTGGTGGAGTAGCAGTTAAACGAACTTACAGACAGGTGGTGGAGAAGAGAGACCAGCTGATGAAGGAAGACGGCGGCTGAGAAAGTGACTGGTGAAGGCGACACGGCATGGCCAACAGCAGAGTGGCGTCAGTGTGAAACTGTCAAAAGGAAACACCGCAGAGCGGTAGTGGCCAGCGGCATCCAACTGGGGCGCAGCAAATGCTTAACTGTGGAAGGAGCCTGGGAGCCATACACAGCACAGCCATAGATGGTCCAGACAGCTGGAATGTTACCACCATCCTGCATGACTTTGCTATGGGTGGGCGAGTCAACATGAGCAGGTGGGCGAGTCAACATGGGCAGGTGGGCGGGTTGCCTCCACATGCACAAAGACCGCTACGATGACTGTCCTTAACACCACGTCAACATCACCAAAGACTGCAATGGTGTCTTGCCAGACTGTCATGGAGTGACTCAGAATGGCAGCGGGTCATCTTCAGTGACAAGTCCCGCTTTTGTCTTGGTGGAGATGACCAACGTTGCCTCCACATGTCCGGTCAGTATTCTGTGTTTAGACTTTCTGGCACTGAGGGCTGTGCTGAGTCTGGAGTGGAGGCAAGGAGACTGGTGGCGGAGTTGAGGCTCCCTGGCAGTGAGGTCTTTGTCCCCCATGAGGGAAACTTTTGGAAGCTGAGCACGCAATGGTAGAGCCTTGGGCTTGAACTCCATGGGTGGGGCATGGTGTTAAGTCAAGGGAACCATGGTTTTCATGGTTGAACCTTCTGGCACTAGAGGAGTTGCGCATGGCGTAAGAGCAGTTTTAGAGTCTTTGGTCAGATGCCTGAGGGTCACGGGTGGTGCACACAAGCAGTACGTTCACCGAGGTCTACAGCACAGCGAGGGGTGATATCCATATCATTACACCGGCTCATGGAAATGTGTTCCATTTCCCAGCGGGACGAGGAAGCAGAGCGGGCATTTGCTGCCCTCTATACCCGACAGTTTAAAGCACCATCTTGGACACAGATGCTAGGGACAAGGGCCTCTCACGAGTGCATGTACGCACTGGGAGCGTCATTGCGTATTACAGCCAGCGGCTGAGCAAGCAAGAGCACAGTCACCGCGAAGGGAATTGCCACGACGAGGCTCACTGTCTCCATGCATGCCTGGCCATGGCCACACCAAAAGGCTCATGGGAGGCATGTGCCCCGTTAAAAGGGGCTGGATATTGTTGTTCTGGGTGTTGTCGTTAGCTTAATGTGTGTCTTATGTGTTTCATCTGTTTTGTTGTGTCAGTCTCGGGTGGGTTTGTGTTTGGAAGTGATCTCCATGGAGTGGGAGCCTATGGCTCATGGTGACCTTCCCCCATGTTGTTTCTGCTGATGTTATGTGCCATTTCTGCTGTGGTTCAATAAAGAGCACTTCATTTTTCCACTGTCTGATGCTGCAATATTATAACTGGGCTAGAAGTGAAAACACAATGTTTTATTAGACAGGCCTACACCCAGAGCTTTTATAATGCTGTGACCTCAGAATGACCCTAATACGCGTTAAAGGGGTCCTGTAATTTCAGTGTTTCGGTTTTCTCTGCATGAGAAGTGAGTTGAAGTGAGTTTAAACACGGCAGCACCTCAGAGAGAGAGAGAGAGAGAGAGAGAGAGAGAGCGGTAACATGTATGTTTTTCTTTCCTCTGAATGATTGAATTGAGTTTAAACAGTCCTGCACTTCTGTGTTCTCCCTGAGCACAGAGGTAGAGGGGTGCAGGAGTAGTACACCTATAGTATATATACAACTGCACCCAGAAGGAATCATCTGACAGGAATGAAACCTGGTGGGTGGGTTTGACATCATGAGACATGCGAATGATTCAAGTTTCTTGGACGCGCATGTGACATAAGCAAGGACAGGCCTCGTCGTCGAACCTGACCGACCCAACAGCCACGATTGTGGGCATTCAGTGAGCAGTGATGCCCTTAACACCACGTCAACATCACCAAAGACTGCAATGGTGTCGTGCCAGACTGTCATGGAGTGGGAGGGTCATCTTCAGTGACGAGTCCTGCTTTTGTCTTGGTGTAGACGACCAACGAATCCGTGTGTGGAGGCACCGTGGTCAGCACCAAGATGAACGGTTTGTTGTCTGGGAAGTGAGGAGACCAATTCCTGGAGTTTTGGGGGAGTCTGACGTAGGATTCTAGTCCTGAGTCGTCTTTGCCAGATTTTTGGTCTCATGACACGCCAGATGTTTCCTGTTGGTGAAAGGTCTGGACTGCAGGCAGGCCAGTTCAGCACTCGGACTCTTCTTCTGCGGATCCATACTGTTGTGATGGATGCGGTATGTGGTTTAACACTAAGATGAAGCCCTTCCCTGGAAGAGACGTGGTCTGGATGGAAGCATATGTTATTCTAAATCCTCTATATACTGTTCAGCATTGATAGAGTCTTTCCAGATGTGTGAGCTGCCCACGCCATAGGCACTAATGCAACCCCATACCATCAGAGATGCAGGCTTTTGAACTGTGTGCTGATAACAAGCTGGTCCCTCTCCTGAATCCGCAGGACTAGGTGTCTGTGGTTTCCAGAAAGAATGACCACAGAACAGTTTTCCATTTTGCCTCAGTCCATTTTAAAAGAGCTTGTACCTGCAGAGCTCCAGCGTGCTTACATCTTGCACTATGAGTGAAGCTGTGCTAACATTTAGGCCACAGTTTGGCCCAACATGTTTCCCCTGTTTGGATAACCTGGAACTCGTGCCTGACTGCAGGTATATTCCCCCACAGTACACAGTGATACAGGACATTTAGCCCAGCCTGCTGTCCAGATCCAGATCCATCCTACTGTAGACCCGAAGCCCTGCTGGTAGAGGAGAACCCTTTAAACAGCAGTGTAGCAGCTCAAAGAGGAATAAACTCTCTCACTTCTGTTCTCCACTCTTCTCTTCTCTTCTCTTCTCTTCTCTTCTCTTCTCTTCTCTTCTCTTCTCTTCTCTTCTCTTCTCT
>CM067479.1:9878573-9919582 GCA_034552555.1 Semaprochilodus insignis | reverse complement strand
AGGAACCTCATCGATTGAAATTGATGCACTTGAGTCAGACATCTCAGAAGCAGAAGACATGGCGCAATCAGACATTTCTAAAGAAGAGAAAAATAATGAATTATATTCTGTAGAGTGCTTGGTTACACCTGCTTTTTTTTCTCTTACCGTTATTCGAGAAAACCGTCAGCACCACATCGCCTTGTCCAACAAGATCGCTAAAAATTTCTGCATCGACTTCTGTTCCTGTTGCATCCTTGTATGCAACATCTGCATCAGGCGGCAGGCAAAACCTTTCAATGACTGTAAATAATATTAAAACAAAACTGAATGTCAGCACTGTTTCTTAACTCACAGCATGTTACTGTTCACAGTAAATACACAGCTGTTTAATCATTAAACAGACCTACTGCATTTTCCCATGAAAACCCAGTCCAAATTTTAAAGCTGACATTTGAAATCAAGAGTCTACAATATTAAGGAGCTTGCAAAATGAGGTTTAAAATGAATATGGGCATACTTTAAAACCTTTTTCCTAAACCAAGCTAAAGTAAAATAAAATAAACCTTTTCCATGGAATTGCAGAAAGTCAAACTGTCCTTCAACCTCGTCCAACTTCACATACTTCTGCTGCTGGTTGTACTTCACCTGCAGCAGCATTTTTACTGAAACATGCAAGACAGTTTGGACAAGTTAGATAACATTTAAGCAGTAGTGTGTGGCTCTAGGTAAAATATTTACAGTATAATAAGGTATTAAGATTACTGACAGTTTCGGTACATATTAAGGTGAACTGTATTCATGTATTTTACTTTTTAAATTAAAACATTTTGGATGCTTAAATAAACCTTTGTGTGGACTAACAGTGGTGTTAGCCTGGATACCCCTTCATTTTTAATATGAATTATATTTAATGACTAAAGAAAATCAAATATATTTTTAACGTGCAAAATAGGAAAAACAGAAATGAACAGGATGAAGACTGATGTCAGTATTGCTTTCTAACCCCAGCCGAACATCTCTGCTTGTAGGCCAGAACCGCAGTGTTGGCTAAAGCAGCTATCTTGCTCTAACAACTTGTTCAACCCATTGAGTGGTCCTACCGATCACGACCTCAGTGTTCTTAGCGTTTTATTGTTTTTCAGTACAGTATTAGCTGAATAATACTACATACCTCCTAATAAATTTGTTTAGGCCTAAAAAAATCACAATTAGTATTTTAATGCTGGTAACATTTTCAGAAAAGGACGTTTGTGAGCTTCTTGTTCGTTTTTCCTCCGTTCCACCTTAAACGGGTGTTATAAGAACTATCCGTTTAAGGTGGAATGGGAGAATTAGAACCTGACGGTTTCGTATAAAAATTAATTTCAGGCTTAGTGTTAGGGCTGGTAATATTTTCTATCAAACAATTATGAAATGAAAATTTAATTGTCATTCGCGTCGAAGCTGAAGACGGTACCTACTGGTTAGCTAGCTAGCTACCACAGACTGCAAACTTAGCAAGACAGCAAATCGCCTCAACACATTTGCTGTTCAGTCCTGGTGACAAGGCTTTGTAAAGTGTATATTCCCTGTAGTTATGTCATTGCACATCAGTTACAGTATTTCACAACATCAAATTCATACTGTTTGTAGTAATACTGAATAAATTACACGTACCGTGTAAACTGCATGCGAGGAGAAAAATGGCGCCGACGAGTCTTCTTGTCCTCAACCGATAAAGTGAAATACGTAGAGAAGCGTGGGCGGAGCTTAATTACATCTCTGCGGAGTTAGGCCCTGCAGTCATTTAGCTGGGTTAACACTGGGCTGATGAATTCTGTCAAATAACTCCTACACTGAACACCATTTACACCTGAATGTGTTAAAATGACTCTTTGGGAGTGAAAATCAACTCTGAAATGTTTAACTCCGAAAAATCAACACTCCAGTTTTTGCTGTGTATATACATGCATATAAACATTTATATATATTTATATATATGTATATAATGTATATATATTTTATATGTATATACACACACACACACACATATATATATATATATATATATATATATTATTATTTTTTTTTTCTTCATTTTGTACATGAACTATCGCTGTACATCTGTCTAATGTCTGTCCACTCTTGCTCCCAAAGAAGTGATCACTTAGAGTCTTGCTCTTGCTGCTGGCTGCATTTGCAGCGTAATAGTGTTTAATGTGAATACAGAAGGCAGATGAGTTCTGTAAGAGTTGTGCTGTTTGTCAACTCCTAATCCTTTCAGCTCAATATTTAAAGCATCTCGGATGAGGTCAAGACATTTTTCAAAGCGGCTGTAATGCACTTTGTGACGCGCAGTCTCGCTTCTCAGAAGGAGGCCCCTCTTTCATACGTCTTTAAGGTGGGCTCTGGCGACATTCAATGACCTCTGATGGTGCAGTAAGGGTGTAATTGAAGCAGCGGGGTGAGGCCTGAGAGTGCAGCTGTGAATCCCCACACGCTCACGGGGTGACCAGGGAATCACATAATTAAACCTCTCACCAAAGTGCAGGAGCGCGGGGAAATTAAGGACTTCAGTATGACCGGACTATCTGATACTGTCAAAGCTTTACGAGGGTTAAAGGGCCAATATCATGGAAAAAAAACAGATTTTCCTTTTTTGTTGTTTTTTTTAAAGTATATTATTAATATATGGTAGTAGCTAAACATTATTAACCCTTTAACGTCCTCACCAAGAAAAAAGAAACAGAATTTTTTTGGTTGTTTGCTTCTTTGTTTGGGGCAATAATAATAAAGCACATGGTCAGTTTTAATTACATTAGCTTAGCATAGACACCTTTAGCATAAAGAAGCTATTAGACCGTTTGGTAGCCCACTTATTCTACCATAGGTTGTATTTCCAGTCTATACGGTCCATATACAGAAACAGAGCTGCCAAAAATAGCCCATTCTGAAATGACTCTTTTTGTGATGTCATTTATTTATGCTGCGCTTTATTAATGTTTGTTGTCTGCCTATATAATACACCCGAAACTATTTGGTCCAACAGCGGCAAACGGTTAACAGGGTGACGACCTTTTTAAGCCCATGCATATGGTCGCTATATGCCAGTGTTCTACACCATTAGACTCTTCCACACTAACGTAAACAAGTAGCATAAGGGTGCACCGCTAACATTAGCATTGGCAAACCTATGCATATAGTAGTGTGGGTTTTTTTACATATTCTATGTGTTCCTAAAATTGACATATTGCTTATAGGATCGCAATATAGCAGTATATATTGAATTGCAACCCCTCAATTATGATATGTATCGTATCACCAGGTTCTTGTCAGTACAAAGCCCTAAGGTGTAGGCGATAGTGAATGCAGCCTGATAAAAGGGGGTCCCAGCTGTGACCCAGGAACCCAAATCCATCCAAATGTGCTCTGGTGGAAAAGTGGTTAAAGTTCTTGAGCTCCTAAAAAAGGAGGCCCTGATTTGTGAATAAAGCTCCTGCAGTAGAACAGGGCCTATAAATAACAGCAGCGCTGAATCCCTACTGCGCTCCGCTAGCCTTCACCGGCATCTGAAAAAGCACTTCACTCGCCGTCTGGCCGCTCAGCTTGGAGCCACACCGATCGTATCGTTCCAACATGTTTTCTTCATTCAGCAGAACAGGAGTGGAGTTATCTTCTAACTTCAGAGTGCAGCATGGGTGGGGTGGGGACCTTAAGCACAGTTCAGAGCACGCACTTGTAATGTGTAGCTGTCAAATCAAACCCTAGTTACTGTTTTGTTTGTTTGTTTGTTTGCATTTCATTTCAAGACAACACCCTAGCAACCACTTGCGTTATGATAGCAACCACCTGGGATACCAGAGCAACCAACTACTGCTGATTGCCGATGCTATCCAGATGAGAATGTGCAAGTGGGCCGCTGAGCGTTGTTGAGCTGTTCCTCTTTAAAGACAAAGCCTGACAGGACAGACATACTCACAATGACAATGTGTGCTGGATCAGGGGGGATTGAGGTTGGGAGATTAGGGGGTGAACGTGTGAGTGCCCAGATGGTCATCATGTGTATCAGTTGCTTCATGAGTTGGGCAGCTGACCCAGCTGACAGGTCCATCTTCAGACCACCCAGATTATGTACCTGCATACAAGATCTAACAAAGTTTTAGTCTCCTCAAGCAGATTTTAAATACACAGAGACTTTTATTTTGACAATAAACCGAGACTAATACTAGAAACAAATGAGGGAAAAAATTGAACCAAATCTGATATAAAACAAATGTTTTCATTTTTATTATTTTGAGATGATTATGTTGTTGACACTGTGCTAGATGAAAATTAGCTACTAAATAAATGTATAACCGATAACCAGAGAGAAATAAATCAATAAATTGGACTCCAAATTAAGAATTAATGAATTACTTAATTAACAAATTAATGATTGATTCATTTAGAAATTATTTTGTTAAACACATTTATTGGGCCACCCCAAAAAAACACCTGCCAAGTGGACTGCCAACTTTGCCTTTAGTGGGCCAACAGTGGCCTGCTATCCTGTCATAGGGAATTTGTAGGGGATGGGCGGTGTGTTGAGTTGTTCCCGCCCCACAGCAAGGTGAAAGCCACTCACATGGTAGAAATTTTGGGGTGACATCCGTTGAACTGTCCAGGCATATCAGCAACACTTGCAACATCAAGCAGCCACCTACAATAACATATGACCCTAGAAACCACCTAAGCTAGCCAGCACAACAACTGCCAAGCAACACGTTTGCAACCACCTGGGACAGCATAGCAACTGCCTGGCCACACCCTAGCAACCAAGCAATGGCTAATAAATAATGGGCCACACGGTCTGAAATGAGCTGGAGTAAGATCTTTTACTATCACTTTTACGCTGATATTATTGGTTCATATTACTGTGCCCCGCCCACAGGTGCACAGCGATGTCATTAGAAGATCAGTTTGTTGAAAGCGGGGCTTTACTGGAAGATTATAGAACAACAGGAAGTGTGTTTTCTAGGGGCAGTCATGGGTTAGGGAACCAGCCTTGTGAAAGGGAGCATGACTGGTTTGATTCCCTGAACCATCAGGACAAGTAAGGCACCTGACCCCCAACTGCTCCCCAGGCGCCGTGTATAGGGCTGCCCTCTGCTCTGGGCAGGCGTGCTCACTGCCCCTTAGCGTGTGTCGTCACTAGTGTATGTGTATGTGGGTGTTTCACTTCACGAATGGATTAAATGTGGAGGATAAATTCTGAATGTCCAAGAGCCATTTCAGAGGTTCTTCAGTTCTGCCAGAAACACTCAAAAGACAAAAGTGAAACTGTAATCCTTGATAAGGTGTACAACTTGAAGGAGAACCATTCTTAAGGTCTAAAGAGTCCTTGGGCTAGGCCTTGTCCTGGGCACAGGTCTTGAAGCCTTCAAACCCTCGCAGATCCTCACCAGATATAGATGGTAGGGGCATAGCCTACTCCCTGGACCACAGGACCGGGACCAAACTGGTTGTGGCGTAGGTAGGGGAGGAGAACGTTGAAATGTCGGCCCCTGAAAGCAGCAGAACAGTGACGTTCTAGTGAACACACACACAGTAGGGGACAGAGAGCACACTTGCCCGGAGCGGTGGGCAGCCCTTTCCACAGTTCCCGGGGAGCAGTTGGGGGTTAGGTGCCTTGGTCAAGGGCACTTCAGTCATGGTTCAGGGAATCAAACCAGCAAGGGTCACAAGTCTAGGTCCTTAACCTCCAGTCCACGACTGTGGCGTGTGCCTTAACTACCTTCTTCTGCTCACTTCCTTCCTCACCAAGGAACGACAAAGTAGTATGCAATCCCAACCTTTTCATACAGCTGTGTTCCTGTGTTTGTCGTTGGTGCTCACAGTGGACAGGGGGCTTTAGGCAGGTAAGGAGCATCAGTAGGGTCCTGTAACGGAGTGTCAGTGAGTGGTTGTTCACACGCCAAGTCATTGTTCTCTGAAAGTGCTCTGCATGAACGAGCGGTGTTAGTGCTTGGGCGCTTCGTCTTGACTCGTGGCCTCCTTTGTTTTTCAAACCCCATTTGGCCTGTGACGCAAAACTCCAGTGTCATGCTGGAAAGCCTGGGAGTGCCCGTTATATCATGTGTTTTGAATCAATTACCCTGAGCTCTGTGTGGAGCGGGGATAGGACTCTGCTTCATTTTCAGCTGTTCGCACGCGTCCGTGCGCTGTCTGGGGACGGCTTACGTTTGCACTTGCGGAGCTGTTGAACCAGATCAAGCAACTTGTCTTGGAGCCCATGGATCGATACCGATTCTGCAGGCACTGGAGGATTGGTATCAGTTTCATTGCTGTCAGTGTGCAAAAAGAGCCAACCAGAATTGCTGAAGTACAAGATGTGCAATAGAGAAACGACACGGGATCCAAATGCAATGTGTGTTATATTGTGTATATGGACGTTTGCAAGGGGAATTCCACCTGATTTTTCCAAATTCCTGCATAATTCCCTGATTGAGACCTTAAGAAAGGCGATGGATGTCTGGTTCCTATCACCGCTACTGTTAACGATGCTGATTCTGTAAGCACTTTATGCCCATCCACTCTGAATGACTGGTTCATTTAATTCCCGAATTTCGGAAAACTGGTGGAATTCCCCTTCAGTACGGAACTATCTGTAAGAGTTACGGCCTGTGGGATACATTACATACATTTACAACACATGAAAGTGCCCACATGCGACTGAGCACAGTAGAGATGTTTGTGGGAAGATTACATGAATAAATGTGAATCCAGCAGACCGTAGTTCAGAGCAGAGTGACTCCGGCGGTCCACCTAGTCCCGGTGGAGACGGAGAGGAAGACGGCCCCCTCTTCAGGCTGAGGGGAGGGTGGGCTGACGCGCAGGAAGTCCCCGTGTTTCTGCAGCATCTGGAGCTCAGAGTGGTCCCACAGGGCAACCTCAGCCCGGCACTAAATCAAAAGCCTCCGTCAAAACTGTCTCAAGTGCTGCGGGAAGGAGGACATCACTGCTGTTCTGGTTTGGCCTGCTACGACCGGGCCATTCCGCGCCATTAACTCTTTCAACCATGGGACCATTTTTGCGTAATTGCTTTTATATTTTGGTCAATTACGATTTCAAAGTATGAAATGAGACACTCAGACGTGCCACAAATTGCTGTATTCTTCGGCTACTGGGACGTCTTTAAATTGGTATGTGAATATAATAACCTATAATTACATATATACATTTATATAGCACGCTGTTGGTGGCAGTGGATAGAAGAAGGCACGCACCAGCGACACGAAGGATCTGGGAGGCCTACACAAAACACAGAGAGAGGGAACCGACGGATTGTCCAACATGCGCAGAGTGACCCAACAGCCATAAATTCGGACATTCAGTGAGCAGTGATGTCCTCCATGACTCATCCTGCCAGCACCATTGGCAGACGGCTGCACCACGCACGGCTACATGCATGCAGACCGTTACGACAACTGTCCTTAACACCACGTGAACATCACCAAAGGCTGCAATGGTGTCGTGCCATTGGAGTGACTCAGAATGTCAGCGGGTCATCTTCAGTGACGAGTCCCGCTTTTGTCTTGGTGGAGACGACCAACGAATCTGTGTGTGGAGGCACCGTGGTCAGAACCAAGATGAAGGGTTTGTTGTCACACGTCACACGTCCAGAAGGCCTGGTGTCACTCCACTTCCACCCCTACTGCACCATCTGCAGGAACTGTGTGAGAATATTCAAGCTGCATGAGATGGATTATCACAAGACACCATTAGGAACCTCTACAACTCCATGCCGAGACGTCTGGCATGTTGGGTTAGCAAACACGGTGGCCCGATGCCATACTGAGAGGCACTACTTCTGTATGTGTAGCTCAATAAATATTGATCATATCAGTCTAAATGTATCATCATTTATTGTTCCTGGTAACCTTTATCTTCCTTCCCAACAGCACTGCAATCCCACACCTCCTTCTGGGAGCAGCTGTTCTTCTGATGTTGAGTGTATATATACATATATCAGAAGTTAGATGTCAGCTCAGATACATTTCCAGAAATTGCTAAGCTGAAGCTTTAATTATTCTGATGGTGGTTTATCCTGTTGTTTATTACTGAGCTGATCAACCTTGACAGAAATCATTTGAAATTGAATGAACAAAAACCGAGTATCATTTAATATAAGCTCACGTATTCTTGTACAGAAAGAGTTAATATAACGTGATGCACGGATTCGGCAGTAGTGGGCCAGAACTCAGCTGTTTCGTAGCAGCAGCCCTATAACCTGATCCACCCTTTGTAACAATGACATCTTGCTTGCAATCAGTGGCTTCAACTCCAGACCAGACAAAATAAGATGTACATAAGAGCACTCTGAATGATTGGATGAATCATAGGGCACTGATCATTCACTACACACGTGACCGAGAGATCAGGAGTGCATGCTAGAAGGCAAGAACACAGCCATGCATATACTTTAAAGTACTATTACTATATATATATATATATATATATATATATATATATATATATATATATATATATATATATATATGCAAGCCAATGACAATACAATTAGCATCTTGCTAAATCACCAGATTTCCACCTTAAGAGGTGCAGCAAGGCTCATACCAATAACAAGCCAACTTCAGCCCTTTAGTTCCTATGTTGAGAGACGCTGGATGGACTGAGAAGTTCTACTGCAGTTCTCTAAGTTACTCAGTACGTAAGTAGTCAGTGTTTAAGTTGCACTATTTAAGGTGGAATAGAAAATCTGTTCCCTAACCCTTCCGGTCCAGGAAGAATAGGACAAAGGAGACTCCAAACTATGAAGCAGCTGGAATGTAATATCAAGCAAGAATGGAGAACATCACTTTCAGAACTACAGCAATCTGCTCCTCAGTTACGCTTACAGAGTGCTGTTAAAAGCAGAGCTGATGACAGAGCTGAACAGCACCCCGTACTAACTATACTGAAACATGTTGCTGCCATCAGAATTCAAAATGGGCCGAGATATATATATTATATAAACATGGTTATATAAACATGGACCAACCTCTGCACAAATATCAAGCTGCTACTGTTTCTAGCTATGCTAATGGTGGTATGTTGATCCATATTTTACGACATCCATGCTGACAGCCCACCTTGACACCCTTGGGATATTATGTTCAGAGCAACAGAAATACTTTTGGGGTATTTCTTTATCCTCAGGACTGACACAGATATCAGTTGTCCATAATACTTGAAGTCAACTGAAATTGATGAAAAAAGTTGAATAATGAATATTATTTATTATATTTCTCAGTTTCAGTGTTTGATGTGTTGTTTTTTGTACTATTTCAATTAAGTCTGTAAAGGATTTGCACATCATTGCATTCTGTTTTTGTACAGAATCCCAACTGTTTTGGGAATGGAGTTATAAACATGGATCATAGTACACATAAATCTCAGGCTGTTACTGTTTTCCAGCTATGTTAATGCATTTTGGTCCATGTTGCTCGAAGGTGAAGCGCTGAAAGTAACATGCTTCGGTGAAAAGGACCCTAAAGACACGTGATATTCCTTGAACTTGATGAAGGTAACAGTCATCTGACGAGTGTTTAGGAAATCCATCTTGTTTGCATCAGCCGGCTGGGAGAGCTTCTCATGATTGTGTTCTTTCAGGAGGTCATTTGTTTTCTTTTGTTTATGAGAATTCAAGCTGGCGCTGAGTTCCGCCTGTCTCTCCTCCCTTCGTCATCACTGTTTCTGCCCCTAAATCACATGCAGAGCCATTAACAGCGCTGCTCTGGGTTGTTAGCCACATAAACATACGGAGTTGTGGGGCTGAAACTGTATTTATCGCCAGCCAGAACTCCAAATGCACAGAACGGTTCCACTGTGGCTGCTCATAGCCGTTTCAGTATAATAAATTGTGCTCTGATGTCTGCATAGAATGTTCTACATGCCCTTTTACACCCTATTATTTGGCCCTAGAATGCAGTTTTCCCTTTTTGGTGAGCTCATGAATATTCAGATAAGCTCTACTCTGATTGGCTGGTTTGCAGCGAGACGCCGCCTGCGAACATTGGATTAAGAAGCTGGTGAATAGGAAGCAACTTCAGCCTGGTTTAAAGATGAACATCAACCATGTACCGCTGAACTGCTGCCCATCCTGTGTGGTCTGATGCTCTGCTCTGACTGGGTGCCACTGCTTGCCTCTAACCACCACGGAGCTCCTGGCTGTCCTGCACTGTAGAAGCCTGGCCTGCATCCTGCTGACCCATCCGATGACCCAACTACTTAATTACAGACTAATCAGACTTTTATTTCTCTATCTTCACTCCTTTCCTTTGCTTGTCCTGCTATCTGGTGTTGACCTGAGGAGGATGGGTTCCCCTTTTGAGTCTTGGTTCCTCTCGAGGTTTCTTCCTTTGAACTGAGGGAGTTTTTCCTTGCCTCTGTCACCCTGGGCTTACTCACTGGGGGCTCGGACACCAGATTCTTTGTAAAGCTGCTTTGTGACAACATCTGTTGTAAAAAGCGCTATATAAATAAATGTTGACTTGACTTGACTACCGCTGACGGTTGGGTTCCTTGGGAAGGGAATGGAAAGTGCCGACATTCCCCTCCATAGGCTGGAATGATATGATCCAAACTGAAGGCTTAGCGTTATTGGTCAGGGTAGATCACTGGTGACCAACACCCTTCTGTTGGCTTCTGTTAGAATCTTGGTCGGTGAAGGTTAGCACAAGCTAAGTGAGTGATAGAAGAGAAGGAGGACCACCCTGCCCACCCAGAGAGAAAGACAGAAATCAGTTAGGACCATAGCTGAAACATTTGCAATACTGTGGAGCCCAGTCTACCTCCTCCTGTAAGTCTAATTAGCATGACTCAATCCATTTTCAGAGCTCTGTAGGGATTCACCTTTGACCATGCTGGTGCACAAAAATTACATTTAGCAATGAAGGCTTACGGACATTCAGTGTGTTTATTATTAAAGCTATTTCTTTGTTTTTTTACTTTTTTTTTTTAATTAATGAAACTTGAAGTATATGACCTGCATTTAAGATGTGTTCACTCGCTAAGATATAATTTTTTTTTCGCAGTGCAACAGGGTTGGGCAGTGTTTGGCTTCTAAACATAATAAGAAGCAGTAATAAGAGAAAAGTGGAATATTTAATTGTCTAGTTTAAATCACAGCTGCCCCAGAGTCCAAACACTATTACTCACAGGTCTACTGCTTTATTTTGGTTACAGAAAGAGTTACAGAAAGTTACAGAAAGTTCTAAAATTAAGACAGAGAAATTCTAGTTCTAATTAAATAAATACAATAAAAATAATATGCAGAATGAAGTAGTAATAAAATGAATGTCCAGAATGAAGTAGTAATAAAATGAATGTCCAGAATGAAGTTCTAAAAAAAACATAATATCTAGAATGAAGTTCTGCTAAAATGTACATTCAGAATTAAGTTCTGATAAAACATATAGAATAAATTCTGTTCTGCGTCGTTCCGCGGGATCACATGATGTGTTATCTGTGATCTAACTGGCTGTTTCATGAAACTTGTTTAACAAAGTTGATGTGTTGCACTGTTGCAGCAGAGCTTCAAATGATTTACCCCACAGTTTACATTATAAAAGTCCTGTGCGGTTTAGCTGTGTGTAAATTTCAAGCAATTAAAGTTGCAAAAATTACAGTTTTACTTTATAAAGCCAGCTAAATAGATTGTCCAGCCGCAAGATGAATGAAGACAATCAGAGAAACCAGCACACAAAATGAAGTTTTAATAAAATTAACATCCAGAATGAAGTTGTAATACAATTAGCATCCAGATTAATGTTCTAATAAAATTAACATCCAGAATGAAGTTTGTATAAAATTGATATTCAAAATAAGTGCTAATAAAATTAATATCAAGAATGAAGATTGGATACAATTAATATCCAGAAAAAAATCTAATAAAATTAACACCCAGAATGAAGTTGTAATACAATTAGCATCCAGATTAACCTTCTAATAAAATTAACATCCAGAATGAAGTTTGTATCAAATTAATATTGAAAATGAAGTTTTAGTAAACTTAATATCGAGTATGAAGTTCTAATAAAAAATATACAATTACAAATATACAAAGTATACAATTAACACCCTAAATGAAGTCCTGAGAAAAATAATATCAAGAATGAAGTCTAGAATAAGTCCTGTTCTGTTGTTTACATGATGTTTTTTGTGTGTTAATTGACTATTTCATGAAACTTGTTTTATGTTGAGACACTTGCACTGTTTCAGCTGAGCACCACAGTTTACATTATAAAAGTCTAATTCAGTTTAGTTACATGTACATTTCAAGCAACTAAAGTTGCATGAAAGTTTTACTTTGTGAAAGCAGCCGAATAGAGCGTCCAGCTACAAGATGAATGGAGACAATCAGAGAAACCATGAATCATTAGCTATTAAGAGACCTGAAGATCCAAACAGAACACACGACATTCTGGAGACACACCATTCATATGCTCACCAGGAGTCTGAACCCACTTCACGGCACTTAATAACAATTGTCATGACAAGTGATTCCAGAAGTTTGACTAGTAGTGCTGTGTAGACTTACACACTGTGAGAGAGAGCGAGTAAGCAGCCCGGAGTGTCCAGCTTTGTCTCCTCTGGGTGTCCTATAGTTGGCATCCTGCTGAGATGTAGAGAATAATAACAATGCTGGGCACTCAGAGAAACCCCCCTAATCACCGCCTCCCCCTTCCAGCTTCGACAAGTCCAGCGTTTTACGGCCAAATTCATGGACGCGGGAATAATAACACACCTCGTGCTGCCAGAACACGACTTAAAGTTTGGATCTCCGGCTCGAGTCAGTCCAGAGGAACAAAAGCACAAGAAACAATACAAAGCAGTGCTTGATAAGCAGAGCATGTAGCAGCGCAAGTAAAACGGAAACTCTACACTACAGTTTATGCAGAGTTGTGCAATCGAGAAAAGCTGTTGCGCTAATTTGAGGCTTAGAATTTGAGCAATAAACAAAATTATATGAGAACACAGTGACTGTATTGCTCATTTAATAATATTGTGCAGTGTCCAATAGCAAAATGCAATAATGTTCATAGCTGATGACATCCAGGATAACTTTAGCACACTTTTCGAACTACAATGATAACTCTTACACACTTTTCGAACTACAATAACTTTTACACACTTTTGGAACTACAGTGATAACTTTTACACACTTTTTGTGCTGTGAAGTTACATTTTACATACTTTACTACTGTAAGGGTAATGCCTGCACACTTTTGTGATCTTAAGATAACTTTTGCACACCTTTTATACTGTAATGATAACTTTTGCACACTTTTTATACTGTACTGATAGCTTTTGCACACTTTTTATACTGTAATGATAACTTTTGCACACTTTTTACACTGTAATAACTTTTGCATACTTTTTATGCTGTAATGATAACTTTTGCACACCTTTTATACTGTACTGATAGCTTTTGCACGCATTTTGTGCTGTAATGATAACTTTTGCACACTTTTTATACTGTAATGAGAACTTTTGCACACTTTTTATACTGTATTGATGACTTTTGCACATTTTGTTTGCTAATGAGAACTTTTGCACACTTTTTATGCTGTAATAACTTTTACACACTTTTTATGCTGTAATGATAACTTTTGCACACTTTTATACTGTACTGATAGCTTTTGCACACTTTTTATACTGTACTGATAGCTTTTGCCCCTTTTTATACTGTAATGATAACTTTTACATACTTTTTATATTGTAATGATAACTTTTGCACACCTTTTATACTGTAATGATAACTTTTGCACACTTTTATGCTGTAATGATAACTTTTGCACACCACCTTTTATACTGTACTGATAGCTTTTGCACACTTTTTATGCTGTATTGATGACTTTTGCACATTTTATGTTTGCTAATGAGAACTTTTGCACATTTTATGTTTGCTAATGAGAACTTTTGCACACTTTTTATATTGTAATGATAGCTTTTGCACACTTTTTATACTGTAATGATAGCTTTTGCACACTTTTTATACTGTAATGATAACTTTTGCACACTTTTTATACTGTAATTATAGCTTTTGCTAATAATAACTTTCACACATATTTTATACTGTAAGAATAACTTTTGCATATTTTTTGTACTGTAAGGAAAACTTTTACACACTTTTTGTTTGCTAATAAATACTTTTGCACACTTTTTGTACTGTAGTGATAAGTTTTACACATTTTTTGTATTGTAAACATAAGCTTTACACATTTTGCATACAATAAAGATAACTTTTACACACTTTTGCAAACTGTAAGGACAACTTTTGCACAGCACAGCTTAAGATCTGCACAGTTTTTATGTGTTTAAGAAACCTTTTGCACACTTTCAGTGCTGTAATGTTAAAACCTGCACTGTATTTTTACTGTAAAACTAACTTTTGCAGACTTTTTATTCAATAAGGATAACTTATGTAATAATAACTTAGTCGAGTAAAGGTAACTTTTGCAGACACATTGTGTGGTTAAGACAACTTTTGCCACTTTTCATACTGTAAAAATAACTTTTGCATATTTTTGTTCAGTAAAGATAAGTTCTTTTGAATTGTAAAGATAAAATTGACACACTTTTTGTACTATAAAAAACACAGTTGAAAGTAACTTCTGCACACTTTTGTGCACACTTCTGCTCCACTACTGTATGAGTAAAAAAATGTGCACACTTTTTGTACTTAAAAGATATTTTAGCACTGTAAGTATAACTGTTGCACACTGTTTGTATTGTTAAGATCCTTTTTACACACATTTACATGAATATGCTAACTTTTGGACTCTTATAGTACTGTAAAGATATAATTTGCACACTTTTTATACTGTAAAGATTAGTGTTGCACACTTTTTGTCCTGTAAGGATAACTTTTACATGCCTTATGAAATGTAAAGATACGTTTTGCACACTTTTTTGTACAGATAATTTTGCACACTTTGCACTGTGTTACTTTGTTATCACTATTGTCATATTGTATTGTCGTATACCTGAGAATGGCTTAATTGCACATATTTACTACTGTCCACAATGTGTGCAATAAAAATAAACTTGAATTGAACTGAACTGAATTGGTCTTCTGCTCATTGCTGGCAGAAGAAAAAAGCAAGAATGACTCGAAAAGAGGATGGATGGTCTTAAGAAACTTGATTGTTCATATTAAACACTGCAGTTGTTACTAGCCCTGTGTGGCGTGTTAGCATGTGTGCTTCAGCTTCTGCGTGCTGAGTCTGTCCCTTACAGCCCATGACATCATGTTTACTTTACAGCCATGATTCTGTTCAGTTCAGTTCCGTTACTGCCAGCTGGCAGAACCCACTGAGCTCAGCAGAAGTGGAATTACTGGAAGCCTGGTTTGGTGGAGTAGGTCTCATTTGTCCTTACTGCTGTTGTATGGTTCCTGCTCCGTATCTGACTTAAAGTGTTCCACAGTGTATACAAAATTGCCTCAAATGCACTTGATCTT
Source organism: Semaprochilodus insignis (assembly GCA_034552555.1). NCBI lineage: Eukaryota > Metazoa > Chordata > Actinopteri > Characiformes > Prochilodontidae > Semaprochilodus > Semaprochilodus insignis. The sequence continues at coordinate 9,904,116 of CM067479.1, read as the reverse complement.
CCAAGACATGTTTGCTTCTTTTTAGCACTGGAACTATGAGGCTAGAAGGTAACTAAAGCCCACTAATTAGCATGGTGCTAACTGAATGCCTAAATCATCTCACGCTTATTTGAAGCTGTGTGGAGCTGTTTGGTAATCTCTAATAGACTTGATTATGAGCCTTCTGACACTGTATGCCATACTTGTTTATATCTATACATGATATTGTTTGTCTAGTTATGTGTGTGGTACTTCAGGTACAGAGTTAGCTCATAGGTGTGGTAAAATCTTCCATTATGTGTTAGGGGTAAAATGATACTCTCAGCCCAAAATTAAATTAGATTCTTGATACTGGGTTTGTGATATCCTGCTCATTCAGTCATTACTTCTACTGAGTGCTGTTTGGCAAGCATAACTACTGCTGAGTGCTGATTGGTTAATATTACTCCTACTGAGTGCTATTTGGTTAGCATTACTACTACTGAGTGCTGATTGGATAGCATCACTGTTACTGAGTGCTGATTGGTTAGTATTACTGCTACTGAACACGAATTGGCTGGCATTACTGCTACTGATGACTGATTGGTTGGCATTACTGCTACTGAGTGCTGACTGGTTAGCATTACTACTACTGAGTGCTAATTGGATAGCATCACTGTTACTGAGTGCTGATTGGTTAGCATAACTGTTACTGAGTGATGATTGATTAGCATAACTGCTACTAAATGCTGATCGACTGGCATTAAAGTTACTAAGCACTGATTGTTTAGCATTACTGCTACTGAGTGCTGACTGGTTGACATTACTCCTACTGACAGCTGACTGGTTGGCATTACTGCTACTGAGTGCTGATCGGATAGTATTACTGCTACTGAACACTGATTGGCTGGCATTACTGTTACTGAGTGCTTACTGGTTAGCATTACTGCTACTGAGTGCTGAATGGTTAACATTACTATTAAAGGGTCTTTTAATTAAATTTAATAGCTTAAAATAAAAATATTCATCTAATTTATAGATACTAGGGGCCCAAACCCTGTGGCCAGTCACACAAACAAGTATGCCATTTTGTTGGCCTCTTTATATAGAATATATGAAAGTAATATGGGTTGCTGAGTGTCCTTTCGGTCTGTATCCTTTGAAGTGGACGAATGACAACATGATGTTAGTGTAAACTAATTACATCGCTAACATTCACGTACTTAAAGGGTTATCATGCCTACTAGCCCCTATAAGGCAGCTATAGCATAGACAGTAATACTTCTATCCTGTTTTGTTGCAGGCTAACAGTGAATGTTCTTGGCTTTATACTGTGTTAACATTAGCATTAGCATTCATATACATATACTTCTACTTTTAGCATTATTATTGTTGACATTCACATATTGCAACAGACATTCACATATGCTGTACAGGTTCTACAGTTTACTGTTTTCAGACTCCAGACATGTGCTGGTGGGGTTTTGGAAGTTGGGGGTGGGGGGGGGGGGGGGTATGGGGGCAAAGTGTCTGAAATGCTAATTTGCATGTCTGAGTCATGAGTGGTTTGTTTCTCACCTCACATCCTCCAGATCTAACCCCTAATTACCAAATTTAACCTAATTGTGAAAAAGGCTCCTCCTCGTCTGGGAGGAACATCTGCTTGATGAAGTTTGAAAGAAGCTCCTTCATCATCAGGACATCAGGAACGTTTGCCTGGCGAGTTAAGACTAAAGACCCATTCACGCTCTGATGTTAGCACACACCTACCAGAGCGACAATGAAAGAGAGAGAGCTGCTTCATTCCATTTCAGGCACCTCGCTCGCCCACAGTCTGCTTTGATGTTCCATCTAGCATAGTTCCTCTCTTTTCTAGGTGTTGCAGAATCATGAGCGTCACAAGGAGACCTCTGTAGAGATCACTGGGGGTGTTAAGTTCAATTATGTCCAACATACTGATGCCTGCTGTGTTTAAAGGTGAGTAGATTAGGCATTTGAAGGACATTGTTGCACTGCTTTGTTCTGGTTTTCTCTGCCAGCTGTTAACATGTTCACAAAATCAATATAGTGAGGGAAAACTCTATTAATGTTTATGTTCTTCCAGTGCATGTATATGCAAATCGTAAACATAGAGTTTATCTTAGGAACTTTCTCCAGAATATACACCCATCATCACAAGAACAGCTGCACCCAGAAGGAGGTGTGGGGTCGCAGTGCTGTTGGGAAGGAAGATAAAGGTTACCAGGATCAATAAATGATGATACATTTAGACTGATATGATCAACATTTATTGAGCTACACATACAGAAGTAGTGTCTCTCAGTATGGCGTCGGGCCGCCGTGTTTGCTAACCCAACATGCCAGACATCTCAGCATGGGGTTGTAGAGGTTCCTAATGGTGTCCTGTGATAATCCATCCCATGCAGCTTGAATATCCTCACACAGTTCCTGGAGATGGTGCGGTAGGGGAAGGTGGAGTGACACCAGGCCTTCTGGACGAAGCCGTTCATCTTGGTGCTGACTACAGTGCCTCCACACACGGATTCGTTGTCCCCTCCACGATACCGGTCTGGCACAACACCATTGCAGTCTTTGGTGAGGTTGACGTGGTGTTAAGGACAGTCGTCGTAACAGTCTGCATGTATGTAGTCCTGTGTGGTGTAGCTGTCTGCCAATGGTCCTGCACTAACAGGACTCATGGAGGGCAACACTGCTCGCTGAATGTCTGCAATCGTGGTTGTTGGGTCACTCCACGCATGTTGGACAATCCGTCAGTTCTCTCTCCGTGGTTAATGTAGGTCTCCCTGATCCTTCATGTGACTGCTGCATGCCTTCTTCTGTCCACTGCCGTCAACAGCGTACTATGGTAGTATCCGCACTGGTGCATGATTTCATGCACTGAAGCTGACGGTACTCAGATCTTTTCAAGTTGTACAAATGTTTCATGAATCACAAGCAAATAGAGGTGGTATAATCTCACCAGACAAAAAACGAGTCCCCTGTGACTGAAACGTGCCTAATAGTGTGTACTACCTCCACCAGCACCAATAACAGCTGTGATTGGATTTGGCATGGACTGGACAAGTTTCTGGATGTAGGCCACATCAATGTTCAGACACTCTGGGATTTTAGTAATTAATTTTAATTTCCGCTTCCACCCTAAATGTTGTAGCAGAATATGAATTTGGTGGAACACAAATTTAATTAAATATATAAATTAAATACTAACATACCGAAAGTCATGTGACATCAGTATGTAAACTGATTATGAAGTGGTGGTACCTTAGGAGACGGCTTGGGAACGTCCACACCTGTATAAGGTGTGAGGTGTTATCTTGTGAGTGAGGTTGAACACTGGTCAGTGTGCTCACGGCAAGGAGACATGAAATATTGGAGTTTGAACGAGGCGTGATAGTGGGTGCCGGATGGATGGCACATTCCATTTCTGAAGTAGTGTGGGCATTTAACATTCCTCTGTCCACAGTGTCACGTGTGTGCTGGGAATACATCGTAGAAGGCATTACCACCCACAGTGGACAGCACAGTGGACGTCCACCGGTGCTTAATGATCGTGACCGGCTGCATCTGGATGGAACTGCCCATGTGAACAGACAAGCCCACTACTAGATGCAGAGCAGGAATTAAACTTTGAAGCTCAGTTCTTTTGATTCTGGAGCCTTTTGACCTAGAATAAACCGCTAAACCTCCAAAGTGAGAGCAATAATTTCAGGAGCTCCTTCCAGGAGCCGAATCAGCACGAAACGAATGAGGCTAAATATGAAGAACTCAACTGTAACTGAGGGCTAATACACTGGAGTGCTATCATACCATCAAACACTATGATAAGTCCAAGTAACTGACCAAACGGGGCTTGTTATTACACATATCTGCTCGACTGTGTGGGTTTTAAAGCTCCGGGAGAGCCCGGCCTCCATCTGCTGTTTTATCAACAAAGTAAAGAAAGCAGTCGGTTCGGTAATGAAGGCCTAATGATGAGAAGTGGATAATCTGCTGAGAGCGAAACCCACTGCCTCTCCGTGCGAGTCTATTCCCACCAGGCTGAACCATGAAACAATTAAAATAAAACGCAGACACATGTTCACTGCTGACTGGGAGAGAATAGGCCTTTGAACGCGGCGGTTCAGACATGCAGGGCTGCGGCATGTCCTCTAGCTCTAGACATCAGTTATAGATGGTGATAAAGGCCGGTGTAATGCTAATCCAATGGCTTCCTACTAGTGGTGGACCACAAACGTCAAATAACACACACATAATGCTAATTCCTGCTAGCACCCCTATGAGGTTTGCAGTAGTTTGCTAGTGCCAAGCTAACACTAGTGGGTGGTCATTCTAGACTAAACATGGACAACATAGATATTTCAACCTATTAAAATATTAGAATTAGAACCATTTGCCAATTGTGTCTGCACACAGACTAGGGGGCAGTGAGCACACTTGGGCAGCCCTATCCACAGCAGTGGGCAGCCCTATCCACAGCGCCCAGGGAGCAGTTGGGGGTTAGGTCTTGCTCAAGGGTACTTCTGTCACGTCCTTGTTGGTTCAGGGAATCAAACCGGCGACCCTCTGGTTACAAAGCTGGTTCCCTAATCTCCCACGATTGCACGTTTGGACTGCTTTACATTTAAGCATTCACTGAAGCGTGACTCGTATTCACGGTCAGTGACATATCTAGAACTTCCAGAAGGCCCTGAGTGATGGTTCTTTGGTCTCACTGCAAATCAAAGCCATTACAAGGCTCGTTCCCTAACCTCCAACCCACGACTGCATGTTTTAGCAGGTTTGGACTGCTTTACATTTAAACATTCACTGAAGCGTGACTCATATTCACGGTCAGTGACATATCTAGAACTCCAGAAGCTGAATCTGCAGGTGTATGGAAGGGTACAGCCATACGGGTCTACCAGCAGAGGCTAAAATCCCAATCTACAGGGACTTCTCCTCGGAATTGTGCCAGGGAAGGCATCCAGCTATTGTCGCCCAACTGACCAATTCTAGAGTGTCTGAACATTGATGTGGCCTACATCCAGAAACTTGTCCAGTCCATGCCAAATCCAACCACAGCTTGGTGCTCGTGAAGGTATTACATGCTATTAGGTACGTTTCAGTCACAGGGGACTAATTTTTTGTGCAGTGATAGGTTGTATATATGTTGATATATGGTCTTGTTGAGTGCAATCATTTTTCAAACTAGTCTAAACATCAATTATTGCTCGTTTTCAGGCACTATGTCTTGAAACATTAGGTTATTCATGTTATTTAGACCTGATTTAAGTTAATTTCACTTGCCAAGATAGTTTTGTTAATTAACGAAACATGACCACTAAAGCTGTGCATGAACAACAGAGAATGCTAGTAACCTTGCAAGACCTTTAGAAACAACTGCTTGGCAGATGCTGCTTGATCTACGAGCTTTATTAGATTCAGCCTCTGCTGACCTTCTTCCTCTCTCAACAAGAAAAAAAACAAAAAACAATTTTATCACATTAAGATACTGTAAGCAGCTCACATGAAGTCCCACATCCTCTTCCTCTACAAAGTCAAAGCCCCACATTTAACATGGCCCTCGTTATAAATCAAAACCGTACCCAGATTTGAGCTGAATTCCTCCATTCAGGGTTTCCAGTAAGCCGTGCAGTCGAGCTGGTTAACTAATTATTGTCAATTAGCCCCATATCCCCCCATTAGGCGGTTCAGCTTTCATTCTTAAATCAAATCTTTATCGCAGAACGTCGCCCGCAGGCCGGCCTGCGTGTTCTACCACTCTGGTGCATGTTAAACTGATGCTGTTCCCCCAAAAACGCTTTCTAGTTTCACATAGACCTAAACCTGTTTGACTTCATGTGCAGATAACAATGAGGGAATTATGATATTGGAATCACTGAAGATACAGAAGAATAATTCAAACCTAATGTTGTTAACTGTATGAGCTCCAAATAGCATTAGCACTAGCTTTAGCTTCAAAATGCATCAGCACTACACTGCAAAAGAATTACAGTGTCATCTTAGCAAGTATAATTATCTTATATCTAGTTTATATAATTTATTTGTCTCATTTTTGAAATTGTTTTCAGGTCATTATAAGACTTTTCAACTTAGACATTTGTTACCTTTTATTTCTACATAAAATTTTACTTATTTTAAGAAATTTGCTTGCAACAAGTCGACATAGTGAAATAGTTGGTCTTAAGAAAATTGCTTAAAACAAGTAACAAATGTCTAGAAATTAGTTAATTATACTTACAAATGAGAATTTTAATTGTACAGTTGTCGAATAGTTGAGAATTATGTGTATTACTAGATATAATATCATTTTACTTGCCCAGATTTTTTTGCAGTGTGGCGTTAGCACCAAACGCATCAGCACTGCAAAAAATGATGTCTTGGCAAGTAAATTGATCTTATTTCTAGATTATATACCTTACAATTCTCATTCTGAAATTGTTATAGATATTTTTTGCTTATTTAAAGTCATTCTAGTAAGCTAAGTTATTTTCTCACTATATTGGCTTAAATTTGCTTTTAAAATATTAGTTTGAAACAACTTAAAAAATAAGAATAAGAAGAACTCAGAAAATAAGAATATTATCTTAAAATGAGCTTACAATGATCTCAGAATGAGAATTTTTAGATATATCAACTAGATATGAGATCATTTTATGTGCCAAGATATTATGTGTTGTAATGTCGCTTTAGCCTCAAAATGTATCAGCATCACATTTCAAAGAATGATATTTTGGTAAGTATAATTATGTAAGTTGTAGTTGATATGTCTAATTTTCTCGTACAAATGTCTAGAATTAGTTAAATAAGCTTAAAATGACAATTATAAGATATATCAACTAGATATAAGATAATTTTACTTGCCAATATAACATTGTTTTGCAGTGTGGCGTTAGAACCAAATTCATCAGTGCTGCAAAAAATGATATTTTGACAAACTATCTCAACTATGTTGGCTTGTTGCAAGCAAATTTCTTAAAATAAGCAAAGGTATCTGCTAGTATAGTGAGATGGCTTTTAAAAATCACCTATAGCAAGTAACAAATGTCTAGGTTAAATAATCTTATCATAAGCTGAAAACAATGTCAAAAATTAGAAAAATAAGATATAGCCACTAGATATAAGATAATTATACTTACCAAAATATCATTTTTTTTTCAGTGTAATGGTAATGCATTTTGAAGCTGAAGGCAGACTGCAAAAATGATATCTTAGCAAGTGATATGTGAGCCCAAATGTTCTAAAATGTTCTTTTTCAAGCCAATTAAATATTTTATTTATATATTCATTTTTATTTCATAACATTGTCAGCAAAATTATAAGCCAATATAGTGAGAAAGAATTGTGCTTACTAAAATGACTTAAAGGAGTAAAACATATCTGAAAATATAAAATATAATCTTAAAATGAGCCTGTAACAATCTATTCTGAGATTGTTGTAAACTCATGTTGTAAACTCATTTTAAGATTATTTTTTATATTTTCAGATATGTTTTACTCCTTTTAAAATAGCTCATATTTCCAGACATTTTTAAAACTTGTTTTAAGTGATTTTATAAGCCAAAATTTCTCAGTATATTGACAGATAATGTTGCCTGTTTTAAGCAAGTTTCTTATATATAGGTAAATAGATATGCATATAGATATATGGCAGGATATATATTTTTTTGCAGTTAGCTTCTAAAAAATGCATCCATTGTTAGCTTTAAACTGCATTCAGCACCAGCTTTATCTTTAGCTTTAGCACCAAAACGCAACGGTACTGGCATCAGTGGGAGGAAAGTTGGCATTCCAAACCCCCTTTTTATCTGATTACATAATAGTCTATTATTATATAGTCTATTATTAGAAACCCCTCCGCATTTAAATAACCAGAGTCTTCAGTGAATGAGCTCTGGTGGTCTTTCTCAGGAGTTGCTGCAGTTGCAAAATTCACCCTGCCTCATCTGTATCTGAGTCAGTCCGAATGATGCAGTTCTGTATAATTCAGTGGAATTCCATAGAATTCCAATGGAATTTCAGTCTAATTGCATTCTTTGTGTAATTAGTAGATTTGTACTGCTTCAGTGTCTGAGGAACTGCTATGCATGCTACACACATGGCCTTTACAGAAGGTTGCATCATCCAGAGCCCCTCATGGTAAATAGATCAGCTGTGTTTGTGCACATAGTTCTGCCAAGAACACAAGGAACATGAGTCAAAGTCATATTGTCATCGTGGGGACGGAAACGTAGCAGAGAAGCTACAGCTAGCACAGCTAATGATGGCCCTGGCTGCTGTTGTCACAATGCACTGAAGGTGCTGATCCGATCCTACTAACAGCCTGGAAGTTTAGATGTGAAAAGAGTGTTACTGCCTCTGTTCCACTAATGTGTAAATACCTCCTGGAATCAGCGTAGGATCCTAAAGGATCATGACTGAACAGACTCACTGAATTCAGACTCTCTAATGTTAACGGAGCCGAAGTGCTCTGAACAGTCACGAGGAGAAACTCCAGTTTTCCTCTCTGAGCGTGTACAGCTGGAATCCTGCTGCACCTGGAGGAGTTCAGTAGAGCAGCGGCAGAGTTTGCCAAGGCTGTGAATGTTCTGCAGCAGGAAGTCTGCAGGATGCTGACCTCATACAGCTCCTGAAGTTCAGCAGCTAGTTACACATAATACTGCAAAAACACACACAGACAGGTTCGGGATGGACTGTCTTGAGTTTTACGTTTAAGAGAATTACAGATACGTGCTCAGACAAAGAGCTCTGACATTTCCGCATTTCCATAATTACACTACACCCATTTCTGTGGTTACACTTCAACAGTTTCCATAGTTACGCTACACCCATGGTAACATTACAGCCATTTCTATGATTGCACTACACTCACTTCCATGGTTACACTATGCTGGTTTCCATGTTTTTTTATTCTACGAGCATTTCCATGGTTACACTACGCAGATTCTATGACTATACCCCGCCTGTTTCCATGGTTACACCACCCATTTCTTTGGCTACACTACAACTTTTTCCACAGTTATGCTACACCCATTCCTAAGGTTACACTACACCAGTTTCTAGAGTTACACTACTCCCATTTCCATTGTTACGGTACACCAGTTTCCACAGTTACACTACACCCATTTCCATAGTGGTGTATAAAGGTGACACGATGCTCTATGCTGAAGGTGGTGATGGATATGCATTTATTGTGGAGGAACAGGATCAGCTATAATCAACTATAACAATATTCCAGTAATGATGTCTTCATTTTAAAATCATAATTAAAGTAAATCTGAAAAATATGAAAAAGTTGTAGTGTAGTGCTGTGTAACTGTAATCAGTGTAGAATCCTGTATCACATGTAAACATCCACTGTCACTCAAGCAGAAGTCTTGTGTCTTGTAGCTCCTCTAAGTATATACAGTAAATATATATATATATATATATATATCTCGTTGCTTTAGCATTTTCAGTCTGTCTGTATCTAGAACCCCAGGCTCATATTTTGGACGCTGAGGCAGTGGAGTGAGTGAGGTGATTTGGAGTTTAGGTGATCAGTCTAGACTCCTGCCCTCGTCCTGCCGGAGCCATATGTGCTGTAAACACGGCCTCACCACGGCAACCCTCCCCTCATGATGCAGTGCTCAGTGAAGCCCTCCGTTCTTCTCATCAGAGAGCGATGAGGTCACAAGGCATGGTCCGAATCCAGAGGAATTCCCCTAAAAATCAGTTCGACAGCACAGCTAATAAACGATACCAGCACTCAGCCCAGTCAAGTCACGTCTTTATTTTTCAAGGACATACGGTTTACAAAGGAGAACAACATCAGCACGTATGCATCACGTAGGAAAACAGGTCTTTTATTTTGGCACGAACACAAAAAGTGCTTCATAACAACACTGTCCAAGGAACATTTGGCCTGACTGGACCGGAAGAAGCTGGTCAGTCTCCATTTCAAGATTCCGGCACATCTCTTTGATGTTTATTTGACAGATTTCAAATACGACACAATGACTCCGCCTCGCCACTTCGATACTTCTCAATAGGCTCACTCGTATCATAAATAACAATAAAAACAATAATAATAAATGTTTGTAACTCCTCACACTGAATATGGAGATTGAAATTTCGTTTTGTCGCAGATTGAAAGTCTTTCTGTGCAAATGCTTTGTCTGAAATTTGCACAGGCCTTTCCAAGATGGAAGGAATTCTTGGATGGAATTCCCATACAGAATTCCCCCAAAAAAACAAACAAAAAAACAAACAAACAAACAAAAAAAACCAAAACAACCCACTAAGGGCGAGACGACAGGTGATATAAAACATCTAGCAAAATACAATTCATCAGGTACAAAAGCTATGAACCACAGAGTTGCTTTATAAATACGCTGGCTTTCACGTCACGTAATACTTTCATTTTTCAGAATAACACAGGTTCCTCCTCCTCCGTTTCCTCCTGAACCAATAACTTATCACTGCATTTTATTGTCATCAATGCAAAAACACGAAACCCAGCTTCTCAAAAAATTTCACATTTTTGGTAAAAGTCATTGTCCGAACAGTTAAATGCACGATGCATTTTTCTTTACAAAAGGTTTTTTTTTATCATACACAAACATATGATTGAAAATAGAGAATCTTTGGTGGCTAAGCAAAAAAATAAACATGTCTATATATAAAAGAAAAAAAACAAAACAAAACAAAAAAAAAACACAACAAGGCAATATGCAAATACAAAGTACAGCATGGCCAAAACAGAGTTTCCTGTTTTTGGCTTTCATTTAAAAAATAAAAATAATTATAATAATTAAAAAAAAACATTTATATAAAAACAACAAACAATGTTTCTAAAAACAACAAAAACATGAACACATGAATAAATTACTGAAGAAGAATGAGCCTCATGTGACTGCATCCCCATCACTCACACAATGCAAACATTAACCACTGAGGTATTTTGGTAAACAAAGTTCTTTGTCAAGCATCATGCACAATGAGAGAAAGAGATAAAAGAGAGAAAGAGATAAAAGAGAGAAAGAGAGAGAGAAAGAGAGAGAGAGAGAGAGAGACATAAAAGTGCATAGGAATCGCTTAGTGTGTCAAAAACGTACGGCCGTGTGCAAAAGTGCAAAACTTTTTTTTGCTGATTTTCTGACTGAAAATAAACTACAGAGCTACAATTCCATGCACAGTTACTGTTCTTTTACTGATCATCTATTGCACTGCAAAAAATGAAACCTTGGCTGATCTTGTATCTAGCTGATACATCTTAAAACTCTCATTTTAAGGTTACTTAATGTCAAACAATCTTAAAATTAGCTAATTTCCAGATGTTTGGGTTTTTTTTTTTTAACTTATTTCAGGTGATTTTAGGAACACAAAAATTGTTACTATATTATATATTTTGGTTTGTATCAAGCAAACATCCTAAAATAAGCAAACTTATCTAACATTATCTAGCAATATACCGAGAAAAGTTTACTAAAATCACTTAAAAGTAAAAAAGCAAAAATTTTCTACAATTGGAAATAAGTTAAATAATCTTATAAACACCATACAACAATCTTAAAATGAGAAACAGTATACCAACGTATACTAACTAGATAATTTCACATCATTTTTATAAGATCATTTTAGATAAGTTAACGTAATTTTACATGCCAAAATCTCAATTTTTGCAGTGAAATATGTGGTGCAAATTTCATAGTACATTTGATATTTCATGTGTTTTCTATACAAACAGAAGCTGTGCGCTAAATTTGGCAGAAATCTCTGTGGAGCTCTTATTTTCACATAGAAAAATCAGCATTACTCATAAAATTTGACCCAAACTTTTGCATACGACTATACAAGAAAACCAAACAGCAAGTTCAGTTGGTGTTTTTTGGAATACTATCACATTAAAACNTGAAGTGGAAATAAGTCAAAACGTCCTCTTCAGGGAACGACCTTTACGCTAATGCAATTACCAAATTTGTGCTGATTTTATTTAACACATGGGAAAAAAACTTAAATATTCAATAAAACAAATATTTAAAATTTCCAATGTGCTAAATCAAGAAATTGAAACAGAAATTGTGCACAAGTTGGCTCCCCTGTAAAGCACGCCTTGACTTATTTCCTGCAAAGAAAATCACAGACAAAACACATCAAGCGTTTAACTTGGCGTCATGCCAACAAATCTGATTTCCAGCCAAACTGTCGCTTTAATAGAGCCAAAGCTCTATTTGAAAACACTTCTTTAGTGTCAGTCACAGCAGCAACAACAACATCTCTCTCCTGTGACGTCGCGTCACCTGTGGAGAACCCATAGCGCTCCAAAGTCCGAATGTAAACTTTGAAAAGGTGAGAGGGGGCGGGGCTAAGCGGTCGTCAGACGTCGAGCACCATGTCGTACTGCTGCTCGCTCTTCCTCTTGCCGCACTTGGCTATGAGGACCATGTACAAAGTCAAGAGCACGACCCAGTAGCTGGCGTACATGATGGCGCCGATTATCAGCACGATCTTCTCGGATTCTGGGAAGGACTTCCGTGTGTCATGGACAACGGTGTACAGGATGCCCACGAACAGGATGGTGAACCACACGGAGATGGGAATGAGTCCGATGAAGTTCACCACGATGGTCTTCCTCCCCGAAGTGCCCCAGCCCGACTTGTTTATGGTGGCTATGGCAAACATCTTGGCCGGAAGCAGACTAGACATGTACAAGACCGAGTAGAAGGACATGAAGACCATGACGATGTTCCCACGCAGGCAGCTGGCGAAGGAGGACTTGATCAACGCCACCGCCTGCACGATGAGCAGGAACAGCAGGATGTTCCATATCCTGCCCTGGTAGAAGAGCTGAATGGCCGTGGCGATGAGAAAGAACGGGAAGAACCCCGTGATGACGGCCTCGTAGGTCATCCACAGGTGGTGCTTGTGGAACCACATGGAGTTGTACAGCCACTCTCGGAAGTAGGACTTGCTCCAGCGGGTCTGCTGGTTGAGCCAGCGCAGGTACGTGATGGGGGTCTCCGTCAAACACTTGGAGCGCGCCGTGTACTTGGTGGCGTAGCCCAGGCTCAGCACACGGTTCGTCAGGTGGCGATCATCGCCGAAGCTGCAGTGGCTGCCCATGAACGTCTGGTTGTACCAGTCCTCCAGGAACTCGTGCAGCAGAGAGTTCCTGTACATGCCCAGGGGGCCGCTGATGCACTGCACGCAGCCGAAGTATGACTGGCACGCCCGCTCGATGTTGAAGGCCATCCAGTAGCGCACGCTGCTCAGGAAGGAGATCCACGACTCGTACTTATTCAGGATCTGCAGGGACAAACAGGACGTTTCACACGTGAGCAAAGGCTCTACAGTACCGTCCGCTGAACACGTACACTGGTTCCATGGAAACTCAATCTCAGAGCTCAGAATTTGATTCGATTTAATGAATCAATGATTTCTTTAGGAAATTACTCAATGAATCAGGGCCAGTTCTTACGAGAAGCAGTAAAAGCAGATGCTCCTAAGCCTAATATACACACCCATGAAGGTTTAATGCTTGTTCTATTCTTGCACATGAAAACATTTTACTGGGGTGGGTGGGCAAATAGCATATGGAGTATGTCCCCCAAGTATTCAGAAATGGGCCCACAGTTAACATGCATATATATATATATATATATATATATATATATATATATATATATATATATATTTTATATTGGTCATCAGTGGTAACTTTATAGGGGGACCAAAAAATGCAAATTTGGAGCATTTCTATTGGTCCATTCATCATGCAATGTGCACTGGGTGTAAAGGCCGGCTTTTGATTAGCAACCTCCGTGTGCAGCACGGACAGCAGCTAGACGGGCTGGGAGTGACTCAGTAAGGTCCTGGTAGGTTGTCACAGGTATCTGGAGCCATGCTGACTGCAGTGCATCCCACAGGTGCTGGAGGGTGTGTGTGGGAGGATCCATAGAGCAAACATGGGGATCAAGGTGGTCCCACAGATGCTCAGTTGGGTTCAAGTCTGGGGAATTAGGGAGTCAGGGTAGTACTTGGAAGTCTTGGTCATGATCTTCCAACCAATGTCGGACATTTCTAGTCGTGTGATATGTGGCATTGTCTTGCTGGAAGATCCCATCCACCCCAGGGAGGACAATCAGCATGTATGGGTGTACGTGATCTGCAAGGATGGATTCATACCCAAATATATAGCCTATCACACACCGTATATACCCACTAAGCCAGCTCAAAGTACGTGACGTCCTTCATGAGCTACATGCTGCCGCCATCAAAAGTGGGAAGTGGTCATAATAATGTGACTCCACTGCTTGTTCACTGACGGTAATTAGTATATAGTATATTAGTATACAAAAGGACAGGTACCTGCACATCGCCCCCAACCCCCCCAACCATGGGGTCTTCCTCAAGAACTTTCACCATCTCCACCGAAGACGCAGGATCCAGCATGGTGTCCGAGTCACACACCTGGAAACGCAAAACATAACATTCGTTCATCCCAAGTCTAGTCCAGGAATCTAATATTCCTCACTTTGAAACTGTCATAAGACTACTGAACTTATTTCTAGCCAATACTGAGCTGCTTTAAAGGGCCTGTATCATAGAAAAACAACTTTCCCTCGATATATTTTGACTGTTGAGTTTGATTGATTACATAAACGCTGTCCCAAATTTCAAAATATTCATCATTTCATTCCCCAGTACATACAGTCCATATATGGAAGCTGGTTTTGAGTACACTGTTTTTGTATTCGTCACAAAACTTATGCAGTGTATGACAGCTTAGACCCACCGATTCAGCCTACATCAGTTTGGCAAAGCCCATTCAGTCTACAGGGGTTTAGCCCCACCCATTCAGCCTACAGCAGTTTAGCTCTGCCCATTCAGGCTACAGCAGTTTAGGCCCACCCATTCAGACTACAACATTTTAGGCCCACCCAATCAACCTACAGCAGTTTAGCTCTACCCATTCTGTTTATAGAAGTTTAGCCCCACACATTCAGCTTGTGACAGGTTAGCCCCACCCATTCAGCCTACAGCAGTTTAGCCCCACCCATTCAGCCTACAGCAGTTTAGCCCCGCCCATTCAGTCTAAAGTTATAAGCAGTGTTTCAGCCTAGACTACTGTTTGAATGTGGCAGCCAATCAGAACAGAACTTATTTATAATCAGTACCCAAAATGGCCTGTTTAATTCTAAGAGATAAGGGGCTGTAATGTTGCTCCTGCACTCTGAGGACCTTCAGAAATCAGGTTCCTTAAGTTCTCCGCTGTTTTTTAGCCTCCAGCTTTTCTAAAACAGTGCTCAAAAACTCATATTCAGACAGATGTGCTTTGTATGCTGCTTAAAGCTCCTCTTTCATGTCTTCATTAGAGATGTTTTTTAGAGGAAAGCTTGTGTTTGAACACCGTGATCCTGGAGCGTGACCTCTTTCAGGCTGTGTGAGAAACATACGTGCCGCGTCTCTACACATTCCACAATGTTATTGCAAATTAGGGCAGAATTCCACCTCTAAATTCTGCATAATCCAACGGATGAGATGGAAACAGATTCGTCCGGAGTGGTTTTGTGTGAAGCTGCTCTGAGAAAAGTCTCTTTAGAGAAGTGAATTGTTCAAAGTGGTGGTGAATGGAACCAGACGTCCCCCTCTAAAAGCTCCCTCACAGAAAGTTACTACATGAGATGGTTATGAATACGCTGCCTGATGTCCAAGACACTGTTTTAGGATAGTTTTGGCTTTAAACTCCATTCATGGTGGAGGGATACATGTTGCAGGAGGGTGTTGTTAGGCAAAAAGTAGTCCCTATAGAAAACACTCATTAGAATTCACTTGTGGGTTTGATAGTAAATATAATGGACGTATTTATGTTGTACACATGGAGACCCCTGGTTCCCATCACCACCACCACCACCACCACCACCACTGAAAAGAACTCAGAGTCTATAAAAGCTTAAGCATATACAAGAAGGCAATCTGAAACAGATCAGATTATACAGACTTTGATTAGCAGCATAAAGTAGAAGCTAATGGAAACCCTGCACTGTGTTAATGACCACACTGCTCACACTCAAAGTCAATAAATGCTTAATCACAAATAAAACCCTTCAAATGATGCAAATCTGATGTCTTTAACTGCACCTCCAGCGCACGGAGCTGTAAAATCATGCTCAGAGACGAACAACAGGCTCATTCAGACTACATGTGCTCCGAGCGAGGGGTCGTCCAAGGACATTTACACCAAATACAGCCTCATGAGATAAGGCCGAGCGAGGATCGGCACACATGTACCCCGGAGCGTTATTAGATCTTAGACCACTTATAAAGGCACGCTCATACCTCGTCTGTAAGAACTGTATTAGTCCTGGCTTTGAAGGGACACCCCAGCCAAAATTCAACAGCAGTGCTGCAGTATGCCTGAGATTCCTGGTGAAAGTGAGACTGGGAAAATCCCCCTCTGATGATGCGTCTCGAAGGTGGTAAAAGGAACCACAGCTGCTCAGGGACTATAGATTAGTGGCTAGGCTGGCAGTCATGATGGAGGGACACTGCATGAGGGATTTCCAGTGGCTGCTTTTACGTTATGCATGCTGGGTATTGTAGTAGGCTTAGGGATACAATGCTGAGCTGCAGAATATTAAAATAATAAAACAAATAACATATTAAATTCTGATTGTAGGCTGGAAGGCCCTTTACAGTGTTGTTGTGATGTCACAAAAAACAACACATTTACATATAGTCAGCTATTAAGCACACATACTAGACGTCATCCAACCACAAGGAATCCCTGTGGTGCCAACCAATCTGGCTAGCCAGGCTGAATCTATAGGCTAATAAACTAAACCAAGCAGCTGCAATTTTCCAAAAGTTCCTCCTACCTTCAAGATACATCATCAGAAGACAGCTTTGATAGCTTGTGAAGCAGACTCTAGAGGCTACTATAGCACCACTGTAGGAGGAGACTTAAGCCTGTTTACACCATGTAATGACGGAGTGCCTTTTCCCTTTAATTTTCATATGTAATTCGGGAATACATGACACTTTATTATAGGGAGGTTTCATGAGAACGTTTGGAAAGTTGGTTTTCCATGACACAAACTGCAAAAAAGGATATAATGGCAATTAAAATAATGTTAAAACTCTAATCTATAAATCTAATATTTCTCATTTTGATATTCTCATATCTTAAATTTTTTTATAAGCTAACAACAATTTCTAAGTGAGAAATATTAGATATAGTCTAGGTTTAAGATCATTTCACCTGCTGAGATATCATTATTTTTGGAGCGTGGGCCCAAAATACACTCATCGTCAAAAGAACAGCTGCACCTAGAAGGAGGTGTGTGATTGCAGTGGTGTTGGGAAGGAAGAGAAAGGTTACCAGGATCAATAAATGATGATACATTTAGACTGATATGATCAATATTTATTGAGCTACACATACAGAAGTAGTGTCTCTCAGTATGGTGTCGGGCCGCCGTGTTTGCTAACCCAACATGCCAGCCGTCTCAGCTTGGAGTTGTAGAGGTTCCTAATGGTGTCCTGTGACAATCCATCCCATGCAGCTTGAATATTCTCACACAGTTCCTGCAGATGGTGCGGTAGGGGTGGAGGTGGAGTGACACCAGGCCTTCTGGACGTGTGACGCGTGACAACAAACCGTTCATCTTGGAGCTGACCACGGTCCCTCCACACACGGATTCGTTGGTCGTCTCCACCAAGACAAAAGCGGGACTCATCACTGAAGATGACCCGCTGCCATTCTGAGTCACTCCATGACAGTCTGGCATGACACCATTGCAGTCTGTGGTGATGTTGACGTGGTGTTAAGGGCAGTCGTCGTAACGGTCTGTGTACATGTAGTCCTGCGTGGTGCAGCCGTCTGCCAATGGTGCTGCACTAACAGGATGACTCATGGAGGACATCACTGCTTGCTGAATGTCTGTAAGCATGGCTGCTGGGTCAGTCAGGTACAGTGATAAGGCCCGTCCTTGCTTACGTCACAGGCGTGACCGAAACTTGAACCATTCGCATGTCTTATGATGTCAAACGTACTCACCAAGTTTCATTCCTGTTGGGTGATTCCTTCTGGGTGCAGCTATTTGTGCAACTATTTTTTTTTGACGATGAGTGTAATAATTATTATTACTCAATTTGCATTCACAGCGGCTAACAATTTGGTCACTTCTTACACAGGTAGGTGAAGGTAGCATTAGTAATCTAGCCCAAGGACTCTTATTGATAATGTAGAGTGCTAGCCCAGGTAGGGGATCGAACCCCAGTCTAGAGGCGGAGGTGTGACCCACTACGATATAGCTACCACTTGTCACAGTTTGGCACATTCCCAGCCTGTAAAACTAAAGATTAGTGGTGAGATGACAAAGCCTTTTAACAATCAAGCATTAGCGTGAGGTCATAACCTTCCCATTTCCAGCCTGATGCCCCTCAGAGTTTACCTATCCATCAAGAGCGCGCGGTCAGCTCCAGCCTGGTAGCTGCTTTGACAGACTGGTGATAAGCTAAAGGTAATTGCGCTCCCCGTGTGGAGCAGAGGTCAGAGCTTCATTGGAAGCAGGTGGCGTCGGGACCGAACTCACACCGTTTGTAAAGATTCCCAGGGGGCCCCGACATGATTACCTGCGTGTAAAAGCTGCAGCTCGGTTTGCAGAAACAAGGCCATTCTTTCATTGGGCTCACTCTTTCATTTCCCAGCTCAGTGTAGACTGATCTACAGACGTTTCCCTCCCCAAAGAGAGCCACATCCAACACACACACTTCTTTTTTTTGTCTCATAAAACCTTCACGTAAGTCTAAACAGCCTAACGGCCGGCTAGCAAAGCAGAACAGTTTGCTATTTTCATTAGCGCCCAGACAAAACAAACACACAAAGGCCATGAACCTTTAAAAGGGAAACTCCACCAGTCAAGGTCCAGACTAGGGTCCTTCAGAGGGGCTTGGTGTAAACATGCTTCCATCTCAGAGAAATTCCATCCCTGAGAGTCCCAGAACTATCCACAGTGGTGGTGAACGGAACCAGACGTCCACCTCTAAAAAGCTCCCTCACAGAAGGTTACTACATGAGATGTTTATGAATATACTGCCTGATGTCCGAGACGCTGTTTATGATCGTTTTGTGATGATTTTTGCTTTAAAATCCACTTGTGGTGGAGGGATACATGCTGCAGGGCGTTGTTAGGCAAAATATAGTCCCCAAAGAAAGCTTATTATTTCCAGGTTTTCCAGATTTTTCCCATCATCAACATTCCATATAATACTCAGAAGACATGTGTAGGTTCACTGGTGGTTTAGATAGCACATAAAAGGTCTGTGTGTGTCGTTGACATGGTTCCCATCACCACCACAATCAACCATTTCACACCAAACCCACTCTGAATGACCACATTTCAACCACTGAACTTGGAAAATTGGTGGAATTCCCATTTAAAAGCTAAATACACCTTCCAAAGTAGTACAAACATACAGAAGTAGGTTAAATAATCATATGATATTTTCTTATGATATGTTGACTAGACCAAAACTGTGTCCAGATACTTTATTGCTGTGTGGGCCGTGCCGCAGCAAGGTGGATAGGAGGGCATACGCACGTGCGTTGGTTTCTGTGACATCATAAAAATTAAAAAAAAAAAAAACAGGCTGTTTTTGCCGTTTAGCTTCCACATCTGGACTGTATGGAGCAATACTTTTATGCAGAAATGAGTTCAGTTTTCCTTGAAACTGAAACTCAGGTCTGCCTGTATGACCCTCAGGGCCGCACACATCAGCCTGGAGCCCCCTTTAAACACGTACAGAAGCACCTCTGTGCTCCCCTCGCTGGGCTCGGTGGCTTAGACGTGACCTCAGAGAGACTCACCTGCACGTAGTCCACGCTCTTGCCCAGCGCCTTGAAGGCCGTGTACATGACCTCCCTCTTCCCGCCCCACTTCTGCATGATGCACACGCACTTCTTGTTGAGCACCAGGCGGGAGACCTGCTGCAGGCTCTCGGCATACGACTCCTCGGTCTCCTCCGGCCCGCGCTGGTGGTAGTTACTCTTCCACACGTAGGTGGCCGCCTTGTCGCGGCCCATGATGTCCCGGAAGATGTCCATCATGTAGCCGTCATCGTCGCTGTTCCCGTCGATCACCATGATCACCTTGATGCCCGGGTAGGTGAGCCTCTTGACCGAGATCAGACACTTCCTCAGGTAGTTAGGGTCCTCCTGGTAGGCAGCGATGCACAGCGCCAGCGACTTGTTGAGTTTGATGGGGGTCTCCAGGGACCGCCTCATGTTTCTGTGCTCCAGCAGAGCGAACAGGCTCTGGATGATGAGGTGAATGACCAGAATGGCCCCGTAAAGCCCAAAGGACATGTAATTGCCCGTAGTGGTGAAGAACTGGTAGCCCATGATGTAGGCTGTGGAGATCCCCACAAGCAGCGAGACGCCGAACAGTGTAGTCCCAATAATCCTCAGGTAGGTGATCACTTTATCACATCTCATCTGAAAAGCCAGAACAAAACATCTGCCGTTAACAACCACACAAGGAAATACAAAAACACAGTGAGAATCGTCCATCAAACAAAACTGTCCAGCCGACAGCGTCCTGTGGGCAGCGTCCTGTGGGGCAGTGTCCTGTGGGTGCTGATGAAGGACTAGAGGATGACCAACACTGCACTGTGCAGCAACAGATGAGCTGTTGTCTCTGACTGTCTATCTACAAGGTGGACCAGCAAGGTAGGAGTGTCTAATAGGTTGGACCGTGAGTGGACACAGTGTTTCACAAACGCAATATGCCTTATACCATTTCATGCAGCCCCATACGATATATATGATATGATATAGGCAACATATTAAAACTGTAATATAATAATCATCCTCATGTTTTTGTTCATATCGTTCAGCCCTATTGCCAAACATGCATCATGAAATCCTCACAGGCTGTTGCTCTACATGATACACGAGCAGTAGAGTGTTTCAGACAGCAGTATAGAACCACCACCCCCCCACCCCACCCAAATGTCTGAGTGGTCTCTATAGCCGTTTGTTCCAACTTTCCTCGCTAATGCATTTCCCCATCTGCTTGGCAGACCCTGCTGAGGAGCACCACCCTCTGACATCATGTGTTTATATCTCCGTGGGAAGACTCAGATTTTTGGGGAGGGGGTGGAGAGGAGGGGGTTTACACTATAGACCCTCTGTGCTGTTGTTACAGGGGGGAAGACCCCTTCTTGATAATGAGTGCTTTTCGAATAATCCACTCTAAACACTGAGATCTTTCTCTCCGTGCACGTGCGCACATCTGGACTCTACCCTCTGGTTGAGGTCACACAGCTGGCTCCGGCAGGGGTGGAGCTGTTTGTAAGCGAGGCCGATATGACGACTCTTTAACACAGTTTAACTGGCACGTGCACGTGGCTTTCAACGTCACCGCCGCATTTACAGGACCCTCGGCCCCCTTCTCTGCTTGACCCACCGGGCTCCACCTTGAAGCCAGACACGTGCAGAACCTTCAGCAGCCCTGCAGATCACAATTATCCCGTTTAGCGCCCCCCCCTCACTCCCTTAGTATTAGTTATCTAGTATTAGTCTGCCAGATTTGGACGGTTTTCATTTTCTGTTCCAGCCTAAACGGAACAGCAGTTACGTTCTGATACCTGTACAGGCCCGAATGCAAGTCCAGAACCATTTGAGATGGAACAAGAAATCAGAATAAGAGCTTCAGCTTTATCAAATGTCATTTGTCTCATGCATGCATTTCTCATACTCAGCATTTCTTCAGAGATCCTTGTGAACTGGCATACGCTGTCAGAGCCCGCTGTCCGTTCCCCAAGACCATCTTCCCATTCAAAGAAATGACCAATATTGAATAATACATAGTAAATGCTGAATATTCATATTAGATGCTAAATAATTCATAGTGGTTACTGAGCTGTCTGTGCTCGGGCGAAGCTAAAGTCGTGCAGGGAGCGGTCATGCAGCACCAGAACCGGTGAGGTGAATCATCATCTACAGGGAAAACTCAGATTTCCCCAGCCAGATTAAATGCTACAGCACAAATCTGAAACAGAGCCAGCAGGACCTCCAACTGCACCGGCAGGACGGCACTGATCCGGTACTCCTTCTATTCTGCAGTCGAGTCTGAATTAGCTCCGAGTTGCTCGTTAATGTAAACGTAATATCTGTTCTTTTATTTTGTGAGAGATTTTAACTGAATAACAGAATAAAAAAGCGTCAGTTACGTACCAGTATCACTGCTGGGTGTGAATTGTTTTCTGTGGTGTAGTAGAGCATACTCTACTTGAGTGCTGATTTGTTGGCATTACTACTACTGAGTGCTGATTGGTTGGCATTACTGCTGCTGAGAGCTCATTGGTTACTGAGTGCTGACTGGTTGGCATTACTACTACTGAGTTCTGATTGGTTGGCATTACTACTACTGAGTGCTGACTGGTTAGCATTTCTGCTACTGAGTGCTGATTATTTAGCATTACTACTACTGAGTGCTGATTGGTTGGCATTACTGCTGCTGAGAGCTCATTGGTTACCGAGTGCTGACTGGTTGGCATTACTACTACTGAGTTCTGATTGGTTGGCATTACTGCTACTGAGTGCTGACTGGTTAGCATTTCTGCTACTGAGTGCTGATTATTTAGTATTACTGCTACTGAGTGATGATTGGTTGGCATTATTGCTACTGAGTGCTGATTGGTTAATATTACTGCTACTGAGTAATGTTTGAGCACAGAACAATTAGCAATCAGAGCTAACTACACCTTTGCACTGTAGATCACTGAAAGTAACTGAATGAGCTTAGTTTAGTGCAGTGATCAGTATCACTGGGTTTAGACTTAAAGGGGTGTCTGCTGCATTTGAGGGACATCAACTCCTAGACGACGCTCCAGACAGTTGTTATGAACACCAATAAATCCATGAACTGGTAGCGTCTGGGTGTGGGAGAGTAAGGGGGAACCCTAGTGACTAGAGCTCTGAAGTAGAGTCTTGGTTTAAAACGACCTTCCTACATTAATTACAAGTTACAAGTAATTACAAGTGTAAATCATAGATTACACATGGATTTAAAGAGATGCTGTAATCTACTGTAATCTGTAATGCTGCGGATAATATACAGTTCTGGATCTTCACTGTTATTACAGCAAAAGGGAAAAGAGGAATGGCTTATTTTTGAGTTCACTGGAACCATTTCTGCTAAATTAAAGAGTTAAGATGTAATCAAAGTCCATTAGAATGGGTTT
Organism: Semaprochilodus insignis; assembly: GCA_034552555.1. Taxonomy (NCBI): domain Eukaryota; kingdom Metazoa; phylum Chordata; class Actinopteri; order Characiformes; family Prochilodontidae; genus Semaprochilodus; species Semaprochilodus insignis. The sequence continues at coordinate 9,880,905 of CM067479.1, read as the reverse complement.
GGTGTGAAACAGAGAACCTTAAGAGTAACTTACTGACTCAGAACTGTTCACAGTGGTGGTGAATGAAACCAGACGTCCACCTCTAAAAGCTCCAACACTGAAAGCTGTTACATGAAATGGTTATGAATACGTTGCCTGATGTCTGAAAAGTTGTTTTATGATAGTTTCAGTCTTAAACTCCATTCATGGTGGAGGGATACATGTAGGGCGCAATGAGGTAAAAAATAGTCTCCCATAGAAAATGTATTAATTCCAGGTTTTCCACTATTTTCCCCATCAACATTCCATCTAAAACTCAGAAGATGTGTAGGTTCACTGGTGAGTTTGATAGTACATAAAATGGCTATATTTGTGTTGACATGGAGACCCCTGGTTCCCATCACCACCACCACCACCACTGTAAAGAAGGTCACGTAATGTAAAGAACATCTGGTGTCTTCAAGTTTCGATGAGATACGACAGGGACTACATACAAACCCTAAATCTACAGCACAGGGTTACTACGGGCTGTCCGAGTGTTCCTCAGATCTCCTCTGGTCAGTTTCCCAGACCCAGATTAAGCCCAAGTCTAGACTTTCAATGGAGAATTACCATTGGCCTTAGTCTAAAACTATAGTTAATCCGTACTCAGGAAACCAGTGGTCAGATTTTGGTGGAGATCTTGCTCTCCTCAAACCACCGCAAGACTCCCTCTTCTCCTGGGTGGGCAGCGGAGTGCTCTGGGAAAGAGTCTGAGAAGAATCTGATCGACAGCCATGGCGTCCTGCCATAGCCACCTCCCAAACGATTGCTCTGACCACCAGAACATCCATCATTCTCCCAGCTCTGGAAGTCTGGAGGTCTTCTCTGGTCGGACGCTGCTTCTGCTGAGCTTCCCTCACCTCTGCTTCCTGCCCATCGCTCCTGCCTCCAGCTCCTTCAAACAGCTTCCAGCTTCACTGAGCTAATAAGGAACAGGCATGGTGTGCCTCCAGACCCACTTTCAACTCATTCACCCCAAAACCCTGAAGCAGCCCGGACGACGCATGGTACAGTACATGGCTTATAAAACCCCGGCCACACTGACCGCACCACCATGTCGCTGTTACTGCAGGTCCACCACCCGATAAATACCTGGTCAGCAGTGGTGGTACCTTTCCATTAACGTAGGTGGGCTGATAAACTGTACAGTAAAAAGACATATACCTGTATATAGAAGCGAAGGAGAAATGCATGAGCACTGCGGGTACTGCTGAGTCACAAGTAAGACTTTAGCAATCATGGCAAAGGATGACTAATCACAAGTGAGGATGCCAAAGAGATGCAACTATTGTGCAATAAATGTGTCTTGGTGTTTACTTCAAGGGTTTCTGGAGTTTTGGGAGTCTCTAACGAAATCACTGCTAGCTGTTGGAGACTACATGTGGGGCAAGGGCTTCTTCAGGATGTTTGGGGGTCTTGGGTTTGGCAACATGGCGCACAAATCAGTGGGGCAGTTGGGGGGGGGGGGGGTGCAGTTATGAGATTAGGAGGAACTGAGGGATTAGGGGTTAGGTGGGTTAACTTTCAGCAATCAGTTTTGGTTAGCAGGTGACTGGATTCGTTAGGTTCAGACTTCCCTCCATCATTGTTCACGTTGGGAATAAGCCATGGTGGTGAGATTGGAAGTTTTAAATTCTGATACTTTTACTTCAGTTGGTGCAATAGTACGATGAGGATGCTGGACGATGAGGATGACACACACACATACATACATACATACATAGAGTATATACTTTATATATAAGGTATATACACAGTATATACCCCCCCCCACATACACACACACAAATAGGGTATATACCTTATATATAGGATATTTGCAGTATATATCCCATACACACACACACACACACACACACACACACACACACATACATACACAGGGTATATACTTTATACATCATACAGTATATACCCCCCCCCACACACACACACATTGTGCTATAGTGACCAATGCCAACCAAGCACCCATAACCACTCATTATATACTGTCAAGATATACTGTCAATATATATATTGTCATAATCCCAATACTAAATGGAATATAGACATTCATGTGCATTTGTGCTTTAGCATCAATTTAGCTGTTTGCTAACACCAAGAGACACTAATTGAACAAAACTGTAAAACTTTCCTGTTCGTCCGTCACTCCTATGTAGTGATTTTGCAGCATTAGCAACATTTAATTGGTGAAATGTGAAGTAAAACATGCTAATGCTAAAAACGTAGCTAGCTAGTGCTGTGACATCACTACTCGCGTCACCTCAAACGTGAGGGATTAATATATATAATATATATATATATATATATT
>CM067479.1:9839337-9868611 GCA_034552555.1 Semaprochilodus insignis | reverse complement strand
TCCCCCACCTGACTACGCCCTCGGATCCAGCTGTAGGCGCCGTGTGGAAATATGACCTTCAGCTGTCATTTCAGAACATTTATTGTTTTACATCAGGACTGACTAAACCATTTCCCTGTCATATTCAATATCTGGAATACTTAAGCTAACAAGATCCCACAGATGGTGGAGGAACGTTGTGTGGTAGAGAAAGCTTGTAGTCCAGCTGTTATTGTCTTCTGAGTGAAGAGGACCTGTTGGTTTTCAAGATGCATATGTCTTTAGGACAGCGTACAGCATGGTGTTTATGGCCATAGTGCTGAATGAACTGCAGCATCCCTCTGTGGGAATTAGCTGGGTTCCTGGGCAGCTGGCTGATCAGGAATTGTGCTCTTCTGAAGGTTTTCTTTGTCTGGCTAACTTTCAGAACTGATCTTTAATCTCGGTCACATGCTATTACCAGTGAAGTCAGAGACGTGAGACAGTATATCACTTGAACCTATCAGTGGTGTGATCTTCTAGGCCGGTTGCATCAGTGCAAAGTAAGAGGAGGTCATGTTTGGAACAGCTGGGAGTTCCTCTAGGACTCCTCTGCATCCCTCTGTGCTGGAATCAGACACAGAAAAACCCTCAGAATTCATTTAGATCACCCTTCCTCATACTGGCTGGGCTGGCTGGTGGTCAACTAGACATGGCTTCACAAAGACAAAGAGTTTGCAGACTGGGACTGTAAGGAAGTGCTGTGTGTCTGATCAAACCTACTGCACAGTGGGTGATCCATTCCTTGTGTTAGTGACAGGTTTATCCATCCACCTCTTTTTGGTGAATTGTCAAATTATGCATAAATAAGAGCTGGAAAAGCCAGAAATGCATTTTTCAAATTTCCAGGAGTTCTGTGGGCTTTGGTAAGGTTTGGTAAATTTTGCACTAGTTTGGTAAAGTTTGCAGGAGTTTGGTAAGGTTTGCAGGGGCTTGGTAAGGCTTGCGGGGGATTTGGTAAGGTTTGCAGGGGTTTGGTAAGGTTTACTGGGGTTTGGTAAGGTTTGCGGGGGATTTGGTAAGGTTTGCAGGGGTTTGGTAAGGTTTACTGGGGTTTGGTAAGGTTTGCGGGGGATTTGGTAAGGTTTGCAGGGGTTTGGTAAGGTTTACTGGGGTTTGGTAAGGTTTGCGGGGGATTTGGTAAGGTTTGCAGGGGTTTGGTAAGGTTTACTGGGGTTTGGTAAGGTTTGCGGGGGATTTGGTAAGGTTCGCAGGGGTTTGGTAAGGTTTGCAGGGGTTTGGTAAGGTTTGCAGGGGTTTTGTCAGGTTTATGGGGGTTTTGGTAAAGTTTGCAGGGGTTTGGTAAGGTATGCGGTGGTTTAGTCAGTGTCACAGAGATTTGGTGCAGTTTGGAGGGATTTGCAGGTGTTCGGTCTGGCATACAGGGGTTTGGTGGGGATTACAGGTTTTGGTAAGGTTTACATGGTTTCAGTGAGGTTCACAGGGGTTCAGTGCAGTTCAGTTCAGAGACAAGTTAGGAGAACCCTCACGGAATGAGCCAAGCCAGCATTTATGAAGTGTTAGAGCTACAGCCATGTATAGATGACAGAGCACTGGCAAATAATACCTGCTCTGTGGTGGTCCTGTGGGGGTCCTGACCATTGAAGAACAGGGTAATACAGTATACAGAGAAACAGATGGACTACAGTTTGGAACTGTAGAACTACAGAGTGTCCTATATGGTCAGTGGAGCTGATAAGATGGACACTGAGTGTAGATACAAGGAGGTCAGTGAGTGTAAATAATCAGAGAAACAATAAAATGGTAGTTTGTGATACACACAGAAACTAATAAATGAAGTGAAATACTATTAATTTGAATCAAAATATGCAAGGGTTCCTATTAGGATATTGTAAAAAAAAAAAAAAAAAAGATTAATTTGACCTTATTTTAAGACTTGTTTTAAGTCATGTTATCTAGTGTTGCATGTTATTCCTTTGGAGAATAATTTACCTTCTATCAAATATTATTTCCTGAACAAAGTAAAATGATCTGCATTATTTCCGAAATACACGAAACCCTTTGCCATGAGATTAAGACACTTTCACTGGATAAAAATACAAGCTGATTAAGGAAAGCCTCAAATATGAACATGCCAGTTAAAGAGTTCTATACTCCGTCCTGGTTACTCCACACTGTCCATCCCTGAACTTGTTAACTAATTAACAAGCTCCTCGTGAGCTACGTCAGGTGTGTTGGAGTAGAGAAAACACAAAGCCGAGCAGGTCCTGGAGTCAACAGAACTGACCTCGGGGTCCCCGCTGCTAGTGGAATGTCATTTCCTCCATGTTTGGGTCCGTGTGAAGTTTGTCCACAGAGTTTCTGGAATTGAAATGCCATTGACTTCAACTCTGAGAGCACATGTTGCTCCTTCTCCCATCTATGACAAATCCTTAAATGTGACAAAACAACTCCACCTAAGACAGAGCTGGAGGGAGTCTCTGAGGTCTTAAACGGGAGAACACCCATCGTCTTCCCGTCACCTCCGTAATCTGTGGCCCTCCTGAGGTGCCTCCGCCTTTCACCCTGCACCCTCGTCATGGTGCTGGTGACATCAGTAACCTGAGAGTGTGTAGCGCTCTGGGTGCTAACCAGTGGGGCTTAGGTACACCCAGTGGGGGCCATCCAGCAAACATGCCACAAATACCAGCTAACCTACTTTATTCTAGCTAAATCATTAGAACATCACTCTTAATAACAACAACCAACTAGTCTACTTTATTCCAACTAAGTCATTAGAACATCACTCCCCATGACAACTACCAACTACAAAACGTTATTCCAGCTATATCATTAGAACTTTATCCCGTAACTAACCTACTTTATTTTAGCTAAGTCATTTAGAACATTATGCCCAATGACAAACACCAACTAAACTACTGTATTCTAGCCAAGGCATTAGAACATTACTCCCAATGGCAATCACCAACTAACCTACTTTATTCTAACTAAGGCATTAGAACATCAGTCCTAATAACAACCACCAGCTAACCAACTTTATTCTAGCTAAGGCATTAGAACATTACACCCAGTGATACTACCACCAAGTAGCCTGTTTTATTATAGCTGTCATTACAACCTTACACCCAGTGACAATTACTACTAATTCAGTAGAACCAATTAGCTTACTTCATTATAGCTGTCATTAGAACCTTACACCCAGTAACAGCTACCAACAAGCTTATTTCATTCTAGCTAATTCATTAGAAGCAACTAGCCTTTTAAAGCCTTCAGTACTAGCACAGTCACTTAGAGAACTGGCCCAATGATAACCACCAACCAAACTCATTCTAGCTAATTCATTGTAACATTATCCTCAATGACATCTAACAACTAGGCTACTTCATTCTAGCTGGGCCTAAGAAACCATTACAAACCAGCCCACCAATGACCACCATTCCCAGCACTAAAGTATTACCCAAGAATAGAAGCGCAACAGGACTCAAGTTCCTTAATGCGTACCATAACAGCTGACTGCATATGAATGAGTTTAACTGTTGTTTGGAGATCTATGGGTTTCCCCCACAGCTCTTTGGTGGTTCAGTCCAGGGACAACGGGTCAGTGCTGGAGGACCCACGCAGCAGACTCACCACTGGCTCCACCCTGTAAACCCGGGAGACCTTACGCACACCAAGGATCATCACTTTCTTCATGGAGGCCTCTTTAATTCATCATATTAAACAAGCACATTTTATAGCGGGTTGCAGGGAGGATTCAAAGCAGCATAAAACCCATAATGAACATGCCTCAGAGTGGAGGAGGCACAGTCTCGTTGCTCCGAGGGCTCGCCACCATCACAGGCCTGTGCAATTAGGTAGCTACGTCACGCTCCTGGAGATTCGTAAACACATGGCAGTTATGGTAAAACCACTGTGGAGGGGATTTGCTGCATTTCAAACGTAAGTTCTGAAGCCTCCATTTAGGCCTGACTAAGGACGCTCACTGCAGATGAGCGAACCTGTTAGCCACAGCAAAAATAAACCTCAGCCTAATTGGAATTTATTTATTTTGGAGGACCGGCAGTTACACAGTTTGTGCAGGCAAGTGAAACGTTTACCTGTTTAGCCATAATGTTAAAGCGGCTGAACCTCAGTGGCCCCATAATCTGGTCCAGGCCCAGCTTCTGTAGGGCTCTTAAATGGTAGGATATAGTATAGTTAAATATTGTCACTGTTTAAATAAGTTGAATGTATAACTCTCTCTAAATGTAGGTATTGTGGTATACACTGAGTCTGTTCTACAATTTCTCATTAGGTTGAATGTATAACTCTAAGCTCTAAATGTAGGTATTGTGGTATACACTGAGTCTGTTCTACAGTTTCTCATTAGGTTGAATGTATAACTCTAAGCTCTAAATGTAGGTATTGTGATATACACTGAGTCTGTTCTACAGTTTCTCATCAGGTTGAACGTATAACTGGCTCTAAATGTAGGTATTGTGATATACACTGAGTCTGTTCTACAGTTTCTCATTAGGTTGAATGTATAACTGGCTCTAAATGTAGGTATTGTGATATACACTGAGTCTGTTCTACAGTTTCTCATTAGGTTGAGCGTATAACTGGCTCTAAATGTAGGTATTGTGGTATACACTGAGTCTGTTCTACAGTTTCTCATTAAGTTGAATGTATAACTCATCTTAAATGTAGATTTCTGACGTAAACTGCAGTAGCTATGAAAGAATTATCTTAAAATAAAGTGAAATGGTCTGTTGTGCATCAGTCTAAGTGAGGCCAGCGAGACGACAGAGTGACTTGCGAGAGATTTAGGAGGATGAATCACAGGACAGCTTGAAAGATGCTGCACAGGGGAAAGTTTTTACTCGTTAAAGCAGCTCTGAGGTCCGAGTTCGAGACCCCAATCAATCACAGTGAAATGAAACGGCCCTGTAATACAGATTAGTGGGCTCTGTAAGGTTCGTTTTGTCTCTGAAAGGCTGTTGTCTCAGATTAAGGAGGTTTAAAATGTTGTACCATTTATATATTTCATAATGACATAAAGACAAAACATGCACAGCAGCACAAATGCTCATAGGGAAACACGCATAACAGCATTGTAGGTATAACCATTTCACTGTATCACAACCGGCAGAAATCCACCCATAACAGTGTATACAAGTACATACAATACTTCTTCAATGGTCAGGACCACCACAGAGCAGGTATTATGTGGGTGGTGGATCATTCTCAGCACTGCAGTGACACTGACGTGGTGGTGGTGGTGTGTTAGTGTGTGTTGTGCTGGTGTGAGTGGATCAGACACAGCAGTGTCACTACTGGACTAAGAATCATCCACCAACCAAAACTATCCAGTGTCCTGTGGGCAGTGTACTGTGACCACTGATGAAGGACTAGAGGAAGGCCAACACAAACTGTGCAGCAGCAGATAAGCTATCGCCTAATGCTGTGTCCGATCCACTAACACCCCAGCACCATGACGTCTGCTGGACACCTCAGTGTCACTTCTGGACAGAAACTCGTCAACCAACCCAAACTATCCAGCCAACAGCGTCCTGTGGGCAGCGTCCTGTGGGCAGCGTCCTGTGACCACTGATGAAGGACTAGAGGATGACCAACACTGCACTGTGCAGCAGCAGATGAGCTATCGTCTCTGACTGTACATCTACAAGATGGACCAGCAAGGTAGGAGTGTCTAATAGAGTGGACAGTGAGTGGACACAGTGTTTAAACACTCCAGCAGCACTGCTGTGTCTGATCCACTCACACCAGCACAACACACAGTAATCCACCACCCACATAATACTTGCTCTTTGGTGGTCCTGTAGGGGTCCCGATCGCAGGGTGCAAGAGAACAGATGAGCTACAGTGTTACGTTCTGGCTATTCTGGCCATTTCATGGTAATGAAATGACAAGCCGGCTGTCCATTCCTCCCTCTTTTGGTGATTGCACTCACTGCCCTCCTTTCAAGCCTTCTTTCTCTCAGGGCCACGTCTTCTCGCTAGCTCCTGAGAAGCGCGAGCGATTTGTTAAATCTGATTTAGTAAATGGCGTGGAGGAAATTTGCAGTTGAGTTTGTGGAGATTAGAGAAAAGTTGCCCCTTCGAGGCCTGCTCTTCTGGTGGTGTTGGTGGGGGGTGGTGTGGGGGGGTGTAATATAGCCATCATATCCAGGGGCATGCCACCACGGGCCAGCTGGAACTGTTTACCTCCTGATATACAGGGCCTGTCTTAAGCGCTGATTTAGACCGCGTAAAAAAGAAAGCTCCTTCTGTTTTCTGTCTTTGACAGTCGTTCCCTGGCTGCGAGCGGAACCCATGTGAATTCATGGCTTTTCCTTCCCCTCGTTTGGACTTGTCCGAGGGTTTTGAGGATGAAGGCAAATCCAAGGAAACCATCAGAAGTGCAGGGAAATGTTGCAACATCGATGCGCCCGATATATGTATATATACACGAGCAGGAGAGCGCGGTCATCAGTCATACTGAGCACCTTTTGGGTCAGCGTGGTTGAAACGCAAACGGGCTTTCGCTCGTAAAAAGGGAGGCTTAGCGTCGGCCCCCGATTGTCTTCACTGGTTGGGGGGGCCGGGGGGCGGGGGAGGCTAGATAGGAAGAGCCATTGGTGTATATCCGATGGGGTCTGCGCTTTGTCGTTTCCCAGGCCTGTGGAAATGGGGAACACATTAGAAAACCAGAGTGGTAGTCCTACACCCTGGGAACATCTGGATGCATTGGTTATTATGCCATAATGCAAAGAATGGAGCCATTGTTTTAGCCAATTACACGTCTATATACTGCCAAGCATATCCTGCAGCAGAAAGAGCGCTCTGTAGATAATGTTGTGCGAGCAATTTGCATGGTTTCTTTATGAAAAGGCTCTTATGTTGCTATTGAAAGCACAACATTCGCAATCCCGTGCGGTCTGTTCCTAATCACCTCGCAAAGAAACCTCTGGAGGGAATCCACTGATATGGAAAAGCCAGGCTGAAGCTGATATTGTGGTAAACTCTTTCCTGACGGTCCGAGGGGGGAACAGAAAAGGAACTTCAGGCGTATTGATTTCCAAATGCAGTGGTACAGTGTTGTGCAAAAGCTATGGAGAAGTCTGAGACCACCCTTTCATTCCCATTTCACTTCCAGTCATTCCCAGTCAAGCTTTCCACTTGTTAGGTACATCATGGGTATCATTTGAGTGGATACAGTAGCAGATTGCATACGGAAGGTACAGTACAAATGGGACTCCTAGCAACCACCCGGAAGACATGGTAGGACAAAAAAAAAAAAAAAAAAAAAAAAAAAAAAAAAAAAAAAAAAAAGCCTTTATCTTTGAGAGAGAGAGGAGACCCTCAAGCTCCACTCTTGCTTCAGAACATCCACAGGTGTTTCTGTCCATCCTTCCACTGGGAGAAGAAGACACCTCAACACTAGCCTGAGGTCTGGAAGGACATGTAGCTGTTCAAGATGTCTACAACCATCAGTCAAGAATGGTGGAGGATCAGTGAAAAATTTGGACGTGCACAGCAACATCTGGAGTTGGTCACTTGTTGCAATACATCATGCAGTCCCCCTCTGGAGAACGTCTGATTGGGAAGCAGTTCACTCTACCGCAAGATAACGACGCTGAGCACCCTGCTGAAAACATCGAGATGTTTCTTTACAAACAAAGAAGCCGCTGGAGTTCTCAGAACGATGGACGAGTTTCTGGATGTAGGCCACATCAGTGTTCAGTCAATCTTGCCTGAAAGAATTTGGTGGATGCCTTCCCTGGCACAATTCTGAGGAGAATTTCCTGTAGACTGGGATATTAGCCACTGCTAGTAGACCCGTATGACTGTACGCTTCCATACACCTGCAGATTCAGCTGCTTCCTTCACACTATGGTCTTTGGCACGCCCAAATGCAGTCACTCCTTTTAGCCAATCATTAACATCTGCACACAGACCGTTACAATGACAGTCCTTAACACCATCTCAGCGTCGCCAAAGACTGCAATGGTGTCGTGCCAGACTGTCATGGAGTGACTCAGAATAACAGCGGGTCATCTTCAGTGACGAGTCCCGCTTTTGTCTTGGTGGAGACGCCCAACGAATCCGTGTGTGGAGGCACCGTGGTCAGCACCAAGATGAACAGTTTGTTGTCACACGTCACACGTCCAGAAGGCCTGGTGTCACTCCACCTCCAACCCTACTGCACCATCTGCAGGAACTCTGTGGGAATATTCAAGCTGGATGGGATGGATTATCACAGGACACCATTAGGAACCTCTACAACTCCATACGGAGACGTCTGGCATGTTGGGTTATCCAACATGGTGGCCTGACGCCATACTGAGAGACACTACTTCTGTATGTGTAGCTCAATACATATTGATCATATCAGTCTAAATTTGTCATCATTTATTGTTCCTGGGAGCTTTATCTTCCTTCCCAACAGCACTGCAGTCCCACACCTCCTTCTGGGTGCAGCTGTTCTTTTGATGAATTGGTGTATAATGCCTGGAAATGAAGTAAATGAAGGGTGGTCTCTGACTTTTGCACAGTATGAAGTCATTTAACGTTATTCCACGAAGTCTGGGGGTATGGTCGGATATGTTAGAGTTACCATGGATATTCAAACCTTTCTTCCCTCTCAGCACGTTAGCTCATTTTCCCTTCTAGCCGCAGCTGCCGTTTGAAAGAAAGTGGGCTTATCTCACCCACTCTGAACGTGTCAGAATCCTCGCCAGCCTTTTAAAGCCAGACATCAGACGGAGTTCTACAGCATTGCTCACACGTGGAGGTGATGATATGTAGGCCTGGTGGTCTGAGTCCTACAGAGAATTCCTGCAGGCTCTCCTCTCAGCTGCTGGAATACCTGCCTGCTGACGCCGTTCCTGCTTAGCATGACGTTAACTCAAAGGGCTCATTCATGAGTTTGAAGCCAGGGCTGTAGTCTAGTCTGCAGTGGGGGAAGGGTGGGTGGGGTGGTACCATGACAAGCTGCTCCTACCAGCCCTGACGGAAACATACAGGCAGGCCAGGTTTTACTGGGGATCCCTTTTCCCTTTTTGTTGTTTGGAAATTTCATAATTGAAATATATATCTGCTAGATATATTTAAATATGTTATTTTTTAAATATTTAAATATATGCTAATTAACTGCTGCTTTCAGAACGAAACCTTCTATCTCCAAAATGATAACTTTGCTGTGAGGATTTGATTGAGAATTAGTGAGGTCAGGTGCTGATGTCTGGTTCCATTGACTTACATTAAAAGTAATGTTCAACATCAGTACCTGACCTCACTAATGCTCAATCAAATCCTCACAGCAACGTTTTAACATCAGTACCTGACCTCACTAATGCTTAATCAAATCCTCACAGCAATATTCCAACACCAGTACCTGGCTTCACTATTGCTCAATCAAATCCTCACAGCAATGTTTTAACATCAGTACCTGACCTCACTAATGCTCAATCAAATCCTCACAGCAATGTTTTATATCAGTACCTGACCTCACTAATACTCAGTCAAATCCTCATGGCAGTGTTCCAGCATCAGTACCTGACCTCACTAATGCTCAATCAAATCCTCACAGCAATGTTCCAACACCAGTACCTGACCTCACTAATACTCAGTCAAATCCTCATGGCAGTGTTCCAGCATCAGTACCTGACCTTAATAATGCTCAATAAAATCCTCACAGCAATGTTCAACATCAGTACCTGAACTCATTAATGCTCAATCAAATCCTCACAGCAGTGTTCCAACATCAGTATCTCACCTTACTAATATTCAATCAAAACCTCACAGCAATGTTCAACATCAGTACCTGACCTCATTAATGCTCAGTCAAATCCTCACAGCAGTGTTCCAACATCAGTACCTGACCTCACTAATGCTCAATCAAAACCTCACAGCAAAGTTCAACATCAGTACCTGACCTCATTAATGCTCAATCAAATCCTCACAGCAGTGTTCCAACAGCAGTGTTCCAACATCAGTACCTGACCTCACTATTACTCAATCAAGTCCTCACAGCAATGTTCAACATCTATACCTGACCTCATTAATACTCAATCAAATCCTCACAGCAATGTTCAACATCTAGTGTAAAAGTCTTCCCAGAAGAGTAGAGGTTGTTACTGCAGCACAGACTCCACATTATTACTATCATTTCAGACGATACTCTGGAGTCTACAGACGTCTGGAGCTAACAGTTAATGAGGTTCATTAGCAGGAAAGCAGTGTCCTAAAGTGGTCTTTGTGGTTGTTGTTCCATGCTCAAACCCAACTGCTCTGCTTTCTGCACGTTGCCAGGGGTTGGGTGGTCTCCTAGGTCTCTCTGCAGACCGTTTTTGATGCCTTCATCGGCCAGCTGCCGACTGGATAATCAGCCTGTTCACACCCTGTGCTGACGCAATAAGCCGTGAATAAGGTGAGGAGTGGAGCGTGCAGCGTTTCCCAGAACCCGCTGTGTTAGTCACCGCCTATAACCAATAACCAGGCGCTGTACGGAGGCGCGATTAGGCTGCGGTCGCAGTCTTCTCACTGGTGGTACTTCCAATTATTTATAGGGCTTGGCAGCGTTCGTGATTATTCAGTGCACAGTGTAGCGGCGCTGTACTGATGATTGATGGCAATCATTTGGCACGTCTGATGATGGGGTCTTCTGCAGGAGCTCCTCAGCCCAAATCAAGACGGTTAGGAGGCAGGCTGCCAGATTGTCATTATCCCCTTAAACTGTATGTTTACAGTCCTCCTGTGGTGGAAAGTTTTATGGAGTCTAAATTTGTGTTCTTTGGAAGCAACCGAACATGAAAAGCCATATCTGAACCATCAGACAAGCATGGTGGAGGATCAAGGAGCTGCAAGTTTGGGCAATGTACAAGAACATCTGGAGGTGCTATGATTTTCACTGAAGGCGTCATGAATGCCGATAAGTGCAAACTCATTTGAATACATCAGGCAGTAACCCTCTGGAAAGAGGTCTGGCTGGGAGGAAGTGCATCATTCTACAGCAAGATAGCGATGCTAAGCACGCTGCCAGGAACACTTAGAACATTTAGACTTCGAACACTGGTTCCCAAACTGTTTGCAGTCCTGTACCCCTTCAGGCATGTGAACACCTACTGCATACCTCTTACAAGATCAAACATGGTTTAGGATGCAATACACCGAGATACCAGAAATCATGGGATATGGGATATCAGAGTGGAAACTGATGATGAGGTGGTGTTACCTCAGGGGACGGCTTGGGAACGCCCACACCTGTATAAGTTCTGAGGTGTTATCTTGTAAGTGAGGTTGAAGTGGGTGCCGGGACGGATGGGGCATTCCAGTTCCGAAGTTGTGTGGCCATTTGACATTAATCAGTCCACAGTGCCATGTGTGTACGGGAAATACGTCATAGAAATAATACCCACCCACGGTGGACAGCGCAGTGGCCGCCCATGGGTGCTTAATGGTTATAACTGGTGACGTCTGGCTAGAACCATCCATGCAAACAGACAAGCGACGCTGGCAGAAATCACATCCACATTCAAAGCAGGGCGTCCCTATGTGCATATGCTGCAGGTCAGTGCAGCGTTCTTTAGCTTCCATTGGATGGGGGTTAAGGAGACCCACTAGAGTGTCTCTGTTAACACCACCACACCGTACACAGTGCCTCTCATGGGCTCTTAAGGTTGCCAACCTACAACCTAAGGTTGCTACAGGGCTGGCAACATGTGGCGTGGTCTGATGAGTCATGGTACCAGTTGTTTCGGGGTGATGGTAGGGTTCGTGTGCATGGCAGTCCCCATGAAGTCATGGACCCCAGTTGTCAGCAAGGCACTGTGCAGGCTGGTGGTGGTGGGGAGTGTTCTCATGGCACGGGTTGACCGGTGCCCGCTATGTTGCACTGCTTGGTGACCATTTGCAGCCCTTCATGGACTTCATGTACCCCCACAGCTTTGCCCAACCTGACTCCAGACGAGACGGCATTCCCCTATCATGCCTCGTTCGAAGTCTGGTAATTCACGTCTCCTTGCCATGAGTACGCTAAGCAGTGTTCATCCGCACTCACAAGATAACACCTCACAGCTGTCACCTCACAGTCGTCCCCTGAGGTACCACCCTTTCATGCAGTTCACATATTGCTATCCCATGGCTTTGCAGTGGTGAGGGTGTATATGCATATGAGATACTCTGCGTCTGGAGAACGAGCAGGGAATAAAACAATGCTCACTTCTATCTGTGGTCCTGATGGTCTGCAGCATGTCAGACGGTGGGACCTTCTGTGAAAGCAGCACATGTTGGAGGGGTCGTTGATCAGTCTGATGGAGGAGCTGTGATGTCTCACTCGGCTCCACTCGGTCAGCGTGGAGTCAGAGTTAACTCAGGGTGCGTCTCCTCAGCGGATGACGTTCAGGATGTGAGGTGGCTCGGGGTTTGGGTTCGAAGCGCCGGGTTCTGCTGCCTAATCCAGGAACGTGCGGCATGCTGTCACTGTATTCCATTATTGGGCGGTAATTATCACTAACAGCCCCTGTGAGATCATCTGCAGATTGGCACCGCACGCTGTCTGTCTAATGTGAGAACGATTTACGAACTGCGGCCTGTTCCGTCCTGGCGGCGGCTGCCTGCGAAGACTTTCCAGTAAGAGGCTGAAGCGAGTTTTTGCAGCTGCTGGTGGAATTATGTGCTTCATTGTTGTCCTCTTCTTCTCTGTGAACAAGCTGCCCTTTTGGATCAGAGCGCGCAGTGTGGCCTGTCGCTCATGGGCTCCTGATTTTCAGTGAGAGTGGGGGAGCGATGGTTCACTGTCTGGGGTTGAATAAGGTTGTTATCTGATGCTGAAATGTGTTAACGCTTGGACATTACTCAGCTGCAGTCATTCATATGATGTTAGTGATGTAGGGGTCTAATGATGAAGACCTGTGATGTTACATCCATTGTAGAATGTGTGTGTACTACTGTGACTTTGTTGTGTGAATTATTTTGACAGTCAAATTCCAGAGATAAAAAATACATTATTTTGACATCAGTTAAAATACTGAGAAAATAACCCATAACATGGGAATTTATTTCCTTATTTTAAAACAATAATAAGTCAAGAACCAGTCAAGAATAAATCACTTAATTTCTCTTATTTTCACTTAACGAGTCAAAAATATCATTATTTTGACATAAGAAGTCAAAATCTTAAGAAAATAAGCCATTATTTTGACATTATAAGTAAAAATCTCAAAAACAAATCCATTATATTGACATTATTTCAATATAATGTCATATTCGTGAGAAAATAAGATAAATTTGACATAATAATTATTTTAATAAGTCAAAATCTCAAACCAATATGCCATTATTTTGACATAAGTAAAATCTTTGAACTAACAAGCTATTATTTTGACACAATCGGTCAAAATCTTGAGAAAATAAACCAATATTTTTAGAATAACAGGTCAAAATAACAAATTAAGTCCTTATTTTGAAATAATAGGTGAAAATCCCAAAAAATAAGCCAGTATTTTAACAAAATAATTCAAAAAAGTTAAGAAAATAAGCCATTATTTTGACATAAAATAAATTGACATAAAAGAAAATAGACCACTATTTCAAAATAATCAATCGAAATCTTGAAAAAGGAAACATTATTTTGACATAATCAGGCAAAATCGCAAGTGAAAAAAGACATTTTAAAATAATGTTAAAAATATGCCATTACTTCACCATAATCAGTCACCTTGAGAGCATAAGCCGTCACTTTAGCATAATGAATCAAAATCTCAAAAAATTAAGTCCTTATTTTGAAATAATAAGTCAAAGTCTCAAGAAAGTAAGCCAGTATTTTGACATAATCATTCAAAATCTTTAGATAATAAGCCATTATACTGACATATTAGATAAAAATCTTCAGAAAATAGACCATTATTTTAACATAATCAATCAAAATCTTGAGAAATTAAACATTATTTTGAGACGTTTTAACATAATCAGTCAGAATCATGGGAAAATAAGACTCTCTTGCTCTCTTGAGTTGTGGTGTGTTTTGTTTTTGCCCACATATCTCGGAGAAGCGTGAGGCAACTTCACTGATCTGGTTCTACAGGAAGTTGATTCAATAAATAATCAGTTATTAACTGATAATTACAGTTTTGTGCTTAAGTGTTTTTTTTTCCACTAGAAGTCAAATTTTCACTGGAATAAAAAGAATAAGGGGGTGCTCCGGGGGGGCTCCGCCCTCTAATGTTAGTTCTTGTTCTAGTCCGCTCAGTGTCTGTGTTCTAAAGGCTGCATAAGCTGCATAACTGACACGACCCTACAGTAACATTACATACACTTACTCCAGCAGGCCTCGTCCGGCATAAAGGCTGCTTTTGGCACTGACATCGTGTCCAGTGACATCACCTTTTTTCCTTCTTACCAGGCTGCTGTGACACCTTTTGAAGTGAAATGACAGCACGCTACAACACCTGACTTTGAAGCTCAGTGTACGTCACAGTGATGTAATCCTGATGAAGTAATGGCCAAATCAAACACTGCCAGTCTGTCATATTAGCAACATCATGCCAGTCTGATATACGCTAAGCCAGAAAGTGTCATTCCACCTCAGAAAGAGTCACGATGATGTCAGAAAATAGTGGCCTGACATTCAGATGTTCTGTAAACTTGACCTCACAGTGGACAAAGCAGCGTTTTATATTGGGGTTGGTTTATGCCAGTTATCATAAAGGGCTTATGTAGGTGTAATGTAGCCTTATAAACACTGACCTACATTGAAGTGCTACCTGTACTTTGCATATATCCATTTTGATGCTGAAATTTGCATTGTCGATCAATAGTTTTGACAGTGTTGAACTCTGAGGGGGCGGAGCTTCACCTAGCAGCACTGACAGTTTCAATGCTAATTTTAGGGAGTGTCTGATCATAAAAGTTTCTTCAATACTGACTATAAACAAACACGTTAAAGAGAGACCATGTGGTGCGCAGTCAGCTGAGAGACTGGTATTAGATGGTAGAACTATGCTTGCTAACTGTTATAGGTTAGCCGTTGGCTCACTGCTGGCATACGCACCACTGAGAGTATAACCAGTGAACGTATGTGTGAAGCTGTGCGTCAGAGCGTCTCTCATTTACCACCTTTAACTGCCACAATTATTCAGCCTATCAGAGTAGAGTTGACGGGGAGGGGGCAGGGCTAATTCTATGGACACACTAACTGCCCAAGGGAGGAGAGGTAGAGGTTTTTGTGCAAGCTGAAAACAACAGTTCTGCTGGAGCTGTTAGCCAGCAGGCCGGGTAAGAGTCGCAGTACTTTGCGTGCCAGTCTTCTTGCTAGGGGTCCTGCTGGAGCTAGCCAGATGTCTCCAGACATCTCTTCACTCAAACCACGTCCCTGCATGCTGCCAGTAGACTTTATAGCAGCAGCAGCATGCATCTTCACGTGTGAGACTTGGCCCAAGAAGCTTGGTGAGCACTGGCCACTCAGCACAGCAGCGGAGATGTTTAGAATACAAAATAACTGGTCTCTACTAAAGGCATGGAAGGTCATCTACTAATAATCATATATTAATAAATCAGATTTTGGAGATGCAAAGATTCCAAGTGCATTCCAAATTGTAGCCAGTGCACAGTAAACCAGGTATTTGCTACATGAACTTGTAATGCGGTGATGCAAACCGGTGAATCTCACTATCCCTACTACATACAAATAATCTCAATGGACCAAAAAACTGAGTCCCCTGTGACTGAACCGTACCTAATAGCCTA
Organism: Semaprochilodus insignis; assembly: GCA_034552555.1. Taxonomy (NCBI): domain Eukaryota; kingdom Metazoa; phylum Chordata; class Actinopteri; order Characiformes; family Prochilodontidae; genus Semaprochilodus; species Semaprochilodus insignis. The sequence continues at coordinate 9,852,903 of CM067479.1, read as the reverse complement.
TAATACCTCCACCAGCACCAGCAACAGCTGTGACTGGATTTGGCATCAACTGGACAGGTTTCTGGATGTAGGCCACATCGATGTTCAGACATTCTTCCATCAAAGAATTGCGCAGTTGGGCCAGATTTGGTGGATGTCTTCCCTGGCAAAACCCCGAGGAGAATTCCCATTAGACTGGGATTTCAGCCACTGCTGGTAGACCCGTATGACCGTACGCTTCCATACACCTGCAGATTCAGCTACTTCCTTCACACTATGGTCTTGGGCACGCCCAAATGCAGTCACTCCTTTTAGCCAATCATTAACATCTGCTCTGGAGCCATTTTCCACACATGGAACGAGACATTCCCTGCACTGTAGCACCTCTTCCCAATCTATGGATCCCGTCACGCACACCCCGCAGGTATTTATAGCCCCATCATCCTCGTGCAGCGCCATCTGCAGGAGCCTGAAGTTACTACCACCTTAAACACGCAAGGTGACTCCAGTGAGCTCTCTCTTCACTCTTTTCAGTTTATATTAGTCTTTGGACAGTGGGATTATTGGCCTAATTTCTAGATGTTATTACTTGTGTCAAGTCATTTTATCTAATGCAATTGTTTTATTCCATTTGGCAGGTCATTTTGCGCATTTCAGGGAATACCACCACCAGAATAAGACACATTTCCAGATGAAATGATTCGAGAGTGTTGTAGTATATATCTCATAATGTGCAAAACCAGCTAGATTGGCTAGATTTGAGCTGTTTTTACTTGCTAAGCTATCATTTTTGGGCAGTGCGTTTGGCAGTTTCATGACCGCCAATGATCTTCCTTGAGTCAATGAGACTAGTGCTCGACTGCCGCCTCTATAATTATGACGTAATGCATTAAACCATGCTCAGAAATTGGATTTACGTTCCATGAAGAGGCGCTGAGCTCCTCTGTGGACAACTGCCCAGCATGTAGGCTTGTGCAATGAAGTGTATTTGTCATGAGTATATCGCCATTATAAGCGTATTAGTGTTACAGCCAGCGTGGTGCAGCGAGTCTGGACTGATTAATCTATTGGAGCTGCGCTGCGTCACTGTAAATGACATCTCGGGTCTGTTAATCTTCTGAAACCCGAGCGGGACGTGGGTGAAATAAAGCATGAGGCTGCAGAGCGAAGGCTGTAACGAGAGCCGTTTAAAGGAGTCTATAGCGGATAATGAAAACAAGCAGAAAGCCCACAATTTACACTTTGGGGTCCCAATGAATCAGTGTTGGGTTACTGCTCCCCTAAAGAGAACCATACATCCTGACCGCTGCGGCACGGCCCGCCGAGCACGTTCACAACTGCATGCGCCACTAGCTGAATTACACAACCTCCTGGGGTCGCAGGGTCACGGAGCGACAGTTATCTGCTGATTTATGCCGGAGGACTTGGGAATTCGAGCTATCTTCGGTGCTGGCAAGCTCTTATTTATGTAGTGCCCTCGCTGAGCCCTGACTGAGAAGGGTTCTCCAGGCTAATTAGCATCAGCGGGGAACCTTCAGAGTGTTCAGTGCTTGCGGAGAAGGCCTAATGATTTCTGTGAAAGACCCTTTTTTATTTCAACAGAATCGTTATGCTTGTTGTAACTCCCGTTTCATAGTTGAACTCAAGTTTTGGTTGGGAAAAAAAATTCGTAAAATGGGAAAACATTCAATCGGGATTTGTTTTCTCCGAGGTGTCCGAGTACATGCGGTTGAGGCTAGAAGTTTATGCACCCAGGCTAAAGACATTCACACTCAGTACTCTTCCAAAGGTCATACAACAACTTGCGTGTGACTAGGAACAGTCTGAAAGATCCCAGAAATGTATGGAATGTGTTTTAGATGCTTCCGATTGGCAAACTGTCCTAATGAGTAGTTAACTGTGTGCAGGGCCTACCCTTAGAGCCTGTGGGTGTATTCCATTTTGCCCTCGTAGTTCCCTGCAAAGTGGACTCCCCGGGGAATCCAGGCATTTTTGGGTGATTCCAAACCATTGGAGTGTAAACATTCCATTAAAAAGGGAACCTCGAACTGCACAGAAGGTAGTAAGTTCAGGAAGCTGCAGGAAAGTTTACCTATCAATCATTGCATGTCTTTTACACCATTTTCACAGTTGTCCCGAAAACTTCGGTCTGCAGCCAGGACTGATTCTAGGCTCGTTTGGGGGGAAGGGGCTCATTATCGTTGGTTTGTTTTCCTACACAAAACCTCCATCCGAACTGTGGATTGATTGTGCAATTCCATGCGTCACTTTTCTACCATAGGTTCGCAAAATGATAGGAAGACGCTTCATCCGTTTGCTCTGTCACGCGTCAAGGAATAGTGCAGTTGGGATTCATGGCATGTCATTGTGCAGGAGCTCCTGCAAAATAAGTGGCTGTGCGTTTTTCACCATGCTCTCAGTACACAAAGGTGAGCTTATCACCAGTGTTTGCTAGCACAACATGCCAGACGTCTCAGGATGGAGTTGTAGAAGTTCCTAATGGTGTCCTGTGATAATCCATCCCATGCAGCTTGAATATCCTCACACAGTTCCTGCAGATGGTGCGGTAGGGGTGGAGGTGGAGTGACACCAGGGCTTCTGGACATATGACGCATGACAACAAACCGTTCATCTTGGCGCTGACCACGGTGCCTCCACACACGGATTCGTTGGTCGTCTCCACCAAGACAACAGCGGGACTCGTCACTGAAGATGACCCGCTGCTATTCTGAGTCACTCCATGACAGTCTGGCACGACACCATTGCAGTCTTTGGTGACGGTGACGTGGTGTTAAGGACAGTCGTCGTAACGGTCTGTGTGCATGTAGTCCTGCGTGGTGCAGCCGTGGTGCTGCCGTGGTGCTGGCACTAACAGGATGACTCGTGGAGGCATCACTGCTCGCTGAATGTCTGCAATTGTGGCTGTTGGGTCAGTCAGGTAGAACGATAAGGCCCGTCCTTGATGTCAAACCTACTCACCGAGTTTCATTCCTGTGGGTTGATTCCTTCTGGGTGATCCATTCACTCTCTTGGTTCCAAAGTGTATTTCACTGTAAGTGACGTCACTCCCCAGGTTAACCCTCAGTCATGGTCATGACCGGCCATAACAAAGCCATGCTGTAATTCTATATGGATCATTTCCGCTCAATAAAGAACCTTTATGGCACGTGGAGATTCTACACCTTCAGGCCATATGGAGGAGAAATCATTAGGCTTTAGACTGCATACAAAGAAGTTGTTGTTTGTCTTGTTTAGTGGTCGTTTTGACAGTGTAGACCCCAACCAGTCCGTACAGAATGTGACTCCAATGTAATAGTGGAACAAACGTTGGCGATTCCGGAGCGCGATGGGTTAACAACCTCCATGAAGGCAACTTTATGAGAAGCTCAGTGGAAACAGATTTATTTAACACTTTGACTTTTAGCCCGAATGTGAGTTTTTCCAGGCCACATGACTGAGCTCAATTCTGTGAACTTTAAGAGGAGGAGGGGGGATCACCCCCCACGAGGCCATCTGCCTCCACTCTTCACCGGTAGCTCTCCATACTGAGACGCTGAAAGTGGAGGCTGGAGGGCTCGAGCTTATGAGCCTGGCACGGTCACTCGGTGCACTTTCACTTTCCCTGCACTGTCAGCTCCTATTCTGATACCATAAACATGTCAGTGAGGGTCCGTCCGCAGGGGGTTCGTGTGCTTCCAGCCAAGATTACCAGCTTCCAGGCCTTTGAACAGACTGAGGTGGTGAAATAGGCCAAAGCACGGTTGATCTGTGGTGGTTTGTTTCTGAGCAGAACTGCTGCTGGCTTTAAACACTTACTTACTTACTAGGTGCACGTTAGAGTTCCACACTTCCACACTGTAGTCCATCTGTCTCTGCACACTGGTCAGGACCCCCACAGGACCACCACAGAGCAGGTATTATGTGGGTGATCACTGAAGATGACCCGCTGCCATTCTGAGTCACTCCATGACAGTCTGGCACGACACCATTGCAGTCTTTGGTGATGTTGACGTGGTATTAAGGACAGTCGTCGTAACAGTCTGTGTGCATGTAGTCCTGCGTCGTGCGGCCATCTGCCAGTGGTTTCACTGCACACTGGTCAGGACCCCCACAGGACCACCACAGAGCAGGCATTATGTGGGTGGTGGATCATTCTCAGCACTGCAGTGACACTGACGTGGTGGTGGTGTGTTAGTGTGTGTTGTGCTGGTGTGAGTGGATCAGACACAGCAGTGCTGCTGGACACCTCACTGTCACTGCTGGACTGAGAATCTTCCACCAACCCAAACTATCCAGCACAAAAGCGTCCTGTGGGGCAGTGTCCTGTGGGCAGCCTCCTGTGGGCAGTGTCCTGTGGGCAGTATCCTGTGGGCAGTGTCCTGTGGGCAGCAGTGTCCTGTGATCACTGATGAAGGACTAGAGGATGACCGACACTGCACTGTGCAGCAGCAGATGAGCTATCGTCTCTGACTGTACATCTACAAGGTGGACCAGCAAGGTAGGAGTGTGTAATAGAGTGGACAGTGAGTGGACACAGTGTTTAAACACTCCAGCAGCACTGCTGTGTCTGATTCACTCACACCAGCACAACACACACTAACACACCACCACCACGTCAGTGTCACTGCAGTGCTGAGAATGATCCACCACCCACATAATACCTGATCTGTGGTGGTCCTGTCGGGGTCCTCACCATTGAAGAACGGGGTAATAGTGTATACAGAGAAACAGATGGACTACAGTCTGGAACTGTACAACTACAGAGTGTCTTATATGGTCAGTGGAGTTGATAAGATGGACAATGACTGTAGAAGCAAGGAGGTGTACCTAACAAAGTGACCTGTTAGACTGGACTGTATGTTTGACCTCTTTAGCCCATGCTGGCTCATGTGACTGTCTGAGCCTGGAGGTCCAGCTGTCATAGCGTAAAGAGTGTGGGGTCTCCTGTGGGTTAACCCGCAGACCTAGTCTGGCAGCATTTGTTTTCTTAGCAACTGGCTAACTTCCTCCCACAGATACCCTCCCACTGAGAATACAACAACACCGTCCTGTGGGCCTCACTGCATCACTGTGAATCTCGGCCGTGGTTCAGTTGCAGTAGATCACCCCAGCCATGACTTTGTTCTCTTCCAGTGTTCCACTGTGTGCATACAAAAGAAGAAATAAAGCACAAAAGCTCCAAACCCGGTTTCAGATATGCAATACGACAAATGAGTTCCTTCCAGCAGCCAGGCGCAGATCAGCCACTGGGGTTTATGGGCTCGTGCCCAGGGGATATACCCAACAAGAGGGACTTTGCAAGCAATTATGAGTTAATCTAAAGTGGGAACTTACCTAGTGGCACAATGAAAAAATGAGCTAACTTGTCATTGTGTTGCAATCTCCTCGACTCCTGTAAATGCACTTTGGATTTAAAACTCCAGATATTCAATAGATCACACCACCCTGTATTTCCACAGAATAGCCATAAAGAAAAAAGTTACCAGGATCAATAAATGATGATACATTTAGACTGATATGATCAATATTTACTGAGCTACACATACAGAAGTAGAGTCTCTCAGTATGGGGTCGGGCCGCCGTGTCTGCTAACCCAACACGCCAGACGTCTCGGCATGGAGCTGTAGAGGTTCCTAATGGGGTCCTGTGATAATCCATCCCATGCAACTTGAATATCCTCACACAGTTCCTGCAGATGGTGCGGTAGGGGTGGAGGTGGAGTGACACCAGGCCTTCTAGACATGTGACGTGTGAGAACAAACCATCATCATCTCCACACATGGATTTGTTGGTCGTCATCACTGAAGATGACCCGCTGCCATTCTGAGTCACTCCATGACAGTCTGGCACGACACCATTGCAGTCTTTGGTGACGTTGACGTGGTGTTAAGGACAGTCGTCGTAGTGGTCTGTGTGCATGTAGTCCTGCGTGGTGCAGCCATCTGCCGCACTAACAGGATGACTCATGGAGGGCATCAGCGTGATATGGTAGTATCTGCATGATGGGTATGACATGCAAGACATTAATAATACCATCCCACTTCCCTGAGCTCTAGGATGCGACCCCTCTTCAACTTTTCCAACTGTTCCAGCTTTTGAACTCTTCTCTGAGGCATAATTCAAGTGTAAAGGATGCTACCAACACAACACGCAACAGGACGATCTTATATAGTCTGTCAAGTACAGTGATAAGGCCCGTCCTTGCTTACATCACGTGCACGGATGAGCGTGAAACTTGAATCAATCGCATGTCTCACCAAGTTCCATTCCTGTTGGTTGATTTCTTCTGGGTCCAGCTATTTTTGAAACTATTCTTTTGATGATGAGTCAATAGCCGTGATGTGCCCAACACCGCAGTTACCCTGTGTGCACCCCACCTCCGGACCAAAGGGACAAGGCAGTCGGAAGTCCCTTAATGACAGCCAGCAATACTGAGTGACGTTTCATTGGAAAACAAAACAATTACACAACCCCATGCTCTCTGATCACCATCTCTCATTAACTGTAAGCAGACTTTTATTGATCGGAACATGTCGGTTTGAAATCAGTGCAGCCGTAATTGGGTTATGTGTCTGAAAACGGCTTTTCCATTACGCCCCATTTGAAAACTGAATATTTGTTGACAGAATCTTTTCCAGTTGCTACACTACTGAGGAGTCCTACTTTCTTCTACGCTTCTTCTATGTGCTGGAAAGTCATCAGTAAAGATGTTTTCTTTGGACCTTCTACTTGTGGTGAAAATAAATCTGCTACAAGATCATATCACATTTCTCACTGTACGGACTGAAGCTCCACTTCTTGGCAAAGCTGAGCCATGATTCAACACAATCTTCTGCCAGGCCACAAAAAGCTCATTCATTTCTCCGGACTGTGATGCTGCAATTTTTCACCCACTCTTTAGCAATCTCTGACTTTACCATAAGCCTGGAGAGGAGCACGTGTGAGGAACTGAAAATATCTCTAGAGAAGCTTTAGCTCTGTGTGGTCTCTGGAGAACCGCCTCACGTTCCTCCTCGAATGACAGCGAGCTGCTTTGCAAAGCTGGCTCACGGTGTAACGTGAGGTTCTACACAGTATGGTTCCACGTGTGGGAAAAGCACGTTAGCTGAACCTTTGACTCGTCGTCATGATCACATGTCACAGACATAAACTTGGAGAAAAAGAAATAGAATAAATTAAGCTCCGGTGACTTGAGTTGAGTCGTGTCGACTTAATTGTGACTTGACTTGGACTGAAAGTTCAGCATAGGTAAAATTCGGCTTGGACTTAGACCTTGTTTTGTTGACAGAATCTTTTCCATTTGCTACGTAACTGATAATTCCTGCTTTCTTCTAAGTTTGTGCTGGAACGTCATCAGGGAAGATGTTTTCTTTGCACCTTCTATTTGTGGTGAAAATAAATCATATCACGATTCTCACTGCACGGACTCAGGTTCCACAAGTTACAACTCTGAATTACAACTTAGTGATGCAAGACTCGACTCTGACTTGCGTCTCTGAGGTGTAAGTCCGAGTCAAGTCTTGTATCTCTGAGGTGCAAGTCAGGGTCAAGTCTTGCATCTCTGAGGTGCAAGTCCGAGTCAAGTCTTGCATCTCTGAGGTGTAAGACTTGACCCTGACTCGCACCTCAGAAATGCAAGGCTCGACTCCGACTTACACCTCAGAGATGCAAGACTTGACCCTGACTTATACCTCAGAGACACAAGACTTAACTCTGACTTACACCTCAGAGATGCAAGACTCAACTCTGTTTTACACCTCAGAGAATCGAGACTCAAGTTTGACTTACACCTCAGAGACTTGAGACTCAACTCTGACTTACACCTCAGGGACACAAGACTCAACTCTGACTATTCACCTCAGAGACTCGAGACTCAACTCTGACTTCCACCACAGAGATCTGAGACTTGACTCTGCCTCAAACCTCAGAAAATCAAGACTCGACTCTCACTCGCACCTCAGAGTCACAGGACTGGGCTCTGACCTACACCTTAGAGACGCAAGACTCAATTCAGACTCCCACCTCAGAGACTGAAAGACTCCGACTTACATCTCAGTGACTTGAGACTTGATTTCGACTCCCACCTCAAAATCATGAGACTCGACTCAGAGACTCTGAGACAAAACATAAGAACGTTCTTACAACAACAACACATTCTGGCTACAGTAGTTATATTTACAGGTATTAAATATTATACAGCACAATTCTTGTACTGGCAAAAGCACACCCACCGCCCAGATAGACAGGTTTAAACAATTTTCTCAGCTGCATAAGATTTTGACACAGTACTGTACAAGCAAGAATCTGAGGAGACCTGTAATATATTATCTCCTCCAACGCTGCACATATGGACATTATGATGCATGGAGTGAGCCGTACATAAGACGCTGTGGGGTTTAATGTCACTGATCAGAACCATCCCGGACAATCTGCCCCTAAAAATGAACTACAGAGCCCATAGAGGCCGGTCAAGGAGTGCGGCGGGGGGGAGGCCCTCCCTTTCCCTTCAGTCGGGTCTAATTAGAGGCTCCTCCGGAGCCCCTAGACAAATCCAGCACCTCTGGACCTCTAAGAGTGACTCTAAAGCACGGAGCCAAGATAAACACAGAGCTGCTGAAGCCTGGGCGGGAGCACACTTTAGTACCGATTTATCTGCTGTACCCGCAAACCACTCTAGAACACTCTACTACCACCCAATCATCAATCAGTAACGGCAGTCTTCTTAGGTTAATGGTACTCTTTAAGTCTTCTGCTGTTATTAGTGTCACTTTGCTGCAATCACTGTAATTGCACAGTTAACTATAAAAATGAGCTTTTAATTCTTGTTCAATGTGTTACAGGCCTGTAATTTAGCTTTCTGGTCTCCTGTGGTCAGTTTCACAGTTGGTACATTCCCACCTTGACGGCCAGAGGAACAGGTTTCACACATATTCCTCAAGAACATGGAAATAAGATCTCATCAAACCCTCCGATGGTCGATCCGGTCACTTGTCCAGTGCTCTGGAGTCATCTGCACTTTCAGGGAGGTCTCCTGACGTGACTCAGACACTGGTCCTTGTTTTGATAACTCGTAATTGTGAATGTCGCATGAGTGCAAACTCACTCCGGCCTGTTTCCAGTGTTTCACTAAAGGCCGACTGACTCACGCTGGCTCCATGTCCGCCCCGTCACCCCGATACACCCAAAAACAGTCCTGTCATCAGTCAGGGCTGTAACAAAACCAGAGTTTAATATCGTGTGTTGCATCACCACGCTCAATAACAAAGCCACGCGGAGAGAGGCGGAGTCTTTCAGAGGTAAAAACTTCTCAAAACACAATTCATCACTGCTCCACGAACGCAAGTTAAAGCTCCACCATGCAGAGAAGACACCAGATATAAACAGATCCAGAAATGCCGCCGGCGCCTTCTCTGGACCCCAGCTCATTTAAGGTGGACTGAGGTGAAGTGGGAAAGTGTCCAGGGGTAAGAAAGTAAGGAAATCATGGATCCTCCGAACTAAGAAGGAGACAGACCATCCGGCTTGTTATCAGCACACAGTTCTAAAGCCAGCATCCGTGATTGTATGTGTGGTGAGCATTAGTGCACATGGCCTGGGTGACCTGCGCATCTGTGAAGCTCCATTAATGCATAATTACACTTACTGAGTTACCGTACACCGACACACTACTTACGGTACACTAACGCATTACACTTACTGAGTTACCGTACACCGACACACTACTTACGGTGCACTAACGCATTACACTTACTGAGTTACCGTACACCGACACACTACTTACGGTGCACTAACGCGTCACACTTACTGAGTTACCGTACACCGACACCCTACTTACAGTACACTAACGCGTTACACTTACGGAGTTACCGTACACCGACACACTACTTACAGTACACTAACGCGTTACACTTACGGAGTTACCGTACACTGACACACTACTTACAGTACACTAACGTGTTACACTTACTGAGTTACTGAACACCACTGTAAAGCATAAACGTTATATCCAGAATACTGTCAACATAATGTTCACTGATTCATATACTATATAAATACTCTTATCAGATTTGCCTCCGATCTAACACCAACTTCATTCAACACCATTCTGCTCCATTGATTCATCTATTGTGCAGTATAAAGCATCGTTCTCCTGAACCCGATCCAGAAAACTGAATTTAGGTATAGATGTTTTTCTCTTTTCCCCGTGGTGCCGAGAATGCTCCTGTCCGCGGCCTTCGTCTGAGGCCTCGGAAAGAGCCCAGCGCTCCGTGTTATACAGTATTGTGACTTCTGCTGTCACTTAACAGCTAAAGCTGGACTGGAATGCGGCTCTAAATGAGATCATTTTGATTTTCCTGGAGAGAGAAATGAGATCTGTTGTTATTCGTAACAAGTAGCAGCACGTTTCTGGATTTGTCCTCCACACTGGAGACAAACGTTCCATTTATAGGAGCTGCCGAACGCAGTGTAGTGTATCGAGCTGTTTGATTCTGTGCCTAAATGAAAACATGTCTGTGTTAGATAAAAAAAATAAGGAGAGAGAGAGAGAAAGAGAGACTACAATAGTGCAATTGAGGCTCAGTAAGTCTATTCATACATCAGATTAACTATGTCTTATTTGACTTAAACTGAAATAAACAGGGGTGGCACGGAGTTGCAGAGGGTAGTGCATCACCCTATAGTAAGAAGGGTCTGGGTTTGATTCCTGGCATGAGCGTTTGGGTTCTGTTAGCCCTTTTCGACCAAAAGAACCCTAGTTCTTTAACCGGTTTGGTCCAGGCTATGTAGAACATTAGTGATATTCAGGGAGCCAGTCTGCATTTGCACCCGTTTTTACTGGAACCAAGGAACGTCAAAGGTCTGGGTTTGATTCCCGGCTTGAGCGCCAGGGTCCTTTCTGTTAGCCCTTTTTGACCAATAGAACCCTGGTTCTTCAACTGGTTCCATTTAGGCTATGTAGAATATTAGTGATATTCAGGCAACCAGTCTGGATTTGCACCCGTTTTTACTGGAACCAAAAACGTCAAAGGTCTGGGTTTGATTCCCGGCTTCCCGCCAGGGTTCTTTCTGTTAGCCCTTTTCGACCAAAAGAATCCTGGTTCTTTAACTGGTTTCATCCAGGTTTCTTAGAACCTTGGTGCTTTGCAGGGAACCAGTTTGCATTTGCACCAGCTTTTATTGGAACCAAGGAACGTCAAAGGATATGTCATCAGCGTCGACAGAGGGCACTGTACAGCCGTAGTGAACAGTAGTACCAAGATGGCAGAGCGTATAAATTACATGTGAGTGCTTGTGCTGTTATTCCAGATGTTTATTTATATCCAGAAAGCAAGCACGGATCAACTACTGGAGATAAGAAGACGTAGAAGAGGTTCTGCAGCAGAACACTGGGTGTCGCCATTGTTGTCTTCTCGTTCCTCAACAACTGACACGCCTATGGATGTAATCACGGTTCATGCTGTGGAACCTACTATTCTTTGGTTCCAACTGGGAACAAACTTTATGGGTTCCGAACCTATTTACAGTATTTTGTATCCATGATCCGATTACAGTACATGGACATGTGCGAACCGGAACAGAACCTGTTCCACGTTGGCAGAAAAGGGCTACGAGTGGAGTTTGCATTTTGTTCCCGTGTCTGTGTGGGTTTTCTCTGGGTGCTCTGATTTCCTGCAGTCAGATGAATTGGAGATACTAAATTGCTTCCCAAGTGTAAATGCGTATGTCCAGGGTGTTTCCTGAAGGATAAGCAGCTTAGAAGATGAATGAATGCATGAATGAATGAAATAAACATTAATGACAGCAGATGTGTTTACAGAACAACAAAGTTCATCAACAGTTTTCCTTAATTTCCAGAAAGTTGAAGTTCCACCATTGGTCATACAAGGTTTTGTTTCTGAAAGCTACAATTACATATATATATATATATATATATATATATATATATATATATATATATATATGCTATATATAGTGATGCTTGAAATTTAATCCTTTAGAATTTTCTTCAGTTCTTCACTTATTACATATAATATAAATGTGTGTGTGTGTGTGTGTGTGTGTGTGTGTGTGTGAGTGTGTGAGTGTGTGTATATTCAGTCAGTCATCATCTAAGATGTTCATACTTCTAGGTTGTGGAGGATGCTGCAGCCTATCCCAGTGCTCATAGGGCAGAAAACAGAAAACACCCTGGACTGGTTGCCAGTCCATCTACATGCAGTAAGTTATGTATATACTTTGTAATATTAGTTTTTTTTTAGCTAATTACACTGTCACTATTTATATACATTGAAGATGTTTCAGTAATTGTAGTATAGATTGCATTGCTCTGCTCCCTGATACCACTATACAACCTTTGCTGATAATAAGCTAACCTTCCTTGATCTCATTTTACCTCCATACTTGACCTTATTTTCAGCTTCCATGCCCCCAGACAATATGATTCTGTGTCAGTGATGCATGTTGGCAATTCATAAAATGGCGGATTAGCACTAGTAAATTGAACAGAGAGGGTGTGATTTATGGGCTTGGCTGTTTGGTTCAGGTGTGACATTAGTAAACAGGCTAAGACTTGGTAAACAAGACGGACAGAGGCACAATGACTAAGACAGAGATCGTACTGTTGACCCTTCTAACCCTCACACCAGTGACAGGATGTGTACCCCCAGCAGGTTGTGTTTGCTGGGTGTTGAGGTGCAGGTGTAATTGTCCATGACTGTTTGGACAGGTGTGACCACTGTCCCTGGATTTCAGTCCCTTGTCTTCTAAGGCAGTTTCTCGGTTCTTATAGGATTAATACATAGGTGTGGCCGCTTGAGGAGTTTTCATTACTGTGAAATACCAGCCTGAGAATAGTGTCCATGTTTATTTCACCTCTAAGAAATGATTCAGTTAGAACTGATAGAGTATTATTTTCATACAACAGGACTGTGCAAATGTAAGAGGCCACCTTCATTTATTGAATTTCAAATTAAACGCTCATGTACAAGTTATTCATTTCTCTGTGTCAGTAAAAAGTAGAAAATATATTAAACACATACCACATATTTTTTTATACTTAGTGTGTAGGTTTTTTACTTTATTACAGCTTCCATTCCTTTCAAAAATGTCACACATGGTTCAGTCTTAGAAATTTCTCAGAATCCAAGTAATGCCAAACACATTCAGTGATGTTGAGATTCTCGGGTGGCCAGTCCATTGTCCTGAGAATGCCAGCAGCTTCTTTGTTTGTTTTTTTGGTCTTTTCTCAGTAATGGCTTCCTGCTACAAGTTCTTTAAGCATTTCAGTGTGTTGCATAGCCTAGAGTTATCCTCTCACTGTGGAAGAAACACCTTTTTCAGATCTGATGGAAGTGTGCAGCATGGCCTTTCTCCTCTTTCTCAAAACGAAAGCTTTTAGTACTGTTTATCTGATGGTGACAGTTTTGGTGGTAAACCAGGCCTTACATGGTTATCCTGTCATATCCTCTGTCATATCTTTTAATGCATTTTTAAACTACTGTGTTGAAAAAATTTAATTTTATATATTTTTCTTTGACTTTGCCTTCCTCAAGTGGATTATTTAATATCTAATCTCTTAAAAACTTT
>CM067479.1:9772060-9830945 GCA_034552555.1 Semaprochilodus insignis | reverse complement strand
ACCTGGATGGACGCCTAATAGTCCCCTTTTCGGGATGAACTATTTAAAATTGCAAACAATATCATGTGTGCCATTGGCTCACTTCCGTGTCAAAAGAAATGCCCTGCATTTCATTGGTTTACCAAGGTCATGTGACATTGTGACTCACCTACCAGCTAACCAGGTCAGCCCTCTAAATGCTAGTCAATTAGTAAGCTCCCGTCCGACTCACCATTTATGTGCTATATAGGTTAGGGTATGATTTTAATTCTGTTCTAGTATCGTGCCCCACCCCTGCCACTTATGATGTCCTCCTTTTGGGGATTATGAAAGTGGCCACCCTCCCCACTCCTGACGTTCAACGAGCAGTGATGCCCTCCATGAGTCATCCTGTTAGTGGCAGCACCATTGGCAGACGGCTACGCGACGCAGGACTACATGCAAGCAGACCGTTATGACGACTGTCCTTAACACCACGTCAACATCACCAAAGACTGCAACAAAGTGATTGGCTCTTTTTATTTGGGCGGGGCTTTCTACATAAATGGACAACAGGTTGAGCATTATAAGCTTTCCCATTCATATTTCAACCAATGACTAGTCTTCTCGTTCATAACATCTCTGGCACAGTGCAGTGATGAGTGATGCATGCCAGGCAGGCTAGTTTGCTCGCCTCTGTATTGGGTTGCCAGGTACCATGACACATATCCCACACGGAAACTAAGAAAGACCTATTTGATTTGTATCCCTATGAAATCAGGTAATTGGAAAGTGGGAAATTTCAATGGGCCTTATCTCTGTACCTGACTGACCCAACAGCCATGATTACAGACATTCAGTGAGCAGTGATGTCCTCCATGAGTCATCCTGTTAGTACAGCACCATTGGCGGACGGCTGCACCACGCAGGACTACATGCACACAGACCATTACAATGACTGTCCTTAACACCACGTCACCGTCAACAAAAGACTGCAATGGTGTCGTGCCAGACTGTCATGGAGTGACTCAGAATGGCAGCGGGTCATCTTCAGTGACGAGTCCCTGACAAGTCCTTGTCTTGATGGAGACGACCAACGAATCTGTGTGTGGAGGCACCGTGGTCAGTGCCAAGATGAACGGTTTGCTGTCACTTGTCTCTCATCCAGAAGGTCTGGTGTCACTCCACCTCCACCCCTACCGCACCATCTGCAGGAACTGTGTGAGGATATTCAAGCTGCATGGGATGAATTATCACAGGACACCATTAGGAACCTCTACAACTCCATCCTGAGACGTCTGGCATGTTGGGTTAGCAAACTTGGTGGACCAATGCCACACTGAGAGACACTGCTTCTGTATGTGTAGCTCAATAAATATTGATCATATCAGTCTAAATTTATCATCATTTATTGTTCCTGGTAACCTTTATCTTCCCAACAGCACTGCAATCCCACACCTCCTTCTGGGTGCAGCTATTTTTGATGACGAGTGTATATTGGCTGAGTCCTTTATTTGCGTTTCTGTTAGTACTCGATTAACTCAGCTCAATGAAAGCAGAACCTCGCTAATGTGGCTATCGTTGATTAGCAGCTGAGGTGAATGCAGAACGAGATGACCTGTGTTTGCCAGTGTCGGCGAGTTGAGCCTATTTAGATTAATGTTAATAGCATGACTGCCACCAATAAGGACGAGAATGTCTCTCAACCGGTGCAGATATATTACTGATAGCAGAGTGGCTGGTGAGGCCCTGTCCGGTGAGGCCCTGTCCGGTGAAGCCCTGCCGCAAAAATACCTAGTGATCAGAGCATTTCAGCCAATATTAAAAGCCAGAATCGGCTGTGTGTTGAAAAGCTGTGGGTACAAAAGCCCACCATGCTGTAGTGGTGAGCCTTTTCCTCTTTACCCCACCAGCACTGACAGACGACTTCAATCATCATTCGCTGTATTTTGGAGTCCAAGCCGAGCCTGGGCTGTCTTATATGTCTTGTGTGCACTGCGTGCTGTAGAGCCTTTGTGGTGGAGCAGAAGTTGGAGGAGAAAGTTATTCCCAGTCATGTGCCCCGGGACATCATCAGACTAAGATACATCATAGGCTGCTTTTGTTGTTAAGATCAGAAGCAAACTGTCAGTGAAAACGTTGTTTGCATCATGTGTTTACGTTTACTGTGTTTGTAAATCGTCTGCGACAAGTACGCTGAGCAGTGATGCCGATCCTTAACGAACAGCTAAACCAGACAACTACAGGGTCTACTGTCATCACTGCATTCTGTGAGGGCAGTGAAATGCTGGAGTGTATGTTCAGGCAAAGTGCTGGTGTATGTTTTCTGATGTTTACTCTCCCAATATTCCCAAACTTGATATAATCAGTACAGCCTCATCGTATTCTCAGAATTATTGGCTTTGGCCTTTAATTAGTGATTGTGCAACACTATTGTTATCCAATTTGTACTCTTCTTCTTCTTCTTCTTCTTCTTCTTTGTCTTCTTCTTCTTGTCTGAGTGATTTTTTTGTCCGCTAACTAGTCCCACAGTTTCTGAGATATTGACACCATTCCAACTCAGGAATGTTCGGGTGGATCAGGCTTTTTGATCCGACTTACGGTTTTCGGAAAAACTCTGAACCGAAAAAGTCCGGATTTTTTCCCATTAAGAATGAATGGACTAGAAAACGCTCATTTACTGTACTTCTGCTCCACGGCTATACTGACCCGCACTCGTTTATTCATCCCTCGTTCCTCCCCTTAGACTCACATTCATTTTGAGCAACTACGCACCTGGGATACCATTATAACCATAACAACCACCATAGCACCCACCTGGGACACAGCAACCGCCTAGCAACACAATATCAACCACCTGGAATACCATAGAAACTGCCTAGCAACACCAAAGCAACCACCTAGGATACCATAGCAACCACCTAGCAACAACAAAACAACCACCTGGGATACCATAGCAACTGCCTAGCAACAGCTTAGCAACCAGCTGGGACATCACAGCAACCTCCAAGCAACAGCATAGCATCCACCTGGGATACCATAGCAACTGTCTAGCAACACCACAACAACCACCTGGGACATCACAGCAACCTTCTAGCAACACCATAGCAACCACCTGGGATACCATAGCAACCGCCTAGCAACATCAAGGCAACCATGTGGGATAGCATAGCAACCGTCTAGCAACACCAGAGTAAATACAAGGTATATCATAGCAACCGCCTACCCCCTTTTTGACTGGTAGTGTATCTTAAAAAACTACTTAAGTACAGTAACAAAGTGCTTGTACCTGGTTACTTGCCACCTCTGCATGCATCATGCATGGGTTCTGGATTTCTGTTGTGAATGCTACCAGGTAGCCTGGACTTAATCCAGATACCACATGGGTGTGGGCCACATCTGGCATAGATATGGCATTGATGGTACTGGAATTCTGCAATGAGCCATGGCCCGCATGTTTCAAACATGCATTTGGCCTACCTGTGCCAAAACAGACCTGGTTCACTTCTGGCACAGATAAGGCAGTGCTGCCTAGTAGCAAACTGCACGTGGGCCAAAAGTGGCCCACATATATAAAAAATCATGTGGCCCCCATGTTCCAAAACAGATCTGGTCCACTTTGGGCAGAGATACAGCACAGTTGGCAACTTCTAGCTGATGCGTAGCCCTAATGTGTTGTGAATGTGGCCCACATTTTGCAACTGGGAGTGGTCTGCCAACTTGTCAACAATCCATGCGGTAAGTGGGCCAGATAAAAATGGGGAATATGGGGCAGATTTGGGCTGAAACAATTTTGCTATCTGGCAAGGGTTGATAGATGTAGCAGCAATATATTAGGAAGGTCCTTTTAGACCAACACACATTTAAAACTGTGAAAACTGTGAAAACTGTTTCTACAGCCAGACCATGTAAACACAAAGTCAGTGGTATCCACCCAGACAGCTGGAACATAGCCGTCTGGTAAATGCATACATGCTATGTATGTGCGGGCCTGTTTTACACACGCATAAAAGCTGATTCAGGCGCTGATGTTAGTAAACTGTAAAGGCTGAAGTGAATGTTAAGTACACAGTGCAGGCAGTGTTAATGACAAAGCAAGGGGGACATTAAAGCCTGTGGGCCGCTAAAGCATGCAGTTAGCATGTCCGTGTGGTTTGCCAGCGGGTAACCGCGCTGTTAATCAACTTCTGCTCCTCCTTATTGCACAAGTCCTCTCTTTTATTTGTCATTTCTCGCGCTCTCCTTCTTGCCATGTCACTTCATCAGTCTCTCAGCCAGGCCTGAGAAAATCACACAGCAGGCCTGCAGAACACGAAGATATAATGCCACTCTCTTTCTGGAAAGCTCCATCAGTCATTTGAAACAGACAAGTGACAGAAGATGAAATTTCAGTGTTTGTGTGGTATAGCAATAATAGAGAACTTCACTGGGCTTTTATACACTACTGAAGAGAAGAAGAACTCACCTCAAAGGTTTTACTTCACTGTTTACAATCGGCATTCAAAAAGTTTAGAATCACAACTCAAAACTTTAGGATCAGAAAGCAAGCATTTAACATTCAAAAGTTTAGAATCCGGGATCACACATTTAGAATCACACATCAAAAGTTTAGAATCGCAGTATAAAACTTTAGGAAAGCACAGTTGAAAAGTTTGCAATCATGCCTCTAAGATTTAAAATCACATGTTGAAAGTTTAGCATCACAGTTAAAAGCAAGCATTTAACATTCAAAGCTTTAGAATGATCTCTTGTACATTTAGAATCACACTACAGAAGTTTTGAATCACACCTCAAAAGTTTAGAATCACAGTTAAAACCTTTAGAATTGCAATTAAAACCTTAAGAATCACAGTTGAAAAGTTTAGAATTACACCTCAGAAGTTTTGAATCACAGTTGAAAAGTTTAGGATCGCCATTAAAACCTGTAGAATCACAGGTGAAAAGTTTAGAATCATGCTTCAAAGATTTAAAATCAAACAATGAAAGTTTAAAATCACAGTTGAAAAGTTTAGAATCGCACCTCAAAAGGTTTGAATCACAGGTGAAAAGTTTAGAATCGCACCTCAAAAGGTTTGAATCACAGGTGAAAAGTTTAGAATCGTGCTTCAAAGATTTAAAATCACACTTTATATGAATAGAATCACAGTTGAAAAGTTTAGAATCATGTCTCAAAGGTTTAAAATCACACAATGAAAGTTTAAAATCACAGTTGAAAAGTTTGGAATCACACCTTAAAAGGTTTGAATCGGGGTTAAATTTTTAAAATGATGTCTCAAAAGTTTAGAACCACAGTTTGAAAGTTTAAAATCACACCTCAAAGGTTTAGAATAATTGTTACAATTTTTAAATGATGCCTCAAAGTTGAATTCCCTATTATAAATTCACTATTATAAAACTGACAGTTCTGGTCCTTAAACCTGATTGACTTTTGTTTGAACCTGTTACAAATCCCTATGATCACCTCACAACAGAACTCTGTATTACTGCACAGCATCATAAAAACACCTTAATGGAATAAACTGTAACTCTAATGCTGCTCACATGGAGCACCGTGTTTACTGATGAAGAAATTCCGTTTAAACTGAAGGAGCTGATTAACTTATTTTCATATCTAGAAAGTCTAAAGACTATTAGTTGAATATCTGACACGCTTCAAATGTCTGTGTTTCAGTCAGAAGTAGCGTCAAACCCAGGCTGAACCTCAAACACCTGCATGCTCCCTACATAGTGCACTATGGAAGGTTCAGAATTCTAGCTTCTACAGACAAACTGTGCTCTATTTGTCCAGTACATATGTGTCTGAATCCCAAATGTCTACTTTCAGCTGTACTATGCTTTGTTGGGCTTCAGGAGCCAGTATTTAAATTCCTACCTAGTGCACTATGTAGGGAGCAAGGAGGGTTTTGAGATTCAGCCCCAGTGTATGAAGAGGGGACTGGTCCTATATAAGAATAAGGTTTCTTCATTAAGCAGCGATATGCATATGTTCATTATTATATGACACAAGATATAAAGTTCATGAAATTACTGCAATATGCAGTGATGGGCAAACAAACATTCTTCTCCTTGTTTAGCAGTCCATGGATAGTTAGTCAAGTCAAGTCAAATTTATTTATATAGCTCTTTTTACAACTGATGTTCTTACAAAAGAGGTTTACAGAGAATCCGGGTCCAAACTCCCAGTGAGCAAGCCAAGGGCGGCAGTGGCAAGGGAAAACTCCCTCAGAGCAAGAGGGAGAAACCTCGACATGAGCCAAGACTCAAGAGGGGAACCCATCCTCTTCAGGTTGACCCCGGATAGCAACAAACACAAACAGGATCAGAGTTTATAATTACAGGCAACACTGAATAAGAGCTGTTAGTAACTGTTAGATAGAAGACTACTACGATAGTCTATTAGAGAGAGTAGGAGGAGTGTTTAGTGTTTTAGGAGCAGTGTTGAGTATTTTAGGAGCAGTGTTGTGTGTTTTACGAGAAGTGTTGAGTGTTTTAGGAGAAGTGTTGAGTGTTTTAGGAGGAGTGTTGTGTGTTTTATGAGAAGTGTTGAGTGTGTTAGGAGAAGTGTTGAGTGTTTTAGAAGGGGTGTTGAGTGTTTTAGGAGGAGTGTTGGGTATTATAGGAGTAGTGTTGAGTGTTTTAGGAGGGGTGTTGAGTGTTTTAGGAGGAGTGTTGATGTTTTAGGAGAAGTGTTGAGTATTTTAGGAGTAGTATTGAGTGTGTTAGGAGGAGTGTTGAGTGTTTTAGGAGAAGTGTTGAGTGTTTTAGGAGGAGTGTTGAGTGTTTTAGGAGAAGTGTTGGGTGTTTTAGGAGGGGTGTTGAGTGTTTTAGGAGAAGTGTTGGGTGTTTTAGGAGGGGTGTTGAGTGTTTTAGGAGGAGTGTTGGGTGTTTTAGGAGAAGTGTTGAGTGTTTTAGGAGTAGTGTTGAGTGTTTTAGGAGTAATGTTGAGTGTGTTAGGAGCAGTGTTGAGTGTTTTAGGAGAAGTGTTGAGTGTTGTTTGAGGTACAGAAAGAAATGTCTGATTAGTCTGTGATTAGTCTGGGCGAACGGGATGCAGGTGAAGCCCCCTCGCAGCACAGGACAAGGAGAAGCTTCAGGCAGTGGCACCCAGCCGAGGCAGGTAAAGCAACGGCATCAGAGCGCACAGGATGGGCAGTAGCTCCGCATCAGAGCGCACAGGATGGGCAGTAGCTCCGCATCAGAGTGCACAGGATGGCCAGTAGCTCCACCTTAGAGCGCACAGGATGGCCAGTAGCTCCGCATCAGAGCACACAGGATGGGCAGTAGCTCCGCATCAGAGCACACAGGATGGGCAGTAGCTCCGCATCAGAGCACACAGGATGGGCAGTAGCTCAGGTCGGGCAAAGAAGAACATACAGACAGTCAGCTCTGATAGAAGGACTGAGAGCACTATATGGTGTTAGCAGTTAGCAGGGAAACTAATTACCAAACGCTCGACTGAACGCTTTCCAAAGCTGGTTATTCCAAAGTTAGCTCCACAGGAACTACATTTCTTGGTGGAGGACTTGTTTGTGTTGAGCATGATAAATAATAGCTTCAACCTCTTCTGAAAAATTGTGTATTTTATCATATTTTTCTTTGTTGGCTGGCAATTTCTATTCAGTCAATATTCAAAAGTTTGGAATAAAAGCTAAGATAAGATTCCCAGGATTCCTTGCAGTTATAAAGTGGAGATCAAACCTGAAATCAGATTCATAAGAGATTAATACAAATGTAATTATATTCTATGCTTTTTGGTCATACATCTTTATTAATTCAGTCTATACTGCGTAAGTTAATACTGAATAACAAAAATGATGTCCAAACTTTGGCTGATTACATTGAACAGCTGGTAGTGCTTGTAGAAGTAGAAACTGTGCAAGTTTCTGAACCCTGTTGCTGTTATTGCCTGCGACATGTTGCCCAATGAGTCAGTCAGTCGGTGTCTTCGCATGTCTCTCAGAGCTCAGTTTCTCTTTACTTTCTCTCAGAATCTGCTGTGAATCATTGCTTCGGTAACAAAACCTGCCCAGTACATCTGACCCTTGTTTATACTCCAGTAATTGCTGTATTTCACCTCACCAAACCAAACGTATGAGCACGTATGCAATTGCCTATCACTGCTTAAACAGGAGATCTACACAATTGTGATCAAACATCCGTATTTTGGGAATTATGTACAGTTTCCTCTCCAAACTCCAACAGCTTATCTCCCCCCCAGATTACAGTGGGCCAGCGTGACGCCACCCGGACAGCATTCGGCACTGGAGGATGCCATTTTTCCTTGAGCCATTTAATTGACACCTGTTTGTCATTAACACTACCACATGAACTAGGACGCTACGACACTGCTTTGTGTCGGTGGCCACATGGTCGACACGTGGAAGCACCTACAAAGATGTGAAGACGACAAGTTGTGGATTGCACCATGTTAACATGAGGACATCTGACTGGTTCACAGGATGGGGCAGCTCTGAACACGGCAGCTGTATTACACCTTCATTAAACAAAACTATTAGATAACTGTTAAAGTTATGAGAAGAAGAGGTCTTACATTCATGTAAATGCCAGTTTGGGGTCCTGCTGCATTCGGGTCAGTCCTGACTGTTTATTTAATGAATGTTACCAAAGTCTGGAGACAATATTAGAACAGTACACTATGGAAATGGCTGTAGAAAAGAAAACTGGGGTCCATAGCTGTAAAGGAGGTTAAAGTCCATAGAAACAGCTGTAAAGGAGGTTAAAGTCCATAGAAACAGCTGTAAAGGAGGTTGGCCTCCACAGAAACAGTTGTAAAGAAGGTCGGCCATGCATGGAAACAGCTGTAAAGGAGGTTGGCCTCCACAGAAAAAGCTGTAGAGAAGGTCGGCCTCCATAGAAACAGCTGTAAAGGAGGTCGGTCATCCTAAGATCAGGTGTAAAGGAGGTTTATAACATAAACCTAATGTACCTGTAAAGAAAAACTACCTTCATAGAACTAGCTGTAAAGAAGGTCGACCTCCATAAAAACAGCTGTGAAGAAGGTCGACCTCCATAAAAACAGCTGTGAAGAAGGTCAGCCTCAAAAGAAACAGCTGTAAAGAACAGTGATAATGTCAGTCTGGATAGATACAGATGTAAAGAGAGTCGACCTCCAAAGAAACAGTTCTAAAGAAGGTTTACCACCATAAAACTGTCAAGAAGGTCAGTCTCCATAGAAACAGCTGTAAAGAAGGTCAACCTCAATAATAACAGCTGTAAAGAAGGTCAACCTCAATAGAAACAGCTGTAAAGAGGGTCATTGTCCATAGAAATAGCTGAAAAGCAAGTTAGCCTCTATAGAAGCAGCTGTAAAGAAGGAGAACCTCCATAGAAACAGCTGTAAAGAAGGAGAACCTCAATAGAAACAGCTGTAAAGAAGGAGAACCTCAATAGAAACAGCTGTAAAGAAGGTCAACCTCCATAAAAATAGATTGATAACCATAAAAACAGCTGTAAAGAAGGCTGGTGTCTACAGAAACAGTGTAAAGTAGGTAGGTGCTGTAAACGACTACTCCTTCTGGGGGTATGTAAATGCATAGTAGCAGGTACAACCTGTGAAACACCATAAGTCATTAATATTATTTCTTTATATTTCATTAGTGTTTTTGGCTCAGTTTGAGGTTTAGAATTCAGACGAAACAGCAGAAGTAGCCACATTTGTGCGGTGGCCTTGAAGGATTACAATACATTTCTGTGAAAGTGCAGTTCAGCCAGCTGTAGCCCCTGCACAGCTCTAGTGCTGTGTTTCACTGCAGACTGGAGAGTGTGTTTACTCCTTCAGCTCGTTTTCTGGATCATCTCAGCATTTGTGAAGGTGGAGCACCAGTTGTTGTGATTCTGATATCCAGGAAGTAAGTAAAGAGCCACTCAAATAAAGAACAGCTGCAAAGGATGAAGAGTGTGTGGTGCATTCTGTATGTGTGGAAAAGCCAAAGACAGATAAACTGCATTCTAATGAGGTTTACACATAATATGCGTATATTCATATTTCAGCATCTACTATGAATTATTCAATATCTAGTATAATATATAAATCTAGTACAGTTTATTCTGTATCTACCAATAAGGTACTATATATATACAGAGGTGTTCTTATGACTCTAGATTCCCTTTGAATCCCCCTTTAGAGTGAGTTTGGGGGTAAAATAAACAGGACCCCATTCTCACTCTGCTGTGAGATGGAAGTACCACCCCCCTAACTCATCAGCGCGTGTTATTCCAGCAGACCATGGCGGCTCGCGCTGTAATGCATTTTGAGGACTCCTGGGGAAAAGCCTAAACGATCCAGCTCATACCTCCCATAATATTACTACTACATCCAGCAACTGGAACGAGTTACCGAGAGTGGCGTTGCGGTCAGAGTGACCATCATTGGACATCTGAATACTAGACCCTGGGGCTGCTGCCTGATGCAGCGATATTAGATTTAAGATTGACTGATTTGCCCTAAAATCTAATATTCACACAACCCTGCTTTTCTTTATCTCGGGAGGAAGGCAGAAGACCTCACTTCTTCTCTGCACACAGTGATGTGGCATTCTAACTTAGGAATTGTGTCTCATTCAAACAGCAGGGCAGATGTCTAATGTGAACGGGCAGAGCTAAACTCCTATAGGCTGAATGGGTGGGGCTAAACTGCTGTAGGCTAAATGGATGGGGCTAAACTACTGTAGGCTGAATGGGTGGGGCTAAATTGTCGTAGGCCAAATGAGTTGGCCTAGACTGCTGTGGGCTTAATGGGTGGGGTAAACTACTGTAGGCCGATTGGGTGGGGCTAAACTGCTTTCGGATGAATGAGTGGGGCTAAACTACTGTAGGCTGAAAGGGTGTGGCTAAACTACTGTGGGCTGAATGGGTGGAGCTAAACTGCTATACACTGAATGGGAGGGACTAAAGTGCTATAGGGTGAATGGGTGGGGTTAATCTGTTGTAGGCAAAAAGAGTGGGCCTAAACTACTGCAGTCTGAATGGGTGGGACTAAATTGCTGTATGATAGATGAATGAGTTGGCCTAAACTGCTATTCGCTAAATGGGTGGGACTAATTTGCTGTAGACTGAATGGGTGGGGCTAAACTGCTTTCGGCTGAATGAGTGGGGCCAAACTACTGTAGGCTGAAAGGGTGTGGCTAAACTCCTGTGGACTGAATGGGTGGGCCTTAAACTGTTGTGGATTGAATGGACAGGGCTAAATTGCTGTAGGCTGAATGGGTGGGGCTAAACTGCTGTAGATTGAATACCAAAACTGAAAGAAATGAATAAATTTTATTTAAAAAATTAAATTAATTTTAAAAAAGTGCAACCTGCTAAAATATTATTTTTCCTCAGGAGTAAAATAATATGAAAATGAAAGTACTCTCGCACTCCTGACTAAAAATAGTCTCAAGATTATATCTAGACCGAGAACTGCAAAGGGTGTAGTGTGCGTGTGCATGTGTGAAATAGCTGTTGCGCGGGTACAAACTTTGGATCAGGACAACAAAACATGTCTCTGTGTTTACGACGTGTAATCAGAGCTGATGCATTTTTAACCAGTTCCTGTAAATCATTCTTTCAGGATCTGTCCATTTACTGTTAGCAGCAGTCAAACATCCTGTAATGGGAAAAACATGTCCATGGCGTTTGCGTTGATGGATACAATCGCGCAGTTACACACTTCATTGGGAACTCTGGGAAAAGCCAGATAGTTCTGAGAAAACTCGCCATCTCTCCAGCCGCTCTGTAGTGTTACCTCTGGGCTCGCTTTTCCATGAACACCAGGCAGAACTCTCTCCACCATGAGCTGGCTGGGGAGAACACGGAGCCAAAGCCAACAGACTGGGCGATACAGTGTGCATGTGTTTACACTTTACACAAGTGGCAGCTTTTCAAACTGCTGCACTTGAAACATCAGTTATTATGACTTTTGTTTTATTACACCCTGTTTTAAACAGTGCATAGCAATTAGAGCATCACTATAGAACTGAAGAAGCATCCCGGCCTTAGAGCAGCTCTAACTTAATAGAAACATTGTAGCATTTAGGCAGCTCTAGATTTATAGAATTAGTGTAGCATAAGAGCAGCTCTAGATTTAAAGAAACATGCTAGCATTAGAGCAGCTCTAGCTTTAAAGAAACACTGTAGCATTACAGCAGCTCTAGCTTTAAAGAAACACTGTAGCATTGCAGCAGCTCTAGCTTCATAGAAACACTGTAGCATTGCAGCAGCTCTAGCTTCATAGAAACATTGTGGCATTAGAGCAGCTCTAGCTTCATAGAAACATTGTGGCATTAGAGCAGCTCTAGCTTCATAGAAACATTGTGGCATTAGAGCAGCTCTAGCTTCATAGAAACATTGTGGCATTGGAGCAGATCTAGCTTCATAGAAACATTGTGGCATTGGAGCAGCTCTAGCCTCATAGAAACATTGAAGCATTAGAGCAGATCTAGCTAATAGAAACATTGAAGCATTAGAGCAGCTCTAGCTTCATAGAAACACTATGGCATTAGAGCAGCTCTAGCTTCATAGAAACATTGTGGCATTAGAGCAGCTCTAGCTTCATAGAAACATTGTGGCATTGGAGCAGATCTAGCTTCATAGAAACATTGTGGCATTGGAGCAGCTCTAGCTTCATAGAAACATTGAAGCATTAGAGCAGCTCTAGCTTCATAGAAACATTGTAGAATTACAGCAGCTCTAGCCTCATATAAACATTGTGGCATTAGAGCAGCTCTAGACTTGCAGCATTACAGTTACAGATAAACACAATATAAAGGATAAGATAGGATTTTAGTCTTCTTTTGGCATCTCTTTTTTTATCACAGAGATTGACAAGCTGAGGTCCTGCAGGAAGCCAATTGGCTGCTCTTTGAGATGATTAACGCTGCGTTCAGTGGTCTGTTTGAAGAGCTGCTGAAGGTCTTTGAACAGCAGGAACATCAGCAGGGAAACGACCCCAGAGGCTCTCCTGTCTGGAGTGAGTTTACATTCAAAACAAAGGCAGTGTACTTTAGAGCCTGTGTGTCTGTAGGCTGGAGCTTCAGGATGCTAAATGTCTTCTCAAAACAGCTTCAGGATCATCGACTGATCACGTGCCCGTTTGTTCGATAGCACCCTGCATTCGCTAATAATGTGTGTTAACAGCATAACAGCCTACAGTTAGCTAGGAAACAACTAACAGTGTGCAGATAGAAACTCTCAATGTACCTGTAAAATGACCATCTACATGACTAAAAGCAAAGATGACTAGATCAAATATTATAGTGATGTATGTTAAGATACAAGATATGAAAATGACAGTTATTCATTTTAGGACAACAGCAGTAGTACATACCAGCTTTGTTGATCTAACCCTGCTAGGAAATCCAGCATGGCTATTGTCTTATAATGCTGGAACGCTGGCTAACCATTAATATGGATGTGCCTTAATATTTGGCCAAAATAAGAGCAATAAAAACCAGGAAGTGCCACAGTCCCTCCTCCTCCCTCTTCAATCCTTACCAGTCTAGGAGACACGACCAGCATCAAACCCTTTCCTCTCCAAGAGCGTCTCCAGGGGTGGACCGGTGTTAGCTCTTCTTCTGCTTCTACTTATATCACTTCTTTTGTTTGCTGTTGAACATGGTTTCGTGGTGTTGGCAGTCATTCACCAAGAGCTTCAGCCATCTTTGCATTTACTGTTGCATCTATCTGCCTTCAAATGATCTAACCGGGAGCAGCACCTTCAGCATGACTGATAAGAGGTTGGAATACACCGTCAGGGCAGCAAGGCTACTTCTTCATCCTCTCATGCTGGACTGATTCCACTCCTACAGCACTGCTGTGACTCACTATCACCTCTTCAAGTACAAAGTGGCGTAACGAGATAGGACAGGAAGAGGCTAGCTGGTTAGCATGCTAACCTCAGTAGATATCTCTGCAACACCGTACACAGACATCTTTAACATACCCTCAAAACTGCTATTACCTTAAATCTGTTATAATTTTAGCTCATTGTGGAATGTTTTAAACTTCTATATTGCTCTTGAATACTGTTAGGTAAACTGACATATGGCTTATTAACATTTATACAGCATTACACAAAGTAATTAACAGCAGTCACATACAACACATTTGAGTCCTCCACTAGTTAGCCATATTAACTTATATATAAAACTTGTAAATTTTTACGCTCGCCTTATCGGGTCTTATCGCTGTACTTGACTGACTATATAAGGTCATCCTGTTGCACGTGGTTTCCATTCTGACTCGTGCTGATGTGTTGGTAGCATCCTTTGCGAGTGAAGTATGTGCCTCAGAGAAGAGTTCGAAAGCAGTTACAGCAGTTGGAAGACTAGGAAAGGGGTCACATCGTAGGGCACCAGGAAGCGGGATGATCTTATTGACGTATTGAGCACCATTCCGCTCTTTTGGATACTACCAAAGCACGTTGTTGGTGGCAGTGGATAGAAGAAGGCACACACCAACAACATGAAGGATCTGGGAGACCTACACGAACCAGGGAGAGAGAGAGACCCGACGGATAGTCCGACATGCCATGCACAGAATGAGTGTGTCTCAGTCTAAATGTATCATTATTCATTGTTCCTGTATATACATATATACAGCTCTGGAAATAAATAAGTGAGCACTCCAGTTTCTTCTTAAATCAGCATCTCCACATGTACAGCAGGTTCTTAGTGAAGAATAGAAGGTTCGGTTCTAGCTTTATTAGCAGATACAGTGAGCGTCTGGTTCATAAGAACAAGGTCAAGCAGCAAACACACAGGACAACACAGCTACAGACTGGTAGAGGGCTCATTTTGGTCAAACACAAACCCAGAAACTGTAAAACTAGAGAAACTGATCATTTTAAGGTGGTCTCTTAAATTTTTCCAGAGCTGTATATATATATGTAGGCATGAACAGCAGGCATGAACAGTAGCACAAGCAGCCCTTTAAACAGCTGTTAGCGTTAGCAGGCTAGTTAATCTGGCTGGCTACCTGTGTGCTTGACTACCAACCGGAACACATGGCTGCTTTACAGGGAGTCAGGAACGCTTTGAGCAAGGAGTGTAAATTTCCGGCATCCCACTCAACATGCTCTTATACCAACCTTACATGCATGGAAGGTTAACCAAGACCACCAATTCAGACTAAACCACCTTCTATTTTATTACCATGTCCATTGATCTAGTGAAATCAATCAGTTGCAACTGAGTTTCACGTAAGTTGTGAGATGCTTCACATTGTGCAACTCACGTGCAATGGATGTTTCCCAACGTGCAGCAGTGTGAAAGAATGTGACAGCGGAAAATGGAGGAATGTGGCACAGACAAACAGCAATACTAGGGCGAGGCAGACTGATTTATCACCTCTAAACTCCTCCCTGAGCTTAGAACTCAGACTCTCTCCCTTTAAATCTTGAATGGAGACTCTGAGTTGGTGAAACAGCGGAAGCACTAAGCACTTTCTCATGTTGGCCTTCACAAATCTGCTGAGCCATTAAGCACCAGTTGTTGATTTGTCAGAAGACATTTGTGTTGAGGTCAGAGAAGCCACTTGCATCTGGAAGGAGAAAAATCAAGCCACAGAAGGAGAAATGGGACTCCTAACCTCCTGGAAGACCTGGTAGACCCACCAACGCAGACCCTATCAAATAAACTGCTTCGAAAGCATCTTTGAGCTAGAGGAGAACATCAAGCTCCACTCTCACTTCAGATCTGAGAACATCCATAGCTTCTTCTGCCCATCCTTCCACTGTGAGAAGACACCTCAACGCTATGCGTCTGAAAGGACGTGTAGCTGTACAAGAAGCTCCTCACTGAGAAAAGGAGCCAGACACATCTAACAAAGAAGCTGCTGGTGTTCTCAGAACAATGGACTGACCACCCCAGAGTCCAGAACCTCAACACCACTGAATATGTTTGGGGTTATTTGGATGGTGAAAAGAAGCAGAACCAACCAACTACTACTACTGCACACATAAAGATTTGTAAATGGTTCTTGGCTTGATTACATGGTTCTTGGAAGAACTTACAATCGGTATAGAACCTTTACGTAATTCCTTTCTTAGAACATGTCTTTCACCAAGTTTTAAGAGTTTGAATTTTCTTTCAATCATCCATGTCGCACAACTGATGATGATACCAGACAATTCTTATGCAAATTGCATGCAATGACCTGTTTCCACCAGAGGGGTCCAAATCCCCAAATGCCAAATAGCGTTGCTTTAAAGAGTGCATGTACAGTTCAAGGTCTTTTCTGAAAACAAAAAGTGAAGGGTTCTATCTGAGAACCCAGATTTGCCAAAAATGACAATGCATTCACAGTAAAGTCTATCAAAGCCAAAAAAGTAACTTTCCTTCTATGAAAACTGGAAACATCATTCCAGAAATCTTTGCAATGCATACAATTCCACAGGGAAAGCTTTAGTGCAAGTTCTGCCAGGAAGACTGCAAGGCTACATCACTCATTCATTCATTACTCTGGCCAATTGCAGCCGTCTTTTAAAAGGATTCAACTTACGTTCCTCTTCTGCTGCTTTCAGGTGCTGATGTTTCAACGTTGCCCCACCACTAGTTTGGTCCTGGTCCTGTTGTCCAGGGAGTAGGCTCAGCTCCTGCCATCCATACCCAGTTGGGATCTGTGAATGTCTGAACGCTTTAAGACTTTCAAGACCTCTGCTTCAAGACCTTCAAGACCTCTGCTTCAAGACCTTCAAGACCTCTGCTTCAAGACCTTCAAAACCTCCACTTCAAGACCTTCAAGACCTCCGCTTTAAGACCTTCAAGACCTCTGCTTTAAGACCTTCAAGACCTCCGCATTAAGACCTTCAAGACCTCTCCTTTAAAACCTTCAAGACCTCCGCTTCAAGACCTTCAGGACCTCTGCTAAGAGACCTCTGGTCCTGCAGTTCATATCCAGTCAAGATCTGTAAGGGTCTGAACACTTCAAGACCTTCCAGATCTCCACTTCAAGAGCCCCGCTCCTGCGGTCCATATCTCGTCAAAATCTGTAACTCTGAAGTCCTCCGCTACTGCAGTCCATATCCAGTCAGGATCTGCGAGGCCCCAGGATGCAGCCTTCGCCAAAGACTCTTTATTCCTTAGGAATATTGTTATCCATCAAATTGCCCACCTTGTCAATGATTACAGTATCATTTTCCATCACTTTTTCCCTTTGAGTCTTTCCAGCAGAACAATAGTTTCATCATATCAGTGACCGAAAGAGCAATCTGATATAACAGCTGGGTTAAATTGAGCTGGTTTATGGTTCACTGGATAACGGTTATGAATGATAGACTAGACTTCCACAGTTGTTTAAAGAGGAGAACATCCTGTCATGTTATTCTATATCATCTCTAACATCAAAAACAAGAAACCAAGGATCAGAACCGGATCATGTTGAACACGGCCAACATTCCTAACTGTATCACTCAGATATCTTTAAATAATTAGGTCTGGAACTCTGGCTGGTGTTATCTTAGCCAACCTGGGCCGTTTTACTCAGCTCTGAGAATAAACACACCAGCAGGAACCAGAGAACATCGATAAAGAACGTGTTGTGGTTGGCTTTTTGGAGAGCGCTGAAAGTCGAGGTTGAGAGGAGATGAGCCGGAGGGAAATAATGTGCTTCTGCTACAGAGGCTCTACAGAGTTCTGCTGCATGTTCTAGCATCCCTCAGGCCTTTCCAGGGGGGTTGAATTCTCCGCGACGGAACGTCTGAGGAGAAAAAGCCTTTATTTCAGACGGACCTCGACTTTGACGGTGCTCCTGGGAGTAATAAGACGAGGCAGCCGTTCTGAGCCACCGTGAATACCCGGAATTTCACAGTCTCTCCAGGAAGCGTGTCAGAAGGCCCCGAGCACGAGGAGAACGCGTGACTTTAACGTTCCTTTGGCCATCGCACATTAAACGAGGAATCATTATAACTGCCATATAATCACACGTCCAGGTCGACATCTGCTTCTGCCTCCAGACATCTGAGTTATGAGCTGCCAACAATACTGGGTTATTTAATACAGTAAAAACGATGGGTCCTTAATTGTTCTGGGTTTGGACATATGGTTCTTGGAAGAAGCTATAATTGTGTAGAACCCTGTGTAGGTTCTTCAAACCTCAAAAAATGTCACATATCACATTTGCAGAATGGTTATTTGAAGAACCATCCATTGAAAGTTTCTTTAAGGAACCAAAAATCGTTTCTAAATGGTTCTGGGCTTGGATATATGGTTCCTATTAAAAAAAACCTAGGATAGAATCTTTATCTGGTCACAATGATGAGGTTCTCTAACCCTTAAAAGTGCTCCACACACCCATGCATCTTTTTGCAAAAATGGTTACTTTAAAAGAACCATCCGTTAAAAAGTTCTTTAAGGTACCTCTAGAGCACTGACGTTTAACAGAGTACTACTACAGACTAAACATAAAGGTTCCTAAATGGTTCTTGGCTTGGGTGTATGGCTTTTGGAAGAACCAATAATTGGTACAGAACCTTTAAATAATGTCTGCAGAAATGGTTATTTAAATAACTATCTATTGAAAGGTTCTTTAAAGAACCAAAACTGGTTGTTCTTGGGCATTGCCCTTCAACAGTGTACTACTACACACTTAAATGTAAATGTTCCTAAATGGTCCTTGACTTTGTTATATGGTTCTAGGAGGAACCTATAATTGGTACAGAACCTTTACACAATGTGTAGGATCTTCAAACTTGCTCTTCATTCTCATGCATCTTGCTTTGGCACTGCAGTATACCGGTGTACCACTGGTACACTGACACCATTGCAGTCTTTGGTGACGCTGACGTGGTGTTAAGGACAGTCATCGTAATGATCTGTGTGCATGGTGCAGCCATCTGCCAATGGTGCTGGTACTAACAGGATGACTCATGGAGGGCATCACTGCTCGTTGAACGTCTGCAATCGTGGCTGTTGGGTCAGTCAGGTACAGCGATAAGGCTAGTCCCTGCTTACGTCACATGCATGGCCGAGTGTGAAACTTGCTTCATTCGTATGTCTCATGATGTCAAATCTTATACCTATCATTTGTGCAACTGGTTCTTCAGTGGTTCTTCATACATTGAAATGTTCTTTAAAGAGCCGAAGGGGCTTTTTTTATGGCATCGCTTCACCCGTTCTGGAGAACCTGTCCTGTGTTTAATAGTGAAGTACTACAACTCATAAAAGAAGCAGCTAGAACTAACACTAATAAAGAAGAACATGAATGTGATTTTATAATATATGATGTTGAGATCCTGATCATGTTTTATGGTTGTTACTGCGTTCCGTTTATTAGAGCTGTTTATGTTTATGTTTCATTATCCGGACTACTGGACTTTATTTCCTGACTTCATTCATGGAAGGCTGAGAGGTTCTTATGTAAATGTCCCGGAGGTCAGGATGCAGAATCCCTGTCCAGAAATGGCATCTGCAGAAGGAGAAGGGAATGTTCTCCTCTTGGACTTTGGCAAAGATCCCATGGTTCTAATGACCATATCTCCTGACCAGACCCCTGGATCGACACCACACCACCCCGAAGGTGTTCTGGGCTTGGAAGTGTGAACTTTGCCACACTGAGCATACGGGTGGACAAAATGTTTGCATATCTAATATCTTTTACTGTTATTGTAGAATATTATTAGATCATTCCAAATGTTTTACTTGGTCTATCAAATGAAATCTAAGTTCAACTTCATTCAAGCATTGTTTTCAAACCTTGCAAAATGATCTGCAAGTTACCTGGGGCAGAACTTTCCTCAACATGTTCTTGCATTCATACCGTTCTAGAAGGTCCTAAGCCCATTCTAACGGTTGTAGAGTGGGAGCCCCATTCATACTGTTCTGGAATGTTCTGTCTGATTCATGGTGTTCTAAAAAAGGGTCCCCTGTTTAGAATGTTCTCCCTTGTTCAAAATGTTCTAGAAGGTTCTGCTTGATTTGTGCCGTTCTGGAATGATCTTGCCGGTTTTGCTGTTTAAGAATGTTTTTTTCCCATTATCACTGTTCTATACTATTTTCCCCCATGTACACAGCTCTAGAACATTTTCTGCATTCATACACTTGTAGAACCTTCTTCAAAAATGTACACAGTTCTAGAATGTTCTACACTTTCACACTAGAATACTGCCCCTTTTTACACTCCCTACTAAAATCAGCCTGGAAGTGGTTCACCAGCAAAACCAGTTGTTCTAAAATGTTCTCTCGTTCACATTGTTCTACTATGTTCTACCTTATTCACACAATTCTAGAATGTTCTCCCGCTTCACACTTTTATAGAATGTTCTCTTCAATTATACAGTTCTAGAATATTCTCACCATTCTCACAATTCTAGAATGATCTCATTCATTCACTCTGTAATACAATGTTATGATATACAATGCAATGTTCTAAACTGTTCTAATCTCACTATAACTGTTCTAGAATTATCTAACCCCATTTATACTGAACTAGAATGCTTACCCTAATCACACCATTCTAGAAGGTTCTAACCCTGTTTACACTGTTCTAGAATGTTTGCCCCATTCACATTGTTCTAGAATGCTCTCACCCTATTCAGATGGTCCTAGAATGTTCCTCCATTTGCACTGTTCTAGAATGTTCTCACCTGATGTACTCTGTTCCAAACTGTTCACCCCATTCACACTGTTCTAGAATGTTTACCCCATTCACACTGTTCTAGAATGTTCACCCCATTCACGCTGTTCTAGAACATTCTCGCCTGATTTACTCTGTTCTAAAATGTTCATCCCATTCACACTGTTCTAGAATTTTTTAACCCTATACACATGGTCCTAGAATGTTAGAATCCCGTTTACACTGTTCTAGAATTTCACCCTGTTAACACAGTTCTAAAATGTTCTCCCTCCTTTTACACTGTTCTAGAATATTCACCCATTCACTCTGTTCTAAAATGTTCTCACCCTCATCACATGGTCCTAGAATGCTTTCACCCCATTTACACTGTTCTTAAATGTTCTACCCATTTACACTGTTCTAGAGTGTTCTCACCCTTATCACATGGTCCTAGAATGTTCCCCCATTTACACTGTTCTAGAATGTTCTCACTCTATTAACACTGTTCTAAAATGTTCTCACTCTATTAACACTGTTGTAGAATGTTCACCCCCCCTTTGACACTGTTGTAGAATGTTCACCCCATTTACACTGTTCTAGAATGTTCTCACCCCATTCGCACTGTTCTAGAATGTTCTCATCTCATTAACACGGTGCATATCAGTCACTTCAACATGGCAGTCATGCTAAAATGCTGATGTGTATGACTCTTACATTCCACATGACATTAAGCAGCACTGATATTGATTTAGTCTCTGATCCAGACACAGTCGGTTCTCAGAGAAGATGTTCTTTAGGATGATAATATTAAATGCAGATGCTAGGCTACTCGCTAATATGCTAAGCAAACAGCAGTAGTTGAGGTCACAAGGGTCACCACCAATCCCCTCCAGCTGTGGTCCCTGGGGATTATCACAGGAACCTCCCCCGAATCAGCACAGCTTCACCGCTAATCAGTGTCTACTGTCACTAAGCACGCACAACAAATTACAGCAGCTACCGCAGCAGATCATATATCATAGAACCTCTATACCTTACTGATAGCACCGAGTGACCGAACGACTGGCTCTTAGTAACACTGCAGCTTCACGGTGTGCATTTGATTAGTCTCTGACGTGTAATTAAAGGTGCACCCCATTCATCTGAACAGGTCCAGCATTCACACTGTGCTAGTATGTTCTAACCTCATTCACACTGCGTTAGTATCTTCTAACCTCATTCACACTGTGTTAGTATGTTCTAACCTCAATCACACTGTGTTGGTATGTTCTAACCTCAATCACACTGCGTTAGTATGTTCTAACCTCATTCACACTGCGTTGGTATGTTCTAACCTCAATCACACTGTGTTAGTATGTTCTAACCTCATTCACACTGTGTTAGTATGTTCTAACCTCAATCACACTGTGTTAGTATGTTCTAACCTCAATCACACTGTGTTGGTATGTTCTAACCTCATTCACACTGCGTTAGTATGTTCTAACCTCAATCACACTGTGTTAGTATGTTCTAACCTCAAACACACTGTGTTGGTATGTTCTAACCTCATTCACACTGCGTTAGTATGTTCTAACCTCATTCACACTGCATTGGTATGTTCTAACCTCAAACACACTGCGTTAGTATGTTCTAACCTCTTTCACACTGCGTTGGTATGTTCTAACCTCAAACACACTGTGTTAGCATGTTCTAACCTCAAACACACTGCGTTAGTATGTTCTAACCTCAATCACACTGCGTTAGTATGTTCTAACCTCAAGCACACTNCCTCTAAAGCGAGTTCATCTTTTATTAATCTTCAGACCTGTGTATATTTTAACTTTCTGAGGCTCATTCTGATGAAAACACACCACACTACAATCACTACACCCACATTTATACTAGGAGTTGGCTGTGTTCTGCTCCCCAGTGTTACCCACCGCCATTTTCTCTGGGTGAAGCAGGCTGAGAGCTGGTGAGGCCGTGGTGCATGATGGGATACAGTACACCATGAAGATAGCTCCCCCTGTATACTAGAAACTCTGACTGGAGTAGAACACCATCCGGGTATCTCCAGTACGCCATGAAGATAGCTCCCCCTGTACACTAGAACATCTGACTGGAGTAGAACACCATCCTGGTATCTCCAGTACACTACAGATCTTCGGTTTGGTCGCATGCTGCATACTACATACTACTTTTAGGCAGATTTGGTATGGGAGTAGTATGTAGTACGCCATTTCGAATACAGCCTCAGCCTCTAACCACAGGTCTACAGATGTAGTTCTAACTTAGCGGTAGTGTTTGTGAATGTTCAGTGGAACTATGGTTTCAGGTAACATCTGTCACTTAACGATGGTTCAGATTATGTAAGTTATCAACGTAGTTACCTGGGTAGTTCCAACCATGGTTTTGGGAAACAACTGCATTGCAAGTGTATCATTGCAACTCTGCTAGCTGCTAACATAGCTAGCAGGAACTATGCTCCTAACCACAAAATTAGTCCCAAAACTATGGATTTGGGAAACGCACCCCAGTATGGGCCGGGGCTAGCTGGTACATAGACAGTTAAAAACTGTCATTTCTTCATGCTCTGTCGATACAACTATAAAACTTACAAATGACAATTAACCTTAAACGTTGCAATGTTGGGAACCCCAGCATTATTAGCATTATTAAGGTCATGGTTGTGCATGAGCAAGCTGCACCAACACTAACAAAACAAAGCTTCACTTTCAGACACGACTCTGGACAGCAGCAAGTTTATCCCACTGTGGATAGGTCCGCTGTGAATGGTATAAAGCACTCCAACTGTAGTTTGTCTCACACACTGTAATGTTCCCCATGTTTCTCTGAACACTCTCAGGCTCTCCTCCTTAAGCGAAGGGCCTGGAACAGGACAGATGTTTCTAATCTTCTCGCTCACTTCTGGCTCTGTTCTCTTACAATGAGAACTGAAAACTGGCACCGGCTTTGTTGCAGAAAAGTGATCCCGCGCTTGTCTCTATTAAAGCCTCACATTCTGAACTAACCAGCCTGAAGAGTAGCCCTTCCATCTAGGGGAACTGGGACAGGATCGCGAAAAGCAGCTGGCCTACTTTCAGCGCTTCTTCTGGAATAATTGATTTTACCTGTACTGCCAGCGGCAGCCTTCACGCTCATTCCCTTTAGGCTGGATAGCGCAAGGTCGTCACTCTGTTATGACTGGAAAACCAGCCAAAAATGCTCCTTAGTGTTTTTAGTGTAGCCTAGAAACAGCCAAACATTACAGCGGAGCTTCTCATGGTCAACTCTCTTGCATTCTGGGTTCAGCTTTTGCCAGGATCTCATATCAGTTCCTATTACCTATCGAGTGTCTGAGCATTTTGCTACAGTTACAGGGTTGAATGGAGCACATGGAACTGACATACAAGCCTAAGTTCACACTGAAGGGCAAAGTGGCCCAAATCCAACCTTTTCCCTTATGTGTGATTTGGGCCACTTTTTACACTCATCGTCAACAGAATAGCTGCACAAATAGCTCCACCCAGAAGGAATCAACCAATAGGATTGAAACTTGGTGGGTAGGTTTGACATCGTGACACATGCAAATGATTCTAAAAAAAGACTTGCATGTGACGTAAGCAAGGACGGGCCTTATCGCTGTGCCTGACTGACCCAACAGCTACGATTGCGGACATTCAGCAAGCAGTGATGTCCTCCATGAGTCATCCTGTTAGTGCCAGCACCATTGGCAGACGGCTGCACCATGCAGAACTACATGCACGCAGACGGTTACGACGGCTGTCCTTAACACCACGGCAACGTCACCAAAGACTGTCATGCCAGACTGTCATGGAGTGACTCAGAATGGCAGCGGGTCATCTTCAGTGACGAGTCCCTCTTTTGTCTTGGTGGAGACGACCAACGAGTCCGTGTGGAGGCACCATGGTCAGCACCAAGATGAACAGTTTGTCATCACGTGTCATACGTCCAGAAGGCCTGGTGTCACTCCACCTCCACCCCTACCACACAATCTGCAGGAACTGTGTGAGAATGTTCAAGCTGCATGGGATGTATTATCACGGGACACCATTAGGAACCTCTACAACTCTATGCTGAGACGTCTGGCATGTTGTATTAGCCATACTGAGATACTTTTCTTCTATAGCTGTATAGCTCAAGAAATATATCAGTACATTTTATTAGACAGAGTTGGGCATGTGACATGTGACAACAAGCCGTTAATCTTGGCCCTGACCTACTGCCATTCTGAGACACTCCATGACAGTCTGGCTTGACACCATTACAGTCTTTGGTGACGTGGTGTTAAGGACAGTCGTTGTAACGGTCTGTGTGTATGTAGTCCCGCATCGTGCAGTCGTCTGCCAGTGGTGCTGCCACTTACAGGATGACTCATGGAGGAGATCACTGCTCGCTGAATGTCCGCAATATTGGCTGTTGAGTCAGTCAGGTACAGCGATAAGGCCTGTCCTTGCTTACGTCACATGAGCGTGAAACTTGAATCATTCGCATGTCTCACGATGTCAACCCTACCCACCAAGTTTCATTCCTGCCGGTCCATTCTCTCTGGGTGCAGCTATTTGTGCAACTAATTTTTGATGTAGAGTGTATTTCCCTTGGATTCCAACATGCAAGCGGCAAAGAACTGGGGTTCACTTTGCATGTTGGATGTTCCAGTTCATCCCAAAGATGTTCAGGACAGGAGCACAGTCATGCTGGAACAGGAAAAGGTTCTTCCCGCAACTGCTGCAACTGCATCCCCACCAAACCACTTCTTAATGTTGGCACAATGCAGTCTGGTAGGTAGCATTCTCCTGGATTCATCCTCTAAACCCAGTTCCATTCATCAGACTGCCAGATAGTGAAGCATGATTCAGCATTCCGGAGAACATGTTTCCGCTGCTCCTGAGTCCAGTGGCGGTGCTCCAGTTTAAACATGCCATAGTGCATAGTGATCTTCCCAATCCCAATCCCCCCCATAAACCTGTCCACCCTCCGGATGGAGCGAAAGTGATTATATATATGTCCAACATGAAATATAAACGACTATTAGTGGGATTATTAGGGATTATTAGGTCTATTAGTGGATTAATATGATTGTTAGGCATGCAAAGAGGGAGTGCTATACTTCCACAAACATCTTCCTTCTCTCGCTCCTCTCTGGAGGCCAAGGTAGTAGTAATGAGTCAGAAATCATACTTTCTACTGATATCCACAAAAAAGTGACTTTCACTCACTTCCATGGAATATGATGCGCTCCAGCACGTCTGATAGCATCTGACAGCACCCACGTTCCTTTCTGCTTTATAATGATTCATGCATGCGTTCCTGCAAACACAAACTGTGACGTCAAAATGCAGATCTGTCGCAACCTAGGAAGAGGCTTTCACCACCGGAACACCAGCCAAAACATCTCATACTTTCTCCATCCTAACATTCCTAAGATTGGCTTTCTGCAATTGAATACTGCTGATAATTCCAGGAAACATTCCTCCTTTGAACGCTTGAGTCATTTAAGGAAACATAAATTTGGGGCAAAAAAAACAGATCAATTTCGGGCAACTTTGAGCCAGAAACAGCAGAAACTCCTGTGGTAAACATCAGTTAGCATCTCAGCTAGCAGTTTTGGGTATCATGATGAGTTATAAAACATCTTAGATGAATTACACAAAATTGCCCAACAATGTCTTAACATTAGCCTTAGGTGTTCTAGATATTAACTGGGTAAGTGTGAGGAACAGACTTCACAGTACTAGGTCATTATTGTGGGATGAATGATGGTGGGTTCTTAGAAGTTCTAGATATTAACTTTAGAAGTGTGAGGTACAGAGTTTACTGCACTAGGTCATTATTTTGGGATAAATGATGATGGGTTCTTATAAGTTCTTGATATTTACTTTGTTAGTGTGAGGTACAGACTTTACTGCACTAGGTCATTATTTTGGGATGAATGATGGTGGGTTCTTAGACGTTCTAGATATTAACTTTATAAGTGTGAGGTACAGACTTCACAGTACTAGGTCATTAGTTTGGGTAGCATGATGGTGAGTTCTGAGATAGTTTGGGTAAATTACACAAAAAATGCCCAACAATGTCTAGATTTAAACCTTAGGTGTTCTAGATATTAACTGAGAGGGTGTGAGGTACAGACATCACTGTGCTAGGTCATTATTGTGGGTAATAAGATGGTGAGTTCCAAGGTGGTTAAACTAAATGCACTGAAATACAGGTTCTTTATACTGTATTAACTGGATGTGTTCTAGATATTAACTGAGTAAACATGATGCACTTCACAGTACTGGGTCATTATTTTAGGTAGCATGATGGTGGGTTCTAATGAAATAAATTGCACTGAAATGCTCAACAATGTCTAGATATTAACTGGATGTGTTCTAGATATTAACTGGGTATGGGTGAGGTACAGACTTCACAGTACTAGGTCATTATTTTGGGCATCATGATGATGAGTTCTGAGGTCGTTAAACTAAATGCACAGGTTCTTTATACTGTATTAACTAGATGTGTTCTAGATATTAACTGAGTAAGCATGACGCACTTCACAGCACTGGGTCATTATTTTAGGTAGCCTGATGGTGGTTTCTAATTAAATAAATTGCACTGAAATGCTCAACAATATCTAGATATTAAATGGATGTGTTCTAGATATTAACTTGGTAGATGTGAGATACACATGTCACAGTATTAGGTAATTAATTGGGGTCACTTGATGGAGGGTTCTGAGTCAGTTAGGCTAAATTCTATTAAATTGCTTGTAAGGTTCTAGGTATTGATTGGATAAGTGTGAAGCACAAATGTCATATTAATAGGTAAATATGTTTGGTATTACGATAATGAGTTTTGAGTGTAGAATGAATGGAAGCCTGGAGCTGCTGGTGGGTTCTAGACGTTGAAGGGGTTAAAATGCTTCCTGTTGCCTGGTTGTAGTTTTTTGCAGTGTGACGTTGCTAGGGAAATGAGACTTTATCTCACTCCCATTTTTTTCCCTGCAGTGTGACGGTGGCTGTTCTCTTTCTCTCTCCACACATCTGGCTCTGTTTAAGAGCTCCAGTAATAAGCAGCACAGCGGCGTGAATGTGGGTCAGCGTGAGGACAGGTGAAACGCCCAGCCTTCTGCACTGTAGAGAAAATGAGGTGTAACCTTCAAAGATTGATTGGGCGGTCCGCATGGAACCTTTTTTTCCATAGCTAAACATGCAGGAACAGCTACAGGCCAGCGCACTGGGTTCCGTTCAATTAAAGCTAATTCAGCTGACTGGACTCTCTTGTTAACGGAACTGACACTTATTAAGTGTAGCTAATGGCAACCCGGCCGAGATACTACACAAACTCATCTAGACCCCGCCATCTCCATGGCAAACCGCCTCCAAAATAGAGCCTGGCACAGCGCAAGGGCCCTTATATTGGAGAAGAAGTACTTTAAATAAAATTAGAATTATTAACAATTATTAAGTATTCATTTCAACCCTATTACAAGCTGTCAAAAGAGCCCCTTTGGAATCCACTGTGTTTGTGATGTCACAAAACCAACATATGTTCAAATATCTGGCCATTTGGCCTAAAGCAGTTTAGCTCCACCCACTTACCCTGAAATTAGTGGTAAATAAAGTCGTTATAATTGTTATAAATGGACTTCTGAACAATAAAATACAATAGATGAAAAATATACAGAATATGGGCCCTTTAATACAGTATTAGCCAAGTTCAAGCTCCAGGGAACCAGGAAGCTGATCAGACACAGCAGTGCTGCTGGAGTGTTTAAACACTGTGTCCACTCACTGTCCACTCTATTAGACACTCCTACCTTGCTGCTCCACCTTGTAGATGTACAGTCAGAGACGATAGCTCATCTGCTGCTGCACAGTGCAGTGTTGGTCATCCTCTAGTCCTTCATCGGTGGTTACAGGACACTGCCCTCAGGACGCTGGATAGTTTTGGTTGGTGGACGATTCTCAGTCCAGCAGTCACACCTGCACAACACACACAACACACCACCACCACCACGTCACTGCAGTGCTGAGAATGATCCACCACCCACATAATACTTGCTCTGTGGTGGTCCTGTGGGGGTCCTGACCATTGAAGAACAGGGTAATACAGTATACAGAGAAACAGATGGACTACAGTCTGGAACTGTACAACTACAGAGTGTCCTATATGGTCAGTGGAGCTGATTAAATGGACACTGAGTGTAGATACACAGCAGATGTGCCTAATAAAGTGCTCGTTAAGTGTATGTCTTTTGAATTACTGTCCAATGCCCAATAAGTGGGTGAAGTACTTAACAAAATTCTTCTTTCCTCATGTAAAATGGGTGGTCCTAATTTTTTGGTCAGGTGTACGTGAGCAGTGTCCTCACCAATGACAAGGCTGATGTTGTTTGTCCTGCCCACACAGCTTTACGTAAATTGTCTCTGTGTTGAAGAAACTTACAGAGAGAGAGCTAACCACCAAGTGAGAGCTAAGACACCAAGTTAGAGCTAACCACCAAGCAAAAACTAGCCACCAAGTGAGAGCTAATCACCAAGTGAGAGCTAACCACCAAGTAAAAGTTACCACCAAGTGAAAGCTAATCACCAAGTGAGAGCTAACCACCAAGCGAAAGCTAACCACCAAGTGAATTACCACCAAGCGAAAGCTAACCACCAAGAGAGAGCTAACCACCAAGCGAAAGCTAACCACAAAGTAAAAGTTACCACCAAGCGAAAGCTAATCACCAAGTGAGATCTAACCACCAAGTAAGAACTAACCACTAAATGAGAACTAGCCACCAGGCAAAAGCAAGCCACAAAGACAAAGCCAACCACCAAGTGAGAACTAACCATCAAGCAAAGACTACAACACCATCTGCACATGCTGCACCTGCTTCACTCTTTTCTCTCTGCTTCACTCATGCTGTTGTGTTTAGTTGTGCTTCAGGCCTGTTGAGCATGCACATTAGAATATTAAGCCATACTCAGGATGTTCCCTAATAGATGTCTTGACATCAGTTTATGGTTCAAAGGTGACAATGTCATGACTGAAACCTCTGATGTTATATTAATAGCTGTGTAATAGCTGTTAATGTCCGACTCAACCAACACTCAACACACCTTTTACAACCGCTACAAATCAGAGTCTCGGCTCAACTTTCCATGGATGTCATACTTCTCAACCAAAATCTCAGCAGAAGTCTCTGTATTGTTGAAATGTTGTTGGGTTTAGGTCATTATCACGACCAGAATCCAACAGGAAAGGTACGTCACACATCAGCGCTGTGTGCTCACTGGGATGTAACGGGTCCAGTATAATACAAACATTTTTAAACAAACATTGTTTTTAAATGATGAACTCCTCTTGGGAGGCTGGTTCTGATAATTAGACACAGATGTGCTCAGAACACCCAGAAAAAAGTGATTTGCGGGGCACGTCATGGCAGCTTAGTAAGGAAACCCTGCAGCGAGAGATAAAAACAATCTAAGTTTGACTTCTCCATGACATTTTTCCAGTGTTGAGGTTTGCCAGGCGGATAAAGCACAGAAGACAATATACTGGCTAACACTTA
The DNA here is from genome assembly GCA_034552555.1 of Semaprochilodus insignis. Classification (NCBI taxonomy): domain Eukaryota; kingdom Metazoa; phylum Chordata; class Actinopteri; order Characiformes; family Prochilodontidae; genus Semaprochilodus; species Semaprochilodus insignis. The sequence goes on along the minus strand of CM067479.1, from coordinate 9,800,893 downwards.
GCATGCAAGACCAGCTTTGACCAGTGGGTGGGTGGGGGAGGCGGTGCTTTAAATTCCAGAGACCACGGGCACCTTCAGTCTCCAAACACTGTCCACCTTTGCGTAGGGTTTCCTGGTCCCAATTCAGCGGCTGCATCCTTCAAAGGATGTGGTCTACGAAGACGTGTTCTTCAAAGACTGCACAGACTGCAAAGGCTGGAGCGAAATGAGACGGCCTGTTCTATGATGGGTTTCCTGTTTGCGGCAGAACATCGCTGTTCCTGCCCTTACCATGAATGCATCTTTCGACTGTGTATGAAGGAGCCTTCGAAATTGGACGGCCTAGTTGTGGCTCTATGACGCAATCGGTCTACAAAGGCAGCCTCTGCAGGCTGTAGCCCCTGAACTAGGACACAGTGCTGGTTGAATGACATGTTTTGTGGAAGCAGTGCTCAAGTTTCTGGAATGGGCTTTCAGGAATGGGCGTGTCAGAGGTGTTACCCAATTAGCAGGCGGTGCAAAACAATACAATCTAATAAAGTCCTCTACACATGCAGCCACTGCAGCTTTCTGTACACAAATACTGAAGAAGACGTTAGAAGACAAACTTGCATGTTTTAGGTGGTAGTAACTTCAGGCTCCTGCAGATGGTGCTGCACGAGGATGATGGGGCTATAAATCCCTGCGGGGTGTGGGTGACGGGATCCATAGATTGGTCAAAAGGTGCTACAGTGCAGTGAATGTCTCGTTCCATGTGTGGAAAATGGCTCCAAAGCAGATGTTAATGTTTGGCTAAAAGGAGTGACTGCATTTGGGCGTGCCAAAGACCATAGTGTGGAGGAAGTAGCTGAATCTGCAGGTGTATGGAAGCGTACGCTCATACGGGTCTACCAGCAGTGGCTAAAATCCCAGTCTACAGGGAATTCTCCTCGGAATTGTACCAGGGAAGGCATCCACCAAATCTGGCCCAACTGACCAATTCTTTGATGTAAGAGTGTCTGAACATTGATGTGGCCTACATCCAGAAACTTGTCCAGTTCATGCCAATTCTAATCACAGCTGTTATTGGTGCTCGTGGAAGTATTACATGCTATTAGGTATGCTTTAGTCACAGGGGACTCGTTTTTGTCTGGTGAGCTATGCAATTTAGCATCTCCAGTTCACCTGACTGCATGTCTTTGGACAGTGAGAGGACACCAGAGCACTCGGCGGAAACCCACACCGACACAGGGAGGACATGCAAACTCCACTCAGAAAGGAAATCGAGCCTAAGTGTTAAGGTTTAGAGACTCTCCAAGCACATACACTGATCATCAAAAGAACAGCTGCACCTAGAAGGAAGTGAGGGATTGCAGTGCTGTTGGGAAGGAAGATAAAGGTTACCAGAAACAATAAATGATGATAAATTTAGACTGATATGATCAATATTTATTGAGCTACACATACAGAAGTAGTGTCTCTCAGTATGGCATCGGACCATCGTGTTTGCTAACCTAACATGCCAGACGAATATTGTATTGAATATTCTCACACAGTTCCTGCAGATTGTGCGGCAGTGGTGGAGGTGGAGTAGTCGTCGTACAGCAGTCATAAGGGCAGTTGTCATAACAGTCTGCATGCATGTGGATTCTGTGTGGTGCAGCCGTCTGACAGTGGTGCTGGGACTAACAGGATGACTCATGGAGGACATCACTGCTCACTGAATGTCCACAATTTTGGCTGGTGGGTCAGTCAGGTACAGTGATAAGGCCCGTCCTTGTCTCACAATGTCAAACCTACACACCAAGTTTTATTCCTGTCGGTTGATTCCTTCTGGGTGCAGCTATTTGTGCAGCTATTCTGTTAATGATGAGTGTATAAAGTCCTGGGATGCATATGAATATTACATAATTTCTTATTCATAGATTACTTTGTTATGATTTGAATAATGACTTCAGAGGTACTAATATATGTACACTGGACCTCCTGGGTCTGCAACATCTCACTACACATTGCTCACACAGTGTTCAGGAACTGCTCTGATCTGTACCATATTTAGAGCAGTGTGAAGCCATTGTCTTCCTCTGCTTTACCAAGAAGTCCAATTCCAGTCCAGTCCCTCCTCAGCGGCCACCTGCGTCAGACCCCCACTGACGTATACGCACTTCACACACGCGGCTCTCTGAATCATGAATAATTCTCTTCGCTTTGTGATGTATTGTAATTTCATTCAGCCGTCCTGATTTATGTTGGGTAAGCACTGAGCTTTGCCTTTGGAGCGCGTTCTCCTGAGCTTGGCCGGGGAACACAGTGGACCCGAGCCATTTTGAACCAATTAATAGCGGGCGGGGGTTTACTACAGCACTGCACCGCAGCTCCGCACATCTGCTGTCAATACAGTTGCAAACCGAAGAGAGTAAATCACTCGTTCCGCGGGACATTCGCTTCTTTCAGGAAGAGTTGTTCAGCACCATGCCAAAGCACAGAAAGAACCCGAGTAGGGCAATTCGATGTCTGTGTAGAGCACCTGTTAATTATAGCACCGTTAGTTCCACCCACCAAATCTGATTTGTCGAAAAGTGTCTCATAGCAGCATCAACAATGTCAACAACACAAAGTGCTAGCGCTACTGTAACTAATGTTCAATCCCCAGTGTTGCCACAGCCATATGTAGATAGGAGGTGGAAGCTAACGTAACCGGATTAGCAGTTAGCGGAGCTTCGTACTTTGATTCTTCCGAAGGTTCTTATCTTGCAGTGTAAGTCAGCCTAACATATTTCATTCTCACTCAGATACAGTGGTGCTTGAAGGTTTGTGAACCCTTTAGAACCTATATTTTTGCATACATATCTTCAAGAAAAAATCTTAGATACAAGTCGATAAAGAGAACAAATTAAGAAAACAAGACACAAATATTAATACTTGGTCATTTATTTACTGAGGAAAATGATCCAGTATTTCATATCTGTGAGTGGTAGACGTATGTGAACATTGGCTTTCAGTATCTGGTGTGACCCTCTTGTGCAGCAATAACTGCAAGTGAACGTTCCCAGTAACTGGGGACCCGCTAGGAGGAATTTTAACCCATTCCTCCAATTCCACGATAGCTCCAACTCCGTTATATTGGTGGGTTTCCTCCCATGAACTGCTCACTTCAGGTCCTGCTACAACATTCCTACTGGATTAAGGTCAGAACTTTGACTTGGCCATTCCAGAATATGAACTGTATTCTTCTCTAACTGTTCCTTGGTAGATCGACTTGTGTGTTTAGGGTCATTGTCCTCCTGCGTGACCCACGTTCTCTTGAGATTCAGCTCACGGTGAGAGATCCTGATATTTTCCTTTAGAATTTGCTGGTATAATTCAGAATTCATTGTTCCATCAATGATGGCAAGCCATCCTGGCCCAGATGCAGCTAAACAGGGCAAAATGGACCATGGTACTACCACCACCATGTTTCACAGATGGGATAAGGTTTTTATGCCGGAATGCAGTGTATTGTTTTCTCCAGACTTAACGTATCTCATTTAAACCAGAAAGTTCTATTTCGGTCTTATCTGTCCACAAAGTTTGAACATCCCTGATCGAATCCCAGTGTTTTTGACCACGGATGCCATTTTCCAGTTATTTTCTAAGCAAAATTTCATTTCATAAAATGAATAAAACCAAAACCATGGACTGTGACATGTACCACATGGAACAGCCCATTCACCTTGTTCTGCTCTCCATGGCCTGTAAACATTCTGGTTGAGATGATGGGCTATACAGTCTTATTCACAATTTGGACAGGTTTCCTGAGTCAGTCGTCAGTTCTACAGGCTTGTTGAATGCCCCTGAACTACCCTGTAGTGCAGGTCTTTGCAGCATTCTACAGTGTCGAATTTGAGGCCAGCATCATCCATCATTTGAGCTGTGAGGAAATAGTGGTCCGCTCCTGATTTCAGCTTGTTTGGTCATTCTGTTGTGTTAAGATCCATCATGCTAATTAGAGCAAAAGATTACGTGTGATTTTCATGATTAATGAATGATTAAGCATGAACGCTGAGGCTCTCATAACCATGTAATTCTTCAGCTAGGCCTCAGGGCATGGACACAGGCTCTCTACAATTACCTCTCTAAAAATAATCTGTTGTTTTTCTTTTTTCCCTTAAGCAGTGATGAATTTTAGAGGTCCATATGACTTGGTTGGGTTTATTCACATGGAATTTTTTTGAGATGTTTAAGATCTTTATTTTTGAGAAGCTCCATGTACGTCAGTGACTTTTTGACTTTCAAGTCGTAGCACTTTGACAACTACCAAAGTAGCATTCTCACCAAGACAAGTCAGAGTACATAGTATTCAGACAACTGGTTAGGACTGAAGGCCTTATATGCTAGCTTAACAACCAACATAATTAGGAAGTGACAGAGGAACCAACCAATCAACCAAGCTTTGCAAAGGGCAGAACCAAAAACATTACTTTACCATATAATACCATATACCATATAACTGTCTACTGCCCATCCTGTGTGGTCTGATGCTGCTTCTTCATCAGAATTGACTAGGTGCCCACTTCACTATTTGCAAAATAAGATCATTAGTGTTATTAAACATATACTTAAATATAACTAATTCTACTTAACTGTACTATTTTGAGACACCCCTTAGATTCATTTAGAGATGATTAAGTACATATTAAAGTACATTTCTAGTACATTAAATTATACTTCCTTAGTATACTTCTATTAAATACACAACAGTACTACTATTTCACTAGGTGAAATGTACTCGTAATATGTAAATTTTGGTAGCACTTTACTTTATAGATTTGCAACAAGTAGGTAATGATATGGTAATTTTACAGCAACAAATTGTATTTCATTAATTAAATGTCAGTCTCGTAGTTGTTACTAAATAATAAATCAGAAATTGTAGTGAGTGTTAACAAGGCCGTTATGAAATGGTAAAATAATGGTAACAAGTTGTACTTACCTAAAAATGACCTGCTTATTTTATAGTTCTTTATGTACAATAAGTGAGCAATTGTAGTGGTACCAAGGGAGTAATGCCATAGGATAGAGTTACCTCATCTATTCCTGGGTAACAGTACGTGTCTATAGGTGGACCTACATGTGATGTGAAGCACAAGGCCATTTTGAACTGATGTTATGACCTGATGGGAGGTGCAGTAAGTAAGAAACAAGATGGAAATAAGTAAGTTTGTATTTAATACCATTTAAGTTTGTATTTTACAGCTCTAATACCATTTAATTTCACTGTAATTACTGCCTGTAACTCACACTGTGTCTGACCATCTAAATACATAACAGGTAAGTGAATTAGTATTTTTCAGTTCTGATACCAGGTAATTACAGAAGAACTACTTCACTGTTTTAGGTTAATAACTCTAATATTATATACATGTATACATTATATGCATGTACTCAATTATTATTCTGTCTTATTGTTCATTAAGAACTATAAAATAAGTGGGTCATTCTAGGTAAATAAAGCTTTATTATTTTATTACTAAATACTGACACAATCACTATTGTTTTTGTTTATTTATGACTACAATATGTGCATATAATATTTAGGAAAGCACTGGTTACCATTGTGTTTCTATCACTGCCTTAGTACCGCTGCAATCGCTCACCTATTATACATAAAGAACTATAAAAAAGCAGGTTTTCAGGTAAGTACAACGTGTTACCCTTATTTTACCATTTCATAATGAATTGTTAACACTCACTACAATTTCTGATTTATTATTTAGTAACAACTAGGAAAGTGGCATTTAATTAATGATTAAATACAATTCGTTAAGGTAAAATTACAGTATCATTACCTACTTATTACCCATCTGTAAAGTAAAGTGCTTCATAAATTTTGCACTTGTATTTAGCACACAAAACAATAGTGTGCTTGAAATGTACTTGTTGGTATTAAAGTACATTTCTAGTACATTAAAATGTACTTAATTTTTTTTTACCTGGGTTTAATCACAGACTAATTAGACATTTCTTCCTTTGCCTCACAAAACACTGAACGCTTCTCTTAGTCCCTCTAATAGATCATCACCGTGGGCTTCTAGCAGCAGAAATGGATGTTCATGGCTTTTACTGTGATCAACTACTACAGTTTCATTCAGACTTTCAACTATTGCACATGACTTTAAGTCCTTATCCTTTATTTTGAGCTTGTCTTGCTATCCGGTGTGGATCCAAGGAGGATGAGGACCCCTTTTGAGTCTTTGAGTTGTTAGGTATGGAAAACATGAGTGACAGTTCTAGGCCAGAGCTTCTGCTAAAATATATGTTAATAGGCATGTTGTAAGCTTTACATAAAACAATGGCTATGTTTATATGCGAAACATTTCGCCATTGCATTTGAATTCTTTCAGATTATAGATTAAGACTGGGGTGTTTACATACCCACTGTGCCCGACAATCTGATGAAAATCTCTGTTTACATGCACAATACAAATAATAAGATCCAAAATGATGCTTAAGCTTAGAGTACCATTTAGTCTAGATGAGCATCACGATCGTTGCTTTAAAACGATAGCAGACTCGGGAAAACATTCCTCACATGTACTTATTAAAGAAGGGGCAAGGGCAAGACTTCATGTCCTGTAACATTTGGAGATGCATAAGCTGGATGCCGCCGCTTTTACCATTCTGGCTCTGAACTTTGCAGTAAGCTGATTTGAGAAACTTCCATCTGTTTTTAACTTGCTTTATAACTTGTGTAAACATTCTGTCATTCATTGTCTGAACAGCTTGTTATTGCATGCTTTACTGTCGTCCATCCTGCTGTCTAGTCTTTTAAAACCAGCTTCTGGAAGACCAGCTTGCAGCCACGTTCAACATTCCATATGAAATGCACATGCACAGAAAGTACTAAAACTGTCCAATTGGGAATGTGATCATATACAGGCTTACATGGCTATTAGTCGTCTATTATATACAGATTATATACAGGTTTTCCTACCAGTATAAATGGTTTTTGGAATAGCCTCAATTGGACTAGTCTATCCTATTGAGGTGTATAGAACAAATTCATTCAAGGCACTTCCGGGTGGATAACTACACACAGTTAGAATGAAAGTAATTCAGTAAATGCCACAATTTGCCGAAAATTCAACCATAACAGATAAAACATTGTCAGCAACAGTCAAATTACTTTGTGTTTGAGGCTGTATTATCAAATATACCAGAGTATTTTAGGGATTTACTTAGGCTATTCCCAGTTTTCCAGCTTTCTAAAGCAGGTAGAGCTGCTGTATTATAACTGAGGAGCCACTGTGCCTCTGAGGAGCCTCTTTGCTAACACTAGCAGCTGCTAGCTAGCGGCCACAGAATGAGTGTTTCTGCTCATATTAACACTCGACAGAGAAAAATAAAATTTTGTTTCATTCTCTACACAATTCTGTGTAAATGCAGATGAGTGTGTGTGTGTGTGTGTGTGTGTGTGTGTGTGTGTGCAGAGTAGAGCGATATATTGATTTATTGCAGGCAGTAAGCTAAACGGTTAGCTAGTTAATCAGCTAATTAGCCTATCAGCGAGCTTTAGAGAGACATAAAATGACCAGAAAAGTTATTAATCTCTGTGATTTTAATGGTTCTGTCTGTCAAGCAGATGGAACATGTGCTAATGTTTAAACTATAAATTTAGCTGGTTCCTTTGTGGGTTCTAGTTTTTCGCAGTGTGCAGTAACTTCTTTACAAAGCGAATATCTCTTCATTAAGACCTGTAGTTACAGGTGTGGCTGGTGTATATTCACGATTATATGAAAAATAAACCACACTAAGTTGTGAAGTTATTGATCTAGGAAGATTTGTTTCCAGTATTCTGGTTAAATAACTTTCTGGATCAGGCTACAACAAATGTGGCTAATGTCAAATATATGAGCATGTTTAATCTAGAACAGCCAAAAACAGTTAATGCAAACCTTAGCACCAACATACTATGACATATTGTCATACTGTCATATGTCATTTGGATATCCCAAAAACAGCCAACTAAATTCTTGAATTATAAAAAGATGATAATGAAGGTAATTTTGTCCAGAATGAAAGCTATATGAATGGCATTGAGACCAGACTTCAAGTACTATACCACTAACCTATTTTAATAGGGCTGTCAAATACTTTCAGTGGTTAATCTTCATTAACTGAGACAAGAAAAACTTTAGGTCATATGTTGATGGATGTTGAATGTACTATGACATTCTATCTATAGGGGAGCTCAGCATTCAAAGAGCTGGTAGACCACCTGGTAGTCCTTTTTTAATCAGTGTTGGTTTTTGCCAGAGATGTTCAAAAGCCACTAGTCACTCATCAAGTCTGGAGTCTTCAACTGAGAATTTGAGTTTAATTTTGTTATTAGCTGCATGCAGTACATGCAGTGTGTGAAGGAACTCGAAATGGTTGGTTAGTCTGTAGTTTATATGGCAAGTATGCTAGCTAGCTAGCATAACAGCCAACCTAGCTGAAACCGGTTCGGTTCTTAAAGAAAGTGATATGTAACTTAATAAAACACATTGTTTGTGCATCAGACCTGACAGGCACAAGTTAGTCAACATGCTACTCAGATTTCTAACAGTCAAATGATGGTGTTCAGATTGCATACAGTTTGTGTTCTGTATCTTCAGGTGAGTTCAGTGATGTTCACTGACTAAACATCTTCACATGTGCAGCGCGCTTCCATTCAAATTAAAGGTAATCATAGTAATTGCATGGCTAAGCTGTTACAGTGTGCTATAGTGTGGTAAAACAACTGAAACAGCCCCCAGCTGGAGGGCCCCGGGCCCCCAGAGATGTCCAGGTGCACTGCCGACTCCCTCTAAGGAAATACACCCCTGCAACAGCCATTAAAGGTAACCTTCGACCCTGACAATGAGCTGCTATTTCCCCAACCGAGGGGCATCATGACCACATGCTCACTTAGCTTTCCATTACGCAATTTAGGAGTTAAAGATATAGTTACATTTTACATTTGAACTTCTAACCCCTGCCGGCATTATGAAGCCCAGGATAGTTATACATGTCAGAAAGGTTTGGGTGTAGGCTGTAACATAGTTTAAAACTGTGTGTACTGTACTTTTTCACTATTACTCTCTGTAGTCAAGACGCCCTTTGTTGAGTCAAGGCAAGTCCATGACAAGACAAGTCCAGATCCAGTCAAGGTCGAGAATTCATTACACAGTTATGGCAAAGACAAGTTAGTACAAACACAGAGTACAAATACTGTGGAGACCAAGACGAGTCCAAGTTCAAATGCTATCAATACCAAGACGAGTCCAAGTTCAAATGCTATCAATACCAAGACAAGTCAGAGTACAAATACTATCAATACCAAGACCAGGCCGAGTACAAATACTATCAATACCAAGACCAGTCTGAGTACAAATACTATCAATACCAAGACAAGTCTGAGTACAAATACTATCAATACCAAGACAAGTCTGAGTACAAATACTATCAATACCAAGACAAGTCAGAGTACAAATACTATCAATATCTAGACCAGTCCAAGTACAAATACTATCAATACCAAGACCAGTCTGTGTACAAATACTATCAATACCAAGACCAGTCCGAGTACAAATACTATCAATACCAAGACAAGTCCGAGTATAAATACTATCAATACCAAGACCAGTCCAAGTACAAATACTATCAATACCAAGACCAGTCCAAGTACAAATACTATCAATACCAAGACAAGTCTGAGTACAAATACTATCAATACCAAGACAAGTCAGAGTACAAATACTATCAATACCAAGACAAGTCAGAGTACAAATACTATCAATATCAAGACCAGTCCATGTACAAATACTATCAATACCAAGACAAGTCCAAGTACAAATACTATCAATGTCAAGACCAGTCCAAGTACAAATACTATCAATACCAAGACAAGTCCAAGTAAAATAAAAAAATATAATGTAATGTTATATAAAGTTAAAATATATGTTAAGATCTGTTATAAGCTAGAAATCACGATTTCTATGTTCAGGTTCTTTGTTTATGCAATAACAGTAACGTCACTGAATTACAGAAAGTCATAAATACATTCTGATGGATTTTCTGTACACTCATATAAAAATTAATTGCTTTACAAATGGAAACAAAGCTTTATTTAATCATATTTAACTGCACAAACGTATGAATTATTGTAGTTATTAAAGGTTAGGTTCATTATTTTAGCAGTTTGATAGCCCTGGAAAATCTCAGTGAACTTCGTGCCAGTGCTTACATGGGAGTTTGCTTGCGTGTGGACCGAGGTTAAGTCTGAATTGTGACGTGTCTGTACATGAGCTTATTTTCTTAGAAAGATCAGATTGATGTGGTTCTTCATTCGTTTGTAGGGCAGAATGAATGAATGAAGGAGGGAGCGAAGATCCTGCAGCGGTGTCCTAACATGAACCAGAGCCAGATGTGGGTGAAGTGTAAAGGGTGACTAATGCAGGCTGAATTAACCCACAAACCTACAAACCCTTTCATTTCTCACAGCGCGCTCCGATTCGCCTGAACTGGTTCCACACTCAGCATGGAATTATGCAAGACTCGGAATATAAAGTCCAAATATTCCAGTCATGCTGCGCTGAGATCCTGTGGGAGAATCAAACCACAGAGCTTCATTAGCTTTATATCTAATGACTCAGATCAGAAGACGGCAGATGGTTGGCACTTGTGGTGTGACCAATCTCCTACACCCCCCCCCCAACCCCCAGTGTAAAGAGGGTGGTTCCTCCTCTTCTATGGAGTTAAACTCATCACTTTATGACGCTTCTGCTGTTTCATGTCGTTGGCTGGTTCTCGTCCAGACACCTCCGTTCTCCTGTGATTTTCCCACGATGACAGAAGATGGCTTTTCCCACCCAAAAAGAGAGGAATCATCGTTGTTGGAGAAGAGCAACCTCATAGTTCCAGAAGTAATTGAACAAGATTAATAATGCTTTAATGCAAATGACACATCTAAAAAACATAAGCTTTTATCCAGCACCTACTGTTTATAACCAGTTCAATCCGAAGTAAGGAAAACCTAGTTAATTCCATGGGAAAACCTAAATAATTACATAGAATTCCATATAATTAGCCATGACTGAATGCATCTGATGAATCATCAGCCAATCACAACTCATCGGCAAAAGAATAGTTGCACAAATAGTTGCACCCAGAAAGAATCAATCTCTGCTGTACCTGACTGACCCAACAGCCACAACTGCAGACATTCAGCGAGCAGTGATGTCCTCCATGAGTCATCCTGTTAGTGCAGCACCATTGTCAGACGGCTGCACCACACAGGACTACATGCACACAGACCGTTACGACGACTGTCCTTAACACCACGTCAACGTCACCAAAGACTGCAATGGTGTTGTGCCAGACTGTCATGGAGTGACTCAGAATGGCAGCGGGTCATCTTCAGTGACGAGTCCCGCTTTTGTCTTGGTGGAGACGTCCAACGAATCCGTGTGGAGGCACCGTGGTCAGCGCCAAGATTAACGGTTTGTTGTCACACGTCCAGAAGTCCTGGTGTCACTCCACCTCCACCCCTACTGCACCATCTGCAGGAACTGTGTGAGAATGTTCAAGCTGCATGGGATGGATTATCACAGGACACCATTAGGAACCTCCATGGAAGCTCCATGCCGAGACGTGTGGCATGTTGGGTTAGCAAACACGGTGGCCCGACACCGTACTGAGGGACACTACTTCTGTATGTGTAGCTCAATAAATATTGATCATATCAGTCTAAATGTATCATCATTTATTGTTCCTGGTAACCTTTATCTTCCTTCCCAACAGCACTGCAATCCCACACCTTCTTCTGGGTGCAGTTAATCCTCTTTTTGTTTCCCAAAGAAGACTTATTATTTTCAGGTTTTCCCCTGGTTCCCATCACCACCACCTCTGTAAAGAACCTCTGAGTCTCTACAGTCAACCATTTCACACCCATTTAGCTCTTTATTACATATATATTTAAAATAGTTCTCTGGATGCTGTGGAAAACTCTCTTTTGAACTTGTCTATCTGAGAGTAGATGAGCAGCGTGTGAGGCCCAGAGAAACAGGAGTGTCCATGCTCCTCTATAGTTCCTCCAACATCCTGTGTTTAGTCTTAGACCTGAATAAACTCAGCCTGACCCTCAACACACATACACACACACACAGCCTGTGTGTCCTGTCTGCACACTGACTGTCCTCCTGCAGTCCTGAGAGATCTGTTCTATGGGTTTATTTGCTTTCTCCTTTGAGAGCTTGCCTTCATCTCAGTGCCAGGCCCATACTACACTGGACTATAAGACCCTCCTATATGTTTAAGTGTACTGGCTGAGTCACAGACCAGAAACTGTCCAAATACATGTAAATGGCTTAATGTTGTTTGTGTGATGTTAGATTTTTGTTTATCATTGAGAAAGTCTGTTGGGTTTCATCACTGAATGTGGTCAAAAACTGCCTACTTTGACAGGAAGGAGCCATTTGACCTTTTATAAGGAATAAATTACTTCCAGTAAATGGAGTTGTGATCTAAAGTTTCTCATTAGGTTGAATGTATAACTGGTTCTAAATGTAGGTATTGTGATATACACTGAGTCTGTTCTACAGTTTCTCATTAGGTTGAATGTATAACTGGCTCTAAATGTAGGTATTGTGATATACACTGAGTCTGTTCTACAGTTTCTCATTAGGTTGAATGTATAACTGGCTCTAAGCTCTAAATGTAGGTATTGTGAAATACACTGAGTCTGTTCTACAGTTTCTCATTAGGTTGAATGTATAACTGGCTCTAAATGTAGGTAGGTTGCACAATGCAGGACTACATGCATGCATGAATAACTTACCACAGCAGTAGCAGTGAAAGAACACATTAGTGCTCAAACACAGTGTTTTGGTTGAAGTACAAGGAAATGCTTTTGGTGCTGAGGCACATGCTTGTTGTGGGTATGGAGGTGAGGAAACATATGGGGAAATACGTGGTAGACGTCATTTTAGACAGAAACAAACGGCTGGGATGAGATTTCTCAATCCTGTCATTGTGTATCTTTCAACGCAACGCTTTTCTCCCAGTGCAGACTTATTTCGCTTGGCACCGAGTGATTCACCGCAACTCTTAGACAAAGAGATACAGTCCACAGTCAGAATAATTCAGCCCCCAGACATCTACTCACTGTTTCTTTAGCGCTAACTCAGCATTAGACACACTGTGACTGTTAATAAGATTAGCACGGGTATTTTATGTCCATCCATCCTGACTGTATTTAATAGGTGTGCTGGTAAGGCCTCACGAGTTCATAAATCTGACACTGTGCATCATGTACTTACAGAGCGAAGCTGCAGACACGATACAGCAACATGCAGTTCTAGTCCCCTTTAATGAGAATGACTTATTAGTAGTTTAGATTGGATGCCTCTGCTGCAGACAAAAATAGCCAGGCCTTCGAGAGGCATGAAACTTCTCCTGGTTTTTCACTCCTCAGCTGGAGCTCAGAACGAGCTTCCTCTGGCTGTCCACCCTCCAAAGGCAGCCCAGGCGGAGGAATGAATGTCCCCTGGCAGTCGAGTCTTCTTCTGGAATCCAGGCGGAGGACCCAACTCCCCCAGGCTGCTCACTCTCCTAATGGAGCCCAGGTGGTGAATGAAGTCCTCCTGGCTGTTCACTCTCCTGCTTGAGCTTTGAGTTTTTATTTTCCCCCTTTACTGTTCACTCTTCTTCTGGAGCCCAGAAGAAACTTTCACTAGCGGTTCACCCTTCTATTTGAGCCCAGAAGAAACTAACCTTAGCTGTTCACTTTTTTTCCCGTAGGCCATAAAGAACCTCTGCTGGCCTTTCCTCCTTCTACTTATGCCCAGAATGAACTTCCCCTGGCTGTTCACTCTTCTCCTGGAGCCCGAAAGGAACTTCCAATGGCTGTTCACGTTTCTCCTGGAGCCCGAAAGGAACTTCCCCTGGCTGTTCACTCTTCTCCTGGAGCCTGAAAGGAACTTCCCCTGGCTGTTCACTTTTATACTGTAGGCCAGAAAAAAACTCTGCTCCTTTTCATTCTTCTACGTGAGCCCAGAATGAACTTCCTCTGGTTGTCCACTCTTCAAATGCAGCCCAGGCGGAGGACCCAACTCCCCCAGGCTGCTCACTCTCCTAATGGAGCCCAGGTGGTAAATGACGTCCTCCTGGCTGTTCACTCTCCTACTTGAGCTTTGAGTTTTTTCCCCCGGCTGTTCATTCTTCTTCTGGAGCCCTGGATTAACTTCCCTTGACTATTCACTCTTACTGGAGTCCAGAAAATAACTCCCCTGGCTGTTAGTCTTCTACTTGAAATCTGAATTTGGCTGTTCATTCTTTTACAAGAACCCAGAAGGAACTTGCCCTGGCTGTTTACTCTTACTTGAGTCCAAAAGAAACTTTCACTGGGTGTTCACCCTTCTATTGGAGCTCCAAATGAACGTCCCTGGCTGTGCACTCTTCTACTTGAGCTCTAGATTTACTACTTTTGGCTATTCATTCTTCTACAGGAACCCAATAGTAACTTGTCCTGGCTATTTACTCTTCTAGTGGACCCCAGAGGGAACCTCTCCTGGCTGTGTACTCTTCTATTGGACCCCAGAGGGAACTTCTCCTGGCTGTCACTCTTCAGATTCAGAACCTTCCTTGGCTGTTCACTTATCTACCCAACCCCAGAAGGAACCTCTCCTGGCTGTTTACTCTTCTCCTGAAGTAAGAACCTTGCTTGGCTCTTGCTCTTCTACTTGAGGTCTGAATTCATTTTCCTTGGCTGTTCATTTTTCTACAGGAACCCAAATGGAACTTCTCCGGGATGGTCACTCTTCTACTGGACCCCAGAAGGAAGGTCTCCTGACCATTCACACTTCTACTGGAACCCAGGTTGTCAAGTGATCTCCAATCAGTGCAGCAAGATTTTGTTATGCTTCAGAATTGTCTAAACTAATCAAACCATATCTGAAGGAGTCTTATACTGACATGAATTTAGAAGCTACTACATAAAAAGACCCCCCTCTTAAATCCACTGGGTTCCAAAGCAACACTACTTTCACTCATTCATCAGCATTAGACCAACTTTAAGTCAATATTGTGTTTGTAGGCTCCTTAACACAAAGTGGGGGATACAAACGCTGCCAAATGCAATTAGATTTAATAATCAGGAACAGTAACAGGATGTGTAATACGATTCGCCCTCTGTTCCCTGTTTGCTGTTCATCTGCCGCCTGACACAAATGTTGACGTTTTCCAGCACAATGACGCGGTTTATTCTGCAGTGGTTGGGCTGACAATTAAGCACACATTCTCCCCTGCTGGTCTCCAGCCAGTCCGAGATGCTCCTGGCACTGACGGCCGATACATTAATGATATTTGCTTCTGATCGGCCAACAAAAACATTTGATCACACCGCACGGCTGTGCCGCGGCACAATAGGTGGTTTTCTCTTTCCCCTGTTTTCTCCCCTGCTCGGTTCTGCCATGATAATTGATGGAGTGAAACTCTCAGCAGGATTGTTTGTTTTTAGCCTGGCCTCTGTGTTTACTTCTCATGAGTGAGCGCGCTGTAGAAGTTCAGCTGGTCTGCAGGAGGAGATTATCCTGCGGTCTTTCGTTGTGTGGCTGAATCCCACCTCTTTTTACACTGCCTTCTAATAGAGGAAATCCACTTACACACTCTCCGAGTGCTCACTTAACACACACTTCTGACCTCACTGATCAGCTCTTTAAACTGCAGCCGTCTCTGCATGGGTCCGCAATGAACTCTCAGAACCATATTACTTACATATCAGTTAGAGATACTGAGTCATTTATAGTAGTTAATGAATCACGCATAGCAGACTCTGGATCATTTAGTGTGGTTGAATCATTTATAGACAGTAAATGTTTACAGTAGATACTGAATTATTTGTAGTAGGAACTTAGCGATTTACAGTAGGAACTGTGCTATTTATAGTAGTTACTGAAATATATAAAGCATCATTCATCAATCATTTATAATATTACTGTATCACTTACTGAACAATTTATAGTAGATACTAAGTAATTTGTAGTAGTTATATATTTATTTATAGTGTATAGTTCCATACTATATACTGAACTACTATATACTGCATGCTGTGCTAGTATATACTGTATTACTGCATTAGTATATAATGCACACTGGACTCAAATATACTGCATAGTGCACTATATACTATATACTGCACTGGTATATTCTGCAAACTGCACTAGTATATACTGTATCCTGCACTAGTATATACTGTATACTACACTGTATATAGTGTATACTGCACTAGTACATACTGTATCCTGCACTAGTATATACTGTATACTGCACTGGTATGTACTTTATACTGGACTGGTATATACAATATACTGCACTGGTATATACAGTATACTGCACTGGTATATACTGTATACTACACTGGTATATACTGTATACTGCACTGGTATATTCTGCGAACTGCACTAGTATATACTGTATCCTGCACTGGTATATACTGTATACTACACTGGTATATACTGTATACTGCAATAGTATATACTGTATACTGCATTATCTATATATTATGGAAACTGCACTAGTATATACTGTATACTGTACTAGTATATACTGTATACTACACTGGTATATACTGTATACTGGACTAGTATATACTGTATACTACACTAGTATATACTGTATACTGGACTAGCACATACTGTATCCTGCACTAGTATGTACTGTATACTGTACTAGTATATACTGTATACTGCACTAGTACATACTGTATACTACACTGATATATACTGTATACTGCACTGGTATATTCTGCGAACTGCACTAGTATATACTGTATCCTGCACTGGTATATACTGTATACTACACTGGTATATACTGTATACTGCACTAGCACATACTGTATCCTGCACTAGTACGTACTGTATACTGTACTAGTATATACTGTATACTGCACTAGTATATATTGTACACTACACTGGTATATACTGTATACTGCACTAGTATATACTGTATAGTACACCGGTATATACTGTATACTGGACTAGCACACACTGTATCCTGCACTAGTACGTACTGTATACTGTACTACTATATACTGTATACTGCAATAGTATAAACTGTATACTGCATTATTTATATATTATGCAAACTGCACTAGTATATACTGTATACTACACTGGTATATACTGTATATTGCACTAGTATATACTGTATACTACACTGGTATATACTGTATACTTGACTAGCACATACTGTATCCTGCACTAGTATGTACTGTATACTGTACTAGTATATACTGTATACTGCACTAGTACATACTGTATACTACACTGATATATACTGTATACTGCACTAGTATATACTGTATACTACACTGGTATATACTGTATACTGGACTAGCACATACTGTATCCTGCACTAGTACGTACTGTATACTGTACTAGTATATACTGTATACTGCACTAGTATATATTGTACACTACACTGGTATATACTGTATACTGCACTAGTATATACTGTATAGTACACCGGTATATACTGTATACTGGACTAGCACACACTGTATCCTGCACTAGTACGTACTGTATACTGTACTACTATATACTGTATACTGCAATAGTATAAACTGTATACTGCATTATTTATATATTATGCAAACTGCACTAGTATATACTGTATACTACACTGGTATATACTGTATATTGCACTAGTATATACTGTATACTACACTGGTATATACTGTATACTTGACTAGCACATACTGTATCCTGCACTAGTATGTACTGTATACTGTACTAGTATATACTGTATACTGCACTAGTACATACTGTATACTACACTGGTATATACTGTATACTACACTGGTATATACTGTATACTGGACTAGCACATACTGTATCCTGCACTAGTACGTACTGTATACTGTACTAGTATATACTGTATACTGCAGTAGTATATACTGTATACTGCATTATTTATATATTATGAAAACTGCACTAGTATATACTGTATACTGCACTAGTATATACTGTATACTACACTGGTATATACTGTATATTGCACTAGTATATACTGTACACTACACTGGTATATACTGTATACTGGACTAGCACATACTGTATCCTGCACTAGTACGTACTGTATACTGTACTAGTATATACTGTATACTGCAGTAGTATATACTGTATACTGCATTATTTATATATTATGAAAACTGCACTAGTATATACTGTATACTGCACTAGTATATACTGTATACTACACTGGTATATACTGTATATTGCACTAGTATATACTGTACACTACACTGGTATATACTGTATACTGGACTAGCACATACTGTATCCTGCACTAGTACGTACTGTATACTGTACTAGTATATACTGTATACTGCAGTAGTATATACTGTATACTGCATTATTTATATATTATGAAAACTGCACTAGTATATACTGTATACTGCACTAGTATATACTGTATACTACACTGGTATATACTGTATATTGCACTAGTATATACTGTACACTACACTGGTATATACTGTATACTGGACTAGCACATACTGCATACTGCACTGGTATGTACTGTATACTGCACTGGTATATACGGTATACTGCACTGGTATATACTGTATACTACACTAGTACATACTGTATCCTGCACTAGTATATACTGTATACTGCACTAGTACATACTGTATCCTGCACTAGTACGTACTGTATACGGTACTAATATATACTGTACACTGCAGTGGTATATACTGTATACTGCACTAGTATATTCTGCAAACTGCACTAATATATACTGTATACTGCACTGGTATATACTGTATACTGTATATATATATATATATATATATATATGTGTGTGTGTGTGTGTGTGTGTACACATTCTAAATCCCGTCCTATTTTCCTTAGCCCTCCAATCACTGCTTAGCAACCAGTGAGCTTTTAAGCTCTTTAGCAACACATGTGGATATAATATGTTCTTGACAAGAAACTTGCTGAGTTAAGCTCTGAAAGAGACCGTGTCAGAGTGTTTTGTTCTCCACTCATCTCCAAAGCAACAAATAAAACATGTCAGTTTTGGATAAACTAGGTTTCCAAAGACCCCTGTGTTCCCCCATTGGCAAGTCATTTGGTGGTCCTTACTTTCGTAGTTGGTGATATGAACTAGTTTGACCGGTAGTGTACTTCCAGACAGGAGCCTGAAAAGCTGATGATGAGTCGGTGGTTGAGATCAGGTTTATTAAGTCAGTGATTTGACCACGTTATCCACGGAGTTCATTAACTTTATTAAATAGATGAAGTGATCAGACCTGCAGACTTCCTTTCATTTCACTTATTCATAACAGCCTGAATCAGGGGCTTTTAAACTGTTCAAACCAGACAATTATGTCATTGTCCTGTGGAATGTAAAAAGCAGCTACTTAATCATTTATAATAATTACTGTATCACTTATAGTAGTAGTTATGGAATCATTTAAAGTGTATAGCTCAGTACTGTAAACTGTATACTACACTAGTGTATACTGCAAACTGCACTAGTACATACTGCATACTGTACTAGTATATATGGATGCTGAACTTGTATATACTGTATACTGCATTAGTATATACTGCATACTGCACTAGCATATAGAGTATATTGCACTAGTATGTACAGTATACTGCAATAGTATGTACTGTATACTGCACTAGTATATACAGTATACTGAACTAGTATGTACTGTATACTGCACTAGTATATACTGTATACTGCCTTAGTATATACTGCATACTGCACTAGTATATAGAGTATATTGAGTATATACAGTATACTGCAGTAGTGTGTAGTGTATTCTGCACTAGTATATACAGCATTGGTATACACTGTATACTGTATATTTGGCCTGAGCAGCATGTAATCATGTTGGTCACCGTAGCCAAGCTGGAGAATGGACTGGTTTTCTGGACTGTTATCTTGAGATCTTGACTTATATATTTTGTGATCTCAAGATAACAAAGGTTGTTTTCTTGAGAGCTGAACTTATCTTAGGATCACAAGACAATTAAGTCCAGAAAATTCGAATTACCTCAGGGTCTCTCTGAAGTTCCTTATTACAGCTACTCTACCATGAACTCTTTCCTCACGAATAAACAAGCACAGCCTCAAATACCCTCACTGACGTACTTCACTGACGGAAGTACGTACGACTCTTGGATGAAGCAGAACTCCACCGTGCTGGTGTGTTCAAAGACTCTTCCAAATGATCCGACAATCCCACTACATTAGAAATCGGTGTGAATAGGCCTTAACCCATGGGCCGGAACCAAGCCTATGTTCTTCTAACCTACAACGTCACTGAAAATAAACACGTCCTGGCGTTACAGCACTTACGCTCATTTGCATGCGTCCCCATGTTATGCGGTGTTTTTACTGGAAAGACTCCCATACCGGCCTAACAAGCAGGTCATTCTGTTGCATGGTACTGTAAGTGACGTAGACTCCCACTCTCGCTTTTATGAGCCTTAGGCTCCGAGTCAAACAGAAGCCCCTGAGACTTACGGTTGACAGCCTCAGTATTTCTGGGGTACGTAATGCTAAATGACCTGAAATAAAAGGTCGTTGTCAGCAGGTAAAAAGCACCCAACATCTGGTAAGTTCTGATGGGTTGCAGTGTGGGCCGCAGTAGTCGTCCCCTGGGGAGACTGGTGAAGGGGGGGTACAAGTGGAGTCTTTGAAGCTTTCAGCCTTCAGTTTGATAAATCAGACCCACTTCCTCTGTTCATCCCTCCAACCAATCCCTCCCCAACACACACAGAAGTGATTGGCAACGTTCCCCCCCTCCCGCCACCACCTCTTCCAGCCTCAGAGCGACAACCCAGACTGAACACGTTAGCCCTGAAAGAGTGAACAGTCCGCCTTAACCTCAGACATCTATTGTTTGCCACGGCGTAGGACATGAACGCCCCCTTGAACACTCCGAGAGGAAGCGTGCGGTCCAGGATCCAGTCCTTACCTCCAGGAGAAACCACTGAAGACGCATTACAAGACAGATCAGCAGGCTCCGAGTAGGGTCTGCTTTACGGCTTCACAGACAAGACTAAGTTTCCTGCCATAATGACGATAAAGTGAAATTGTTTCCATGCCGCATCATGTGTCCGCTTTGGTCCCATTTTGTGCAACTTACGGGAAGAAGTGGGAACGTTCTGCGTCGTTCCAAAGTGTCCTCTGAGATACAGCAGAACCACCAGCTCAGCAGATGGCTCGCAGGTTGTTCGATTTTCTGAAAAAGGCTCAACAAGACCCAACAGTAGTCCACAAAAGCTTTAACATTGCAGCCCATGCCCCTGTAGCACGGCTGAAGGGATTTTTCAGTACCACTTTATAATAGCTATGTTTAGTAAATCACTAAATTTACCAATAATAGCTGGAAACACATCATTAGCTGCTCAGAAATTGAAACAAAATAATATAATACAAATAATGAGCTGTACAACATCAGTCAACCTGTATTTAAACTCACAGCACACTGGGGGTGACCCTCAATTATAGTGTAGCTCTGCATTATACACTCATCATCAAAAGAACTGCTGCACCCAGAAGGAGGTGTGGGATTGCAGTGCTGTTAGGAAGGAAGATAAAGGTTACCAGGAACAATAAATGATGATAAATTTAGACTGATATGATCAATATTTATTGAGCTACACGTACAGAAGTAGTGTCTCTCAGTATGGCGTCTGACGCAACATGCCAGACGTCTCGGCATGGAGTTGTAAAGGTTCCTAATGGTGTCCTGTGATAATCCATCCCATGCAGCTTGAATATCCTCACACAGTTCCTGCAGATGGTGCGGTAGGGGTGGATGGTGCGACCCCTCTCCAACTCTTCCAACTGCTCAAATTGCTTTCCAACTCTTCTCTGAGACATACTTCACTTGCAACAGATGCTACCAACACAACAGCATGAGTCAGATTGGACAGCACGCGCAACAGGACGACCTTAAATAGTCAGTCAGGTACAGCGATAAGGCCCGTCCTTGCTTACGTCACATGAGTGGCAGAGCGTGAAACTTGATTCATTCGTGTGTCTCATGATGTCACACTTACCCACCAAGTTTTATTCCTGTCGGTTGCTTCCTTCTGGGTGCAGATATATTTTTGATGATGAGTGTAGAGCGGCAGCGGGTCATCTTCAGTGACGAGTCCTGTTTTTGTCTTGGTGGAGACAACCAACGAATCCGTGTGTGGAGGCACCGTGGTCAGCACCAAGATAAACAGATTTGTTGTCACGCGTCACATGTCCAGAAGGCCTGGTGTCACTCCACCTCCACCCCTACCGCACCATCTGCAGGAACTGTGTGAGGATATTCAAGTTGCATGGGATGGATTATCACAGGACACCATTAGGAACCTCTACAACTCCATGCTGAGACGTCTGGCATGTTGGGTTAGCAAACACGGCGGCCCAACGCCATTCTGAGAGACACTACTTCTGTATGTGTAGCTCAATAAATATTGATCATATCAGTCTAAATTTATTATCATTTATTGATCCTGGTAATCTTTATCTTCCTTCCCAACAGCACTGCAATCCCACACCTCCTTCTGGGTGCAACTGTTCTTTTGTTGATGAGTGTATTTCTTGTTCTCCTGTCCCCATGGGCTACCATGGGTCTTTGTTAATTCTCCTATGGTTCTTTTTCTTTTTCTGTTGTTCAAAGAGTGATGATAGCCAGCCTTAACGTCCTGCAATTGGTCCAAAAGTCTAAGCCATTCAAAATATGTTTTCACTCCGCAAACAAATAGAACCATGGTTCAGTTTGATCTGGACCAAGACCACCTCTTTTGGTCAGGCCAAATCTTGGTCCAGTGGCCCCTCACTTATCACACCTAGTATTTTGGCTCAGACCAAACTGAAACGTATGAAGGTCCAGACCAAAGTAGCTATGAAAGTGCCCTTAATTGCTTGATTTGGGCTGGAAATTTGGCAATCTATTCCAAGTTATTCCCACGTCTTTCACTGTTCTCCCATTGTGTCTGTGGAACATCATCAGCTGGAAAATACAGCGTGCCATGTCCTTTTTAATAATCAAATGTATTCAATTCCATTGAAAACTATGAGAAATGCTAATATGCTAAAACAAGATGTTAAGAGAGCAGCACTTTCCGTACTTTCCATCTTTCTTCAATGCCTCACTCCTCAGAGGATTCCCTGTTCATTTATATCAATACATTTTTTCCGATTGCGTTCAGTAGTCCTCTTTATGGAGGATACGGATTCCTGCATACAGTCTCATGTCTGTGAGACCTAGGATTGTGTGGGTGTTTGGTGGGGGGGGTCCTACTGTGAAGGAAAGTCCAGCTGGAGTAGTGATACATTCGCCCAGCTGGTGATGGTAAAGCCTCAGTGGAGCAGCCTCTAATCCACTCAGACCCCTGACCGGAGCACCCCGCCACCACCACCCCTCTGTCCTGTCCAAGATTCACTTTCTGTCCTGGGTGGTCATCCGCATCCGGACCCATCTGCTGCAGGACAATGACATCCTCTCACTGCTGAAGTTTCAGTGACTAAAATGGAGTTTAATAAGCTTAATACAGAATTTGAATAGGAGTATTTGATAAAGTGAGATCCAAGATGGAGGAAACACGCAGGTGAACAATTCAGTGACTTCATAGCTGTATTTGTGAGCATGCATGTGTACTGCGTTGCAATGTGCTGCTCTGAAACATGAGTAAGCACAGGAGGAAGAAGGCACAGATAGCTAGCTAATGCAACATGCCAGACGTCTCGGCATGGAGTTGTAGAGGTTCCTAATGGTGTCCTGTGATAATCCATCCCATGCAGCTTGAATATTCTCGCACAGTTCCTGCAGATGGTGCGGTAGGGGTGGAGGTGGAGTGACACCAGGTCTTCAGACATGTGACGCGTGACTACAAACCGTTCATCTTGGCACTGACCACGGTGCCTCCACACACGGATTCGTTGTTCGTCTCCACCAAGACAAAAGTGGGACTCGTCACTGAAGATGACCCGCTGCCATTCTGAGTCACTCCATTTTTTATATTATATTATATTTCTATAGTTATATTTGTATTTTTGTAGACAAACTTTCTTGTTGTTTGTAGACAAACATATTTCTTGCCTTATTATAATAAGTGAGATATATTTATCTATAGTGTACTGGAATATTTATAGTTTATAGTTTAATAGTTAATCATTTTTGCTGAGCCGGTACCTACCGGTATCTATCTATCTATCCATGACAGTCTGGCACAACACCATTGCAGTCTTTGGCAATGTTGACATGACGAAGGACAGTCCGGTTCCGTGCATGTAGTCCTGCGTTGTGCAGCGTCTGCCTATGGTGCTGACACTAACAGGATGACATGATGTTAGGTCACTCCTAACAATTCGTTGGTACTCTCTCTCTCTGGTTTCGTGTTGGTCTTCCAGATCCTTCATGACGCTGGCACATGCTTTCTTCTATCCACTGCTGTCAACAGCGTGCTATGGTAATATTCATATGACCAGTATGGTGCGCAATATGTTGATAAGACCTTCCCATTTCCCGCAGCCCTACAATGCGATCCCTTCTCCAACTCTTCCAACTGCTGGAACTGCTTTCGAACTCTTCTCTGAGGCACATACTTCACTTTCAAAGGATGCTACCAACACATCAGCACGAGTCAGAATGGAAAACATGCGCAACAGGACCTTATATAGTCAGTCAAGTACAAGGATCAGGCCTGTCCTTGCTTGCGTCACATGCATGGCCCAGCATGAAACTTGAATCATTGGCATGTCTCACAATGTCAAACCTACCCACCAAGTTTCATTCCTGTGGGTTGATTTCTTCTGGGTGCAGCTATTTTTAAGAGTACATATTCTCTGTCAAACGACCATGCTGGCAATTCATCCACTGTGGAGAAAAGACCTTGTTCTAATTAGAACCATAATTTTTGCATACTAAATGGTTCTTTGCAGGGTGAAATGGTTCTTCAGATTGATGGAGATTGTGTTCTACATGTTTATGTATAGAACATTTTACAACATGATTCATGTAGCAGCAAAAATGGTTCCCCTACTGTTGTGATGTCAAAGCTTGTAACAACAGAAGAACCCTCTTTGGTGCTATATAGAACCGAACTATGAATACAACACACCCTAAGGGGCCCACATTTCCTCCCATTAATGAAAATGTTGATTTGGCTGTTGTTCACAATGACCACATTATGGAATACTAGACTTTCGAAGGAGACATTATTGACATTCTCTTGGCAGGATTTCCAGCACTCTGTGCATCCGTGACGGCTTGGAACTGACTGGAGCTGAAGATCCAGAGGGGACGTCCAAGAGCGAATAAGGACCCAAGCTGATCCACAAGCTCTATTGTAGGATACCAAGTTGTGCCTCACTGAAATGGATCTTGAACAATACCGGGGGCAGTACGAAACACAAAAGTCTAAGGGCGAAATTGCAGGGCCACAAGAAACCCACCCCCGGCACTGGTATGTGTATGTGCCTGAATGTGGTCAATCAAACGAGACATGTTTGGCGTCAAGTTTGCTACAGATAGTATTCTGTGCTGTATTGTCCAGCTTGCAGCCCCTATAGGAAAAGCATCTGCTCTGGGCAAACATAGGCTAACTGTTTTGCAAGCTACCTACGTTAGCAAGCAAGCTAATGTGTTAGTAAGGCAGCTCACATTAGCATTAGCTAAACAAAGTATCTACACTAGTAACTACAGCATTTGCCTGCTCTGAAACAAGTAATGTAAATGTGTGGAATCTCTAGGGTGGCCACTTACATAACCCCAAAAAGGAGGACATCCCACCACCAAAAGGGAGGACAGTCTGGCACGATACAAGAACAGAATTAAAATCATAACCTAACCTATATAACACATAAATGACTGCTTTACTCACCTAACTGGGTGGAATGACTGACTAGCATTTAGAGGGCTGACCTGTGGTTAGCAGTTAACAAGTGGTGTATGCTGATCGAAGCAGGTCTATGCTGGTTTAAGCTGGTCTGTGCTGGTTGAAGCAGGTCTATTCTGGTTGAAGCAGGTCTTTTCTGGGTGAAGCAGGTCTATTCTGGTTGAAGCAGGTCTATTCTGGTTGAAGCAGGTCTATTCTGGGTGAAGCAGGTCTATTCTGGTTGAAGCAGGTCTATGCTGGTTTAAGCTGGTCTGTGCTGGTTGAAGCAGGTCTATTCTGGTTTAAGTTGGTCTATTCTGGTTTAAGTTGGTCTATGCTGATTGAAGCAGGTATATGGTTTAAGGTGGTCTATGCTGATTGAAGGCTGGTTTAAGGTGGTCTATGCTGATTGAAGCAGGTCTATTCTGGTTGAAGCAGGTCTATTCTGGTTTAAGATGGTCTATGCTGGTTGAAGCAGGTCTGTGCTGATTTAAGCTGGTCTGTGCTGGTTTAAACTGGTCTATGCTGGTTTAAGCAGGTCTATGCTGATTTAAACTGGTCTATGTTGTTTAAACTGGTTTATGATGGTTTAAGTTGATCTACGCAGGTTTAAACTGGTCTATGCTGGATTAAGCAGGTCTATGCTGGTTTAAGATGGTCTATGCTGGTTGAAGCAGGTCTGTGCTGGTTTAAGCTGGTCTATGGTGGTTTAAACTGGTTTATGCAGGTTTAAGCAGGTCTATGCTGATTTAAACTGGTCTATGTTGGTTTAAACTGGTCTATGCTGGTTTAAGTTGGTCTACACAGGTTTAAACTGGTCTATGCTGGTTTAAGCAGGTCTATGCTGGTTTAAACTGTTCTATGCTGGATTAAGCAAGTCTATGCTGGTTTAAGATGGTCTGTGATGGTTGAAGTAGGTCTATGCTGGCTTAAGCAGGCCTATGCTGGTTTATGATGGTTTTATTCCGGTTTAAGCTGGTCTATTCTGGTCTGGTGCTGGTTTCGATGGTCAAGCAGCTTGGTCATGCTTGTTGAAGCAGGTCTGTGCTGGTTCAGTTAGGTCTATGCTGGTTTAAACTGGTCTTTTCCAGTTTAAGATGGTCTATGCTGGTCTGGTGCTGGTTTAAAACACAATGTATGGATGGAAAAAGCAACCATAAGTCATCTCCCAAGTCCACATGAGCATGTAATGCCACGGTACAGCCCGAGGACCCTTCTGCTCTGCAGTGGAAAAGAGGCTGCAATGGAAAAGAGCCCCCCACATAAGCCGTCTATACATGACTGACATTATGCGCAATTGGTGGACATCCTGTATAAGCAAGCACTATCAGCGCAAACCTTGGAACTCCTCACACGATGGATTACCCCAACCGAAGTGTCATTTTTACTGTATGTTGTGTTTCTGCTGCTGTGCTACATGGATGATCAGTCACTGTTCGCATGTCCCATGTGGGTGGGGGTTGGGAAAGGAAAATCATGTCTTGGCTGACCACTTTGAAACCATACCATTTTGCATCATGCTAAGACGTGTAGATCAGTCTTCATGGGAAGCTCCCTGTCATACATGGCTCTCCTGAAGTTTAGCGTGTCGGAGAAGGTCCTAGCGATCCTCCTCACGGCGTGTGAGGTGTTTTATGTGTCTGCTCTTTAATCCTCTTCAAACAGGCGGTTGGAGATTAAATGGTAGGTGAGCTCAGTCCAGTTCAGCTCAGTGATGATGTTCTAAACACATGGTGTTGGTGTGGGTGGTCCCTCGAGGATAAGGATCTCCTGTCCTTGTGGGAACCCTGTCATAGGACAGTCACTTCCTGTCAAACCTGGCATCTGTTTACCACTCGGCCATGGAGCTCAGCGCCATTTCGGCTCTTTTGAACTTCCCTCGTTTAATTACCCCATCCAAATGACTAGAGTCGGGTCCTCCTGCACTACAGCTCTGCAGCTTCTTCTGTTTGTTTTTCTCCGTCTTCTGTTTTTGGATCTCTGGCTCAGGAACACTTGATTTAGACACGGTGTTCCCTCATTACATTGGGGAAAGTCTCGGTGGAGATGAGACGATAGGTATTAAAGGCCTGCTCAGTCTGAACACTGAGTTTTTCTGGGGGAGGTTTTTTGCCCGTGTGGGAACATGATGTGATGGGAGGAGGAGGATGAGGACCAGTTCGTTGTGCGTCGACACCCACAGTCCGCACAGTATAACCAATCTGTGAGCATGTATATATCTGGGGTGAAATGACTACTCATCTCCAGAACGTGGGAGGTTTTATTGACAGACGCTCAACAGAGAACAGAGTATACTGTGATATGAAGTCAGTACACTCAGAAACATGAGCATGTTGTCACATAAGTATGTCACAGGTTGAATTTTTAGTATGCTAATGCGCATGTGACGTAAGCAAGGACGGGCCTTATCGCTGTACCTGACTGACTCAACAGCCACGATTGTGGACATTCAGTGAGCAGTCATGTCCTCCATGTGTCATCCTGTTAGTGCCAGCACCATTGGCAGATGGCTGCATGATGCAGGACTACATGCACGCAGACTGCTACAGCGACTGCCCTTAACACCATGTCAACGGCATGTCAATGACTGCAATGGTGTCGTGCCAGACTGTCATGGAGTGACTCAGAATGGCAGCGGGTCATCTTCAGTGACAAGTCCTGCTTTTGTCTTGGTGGAGACGACCAACGAATCAGTGTGTGGAGGCACCGTGGTCAGCACCAAGATGAGCAGTTTGTTGTCACGCGTCACACGTCCAGAACGCCTGGTATATGTAGATATATATATATATATATATATATATATATATATATATATATATAGTCAAGTTCTGAAACCAGTGAGGGGGCATCAGTAGTAAAAAAGTTAGAATAACTCTGCTATATTATGTACTATAGCATAACTATGTAAAATTTAATGTATATTATAAATATATTACTGCGGCCGGAACAATACCACGTATCTCCTCTGTAAGTATTT
>CM067479.1:9712729-9771833 GCA_034552555.1 Semaprochilodus insignis | reverse complement strand
AGAGAGAGAGAGAGAGAGAGAAATATATCTATATAGTAAACTTCTCAAAACTCTACTATAATACATACATATTTATATAGATATACACTACCAGTCAAAAGTTTAGAGATGGCTCCTCATAGCAGGTTCTCCTGATGTTGATCTTAATACTTTACTGTAGAATAAAAGTGAAGACATCAAACTATAAAATAGCACTCATGGAATTATACAGTCCACCTTAAAACCTCCAAAATGGAACTTTACAGGAGGATGAAGCAGCTTTCTTAACCTGCAGTGGAGGCTGATAGAACAAGGTTTATATCTAAGCAGGTTTGGAGCAATTCTACTGGTCGGTCCATCATGAATATTCACTAAACTGAAAGGAGAACTAGAGCTTTTACACTGTATAGACAAAGAGATCGAAGTTTTTACGCCACACAATATATATTAGAGGTGGAGATATGGAGAAATATCATACTGTGGTACATCAAGAGGATATGTGGTATATCAGGATATGGACTGGTTCAGACTCTCATCAGTTGGAGCTGTTAAGTGTAAGACTGTCGAGTCTTTAAGATCACCAACAACATCCATTTTGCTGGGTGTATCTAAACTGTTGACCTTTTAGTGTACATGTAATTACATGCTTGTGTGGGTGTGTTCAGGCATCAGGTGGGATAGTAAATGAATAAATTCGCAGTAGGATAGTAATAAATTTGCAGTAGGAATGATGACGTAACTGTGAAATAGATGTGGATGTAACAATCATGCTGAAAGTCATTTGGCACGTGTAAAAATACATAAATAGATAAATAAATCAATACGTAACTCAATAAATGCTAGGCTGGGCCCCCATTTCTGTGGTCAGTGGTCCCGTTCCTCAAACCTTTCTCCTCCGGAGGAGTAGAGGGTCACTCCTTTCTTGTTGTTGGACTGATGAGTGATGTTTTCCGCCATTCCCTTCGGAGAAATCAGAGGAACAGTTTGAGGCATTAGCAACATCGCCTCGCTTTGTTCTGACGATGTGTCTGTGATTTACACAGAGCTCCCAGAAGCCCTATTGAACTTTACTGACACATCATAAAAGGCCAAGCGCGGAACACATGAGGTCAAGAGCAGGGAGGGCTCTATTTCTGTATTAAACAATGTTCTACGCATGGAAACGACATAGAACATCTATTTATAATACTTTCCACTTCATTATGCAGGTATATTCTAGCATATAAGAGTCTTATATGGTCAGACTGCCCTGTGAAGATGCGGGAAACATACCATTCAATTCAATGCTCTGTTACTGCACATGGCAGCAGTGGAGACCAGCGGCCAGCTACTGAACAGCCGGGATAACAGGCAGGTCATCAATAGCCATACAACTCTCCCCAAAGGCAAAGAGATTGAGTGCTGTGTCCTCCTCCCCAGCATGGCCGATCTTCTTGCAACTCATAGTGTCCCTCCTTGACCACCCTCTCTCACCCATTCTTCCAGGGGGCTTTGCACTTGGCCATGCCTCCCATGCCTCCACGGCCAAACCAGCCAGTAGCGGGCTGCTAACCCATCAGCCAGCCGCCTACAAAGACTCTGGATAGAGTCCACGCAGAGTCCAAAGAGTGTCCCTGCCATGCCGTTAATGTCTAATGTCTCTTCCCCAGGATGTCCCGGAGCAGAAAGAGCAAAGCCTTCTCCCCAGCGTGGTGGACCTCTTTGCAGCTTGCGGCATCACTCAATGCACTACTGGAGCCGAAGATACCAGTGCTACTCCAGTTTCTCCAGAGTGTGCTGCGTGTGACTACCGGAGTTCTGATGCTGCTAGCACTCACCCAAAGTGTTGCCACGACTGTCCAGAAGGCCACGGTAAACACAACGTGGTCCTCTCTGTCAGCCTCCATCCAGGCATCCTTATCAACTCGCATCTCCTTAGCCATCTTCCAGCCGACAAGCCTCATAGCGATACCTAGACTGCTGTCTGTTCTCGTGGTCCATCTTGCCATGCTGCTCCTCTCTTGCAGTCCTTGACCGGACTCGGTTCCCTCCACTATGTTCCTATGTTGTCTTCAAAGGCCATACAACGCTCCTGGACGGTAGGCACCAATACTGCACTAGTACCTCACTAAACTACCCCACAGTACAGTACAAAATAGCTCATTCAGGATAGTTTCACATCACTCAGCTAACAGTGACACCTATTTACATGATTTAAAGTCCCTCTTACTGTGTGTCTGGCATGCCTCCATAGCCAAACCAACCAGTAGCAGGCTGCTACACTGTTCCTTGTTCAACAGTCAGCCGCTCCAGCAATCTACAAAGACTCTAGGTAGTCCACCCAGAATCCAAGCAGTGTCTTCACACACCTGAAGCACCTGGGAAAACACACATACTGGGACAGTACACATAATGCCCTCCACAGTCCTGCACCCTCATCCCCAGCTTGCGACGCCACTCTTTGGATGACTGGGGCTGATGACAGCAGTAGCACTCACTCTCTCTGGTCTCTCCTCCACCCGCAGTGCCATAGATGTGATGCACGTGACTGCTGGAGTTCCAGTGCTGCTACCATCTGCCCAAAGTGTCACCAGAAGGCTACGGTAAACAACGCAAGGCTGAACCGCGGCAGGTCCTTGGTGCCGACCACTGTCATTCAGCCGTTTCCACAATAGGAACCTTAGGACGTTTGAGGAGCCTCAACATGATGTAAAGGTTCTAGAAGGACAAGTTCGTAAAGAATCCTTATTATATGTGAAGCTATCAGAGGTTCTTCACATGCACAAGCCTCTTTATCAAACATGGTTCTTAAGGTAAACAAACGGGTTCTTCTGTGGCAAGCTAATGTTAGTATCTAGCTTTATGCCGTAGCATAACCACTCACTATTGAAGCATGGCTTAAGTACCCTTTAGATGAGGTGCTAGATTGCAGTCATTGTGGTATTCCTGATTGCCCCTCATTAAATTGTGCACTGCTGTAAATAAACATACGCATATCTAGGACAAGAGAACAGTGGCAGTGGAGGGCCTGAACGGTTCTGCTGACATCATCACGTTTGTGAAAATTACACTAACACTAACGCCTGTTTGAGTGGAAAACTCCACCATTCCACTGATAAAGAGGTCTGAGCAGGGCGGGCTGATTCTGGAGGCCCAAGGAATCCTCAGCTGTGCAGGATTTCCCTTTCGGACCATGGAGCAGCACTGATAAATCAAACTGCTGTCAGGTTGGAGCTTTCTCAGAACACTTGTAAAATATCATTCCACCTAATGAGAAACTGTAGAACAGACTCAGTGTATATCACAGTACCTACATTTAGAGCCAGTTATACATTCAACCTAATGAGAAACTGTAGAACAGACTCAGTGTATATCACAATACCTACATTTAGAGCCAGTTATACATTCAACCTAATGAGAAACTGTAGAACAGACTCAGTTTATACCGAGTACAAACTTAGAATAGCTTTTTCTTTATCTGGATATTTTATTTGTGAAACGTGTGGCCTTGAAAGAGCGAATGTCACCTTTCCCCCAGTTCTCATTGTTTCTGTGACCATCTGTGCTGG
This sequence comes from Semaprochilodus insignis, assembly GCA_034552555.1. Taxonomy (NCBI): domain Eukaryota; kingdom Metazoa; phylum Chordata; class Actinopteri; order Characiformes; family Prochilodontidae; genus Semaprochilodus; species Semaprochilodus insignis. Next base: position 9,768,306 of record CM067479.1, on the reverse strand, counting down.
ATTTCTCTCGCTGCAGAACACCAGCCAGGCTCTGGGGCGGAATAATAGAGCGTGCAGTTTAGCTTTTTGATGCAAAACAAAAACACTGCCATTATTTTTTCGCTCTTTGCCAATCATCAATGCTCTGCTGGAGGTACGTGGGGTTGGCACATGCTCAGTGGATCAGCCTGCAGACCCCCAGGGCGGCCCAGCTAAGGGAGAGATGATTGCTGAAATAGGGGCTGAGTGACTCCCACACACTGGGTTCATAGGTAAGGCTCTCTCTGGGAGACATGAACAGACACCATGTGCATCGTTATTCCCCCAGATTATTTTAAACAGTGTATCAACACACATTACATAAACAAGTAAGTCAGAGGCCAGGGGCTTAAATGACCAACAACTTGGACTACAACATTATTAGGCAATAATCTAATAATAACTTTTGACCCAACATACATTCCTACTGTGGGGAAAAGGCACATCTGATCATTGGCAGACAGCTGTAAGACAACGTCACCAAAGACTGCAATGGTGTCGTGCCAGACTGTCATGGAGTGACTCAGAATGATCATCTTCAGTGACAAGTCCTGCTTTTGTCTTGGTGTAGACGACCAATGAATCTGTGTGTGGAGGCACCGTGGTCAGCGCCAAGATGAACGGTTTGTTGTCACACGTCACACCTCCAGAAGGCCTGGTGTCACTCCACCTCCAAACACGGCGGCCTGACACCATACTGAGAGACACTACTTCTGTATGTGTAGCTCAATAAATATTGATCATATCAGTCTAAATGTATCATCATTTATTGTTCCTGGTAACCTTCATCTTCTTTCCCAACAGCACTGCAATCCCACACTTCCTTCTGGGTGCATATGTTCTTTTGATGACGACTGTACATGCTAGGTGGTTGCTATGGTATCCCAGGTGGTTGCTATGATGCTGCTGGGAAGTTGCTGTTGTATTCAAGGTGGCTGATAAGGTGTTGCTAGGTGTTTACTATGGTATCCCAGGTGGTTGCTATGATGCTACTAGGAAATAGCTGTTGTATTCAAGGTGGTTGCTTAGATCTTGTTAGGCTGTTTGCTATGGTATCCCAGGTGGTTACTAAAGTTTTGCTAGGCTGTTTGCTATGGTATCCCAGGCGGTTACTAAGGTGTTGCTAGGCTGTTTGCTATGGTATTCCAGGTGGTTACTAAGGTGTTGCTAGGTTGTTTGCTATGGTATCTCAGGTGTTTGCTAAGGTGTTGCTAGTTTGTTTGCTATGGTATCGCAGTTCGGTACTAAGGTGTTGCTAGGCTGTTTGCTATGGTATTCCAGGTGGTTACTAAGGTGGTGCTAGGCTGTTTGCTATGGTATCCTATGTCATTACTAAGGTGTTGCTAGGCTGTTTGCTATGGTATCCCAGGTGGTGACTATGATGCTGCTGTGTTTAAATACGATACAGGAAAGTAAAAACAGACAAAAATAAACAGACATGCGTTTTATTAGACTGTGCCGACATGCAGGAGTGTGTTCTCTGTAGAGGAGGTGTGAACTTATTTACACTCAGAACAAATAACAACATGTAATTTAACTGAACTTACAAATCTCCCTTACAGTCATAATATGGCCAAAATATAGATCAGAATATTTATATAGGTTTGATTGATTTGCCCAAATGAAACAAACAAGCTGCTGATCGCTGATCAAGACAGCTGATCCCTGTTGATCTATCGAGAGTGTCATTTCAATGGAGTTTATTTCAATGTGACAGCGCTATTTCTGACTATAGTCTGATCCTTACATGATTCCCACTTAAAGCGTTCCTGGTGTACAGTAGATCCATACAAGTCCAGGACAGACTCTAAAGGCGTGCTGTAAAACGTCTCTCTGGTCTCCAGGGCCTGCTCACTCCGGGGTGAAACGAGGACAATTACACCAGCTAATTGTTTCCATCTTTGCGGCAGGGAAGCAATCAGAGGCAGGTTACGACCGTTTAGAGGCAGCACAGGTGAAGAGGACGTTCATATGTTTGGCAGATCATTAAACGTTTGCTACGTCTACAGTAGAAAACTTGGCTGTGCGGGTTCCAGATTTCCAGAGGGTCTTTTATTGAAGCTACATCAACACAGGCAAAAGATGCCTAGAAACAGGTCGGACGGACAATCTGATGGCATTCTTGTAACCTGAACCTGTCAGTACAGAACGCAAACGTATACGTAGGTAGTGTAACTAAGGAAAGGGTTAATATGGAATAATATCATTTCATTGTTGTGAAGAGTATAAAGATGTCAGTGACATCATCAGTGCTGTGTGGTGGAGGTGCATAAACAAGACACTGGAAAACATCTGCCCTCTATCTGTGCCTGTGTGGTCAGATGAGAGAAACGAGTTGTACGTGACGCAGGCAGGGGGGACTGCCTCCCTCCACTGCAGGCACCGGGGTCAGACGGGGTCACACACGGCCTTCACTCACTGTGGGCACTGCTGCTGCCGAACGCCCGGAGCAGTGGACTTAACATCTGGTCAATGTTTGAAGTCACATCGTTCCCTTATTTATACTCTCATAACTCTCGTTGCTCTTGTTGTCATTTTATAATCCCAAGAAGACCAGAGAAAGGTGGGTTCCCTTTCTGAATTCTGGTTCCTTTCAGTGGTTCTGCCTCATGCTCTTGAGACAGTTGTCCTTTTGTGCCTTGGTTCCTTTCAGTGGTTCTTTCGAATGCCCTTATGGAGTTTCTCCTTTTGAGTCTTAGTTCCTCTCAACGGTTCCTCCTCTTGCTCAGTAGGAAGGAACTCCCTTTGAGCCTTGGTTCTTTTCAGTGGTCCTTTCGATTGCCCTTATGGAGTTTCTCCTTTTTCAGTGGATCTTCTGAATGTCCTTAGAGAGCTTCTCCTTTTGAGTCTTAGTCCCCCACAATGTTTCCTCCTCTGGCTCCTAGGGAGGATCTCCCTTTGAGTCTTGGTTCCTTTCAGAGGATTTTCGGAATGCCCTTAGACATTTTCACCTTTTGAGTCTTACTTAGCCCTTAGGTAGGTTCAGCTCTTTGGTCTTGGCTCCTCTTTGTGGTTCCTCCTCATGCCCTTTCTTTGGGGACCCTAATTAGTTGCCTGGAACCTGGGTCCCTGTAAAGCTGCTTAGTGACCATGTCCATTGTAAAAAGCAGATAGATTTGATTTGAGTTACGGTGTAATATTTGTGAGACACCAGACAGTTCCTGTTCTCAAATCAGATGGACTGAGCTATGTCTGCAGCCGGTGGGAAATGCATTACTTGGCTCCAAAGCTTGTCAAATAAAGCAACAGTTACCAAAGAGGCCTCAAGTAGATTCAGGCTTCTGGCGAACATATGGATAGTGTTATATCATTGGCTTGTTCGTGAATCTTCAGATTGTCTCCATTCATGTTGTTGCTGGATGTTCTCTTTGTCGTTTACCTTCAACTGTTACAGAGTGCAATTCCCTTTCCCGGTTCCTCTCATAATAGGTACAAAATAAGAGCTTCGGTTTGGTTATCTTTGCTCCGAGTGAGACGTGCAGCTTTTCTTTTTGCCGTCTCAAAAGTCTTCAGCTCTGCTGCTCCAAAGCATCAATATTTTTCCTGTTCTGCTTTCTTGAATCTCCAGCGTTCACATGAATAACTGCAGCAAAGACCACAGCCCGGGGCTTTGTTTGTCGAGACACACCATTGTGTTGTGTTTGAAGATATCTTCCAGCTCCTTGTTCTGCCGAGCGCCAGTATGAATTAAATACTTGTATATAGCCTGGGGTAATGAAGTAATGCAGCCTTTGCCAAAGCTTACTCAATACTTGATGGATAATAACACTACCGAAAAGCTGCTTGATGAGGAAGTCACTGACACTACCACCACACCACTGGGAAACGGAGTTTGTATCCAATATCATCGCTAATAGAGGTCAACTCGCAAGGTCAACGCTACCTCCATGGCTTCAAATGAATTATGCTAGCCCATGTCCTTGTTTCCCTGGTGGACAAAGAAGCTGGATCATGACTGGAACAACAACACCAATGCTGTAATCAGCCCGGACACGTTTCTGGTCTCTTTTGTGGTACATTTTAAAATAGACAGACAGATTACACTCAAAGTCTAACTTATCTGGCTCCGACCCTTTTAAGCCTGGAAAGCAGGACGGTGTTGGACGTCAGACTGAACTCACTGGCGGCTTCCTTCCTGAAGATGACCTCTGCCCTTAAAAGGAAGATAACTTGCTACTTGCAACCGTCCCACAGTCACACGGTCCTACATATTCAGGTCAACATACACTCGTCATCAATATAACAGCTGCAGCCAGAAGGAGGTGTGGGATTGGATTGGGAAGGAAGATAAAGGTTACCAGGAACAATAAATGATGATACATTTAGACTGATATGATCAATATTTATTGAGCTACACGTACAGAAGTAGTGTCTCTCAGTTGGGCAGGATCCCTTAATTAAGCTCTAGGGGCACCTGAATGTCACTTTACTTGATAGCTCAGTCGTCTGTGAGGACCTCAGAATAGAGCTCCTCTACCTCCACATTGAAAGAAGCCAGTTGACAAGGTACGGGCATCTGATTAGGATGCCCCCTGGATGAATCCCGTTGGAGGTTTACCGGGCACGGCCAACCTGGATGATACCCAGAGGTTGTCCCATGACCCGCTGGAGGGACTATATCTCCAAGTTGGCCTGGGGATGGCTTGGGATCCCCTAGAATGAGTTGGAGGAAGTTGCGGGGGCCAGGGCCATCTGGGCCTTGCTGCTTTCCCTACTGCAACTGCAGACCTAGTTGGGTTAAGTGGTATAAGAAGATGATGATGATGATGAACTAGAGCTGCGGAGCTGGTTTGCCTCAAGGTGGCGCTGTAGTAAATTGGTTTACCCTGTTAGTCCTTCATAGTCCTAGCTACTGTACCTCTGCCTGCTACTGTAAAGCTACTGTAACTTTTACCCAAATTTCCCAAGCACAGCTGAATTATTGCTTATTTCTCAAACTGAAGACGGAGGAGGAGATGTGTAAGATCTCAGTTAACATACAGAAGATGAAATACCAAACTAGAAAAGAGCATTGGAAGCCATCAAAGCTTTAGCACTGCCATGGCGAATGAGTTAGCAGCCAGCCTAACACTGGAATAGCCACCCAACATGGGACCCCCAAAAGACCAGGGGCTATTCCAGACACTGGCAATACTACATACATGTTACATATTGAAACGTTCACCAAGGTTGTTTATTTTCCCAACACAGATAAACAGCTGAGACTGGAGGTCCTTATATGGGCGTGACGCTGACTACCGAGTGACGACACAACTTCACAAGGACAATACACGCTCACTCTGAGTGTACCCCGGCACTGTTATAACGAAACTCTAGGTCAGTCCGGAGACACACCAGGCGCCATGTTCTTATCTCCAACAGTGCTGGGCTACTGTACAAAGCTCCCGCTATCAGTGCGTGTGGGCCGTTGGGGGGGGGCGGCACTCGAGGGCCTCGGCACTGATTCCCATGGCTGTTATCACGTAAAGTGACAGGAATGGCTGCTTGTAACAGATACAGGGTTAAATACATCTCTTCCACACTGTCCCATAAAAACACCCCCCAATTATACAGCACGGTTTTGGGCGTGAACGGGCTGTAGTGAGATATTTCAGTGTGTGTATTCCCTGAGGGTCAGCTATCACTCACAGCGGGGACTAAAAGGGAAAGTGCTCACTGCTCAGTGCTCACACTTCCACTAACCATATGAGCCACTTCACTGAGAGTGATTTACATTTACATGTGTTCCATATAAGACAGCAGTGGCGTAACTACTGGCAGTGCAAGCACAGCAGTGGGACCGCACTGGGACCCCCCCTAATATCTTTTTTGGAAACCCTTATACTTGCTTTTTTTTTGTTTGTTTTACTCACAGTATGTACAGTATTTGAGTTCAATAAAACTTGTTACACTGACGGTTAACAGGTTAAACCATTTAACTGTCCAGTGACCAAGCAATCACACCATCTCTTCCTTTGATTTAAAGGGTTCTAACTGTTTACCTCATATACACTCATAATCAAAAGAACAGCTGCACCCAGAAGGAGGTGTGGGATTGCAGTGCTATTGGGAAGGAAGATAAAGGTTACCAGGAACAATAAATGATGATACATTTAGACTGATATGATCAATATTTATTGAGCTACACATACAGAAGTAGTGTCTCTCAGTATGGTGTCGGGCCGCCATGTTTACTAACGCAACATGCCAGATGTCTCAGCATGGAGTTGTAGAGGTTCCTAATGGTGTCCTGTGATAATGCATCCCATGCAGCTTCAATGTCCTCACACAGTTCCTGCACATGGTGCGGTAGGGGTGGAGGTGGAGTGACACCAGGCCTTCTCTGATGTGTGACGTGTGACAACAAACCGTTCATCTTGGTGCTGACCACGGTGCCTCCACACACGGATTCGTTGGTCGTCTCCACCAAGACAAAAGCGGAACTCGTTACTGACGATGACCCGCTGCCATTCTGAGTCACTGCATCACATGACAGTCTGGCACAACACCTTTGTCTTTGGTGACGTTGACGTGGTGTTAAGGACAGTCATCCTAATGGTCTGTGTGCATGCAGCCGTCTGCCAATGGTGCTGCACTAACAGGATGACTCATGGAGGACATCACTGGTCGCTGAATGTCTGTAATTGTGGCTGTTGGGTCAGTCAGGTACAGCGATAAGGCCCATACTTGCTTACGTCACATGCGCGGCTGAGCGTGAAACTTGAATCATTAGTATGTCTCACGAAGTCAAACCTACCCACCAAGTTTCATCCCTGTCGGTTGCTTCCATCTGGGTGCAGCAATTTGTGCAACTATTCTTTTGATGATGAGTGTATAACTGCCTAAAGCAATAAACAGCAGGAATGTATTATAATAATATAAACAAAATAAACACATGAATATATAAATGAAACAGATAAGTTTAGTCACCCAGTTGTTGCTTGTTCTCAGGTAAGGCCATAAAGATATCATTCCTTAGTGGCACTTTGGCGCAAGAGGCCGTTCTGGGCTTGGAATGGTGGGAAACTCTTCTCTAGTTGGAAAACTGTGTCTTTTCCTTGAAAGCTGCTGAAAAGAAAGCGCTATCTCCAGTGCACAATAAAAAAGCAATTGAGAGTGAGCTTGAATTCGGCCAACTTTTCCTCTTTCTTTCCTTTCCTTTGGATTCAGCTCACTTTTACGATGCTGAATTTGCAATTGACCACTTCGAATTTGCTTCCCATTTGACGTTTATCCCACATAATTGTTAACCAGAGGCCTAAATGAGGGTGTGATGAAACACAGCGCGCTGAAACCGGCCCAAGGGCTCTGGATCCGCAGCGCGTTGTGCAACAGCTTAGCGAGCCACAGATTATATTTATAATAGTCTTAACCAAAATATTATTTCCCAGTAATGCAAAGTGACTCCTGTTGATGTTTCTCAAATGCCCACCGAGAGAACAAGGACGAACTGGCCTCTAAAGAAAGTGGAAATTATTGAATTGAGACTTCTGAGAAGCTCTTTCCACACTGCATGATTGGCTTATAAATAACACATGGCCGCGAATTAGCCCATACCTGCCTTACAGAGGCCAGCTTTCTGAGGCTCGTCAAGGACAAATTAAGTTACCCAGTTTTTTTTTTTTGTATTCTGGCAACAACCAGGCCCGAACTGGAGCTGGTTTGAAGTCTCTNACACATGGCCGCGAATTAGCCCATACCTGCCTTACAGAGGCCAGCTTTCTGAGGCTCGTCAAGGACAAATTAAGTTACCCAGTTTTTTTTTTTTGTATTCTGGCAACAACCAGGCCCGAACTGGAGCTGGTTTGAAGTCTCTTTAGTGAGGGTAAGACCTTTCCTCCAATTCAGTACAGTTTTAAACTCTCCCTCGATGTTTCTCCTTGATGGAGTCCCCTGTGCGGTCTTAAGGGCTGTCCCATCACTGTTTTAGCTCAAGTGAACTTTATTAGCTGGCCCAGAAATCAATGCTGCAAGTCTGATGCAATTCCCTAATCAAACACAATAGCACTGCAGTGATGGACACAGTGTTGTCAGCGTTGAGTAGGAATACGCAGGAAACATGGCGCTTCAAACTAATGCTCTTTTATTTATAACACTGCTGACTGAGGAGCCCAGACAGCAGTCAAGCCCGTAACACCCATCGCACTGGGATGGTAGATACTGGCTCCCACACAAAGCACCCCAAGCACAGCACTGAACTGAACCCATACTGCTGTTATTGTATTGTATCTATTGTGTTGTTACACAATAACACTCACTCACTCACTCACTCACTCATCTTCTAATGGGAATCGAACCCAGACCCTTAAGTCCACTGGCAGCAACAGCAGCAGCAGCACTTCCTCTGACACTCTTCCATTTCTCTACTGCCCACTGCATTGCTCACATTCAGCCTTGACCAAGGATGCTACTGGCATTGCTGGAAGGGCAGGAAAACACCGCTACACTGAGTCACCAGCAGGTCTTTGCTGCCAGCCACCATCCCAGTGTCCCGGCACTTTGCGGGTAAGAATGGACAACCGTGACGTAGAGCAAGCAGGTCTCTAATAGCCACACAACCAGTGGTGATGGTAGATACTGGCTACCACAAAAGACATGTAAAACTATTGAGATACTACAGAGATAATAAAACATCTCAGCATTTTTGCTAGATTTGGCAGTATGCGTCTCTGAATGAGTCAGAAGCTGATAAGTACTTTCACTGGAAACATAAGTATGCAAAGCAAGACGTGATTGAAGGACGAACAAGTTTTAGTGGGAGACATCCGAGAACCAACCTGAAGTCAAAATTCTCAAGAACTAACAAGGCACCTTCGGAAACAGGAATAAGAACTACATTAAAACACATCAAGAACATTTAAACCAGATACAAACACACCAGTCAGCAGGTTAATTGTTCCTGAATCAGCTCTTCATTGGAAGTCCCAATGAGTCAGCTCTTTCAGTGAAACTGCACCGCATTGCTGCACCCAGAAGGAGGTGTGGGATTGCAGGTCTGTTGGGAAGGAAGATAAAGGTTACCAGGATCAATAAATTATGATAAATTTAGACTGATATGATCAATATTTATTGAGCTACACATACAGAAGTAATGTCTCTCAGTATGGCGTAGGGCATAACCCAACACGCCAGACGTCTCAGCATGGAGTTGTAGAGGTTCCTAATGGTGTCCTATGATAATCCATCCCATGCAGCTTGTATATTCTCCCACAGCTCCTGCAGATGGTGCGGTAGGGGTGGAGGTGGAGTGACAGACACCAGGCCTTGCTGTCTTTGGCAACGTTGATGTGGTGTTAAGGACAGTCGTCGTAACGGTCTGTGTGCATGTAGTCCTGCGTGGTGCAGCCATCTGCCAATGGTCCTGCACTAACAGGATGACTCATGGAGGACATCATTGCTCGCTGAATGTCTGCAATCAAGGCTGTTGGGTCAGTCAGGTACAGCATGTCTCATAATGTCAGACCTACCCCCCGAGTTTCATTCCAAATTGGTTGATTCCTTCTGGGTGCAACTATTTGTGCAGAAAGACTTGTGTGGCAGGAGTGAAGGAAGATGGCATAGAAATATTTGGCATAGACCCTGTCCTCGTTGCAGGTCTTGGAGCATTAAGACCCTCGCAAATCGTGCCAGATCAGGACAGCAGAGGTGGAGCCAACCTCCTAGACAAAAGGACAGGGCCAAACTGGTGGTGGTGGGGAGGAAGGAGGGGAATCTAAGTAGGGTAGGTGAGCACAGTCATTTGAAAGACAGGTGCAAGGCTGCGATTGGTCCAGAGTAATGAATGAATGAATGAATGATCTTACAAAACTCACTCTAAAGCTTCCATTTCATCTGTTACATGACCTGGCTTCCTAACCTGTAGATTAAACCACGTTGACATTATTCATATTATATTATGCTCATTTTTGTCCAGATGTCTCTAAAACAGTCCCTGCCACATTGTTCATTTGAGTGTAATGGTTCAGCTCCGCATGGCCAACTTGACCAAGCTGAATGGTCATGGTAGTCAACTACGTGCCTGACCCTGAAAGCTCTCTTTGCCCATGCTTTTTCGGAGCCCTGTTTGCAATTACATGACGAGCAGTGGCCTGCTTGTTTATTGGTTGGATTTACAGTAGTAAGTCTTGCCGTGTTCTTTATTGAGGAACCATTTTTAACCCTGTCAAAGTCCGGCATTTTCCAGAACTTAGGTCACTGCAGGCCTGTCTACATCGCGCAAAGCACCAAGCAAATCCAAATATACACCAAACAGATGTTAAACACATTCGGTTCACCTTCTGCTCCCGCTTGAGCTGCTGCAGTACAATAAAAGGTCCTCACCTAAATACTTAGATTAAGATATTGTGTTGGAGATGAGGATATCTTTGTGGATGAAAGAAGAAGTGGGGATTTCTCTTCCATTTATAGCACTTGGCAGACACTCTTATCTGGAGCCTGAGAAGCTCTCTGAGAAGCTTTTAGAAGCCCAAGAAGCTCTTATGATCTAACCATTTGATCATTTCTTACTCAGGGAGTCGAAGGTAGTGTTAAGGGCCTTGCCCAAATATAGTGTAGGGTGGTTGCCCAGGTAGGTGGTTGCCCAGTCTACAGCGTTGGAGGCAGAGATTTATACACTACCTGGCCAAAAAAAAGGTCACCACCTGCATTTAACTAAGCAAATAGGTAAGAGCCTCCCATTGGATAATTACTGCATGGGTGATTATGTTTCAGCTGGCAACAAGTTTTTAAACTTCTCTTTTGTTAAACAACCATGTGGAAAGACACGTCCTGTGGTTGTGGAAAAGATGTTAATCTGTTTCAGAAGGGTCAAATTATTGGCATCAAGCAGAGAAAACATCTAAGGAGATGCTGAAACTACTAAAATCAGGTTAAGAACTGTCCAGCGCATTATTAAAAAGTGGAAGGACGGTGGGGGAACATCATCTTCCAGGAAGGAATGTGGTCAGAACTAAATCTTGAATGATGGTGATCGGCGATCACTTAAACGTTTGGTGAAATCCAATGGTAGAAAAACAGCAGTAGAACTCAGGGATATGTTTAATAGTGAAAGGAAGAGCATCTCCACAAACGCAATGCGAAGGGAACTCAAGGGATTGGGACTAAACAGCTGTGTAGCCTTAAGAAAACCACTTGTCAGTGAGGCTAACTGGCAAACACGGCTTCAGTTTGCTAGGGAGCATAAAGATTGGACTCTGGAGCAATGGAAGGTCATGTGGTCTGATGAGTCCAGATTTACCCTGTTCCAGAGTGATGGGCACATCAGGGTAGTGGGGGGGCAGTGGGGGCAGTGCTGAGATCTGGGGTTGCTGCAGTTGGTCAGGTCTAGGTTCAGCAACGTTATGTGCCCAAAGAATGAGGTCAGCTGACTACCTGAATATACTGAACCACCTGGTCATTCCGTCAATGGGTTTTTCTTCCCTGATGGCACAGGCATATTCCAAGATGACAGTGCCAGGATTCATCGGGCTCAGATTGTGAAAGAGCGGTTCAGGGAGCTTGACACATCATTTTCACACATGGATTGGCCACCACAGAGTCCAGACCTGAACCCCATCGAGAATCTTTGGGATGTGCTGGAGAAGACTTGTGCAGTGGTCTGAATCTCCCATCATCAACACACGATCTTGGGGAAAAATGAATGCAGCTCTGGACAGAAATAAATGTTGTGACATTGCAGAAGCTTGTGGAAACAACGCCACAGCGAATGCATGCCATGATCAAAGCTAAAGGCGGTCCAATGAAATATTAAAATGTGTGACTTTTTTTGGCCAGGCAGTGTATTTACAGTACTCGGTTGATGCCCTTATCCAAGGTTACTCATAATCATATCTTGTTGTTCCGAAAGGGGGGAGATTAAAACCCAGTCTACAGCATGGGGGCCAGAGGTGTTATTATTATGCTATACCAACCACTTCCCTTTAAAACCCCAATTTGAAACATCTTTCCTTTCCCATGTGGACCTTCTCTAGAAGTAATAGCATGAAGCTAAAGCGGTAAATGCCAACTTATTGTTCTTTATTAGACTTTGCTGAAAATTTCAGCTCTTTCATCTCCTAAAGCTTTCAGGCTACAACCATTGAACTTTGGAGGAGCATAGAACCTATACCCTTAACACCACGTCAACGTCGCCAAAGACTGCAATGGTGTCATGCCAGATTGTCATGGAGTGACTCAGAATGACAGCGGGTCATCTTCAGTGACGAGTCCCGCTTTAGTCTTGGTGGTGACAACCAACGAATCCGTGTGTGGAGGCACCGTGGTTGATGAACCACGAACGGTTTGTTGTCTCGTGTCACACATCCAAAAGGCCTGGTGTCACTCCACCTCCACCCCTACCACACCATCTGCAGGAACTGTGTGAGAATATTCAAGCTGCATGGGATGGATTATCACAGGACACCATTAGGAACCTCTACAACTCCATGCTGAGATGTTTGGCGTGTTGGGTTAGCAAACATGGCAGCCCGACACCATACTGAGAGACACTACTTCTGTATGTGTAGCTCAATAAATATTGATCATATCAGTCTAAATGTATCATCATTTATTGTTCCTGGTAACCTTTACCTTCATTCCCAATAGCACTGCAATCCCACACTTCCTTCTGGGTGCAGCTGTTCTTTTGATGATAAGTGTATGTCAGACTGGACACCTTTCTCGGACCAGCATTCTCGGACTATGTATTCCTGTACTCAGGCTTATTAGTATTTATTCGAAGGTTATATAAAGCACACAGGCTGCCCAGATAAACAGCTTCAACTTTCATTGCTGCCAAAGACCTTTGTAAGGAACTCCACATAGTGGTACCTTGTCATGGTGAGATCGTGGTACCCTGTCATTGTAAGATCAGGTTTGTCAGAGTAAGGCCTAAAATAGAGACTGAGCGGGGTGAAAAGCGAGTGAGGACTTGCCGACATCCTCCAGTGCGTATGTTTAACATTCACATGTAAGAACCTGAAGCCACACAAGCATCCGCAACTGAGACTGCACAGGTTTGCTTGACAAACGCTAACAAGAGGAAATGATGTAAGAGAAAAGAATACAAACAATCCAGGTCAGTTATGGCCTTTAGAAAAACACATGGTTTGTTTGGTTGGTTTTCCCAGTAGTTATGATCTAGAGCATGGAGATTTCCTGTGGAACCCTGGTGAGAGACATTGGATGTAATTAGGCTGTGAAAGGCCTTTAAAGAAACCAGGTGACCTGGGAAAGTGATGGAGGGAGTTTGATGGACTGAAAATAATAGTAAAAATAATAATCTTACAATAAAAGAGTCATCTTCCACAGTTTATCATCCGAGTTAACCTCATTCAATAACACAAACGCAAACACAGAACACCGTACATTAGGGATCTCCCCCTACTTTCTCCCTGTAGTTTCCTGATATGTGTGGATTCCAGACACGTTGCTTCATGCTAACTTGAGTCAAGTCTGTGAGGTGAATCTGAGTCGAGTCTGAGTCTCAAAGGTGTGAGTCTGAGTCAAGTCTGAGTGTCGAAGGCTTAAGTCTGAGTCAAGTCTGAGTCTTGTAGGTGTGAGTCTGAGTCAAGTCTGAGTCTCGAACGTGTAAGTCTGAGTCAAGTCTGAGTCTCATAGGTGTGAGTCTGAGACAAGTCTGAGTCTTGAAGGTGTAAGTCTGAGGCAAGTCTGAGTCTCGATGTTATAACCCTGAGCTGAGTTTTGAGTCTTTGAGTTTTGAGTCTCTACAATGTGAATCTAAATCTCACATCTTGGAGGTGTGAGCTTTGAGTCTCTGAGATGTCTTGGAGGTGTGAGTCAAGTCCTGAGTTTGTGAGATGGGAGTCTGAGTTAAGTCTTGAGTCTCTGAGGTTTGAGTCCAAATCTCATATCTTGGTGGTGTGAGTCTGCGTTGCATCTCAAGTTTCTTAGGTGTAAGTCTGAGTCAAGTCTGAGTTGAGTCTTGAGTCTCAGAGGTGTAAATCTTGAGTCTCTAAAATGTGAGTCTAAATCTCATGTCTTGGGGGTGTGAATCTGAGTTGAGTCTCGACTTTCTGAGGTGTAAGTCTGAATCAAGTCTGAGTCTTGAAGGCATAAGTCTGAGTTGAGTCTTGAGCCTTAGGGGTGTAAGTCTGAGTTACGTTTTGAGCTTGGAGGTGTGAGTCAAGCCTCAAGACTCTGAAGTGTGAATCTGAGTTGAGTCTCAAGTCTCTAAGGTTTGAGTCCTGAGTCTGTGATGTGCAAGTCTGAGTCGAGTCTCCAGTCTCTGAGGTGCAAGTCTGAGTTACGTTTTTAGTCTCTGAGATGTAAGTCTAAGCTTGATTCTTGAAGGTATAAGTCTGCACAAGTCTGAGCTTCCTTCTGGGCGCAGCTATTTGAGCAACTGTTCTTTTGCCAATGAGTGTATATGGTTAACTTGGCATGCTTAAGTACTTTCACAGTGCATTCACTCCTCATATAGGATCTTTGAGGGGAAACGGTTTACAAAAGTGTTAAAGGATAAACAAGACAGGTTGAGGAGATTAATCTGTCACCAACAGGATCATGGAGGCTTTGCTAATTAGGTATGCCGACAGGTGATGTAAACTGTGGCTCTGTAAACTGTAGACGTTAGATAAACACAGCCAGTCTTTGAATGGCGGGTTACCCTCTGAGCTCTACCTCCTCTACCGCTAAATCGGTTTATACCATAAGAAAGTGCAGTACAATCACAATTAGCCGCCACTGGAGTGCATGGAAGCAGTTTACTAATAAAGGGAAAGCTAAAGGAATGTTTTCTTAGGAAAGTTGAACATTAGCTGAACTCCACATTAGCATAATTTGAGAGTTATAGAGCTGACCCTGGACGTTTAGCGTTGCCAGTACCTGAAGTATCGCTCCTGCCCCGCAGTAATAATACACCAGACGGAGGTCAGGTTAAACTGTAGTCCGTTTTAGGCATGATCACAACATCTGGGCTGCATTTTGGCGCTCCTTTAGGACATTTCTTTTCCATAATAACATGGCATTAAAGTTCATGGAAGCTAGCTGGAGCGGATGGAGATGTGAACAAGCTGTTGAAGAACAGCACATCGTTTCATTCGGCAGGGGTTTTCAAAGAGCACATGTGGAATGAGCATGGCACGACCGCTCGTTCCGATTTCTGTTTTCAGTTGAGATGTGCCGGATGACAGAACTTTCCTCAAAAGCAAATGTGGTACTGTTACTGTGGACCTCTTCATCTTCTACATGGTTTATATTATGTACAGTTGTTCTGGAAGGAGAACTGACGATCCCATCATAAAGCTCAGCTGTCATTATTTTCAGACCAAATGTTGAATACTGAAGACCACTGACCCTCACTGTACTGAAAAATGTAGATCAGGCATCTCAAACTCAATTACCTGGGGCCTCTAGCCAGGTGGTCTTCTCCAAGGAGGGGGAGGGGGGGGTTGAGGTTGAATGAATGAAAGGAAAAAGTGTTCCATGATATTTATCATTATGAATTTTAAGTTCTTTACCCACTCAGGTTGATAATGTTGTATATCAAAGGACGTCAAACATATAAGAATAATTATTTGGGAATGATGCGTGCTAGAGACTTAGGGAAGGTAGGCTTATTCCATTTACAGGTCAGCAACACTCTGATTAGATGACTAGCCAGAAACACAGACTCTGACTGGTCGACAAGTCAGGAACACACCCTCTGATTACTTGAGAAGTCAGGAACACAGCCTTTGATTGCTTGACAATCAGGAACACAGACTCTGATTGGTCGACAAGTCAGGAACTTAGCCTCTGACTGGACGTGAAGTCAGGAACACAGCTTCTGATTGGACAACTAGTCAAGAACACAGCCTCTGAGTGGTTGACAAGTCAGGAACACAGCTTTTGATTGCTTGACAATCAGGAACACACCCTCTGAATGCTTGACAAGCCAGGAACACAGCATCTGAATGGTCGACAAGTCAGGAACACAGCCTTTGATTGGACGACTACCCAGAAACACAGCCTCTGATTGGTTGACAAGTCAGGAACACAGCTTGTCACTGGTTAACAAATCAGGAACACAGCCTCTGAATAGTCAGCAAGTCAGTAACACGGCCTCAGATTGCTTGACATTCAGGAACATAGACTCTGATTGGTCGATAAGTCAGGAACACAGTCTCTGACTGGATGTGAAGTCAGGAACAAAGCTTCTGATTGGACGACTAGTCAGGAACACAGCCTCTGAATGGTTGTCAGGTCAGGAACACAGCCTCTGATTGGACGACTAGTCAGAAACACAGCCTCTGAATGGTCAGCAAGTCCGGAACACAGGGTCTGATTGGTTGACAAGTCAGGGACACAGCCTCTGATTGGCTGACAAGTCAGGAACACAGCTTGTCACTGGTTAACAAATCAGGAACACAGCCACTGAATAGTCAGCAAGTCAGTAACACGGCCTCAGATTGCTTGACAATCAGGAACATAGACTCTGATTGGTTGATAAGTCAGGAACACAGCTTGTCATTGGTCAACAAGTCAGGAGCACAGCCTCTCATTGGTCAACAAGTAAGGAACACAGCCTCTGAATGGTTGGCAAGTCAGCAACATATCTTGTCATTGGTTAACAAGTCAGGAACACAACCTCTCATTGGTCGACAAATCAGGAACACAGACTCTGATTGGTCAACCAGTCACGAAAACAGCTTCTGATTGGTCAACAGACTAAATCCAAGTTGTCAGTGGACGGCTAACTGCCATGCTAACAACAATAACTCTTTTCAACACAAAGAAATGTATAAATAATTACGGAAGACTCTCAGTGTTGGATATATCATCATAGACTTATTTAACAGTCTCCAAAAAGCAGTTCAAGGCTGGATAACAAACTTCTGGAGGGGAGCCTTCACAGGAACTAAAAACACCACCCTTCTACGTCTTACAGAATGTTATTTTTAGCAAAAGCACAACAAATCCACAACAATTACTAACACTACTATTATTAATAATAATAATAATAATAATAATAATAATAATTAATATAAATAGATTATTTAGTATATTTTAATCAAGCATTCCGCATTAGAGTTATATAGGACTCTATAGTAAAAGGATTATGGCTCCTGGTAAATGTTAGTCACTACAACTGAAGTAGTTTGAATGGTTTATTCTGCGTCCTCAGTGGATTAGTTTAATAACTCTTATTTCTTATCCTTATTTTAACTCTTATATATTTCTTATTTATGAGGCACTGTATCTCCTGCTCTGTCCTAAATGCATCCACGAAGCCAAGTTTAACTATCAGCCTGAATTAGAATAATGGCTTAGAGTTAGTTGCAGCTAAAGTACAGTCAGTGTGCAGCGTTCATGCTGCGTCAGGAGTTCATTTGAGCATGCAGGACTCTGTTTCTGCTTTTATCATCAGAATCCTCAGTCTGAGCTGATTTTATAGAGATCAAGTTGGGTTACCAGACTGTAGAAGCTAATCTACCCATCAGATGGAAATATTTAGCTGCAGAAAAATAAAGAAATAAAAGATTTGCGGACCGGATTTAAGGATAAACTGTAAGTAGGTGACGGCTCATATGAAGCGGGCTGGCAGTTTGAAACCCTGGTTTAAAGTAATGGCAGCAGAAGATGGTCCTTGTAAACTTGTGAATTATGTCAATTTGCCACAAAAAAAAAAAAAAAAACAGCACTTGAACAGAACAAGAGGCCTCATATTACCAACCAGAGCATTATCTGCTTCACTGGCAAACACTGTACCATGATAACTGAGCAACAGAACACTCAAAGTGATGTGTTGTGGTTAATGAAATCACAGCTGTCATGCCGTTGTGGGAACAAGGTGAAGGTGACCATCATAGACACTGTCATTCTCTTGAAACCTGCTGACATTCAACAACCGGGAGCTCCTCTAAGCAGTTTGCTGAGGCTCTGATGCCTCTCTAAGATATTACTTGCATGCTGACCTGAAATGCAAAGCAAAACCCCCATGTGGCAGCAAAGGACCTGCAGGAGGGTTTCATTTACACAGGGGTGGAGGTACACCATTCTACTGTACAGCACAAACATGATCGACATGAAAGCGTCAGTAAACTCCTCCTATGCTGTCAGTCCATTGCAGTAAACTCCTCCTACACTGTCAGTCAATCACAGTAAACTCCTCCTATGCTGTCAGTCCATTGCAGTTAACTCCTCCTACACTGTCAGTCCATCACAGTTATCTCCTCCTACGCTGTCAGTCCCTTGCAGTAAACTCCTCCTACACTGTCAATCACTGTAAAACTCCTCCTACACTGTCAATCACAGTAAACTCCTCCTATACTGTCAGTCAATCACAATTAACTCCTCCTACCGTGTCAATCACAGTGAACTCCTCCTACACTGTCAGTCGGTCACAGTAAACTCCTCCTTCACTGTCAGTCACAGTAAACTCTTACTGTATTGACCAAGGCAGTACACAACTGCTGCTGTTAACACTGAATGCGGGCATGTGCGGGAACCAGTTAGCTCAGGAGCCAATTGGTTCCTAACACCAGGTCCCATGTGAATCCAATGGTGAATCCAACGGCTAAATACACACATCACCATTAGGGACATCACGCAAAGGCATTGCATACAGTAGGCTGTTTCCGAGTCATTAGGTTCTCTCTTTTGGAATGTCCCTCAGAGTCCCCAGACTTGAAGGTGCTGTTCATGCAGGAATTCTGCTAGGAAAGCTGAGCGAACATTCCTAACACAAGAATGCAGCAAACGGCTATATATAGAAAATGCCTGTTTCTTCAAACTGCCCAATTAGAAGGGTGGCCAATTTGGTGCCAGGATGTGCTCATTACTGCGCAGTCCTGGCTGTGGAGAGCGTTCAGCGGTGAGTAATGGGATTTGATCAGTGGCGTGACGGCAGGGATTTCGCCCTGCTATTTGGCATCTTTTGACATTCGTTTAATTGCACCTTGCTTCATCCTCATTATTACTCCACACTGCGACAGCTGAGGGCCATCCAACGTAGGAACCAATCATCATGTGATCGGGATAATTGCTCCTGCTCCGCCGGT
Source organism: Semaprochilodus insignis (assembly GCA_034552555.1). NCBI lineage: Eukaryota > Metazoa > Chordata > Actinopteri > Characiformes > Prochilodontidae > Semaprochilodus > Semaprochilodus insignis. The sequence continues at coordinate 9,749,329 of CM067479.1, read as the reverse complement.
CCAGACCTGGTGACTAAACTTCACAGCATGCGACCCCTTTAATTTAGCAGGTAACGCCATTAATGGACACCTCCAGCTGTTATGATCGGCCGGGATGGAGCCGAAATGAAAGAAGGGGCACGGCAATATTTTGACGTGGTTGTTTCACCAAGCGGTAGGTTGACGGTTGACACCAAGGCTGAAGTACGAGGCCAGAAGGTATCTGAACTTCTGTGTACCAAACATGAATTACAGTTGTCAATGCGGCTGGGTGAAACGGTCAGCGTTCTGATCTGAGCATTCGGGGTGGGTAGGGGTTGGGGGAGGAGGCTGCCTGACACTGCTCTGTTGCGGAGGAACGTTCTGCAGGCCTCAGCGTCTACCTGGCAAAGTATCACGTTCTACCTCCTTAATGTATCGCCACTTTGTCTGAGGAAATCTTCAAACATTTCTGCAGCTTTTTCGCCGTGTTTAGATTAAGGAAGTATCTCGGGGGATCTGTGAGTGGGGCTTAAACTCAGCTGGATGGCTTCCTGCCGAAAGGAAAGCCTTTTATCTGTAAGAACATGGAGAACAGGAAGAGAGGGGTGGAAGGCCAGTCTTCACAGACTCACTACTGACGGCCTTTATTTACATCAAAGGGCCACGCAAAGGTGAACATCATCCATAAGGGCAAAACTCCTGAATAGAAGGAGACCGTAAAGAGAACCACTCTTGGTTTTCTTGGAACAGCGGTTCTGTAACTTCGATGCCAGGACTGCCAGGTTTTCAGGTCAACAGGTCAACAGTTTACTTCACAGCTGGCTTTAGTTATTACTTTCATAATGCACTATAATATTTACTCTAACGTGATGTGTGTAATGTGTGTGTAAATGTTTATATCTATGTTTACAATGCCTTATAAGTGCATTATAGCATGTTATACATGTGTTCATAGTTTGGTTTCCTAAAGCAGCAGTTCTAAATATAATTGTTCATATGCAGTCTTTATATCTATGTATGCAATTCCTTATAAGCACATTATAACATGTTATAAATGTGTTCACAGTTATCCTTAACCAAAGGTTCTAAATAAAGTTGTTCATACCCAGTGTTTACAAGTGTTTATATCCATGTTTATGAAGTACAGTCAGCCAATGTGATGGTTGACTGAAAAGAAAAAAAGGGTTAAAAGAAAGACCTGTAAACAACAGCATGTTATTACCATCTGTGTTTTTTTTCGGAGAAGCATGACTGAATTCGCCTGCAGTTCCGGAGGTGGACAGTAGGTGGCAGTGGCGCGTTCTGCACTTTCAATTGTTCACGGAGTATCACGTGAGTTAATTGCCTCAGAATCTCCGTGCACAGAGTAGAGCGGGGTGCGGAGCGAGCCACTGTCCCTGTTAATGGCCATTTCTGTGTTTTTGCAGGTGAGCTGTTTATTATTACTCAGTTTATATTGTTTCAGAAGTATGGTGTTCTATTGTATATTTGTTTTATTGTATATTTGTTATATTGCTGAAATTTAGAGCTTGTTGTATGTTAGCATGATAAAGCTAAACAATTAGCCGTTCTGATGTACTCACTGTGGCAAATCCTAGTTAGCTTTACTTTGGTCACCATTGTAGAACTTTTAAGCGAGGTTGTATTACTGAATATTGTGGGGTTTTTTTTGTTTTGTGTTCTTGGTAAACCATATTGGAAACATTGGGAAAATATTATTTACTAGGAAAAGCTAACTGTGAGTTAATTGCCTCAGAATCTCCGTGCACAGAGTAGAGCGAGGTGCGGAGCGAGCCACTGTCCCTGTTGATGGCCATTTCTGTGTTTTTGCAGATCTGCTCTTGTCTTCTCATTAAAGGGACACTCTTGGTACATCAAAAAAGGCCTCGTTCTTTGAGCCCGCAACATTTACAATGCCTTATAAGTGCATTATAACATGTATTCATAGTTTCCTACAGCAGTGGTTCCCAAACTTTTTTTATGCCAGTACACACAATAAAAATGAGAACACGTTTTTTAGGAACTGCTTTTGTAAATGAGGTGTGTAGAAAGTTTAACCTTCCGGTTTACTACATCCTAATATTTGTTACATATTTATTACAATGTAATAAGTCTCATTACTATGAATCTACATGGAAGATTGATATAAAATTAGTTCTTCTTAAGCTATAAGAGTGAGTAATGGATTCCTGGGCCTGCTGGACATAGAGAACACATAATAAAAGAACTTAGCGGTTCTCCGGTATCATGACTTGATGCTGATTACAGAGTTGTTATGGTCCATTTTCAGAGTGACTCAACCCAACACGTCAATAGGGTTTTCAAACACTCGAAACTTTCCAAAATTCTGAAAACTGTTTAGAGATGTGGCTAAAGAGTGATGGAACGTCACACGTTCAACACCGACTGTACTAATCATTGATTCCTAATTGAGCTTAAGCTGGCAAGCACATGAAACTCAAGGAATTCCCCACCTCTTAACTTCACTTGTGCACAGAACTGGTTTTATTTTGACTGGTGCTTCACCTTTTCTCAGATCTCCGCTGAGGTCAGGTCAAGACAGGTTTCCTCTCAGGCTCATGATCTCGTGTTTAAAGCTGGCTTCACATGGTGAGCCTTTCACACACTCAGAACTGGCTCATGTACGTGTTAGGCAATTATGTTAAGCAATGCTTGAAGTATTAACGTTGAAAGAACACAATGATCTCAAACGTTAAGTCAATCAAGTCAAATAAAAGGGAATGACTGTTTTCCTAAATCTCACGGGATTTCCACCTGCTTATGAACACACCCCCCAAATACACTGAAACGGTTGTACTTACAATATGATGTAATTAACCCCAGAAATAACATTCAGAGATTTCATGGACCTCGATTATTGTTGATGTTATCACACGCTCAATCACTGAGTTGGCTCTAAACTGATCACAGTGACCACTTTTCAACTGTCGCTAGAAAAACAAGCTGCACCCAGAAGGCCTCCATGTTTGCTAACCCAACATGCCAGACGTCTCAGTTGTAGTTGTAGAGGTTCCTAATGGTGTCCTGTGATAATCCATCCCATGCAGCTTGAATATCCTCACACTTCCTGCAGATGGTGCGGTAGGGGTGGAGGTGGAGTGACACCAGGCCTTCTGGACGTGTGATGCATGACAGCAAACCTTTCATCCTGGTGCTGACCACGGTGCCTCCACACAACAAGACAAAAGCGGGACTCGTCACTGAAGATGAGCTGCTGCCATTCTGAGTCACTCCATGACAGTCTGGCACGACACCATTGCAGTCTTTGGTGACGTTGACGTGGTGTTAAGGACAGTCGTCGCAACGGTCTGCATGCATGTAGTCCTGTGTGGTGCAGCTGTCTCCCAAAGGTGCTGCACTAACAGGATGACTCATGGCGGCATCACTGCTCGCTGAATGTCTGCTATTGTGCCTGTAGGTCTCCGAGATCCTTCTTCATGTCACTGGTACATGACATGATAGCCTTCTTCTATCCATTGCTGCCAACAGCATGCTATGGTAGCATCTGCAATACGTCAATAAGACCATCCTGCTTCCAGGACCCCTACGATGGGACCCCTCTTGAAGTCTTCCAACTGCTGGAATTGCTTTTGAACTCTTCTCTGAGGCACATACTTCACTTGCAAAGGATGCTACCACCACAACAGCACGAGTCAAAATGGAAAGCACACGCAACAGGACCTTATATAGTCAGTCAGGTAAAGCAATGAGGCTCATCCTTGCTTACATCACGTGTGCAGCCGAGCATGAAACTTCATTTGCATGTCTCATGATGTGAAACCTACCCACCAAGCTTCATTCCTGTCAGCTGATTCCTTCTAGGTGCAGCTATTAAAGCACAAAGACCTGAAAAGACCTCTTGATTGAGGATAATTGTCCAGATTGAATGTATATGTGTGAATAAAATGTGGTCCCTTCAGCAGATTGCCATTGCAACATAATGAAGACAGTGTTCTCCTGCTGGAGATCTGGTTCATAAGATCAATGGAGTGAAGTGAGTGCAGCGATTGTTCCATACTATTATCTCATTAAGCCTTTCCGAGTGTTGCATGCTGCATTACTCCAGTGGAACCCAGCTGGTGACAGCGCATGGCTCTCTGTTTCCCACATGTTCACAGCTAACCTCCAGCAGGCTCCATCCAAATGTCTAGCTGCGTCCTGATGTGTCGCTCACACAAAGCCTCCACTCAGCTTAGATACAAGCTGTTGGGATGGGGCCACCATGAGGCATAATGAAGGGTGTTGGCCTGCATCGAAATGGCTGCTCCACCCTAATGCCCCCGCAACGCTGACAGACCACTCTGCCATTTCCAAAAACAACCGGGGCTGCAACGCTGATAGCCGTGTAGCGAAAGGAGCGCAGCCAAACCCCAGAACAAGGAGTGTCTGATTCCATCCAATCTCAACAAGCGGCTCCGCGTCAAATGGAAATCACAGCAGACACTTTTCTGAGCTTCTGTTCTTTCCCACAGCTTTGAGGGTTTGGCGATAAACGCTGCTCCTTATTGTATTGTTCTAGATCATCATCATGTGAAAGTTACAGTGCCAGTCCTTAAGGTTTATGTTAAAACTGAAGACAGCAGTGTTCCCGAGGGTTCCTGAGTGTTCATGAGTGTTCCTGAGTGTTCCCGATTGTTCCTGAGTGTTCATGAGTGTTCCTGAGTGTTCCCGATTGTTCCTGAGTGTTTTTCCAGTGCTGGTATAAATGTGCTGGTGCAACCATCCCTGCAAAGTCTAATTCTAAAAACAAAATTGAATTCTAATTTTAAAAACAAAGTGTACTTCAAATTCTATAGACAAAATCTAATTTGAATTCTAGAAACAAAATTGAATTCTAATTGTAAAGTCTAGGTCTAATACTCTTTCTAAGTCTAATTCTAAACATAAGCCTAATGCTAACTCTGAAAACAAAGTTTATTTCTAATTCTAATAACAAAGTCTAATTCTAATTCTAAAAAAGAAATCTAATTCTAAACATAAAGTTGAATTCAAATTCTAAAAACAAAATCTAATTATAAGACTAATGTTAAAGTCTAATTCTAATTCTATAAACAAAATCTAAATCGAATTCTATAAATCAAGTCTAATCCTAATTATAAAAACAAAATCTAATTCTAATTCTAAAAGCAAAGTGGTTTGGTAGTAGTCTTGGTGTTTTTCTGGCCATGTCGCACATCTTTACGTATTGCGTACGCCATATGCCCAGTCTCTAAAAGAGGATCCAATCAGGAGTTGAATACAAGAGCTACTGCAAAAATGGAGATACCAGAACAGCAAGCACAGTCTTCATCTGCTCATTCAGTCATAGTCAGACCAAAGAAACGCCACAGAGTCCCTGCAGAAAGAAGGAAAAACATTAGCTCAGCTTTTGAAAGGTGGCAAGAGCTCTGTGACCTGAAAGGGTGTAAGTGTTGCTTAGTTGACCAGTTTTCTTGCTAAACAGGTAGATACAGAGTTTTTATGTCTAGCTAATAAAACAGGCAGCCAGGCTATCGGTGCTGTGGATTTGGTCAACTGTAATGTGATGTACCTGTGTTACGGTGTAGTGTACGGTGTACTGTATAGCACATAAGCCGGTTAGCTTGCTAACACTTGCTAACACTTTTTCCCTCTTTTGTTTGAATAAACAGAGCTTGTCTCTATTCTAAGACTATTTCAGGTGCTGTGCACACTGTCGGTCTGCAAACACAACCTATACAGCCATCTAAATAGATACCTGACTGAGTGGATGTGTTATATAGCTACTGGACTCATGTGGTCCCACTTTATATTAAGTGTCTGTAATAACTATGTAGTTACATGATAACAATGCATGCAACAACAATGGGACTACAGGTGATGTGTTATTTGTTCCATATGGATTACTGAAGTAAAGCTTAACTCATGTAACTACACAAGTGCATCTTAATACAGTACATATATGACAGCACGTATCTTCTTACGTAATTAAATGTTCATTAAAGGTTCGACTGCTGTTTATTCAAGAGGAACTTCCTGGTTATAACAGGAGGTGTTATAACCTGGTTATGACATTGTATAAAAGTGCTATTACCTACATTTTGTACACCTAAAGATATGCATGTGTAATTACATAAACTGTTCTACTGTGAAACATCTGCAACAATGACTACAACAGGAGTACCTTGCTCATTGTTCTTGCATGCATTGTTAGTGTGTAACTACACAGTTTTAAAGACACTTAATATAAAGTGGGACGAGTAACGTGTGTTTGCCTGTGGTGAAGGGAGTACTCTTAATACTCTGAATACTCTGAATCTGACTAACATTAGATTCATACGCTCTGAAAGGAGACCGCGCCACAACACATGTATTCTTCAACATGCTCAGTGTAGTTACACCTCTTCCTCAGAGAGGTCTCATCTTTACTATCAAACGGACATCTGGTGGGAGTGCATGTACATTTTAATTATAAATGCATGTCATGTGCTTGAATTGTTGTCCGTAGTGTTGATAATAATAATAATAATAAAAATAATAATAGTGGAAGGTCAATAGAAGATGACAATTATAACAATAGAAAAGTGCATCATAATCAATGTCCTGGTGTTGTTGTACTATTTTAAGTATTTGATAAAGTGTACAAGGTGATTGCTATAGTGTTCCAGGTGGTTGCAACATAAGAGGGTGTATAAACTTTTGCAGAACCATATTTTGAGCGTTCGGCCATTCTTTGAGCATTCAACAAGTCAAAAAGCAAGTGCAACCAGATAGTGGACAGAAATCAGGCAAATAATGATAATAATAATAATAATAATAATAATAATAATAATAATAATAATCGTGCACACAGTCTGCGCTTGATGCGATTCAATGCAAATTCAATGCAAATTCAATGAATCAGCTAATCCTAATCAGTTTTGTGGTCTGGTCATAAATATCAGTCATATCAGAAATTGTATAACTGCAATAACACCCCGGAGGTTGTGCTCTATGGTGAGATAACGGCGCTGCTGGGTTGATTTATTTGCCCATGGTGTTATACTCCCTCTCGTGAATTATTGCATCAATAAATTTGCAAGTTTCCAGAAATACGGAACACCGGAATACAGAATATAGGCTTTCTGTTGCAGAATGAACCTCAAGTTGGCTAACGCCTTTAGTCTTTGTGGGATTTCCCCAAATTCCCATACACTACTCTCACAACCCAGACAGAGAGGATTTTTCATCAGTCTGGCTGGAATCTTTAAACATGGTCATGGCGAAACAAAACTCTGGCCTTTCTCACTGTTGAGTGAATCAGAATTATTCACACTCTAATCATCGCTGGCTCGCAGTGAGCCAGGGTTGTGGATTTTCATGGTGGGAAACTGCAATTCAATGAACAACAAGCATGATGTCTTAAAATACTACAATACTAGCTTATAAAAAGCTACAAACACAGACCACCAAGCAATGAGAGACGCATGTTATGCAACTGAATAAAACATGGACCCAAGTTTATAATGTGTAGAGGTTTCGTCCAGACCTTGACCTTTTAGTTGACCACTAAAACTCTGGACCCTGAACTCTGGGTCCCGTGAGATCTTGTGGTTCCAACTGGTTCCATGTGGAGAACTAAAAGCTTTTGTTTCATGTTTTCAGGTAGCACAAATGATGGCAACATCAGTAATGAACTACATTTTTATTAATAATTAAGGTACAATGAAAACAATAGGGGGCCTAGAATAGACCCTTGGGGAACACCTTTCTTGTTCAGAAACCTTTCTTGTTGTTAGCTCCAAAAATTGCTTTTTATCTCAAAGATAATAAAGATTCAGGTTTTTTAAACTTTTTTTTCTGAAGGTTCTACACATTCATATTCTTTAAAGAAAGAACCACTAAGAAAGGTTCTCATTTGTGGAACCAAAAGGTGGTTCTTCTGTGGCAAAGAAGCTGTAATGGTCACCTTCATTTTTAGGAATGCACAATCACAAATAAAGGGTGCTCTAAATGCATTTTGCCTGTATTTTGTTGGTTGCAGACGACCTCAATGCTTTTCAGGCGTTTATGAACAATAAGGAGGACAATATTTTTGAGTTGTTTACCTTATTTATGTCAAACAAAATGTCTTTACAAGAAAGACTAATGCTTTTAATATGGTTTAAACCCAAAAAGCTTTCTCACACTTTTATTCATTTCTCAGCTTCATAACATCCTCAGACATTTTCATAATTTCCAAGTGATGGGTAGGGAGTTGTTTGTATTAAACAGCCCATTCGCAGCAGATTCCCTCATTGAAAAAGACATGTGTCATGCATTTCAACACTTATTTTCATGTGGTCTAAATCATTTGTGCTCATAACTGGACAGCATCATCGTAAACCATACCGTTATCAAAAACACATGGGGCGCCTACACTAACAGCGGCACATGGAGACGGCATTGAAGCCATTGTGGGACAATAAACGGTGGTGGGCTCAAGTATTTCAGCTAATGCCTTTTACATAAAAGCAATTTTCTTCTTTACTGAGAAGCCTGCCAATTTAACAACAGAGTTGTATTGTTAGCAGCAGACAGTTCACCTACAAATGAGTCACCTTGTGTGTTTAAGGTGGTAGCAGTAACTTCAGGCTCCTGCAGATGGCGCTGCACGAGGATGATGAGGCTATAAATCCCTGCGGGGTGTGAGTGACGGGATCCATAGACTGGGAAGAGGTGGTACAGTACAATGAATGTCTCGTTCCATGTGTGGAAAATGGCTCCAAAACAGATGTTAATGATAGGCTAAAAGGAGTGACTGCATTTGGGCATGCCAAAGACCATAGTGTGAAGGAAGAAGCTGAATCTGCAGGTGTATGGAAGCATATGGTCATACGGGTCTACTAGCAGCGGTTAAAATCCCAGTCTACAGGGAATTCTCCTCGGATTTGTGCCAGGGAAAGCATCCACCAAATCTGGCCCCAATTCTTTGATGCAAGAGTGTCTGAACATTGATGTGGCCTACATCCAGAAACTTGTCCAGTACATGCCAAGACCAATCCCAAATATGCTATTAGGTATATTTCAGTCTCAGGTGACTCGGATTTGTTCCAGTAAGCTCATGAACATTTTTCAGATTGGAGATACCTTCTATCTTCTCCACATCTGATTTATGAAACATCATGAGCATAAGCCCCACCCCAAATCTCCTTATTTACATATCACATGACACTCCCAAGAATGGGTCACGGTCTCACTCAACCTGATAACGCTTGATTCTAGGGTCCGCTGCCTAACAATTACTAAATTCACACTATGGTCTTTGGCATGCTCAAATGCAGTCACTCCTTTTAGCCAATCATTAACATCTGCTTTGGAGCCATTTTCCACACATGGAACGAGATATCCCCTGCACTGTACCACCTCTTGCCAATCTATGGATCCCGTCACCCACACCCCGCAGGTACTTACAGCCCCATCATCCTTTTGCACCGCCATCTGCAGGAGCTGTGTCTGTATGGAAGCGTACGATTATCCGGGTCTAACAGCAGTGGCAACAATCCCAGTCTCATCGAGATACGATGCGCTGTTAGGTACGTTTCAGTCACAGGGGACTTCATTTTTGTCCGGTGAGCTCTTACGTAAGGTCACCGGACAAAAATGATGTCCCCTGTGACTGAAATGTAACTGGTTTAAGCAAACCAATGCTTTTAAATGTGGTCGATATTAATGTTGCAGAAATTATTAGCAGTAATAATAATGCACAGCCAAAATAACAGACATGTTAATGTTCCAAGAGCAAGTCAGTATGAAAAGTTTCCCCTTTTTGATTTGCACAGAGTGTATCCAGTGTGGAGAAATGGCTCCAAACTGAACATTTCCAGACTTTTGTTGGCGTTTGTTATGTGGCGTGATGACACAGTCCAGTGAAATCTGATCAGCCACATCTATTCTTGTTCTATTTGCTTGCATTCATGGTGACTGGGTTTGCATTTCCCGAAAGCATCTATCTTAGCACAAAGATGATTGTTGGATGGTGGAGCGAGCATCAATCTTAAGACTCTCTCTATTAGCTAAGATGTTATTAACACTTAGATGCTTTTAGCAAACCCAGCTCCAGCCAGTTCAGTCTTGTGGGCTGCTTGATTGTTTGTGGTCAGTTATACAAGTTATACAAGTTTGGGAACCCCTGTTCAAAGGGATGAAACATGGTATACTTCTACTACGCTACAGCAGACAACTTTGCATTTGACTGTATACAGGTTTGTCTCTTTAAGTACACTATTACAACAGATGGTTTTTCAAGGAAGGGTTCTTTACTAAAGACAAAAGCCATGAACCCTGAAACAACTATTTGCATGCTTAAATGGTTCTTTGCATAGTGAAATGGTTCTTCAGATTGATGGAGAATGTGTTGTATGTGGTTGTACATGGAACCTTTTTTTTTTTTTGAAAATGGTTCTACATCGCACCAAAAATGGTTCTGCTATTGCTAAGATGGCAAGCTTGTAACAGTAGAACAGCCCATTTAGAACTATACAGAACCTATTTTCATCCATCAATCAGAAGAACCAGTACATCAAACTATACTGTTCTTTATATAACTATAAAGAACGTGTGGTTCTAAAAAGAATGACTGCCTTTGCTAACGAACCCTTAAGAAACCACAAATTGAGTGTATTTTGTAATCAATGGTCTTGGGGGGGACCTTCGGTGGCATTCACACGCTTTCTTCATTCTGCATCTCACAGTGGTACCAAGGTGATGGCAACATGAAGCCACATAAATGTTGGCATGTTGGCTGCGTTACTGGCAGAAAGGGAGCTGTATCAGTGTAGATTGTTTATGAAGGGTGGGGAAAAGCAGGAGGACCCTTGTACTCATTTATAACTTGGTTGGTCTAAAGTTCATGGCTCAAACAAGTTAACATCTGGTTCATTCTGCTGCTGCAGTCAAAGCCTAAAGTTGGGAAAATTTAACTGTTAATGGAGCATCTCGTTCCATGTGTGGAAAATGGATCCAAAATAGATGTTAATGATTGGCTAGAAGGAGTGACTGCATTTGGGTGTGCCAAAGACCATAGTGTTAAGGAAGTAGCTGAATCTGCAGGTGTATGGAAGCGTACGGTCATACAGGTCTACCAGCAGTGGCTAAAATCCCAGTCTACAGGAAATTCTCCTCGGAATTGTGCCAGGGAAGGCATCCACCAAATCTGGCCCAACTGACCAATTCTTTGATGTAAGAGTGTCTGAACATTGATGTGGCCTACATCCAGAAACTTGTCCAGTACATGCCAAATCACAGCTGTTGTTGGTGCTCGCGGAGGTATTACACACTATTAGGTACGGTTCAGTCACAGGGGAAATGATGTATTGTTAGTGATATAAAAGACTATTACCTGTTATGTGTTTGGCTTAGTGTGGTATACAGATACAGACAGTGAAACTCAATGTACTTCTTTGGTTAACAGTGGTTAACTGCACTGAAATTATAACTGCGATTATACGTATTATGGATATTACTATATTATTATTGTTCTGTGACCTTTACATGTAGTTCCACCTACAGACAGGTTTAACTGTTCAGGAGATACAGAGATCACATGGAATCACAACATCACACATTCCTGTAGTGTTACCTGTTAATTAAACACAGTTATGAAGCACTGATCTAAGACTCGGAAGTGGGTTCAAAACTCAAATATTTATAGAACATGTTAATCTTTTTTCATCGGAGCTTATTATTAAGTAATAACAACAAGAACATGTTATTACTGACTTCTTACTAATTACTTATCAACTTATTACAACTTGAGTATTGTCACTTAGCACACAATTTCCATATTATTACAATATCATTACGCTGTCATTACAAGATCAATACATAGCCTTATTACCCATCATTACCATATCATTACCATATTATTACAATATAATACAGTATCATTATCCTATAGATACAATATAATTATTATATGATTACAATATACTTACCATATGATTACATATGATTACAATATCAGTACAGTGTCAATACCATATGATTACCACATCATTACATATGATTACAATGTCATTCCCATATAATTATCCTATCATTATCATTACCATAATATTAAAATAACATTAATATATGATTATAATATAATTACCATATCATTAAAATATCATTACAGATCATTACCATATCATTACCATATATTACCATATTATTATATGATTACTTTATATTTACCATACCACTACATTTAATTACCATATCACTACCATATGATTACTATATCAAGCATTAGCACCCTCAGGGGGCGCTCTTACACTATCCAGAACTTCCAGTGGATTGTTCTTTATTGTAGTTTTGATCTGTTTTGACATCTGTAATGGGAGCTGTCTGGAAAACTAACCTAGATTTTTAACAGAGGTTTAGATATTAGGCCTTTATGTTTCAGCTGTGTGCATAAGGTCTGTTTCTTGGTAATGGACATAACAGTAGAAGACTGACTTTGATCAAGTAGGTCAAGATGTCCAAACCTGATATAAGATACTGTATGATAAGATAAAATTCCTAAATTAGGATCAGATTTGCTTCCGTAATATGAATTTGTGAAAACTCTTGACCTGTCAGATTTTAATCTAGGACATTTCTGTAATGCAGCCTCTGTAACAAAATTCAGCGAGAGTATAAGACAGGCTTTAATCCCTTGTTCACATGCTCACGCCTCCTGGGCTCCACTTTCAGTCTACGTAATGTTGACTTTGGATCTTTCACTACGTCGTTAAGCGTTTAGAATAAACCCAGGTCTTACAGCTCTGGAAGCCTTCACACTCCGGCTGACGGCACATTTACCTCCAGCCCAGTCCAGGCCTTATGCAAATTCCGGAACACGAGCCAAGTGCAATCTTACCCACTCCCCCACTCTTCCTCACAACAGTTAGTCTGTTAGAACTGACTCAGCTCTGACTGTGCATTCTGGGAAATATACTCTTCGCTGAATCATATGCATACACTTGCATTCCAGCAGGAAGTTCAGCTTCACTCTAATCCTATGCAAGTAGAACCTTGTTTAGGGCAGGGCAGGCCTGCACATTTCAGAGCGCACCGCTTTCAGTTCTGCGTTTCATCCTCATTGAGAACGCCGACAGCATTCTGCCACTATAGAACATAGTATAAACACGTTAATGGGTGGAGAACTCCACAATAGTGGCCTCCAGGCACAGGAACAGCAACGTCAGGCTGTTTAACCCCTAACAGTCTGCAATTATTGCTGTCATTTGGCTGTAGTGACAACACAAAGTGGTGGTGAATGGAACCAGACATCCACCTCTAAAAGCTCCCTCACTGAAAGTTACAACATGAGATGGTTATGAATATTCCTCCCTTTTTATGGTAGTGTTGGCCTTAAACTCATTCAAAACATTCATAGTGGAGGGATACATGACGTAGGAGGTGTGTTGGGAGGCAAAAAATAGTCCCCAAAGAAATGTCCAGGTTTTCCATATTTTCCCATCAACATTCCATATAGCACCCAGAAGACATGTGTAGGTTCACTGATGGGTTTAGATAGTAAATTAAATGGCTATGCTTGTGTTCCCTGGTTCCCATCACCACATCTGTAAGGAAGATCTTGAGTCTACTCAATGCACTGAATGTCTTTTACGGCTCCTCAACTGAACCTGAACCCAAAGGACATGACTGAAATGCCCTTGAGCAAAGCACCTAACCCACAACTGCTCCCTGGGCACCGTGGATAGGGCTGCCCACCGCTCTGAACAGGTTGAATTCCTCTGTGCATAAGAACAATTGACAAAAAAACGTGTTTCTAAACTGACATACAGTCAGATCCAAAATGGCAAAACACGTTTTAATGGTCTCAAACATAAACCTTTAAATAAGCAGATAATGAAGTGACTTAGCATGGAAAGCATGGAAAGCTCTTCCCTTTAAACAGGGAAACTTTGTGGATAAACCTGCAAATGTGGAACAAAATATTCCCTATAGAGTTTCAATCCGGACTCTGACCAACCCCAACCAATCAGTACAAACCACTGAACTTTGAGCTTGGCCCATTCTTTTGCCCAGGGGTGTAAGCAATTGAAGAGTTTAATTCCATAGGGTTTACACGACTTTGGATTGTTGAAAGTCAACATTTATGTGGTGCTGTAATGCTGGGTGGACTAACCAGATGCTTGTGGATGTAACAGTTAAAATGGGTTTAATGAGTAGGAGCAAGTGAGTAGATACAGAGTCAGTCAAAAACCAATAAACAAGCACAAAAGCAACAGACACAGGCTAAACTCGGACAAAGACCAGGAAGCAGGCAGAACTCAAAAACCAATACACCAAACAACCAGGGCACCAAAACCAGAGAAACAACCAAGAGAGTAAACCAAGAGACAAAGTAGGGGTAACATACAAGGAGAACATTCGGTACACCACCAGAAATGTTGGCAGCACTTTCCAAGGAAAGAGAGAAAATGAACAGGTATTTATATAAACAGGGTGATTAGGAACAGATGAATGGCATCATTACTCAGGCAAGGATAAACAGGAGGACAGTTCATGATTGGTGGGTTGCGAACACGTGACATTGATGTCACCGAGAGATGAATCGTGGGGATTGGAGTTTGTTGCGACTTAGACAAAAGGAGAACCCAGACATGAGACAGATGCAAGTCAAATTCACATCAACTAATGGCAGATGATGTCATAAATCTGACCACAGGAGAAGAAGGGAATGCTTTGGAATAAGCTGCTTTAAAAATCCCGGACTAAGTCAATCTCCACTGCCCTTTCCAACATGCCCAGGATCACATGGCTAGCTTTTTGGAAGCCAGAGACACGGACCCCAGAACTTCGCAAATTTGTATCCGACTTATGCGGGATCGAGCATTTTTTTGATGTCTTCAGAACTCTCTAGAATGATCCTCAAACCAATTCCGGACAACTTGTGCCGGACGGCACGGACCATTATCCTGCTGGAATATCCCATCATCGTCAGGTGGGAGTCCATAATGGGCTGCAAATGGTCACCAAGCAGTGAAACATAGCAGACACCTAACGTGAATCCTACCATCAGCCCGAAACAACTGGTCCCATGACTCATCAGGCAATATCACATGTTGCCAGTCCTCTAGGGTTCAGTTAGCAACCTCACAAACCCACACAAAGGTGAGGGGCTGTGTTTGGTGTGGTGGTGTTAACAGAGACACTCTGTTGGGTTATCTGCTCTCATATCTCATAGCAAAGAAGGTTCTTCAACGGTTTCTTAGCAAAGACAATGGTTCTATACAGAACTAGGAACACTAAAGGGTTCCTTGCATCATGAAATGGTTCTTCAGATTGATGGATGTGCTGTAGACAGTACTATATAGCACCCAAAAGGGTTATTCTATTGTTACAAGCCTGACATCACAACAATAGGAGAACAGTTTTGGTGCTATATAGCACCATTTCCAAAAAGAGAGCCATTCAGAGAACCATCTAGAGCACGTTTTCCATCAATCTGAAGAAATCCTTCACAATGCAAAGTACCCTTTATTCATGTAGAGAGTTCCTTGAATCTCCCTGGTATATAGTTATTATAGTGTTTAATTCATTTTATTGAGCTAAAAAATCCAATAGTTGGCAAAAGAAGGTGAACCCCTGCTTTCGGGAACTGGTGTGACCCCTTTGAGCAGCAGTGACTTCAACCAAACGGTTCCTGTAACTGTTGATCAGTCCAGCGCATTGACTAGGAGGAATGTTGGCCCGTCATTTCTTACAGAACTGCCTCAACTCTGTTGGTGGGCTGTCTTGCTTGAACACTACATATTAGGTTCTCCCTCAGCATTTTATGGGATTAAGGTCTGGACTTTGACTCAGCCAAAGTCAATTGCATTTGGAACATTCCTGCTGCTTTAACCATCCTTTGTAGACTAACCGGCATTTTTAAGGTTGTTGTTTGTCTGCAGGTGTCACACTTTCTTCCAGCCCATCACGGGTTAACAACCCCGCAAACTCCATTTCCTAAGATCCACCTAGCGATCACGTGACAATCCGCTCTCAACTGGCAGCCAATCCCAGATCAGCCTCGCCCGAGTACTGATTGTAGCACCTGTTCTACTTCCTATTTAAGCAGTGTTGTTTGTTTCTCTCGTCGCGAAGTATCGTTTCTGTATTCAGTACGTGCCAAGCCTTTATCTACGTTTATGACCTCTTGTTGCCATTTCTACCACCTGTTACTTGATTTCGATTTTTTGCCTTTGCCCTTTTTGCTCTATTTGTCGTGTTTTTGGCCTACTGCCTGGATTGCTCCTCTTTTCTTAATAAATTATTCTAAGCCACATCTGCTTGCGTCCTGTTTCTGTCGGACCCTGATAGCAGGACCCTCATTCTGTGGAGATTCAGGTCATGGATGGATGCCCTAATATCCTCTTGTAGAATATTACTGATGCAAACCAGAATTCATAGCACCAACAAATGATGGTAAGATGTGCTGGTCCTCTAGCAGCAAAACAGCCCCAAATATGAAACTGCCACCGCCATGTTTCACAGGTGGGATTAGATTCTTATGCTGGACTACATGAGATTTCAGACACATTTTCATTGTCTTCTGGCTCATCCAGGTGGTCTTCAGGAAACTTAGCCCTTATTTTTTAACACCGGTGTCTCTCAGCCTGGACCTTGAGGTCCACCGCACTGTACTTTTTATTGTTTTCCCTGCTCGCAATACACGTGACACAAGCAAGGATGGGCCTTAACACTATACCTAGCTGACCCAACAACCACGACAGCAGACATTCAGCAAACAGTGCCCTCGCATGAGTCATCCTGTTAGTGCAGCACCATTGGCACCATATAATGACTGCTCTTAACACCACGTCAAAGTCACCAAAAACTGCAATGGTGTCGTGCCAGACTGTCATGGAGTGACTCAGAATGGCAGCGGGTCATCTTCAGTGACGAGTCCCACTTTTGTCTTGGTGGAGACGACCAACGAATCCGTGTGTGGAGGCACCGTGGTCAGCACCAAGATGAACGGTATGTAGTCACGTGTCATACATCCAGAAGGCCTGGTGTCACTCCACCCCCACCCCTACTGCACCATCTGCAGGAACTGTGTGAGGATATTCAAGCTGCATGGGATGGATTATCACAGGACACTATTAGGAACCTCTACAACTCCATGCAGAGATGTCTTGCATTTTGCATTAGCAGACATGGCGGCCCGACGCCATACTGAGAGACGCTACTTCTGTATGTGCAGCTCAATAAATATTGATCATATCAGTCTAAATGTATCATCATTTATTGTTCCTAGTAACCTTTCTCTTCCTTCCCAACAGCACTGCAGTCCCACACTTCCTTCTGGGTCAAACTGGTCTTTTGATGATGAGTGTATATACAGACACTCAGGATTTCTGATCTGCATGAAACTCCTATACCTCTTTTGTTTCTCTCTCATTCTTCTCAATAACTCTGTTTAGAAAGCACTGTGTTTACTTGATGACACTGCCTGCTCCTCCAAAACAAGAAACCATAATCTGAGGCATTTTGATGGCGTTTGCCAAAAAGAGTTTGTTCCCAGATTTCAATCACTTTCTTGGTGAAGATGTTGAGCCACCAAAACAGTTTCAGTGCTCTGGAAGTCTCTGGAACCGAACCAGAGGGATGTAACACTGTTTGCACCATCGTCTCCCAAAGGTAATTAACTGGGTTGAGTTCTGGTGACTGTGAAAACCATAGCATATGATTTATATTGTTTTCATCCTTATCACACCATTCGGTGACTCCTAGTGCCATGAGGATGTGGCCAGCAAAATGCCTCACGCAGCATGAGAGAGACACTGGACCCTCTCAAAGGAATCAACCGACAGGACTGAAACTTGGTGGGTAGGTTTGACATGTGCTCATGTGACTTAAGTAAGGATGGGACTTATCGCTGTACCTGACTGACCCAACAGCCACGATTGCAGACATCCAATGAGCAGTGCTGCCCTCCATGAGTCATCCTGTTAGTGCAGCACCATTAAAGGATGGCTGCACAACCCAGGATTACATGCAAGCAGACCATTACGACGACTGTCCTTAACACCACATCAACATCACCAAAGACTGTAATGGTGTCGTGCCAGACTGTCATGGAGTGACTCAGAATGGCAGCGGGTCATCTTCAGTGACGAGTCCCGCTTTTGTCTTGGTGGAGACGACCAACGAATCCGTGTGCGGAGGCACCGTGGTCAGCACCAAGATGAACGGTTTGTTGTCACGCGTCACACGTCCAGAAGGCCTGGTGGCACTCCACCTCCAACCCTACCGCACTATCTGCAGGAACTGTGTGAGGATATTCAAGCTGCATGGGATGGATTATCACAGGACACCATTAGGAACCTCTACAACTCCATGCTGAGACATCTGGCATATTGGGTTAGCAAACATGGAGGCCCCACGCCATACTGAGAGACACTACTTCTGTATGTGTAGCTCAATAAATATTGATCATATCAGTCTAAATCTATCATCATTTATTGTTCCTGGTAACCTTTATCTTCCTTCTCAATAGCACTGCAATCCCACACCTCCTTCTGGGTGCAGCTGTTCTTTTGATGATGAGTGTAATTCTACTAACAAACACTAATGTGGTGTGGGCCGAAAGTTTAGATTCTTTACTTCCCACATAAGTACTCCACTCGTTTCACTCCCAGACAGTTCATATGAAGTTACAGCATGCTACAGTTATCGCCAGTCACAACAGTCACCTCTGAAGGATACAGAGAAACAGTGTTCAGGTTAGAGCTGTATGAACAGCAGCTGTATAGTACTGAGTAATTATATCCAGTCTGCTTATCAGCTCAGCGTGTGGGGCCTTAATATCAGCTCCAATCCACACTGTGCCTTTAGGGCCATAGCTTATACCTAAACCTGGCACAGCACTCTGAAGACACCGTATCTCCCCCAGACCATCTCAAACCATCTGTATTATCAACTCCATCTACAGACATATGCCAAAACAGCTCCTTAAAGGATGATTACTGGTTCAGGACCAAGGAATGGGGTCAGGGGGTCAGGGGGTTTGTACTAGATATTGCTCAGTATCTATTATGAATTATTCTATTATATCATTTACTATGAATGATTTAGAAACTATTGTGAATTATTCAGCAACTACTATGAATTATTCAGTATCTACTATGAATGATTAGTATCCACTATGAATTATTCAGTATCTACTATGAATTATTTAGTAACTACTGTGAACATGCTGTATAAGTCTTTTATAACAGTCTATAATATGTTCTGCTCTGTATGATATTCCTGTAATGCTGGTACAGTGGTCTGTAATGTGTGTGGTAGACTCCTGCAACAAATGTTTATTTAATGTAGATGTGCTGCTCCTCTGGTGGTTTTCAGATGCCTCACTCATGATTAATAGGGGTTCTTATTACAAGCTGTGGCTTCAGTGCTGCCATCTTTACCACAGTGAGTGAAAACAACATCATTCTTTTCTCTTTCTCAGAGAGAGAGAGAAGACAGAGAGAAATAGACAGAGAGAGAGAGAGAGAGAGTGCCTTGTCACAACCCAGTGTCTGATTGCAAATGACACCTTTATGGTAAATGAGGCCTATTGACAGTGTTTGTTCACTTAACCATATCTCCTATATTCTACATATCCTACTTCATGAACAAGCATATTTCTTTTTGGGGGATATTTCAGTTTTAAGGCTGCAAGTCTCACCAGAGGATGCAGGACACAGGCGGCATTTACAGATCTGCTGCTGTTCCAAGCACGTCCAAGAAGACTTTCAGTTCTTTTGATTCCTTGTTGCACTGACAGCAGCACAGGCCAAGCCTGAGCTCACGCTTGAACCATGCAATCTATACCAGAGCTAATTCAATGTATCTCACTAGAACTCTATGGCTGGCACTACTTGTATTCTTGCGCAACCACAGAAACAGAAAACCGGCAAAAAGTGAAGCGTCAGCAGTCGCTCCCATAGCACTTTTCAGGATAACCGTGGATATTACAGAACGAAGCAACTTGCGGTTGCCCAGACTAGTCAATTAGTTGATCTTACTGCTTGGCGATGATGCATTAAGCTTGATTTTGATTGGTTTCTAATTATGTAATAATGAGAAGACAAAAGGTGATTTTGAGGTCAGTATCTCTGGTTCCCTAGCAGGGCTAACAATACAATTCAGGGCCTGTTGGAAGGGGGAACATCAGGTTCTACTGACCTGCAAAGTTTGGCTTCATTCTAAACCAGTTGGTCACTGGAGAGGCTGCATAACACCCTACAGTCTACAATCTGCAAGATTTCAGGGTTGGTATCTCCGGTTCCCCGAGGACTAGCAATGTGATCGAGACCTTGTTTGAAAGGAAACAGCACATTGTACTGACTGTCGACTTTTGAAGTCATGCAACCCCTACTGACAACTCGTGACACTTGCCATGTCATAGTTATGCCATTCGGCTGCACTCATTGTCAAAAGAATAGTTGCGCAAATAGGTAGGTTTGACATCATGAAACATGCCAATGATTCAAGTTTCATGCTCGGCTGCTCATGTGACGTAAGCAAGGACGGTCCTTATCGCTGTGCCTGACTGACCCAACAGCCACGATTGCAGACATTCAGCGATCAGTGTTGGCTTCCATGAGTCATCCTGTTAGTGCCAGCACCATTGGCAGACGGCTGCACAGTGTAGGACTTCATGCACGTAGACCATTACAACGACTGTCCTTAACACCACATCAACGTCGCCAAAGACAGCAATGGTGTTGTGCCAGACTGTCATGGAGTGACTCAGAATGGCAGCGGGTCATCTTCAGTGACGAGTCCCGCTTTTGTCTTGGTGGAGTTACCGTGGTCAGCACCAAGATGAACAGTTTGTTGTCACACGTCACACGTTCAGAATACCTGGTGTCACTCCACCTCCACCCCTACCACAATATCTAACAAACATGGGGGCCCGACACCATACTGAGAGACACTACTTCTGTATGTGTAGCTCAATAAATATTGATCATATCAGTCTAAATGTATCATCATTTATTGTTCCTGGTAACCTTTATCTTCATTCCCAACAGCACTGCAATCCCACACCTCCTTCTGGGTGCAATATCCTTTTGATGATGAGGGAATATAACACACCTTTTCCACTTTTTGTTCATTATTGCTTCATTTGAAGACACCACATGTCTTTACACTGTGTCCACTTTTCATGATGAATGGACTAACATAAATGCTCTGAAACTGCGTGGGGTGAATTCGTTCAGGTTTTCTTCCGAACAGCCACAATATGAATGTCCGTCTGTGCTGTGCTGTGACGCGTTCTGGTCGCCTCCCATAGATTCAGAAAAACCATCAACATCCTGTGTGGTGTAGCTGGAATGTCTCACCAGATTTGGGGCATTCCACACCAACCGAACCGTCCAAAACAGTCCCCCTCCCCGAGCCCTGGGCTGGATGAAATGGCCATTGTGCACACATCTGTCTTGCCACTCAGAGCCGTCCCCGAAGACCTGAAACAAGAGCAGATTTCAGGGGGAACAAACTGCACAGCATGGCCAGACATGTAGTAACTAGATCTAGACTAGATTTGCTCCATTTCCAGACTCAGAGTATTTTGAAATGATGATTCTTTTACTTCTGCTACACGTCTTTGTGATTAATAATCGTTTTGTGTGGGCTCAGCTCCTGTTCTACTTTACCGATGGCGACTCCAAGGCCAAAAAGATCCCAAGAAGAGAAGAACAGAGCAACATAAACTTCACTTCCCAGACATATTCTTATTTGCCAGCTTCTTATTATCATATACAGCCAATTTTCAGCCTCATAGCTCCTGTTCTGATAGATGCTAGATGTTCTAAGAAGACTTAAGCCCTATTGGGACGGGATTAGTTGTACATGGGGAGGTGGAGTAATGTAGTTTTACTGCAATACCTCGGTACAATTTATGAGGTGGCAGTGGCTACTGGATTTATGCCCTACTCTCACCTCCAAAAACACACACGTCCTGGGACCACTGATGAACTAGAGGGTATAACCAATCTTATAATCCACTGTTAATATTATGTTAATAATGAAATTTCAGTTTGAAGGGTTGGAAGAGTTGGACAGGGGTCGCATGGTAGGGCTTCAGGAAAAGGAATGGTCTTATCAACGTATTGCACACCATACCGGTTGTGTAGATACTGCCATAGCACACTGTTGGAGGCAGTGGATAGAAGAAAGCACTCCACTGTTATGGAGTGACTCCATTATAGCTAATCTTATAATCCACTATTAAAATAATATTAATAACAAATTAATGAATGTGTAAATAAGCAGCTATACGTTCATATCATGTATGTAGACTGTAGGCTACACTACACAATGACTTACCTAAAGCTGCCAGCAGTGTCTCATCTCTAAGGGAGTCCTTTGGCTCATCTTCTGGATGAAGTGAGTGTTGCATGTTGTACAGTACCTGAGGTTTGCCACAGACTTGAATGACCCAAGGTAAAGTAAATGCCTCCTCCAGCACCTCCATACTTGGGAAAAATCAGGGGAAACCTCCTTTTCCACAGAATGTGATGGAATATCTATACACATGTCTATTCCCACGGGATTATTACAACCTGAGGTCATTATTGTGGCTCAGTTTACAGGTAAAGGTAAAAGGTGCCGGAATCTCTCAGTTAATATGACTGACATGGTTCATTCAGACAGGACTAACATCACTGTGGAACTCCAACTCTGGCAGGAATTACATTACCCCACCTCCCCATATACAACTAATCTCATCTGAATAGGGCTTTAGACTGTGATGAGTAATAGAAATGATTAGCTGTTTGAAAGTAGCTAGCATGTCCAAATCATCATTTCATCTCTCAACTCTCAGAAACGGACTCATATACAGTATATATCCTACCCCGATATTAAACTTAGTTGGTGGCCAGTGACCAAATATTAGTGACCAAACATTACTTACACATTATATAATAGAACTGAGTCTCTCAGATGAATGAGGGTGCGGTAGGGTGGCCCAATATAGACAAGTCATTCATTTAGCTAGAAACCTGTCACAACAGAAGTTACAGTGGTGGTGAATGGAGCCAGACGTCCACCTCTAAAAGCTCCCTCTCAGAAAGTTACTGCATGAGATGGTTATGAATACACTGCCTGATGTCCGAGACGCTGTTTATGGTAGTCTTGGCCTTAAACTCCATTCATGGTGGAGGGATACATGCAGCAGGAGGGTGCTGTGTGGCAAAAAATAGTCCCCCAAAGAAAACTTATTGTTTTCCCATCATCAACATTCCATATATAAAACCTCAGAAGACATGTGTAGGTTCACTGGTGGGTTCGGTAGTAAGTGATTTGTCTATATGTGTGTTGTAGACATGGAGACCCCTGGTTCCCATCACCACCACCAGCACTACTATGAAGAAATCCCACGAAAGAGGTCCCACCATTGGGAGACCCTGGGCACAGTCAGATGGCAGGAAGACCAGAATGTGGTCGACCGTCCTGGAGACTGTGGTAAAGCACATGCTTGTGCCACGACGAGGCAGCCACAGTGGTCTTTCATTAAAGAGCGTCTATTTAAATCAATAATTCACTGGGCAGTTTCGGAATTTTGTAATGTTCCAATCCACTCTGTAATTTGGAGTTTTGAAACATGAATCCACACCAATCCAAATGAATGCAGGACCACTGAATGTGCTGCATCCACACGATTACCGTTTCCGTCTGTATGACTAGAGGAGAGTCACTTCAGGCATTCTATCATCCAAGGCACATTTCACAGGATGCACTTCATGGCAGGGGCAGGGGGGAGTCACTGCCCTTCCCTCCGAAAGTGGTGCATGCTCCCCACTGATCATGTACAGGTGTGCAGGATTAGAAGGCGGGGCATCGTGCCTACATATATTGACTCCCTCTCCAGTGTGGAGAGGAGGACCCCCTACACAAAGGGGTGAGAGAGCACGCGAGACTTGGGGGTGAAGGACCCGTAGGGAGGGTTAAGTAAGCTTCGTTTGTGTGATGGTTTGGTTTTTTGTCTCAGTATGTGTGAATCCGGTTCACTCGCACAGGGTGTTTGGGTGTGGGGTTTGGGCCATGTCGAGGGTTTCCCAGTCAAGTTTCATATACACGTATATGTAATTCTTAATACGTGGTAATGTTCAACCAAGTAACATCTTGTGTAGCACATGAAGGAGCACAGAAAGGAGACTGAACGTCCCTTCAAGTCCAGTACAGTGTCTGCGCCAGTCCTAATAATAGACAAAGAGAACCAAATCAGGCAAATAAGACAACAATATTATACATGATAATTTATTAATTGGAGTAAATGGCCCAATATTGACCCAATGTTTTAGATCTGTGGGTGGCAAAAGTATGTGAGCCTTGCTTTTAGTGTCCGGTGTGGCAATAACTCCAACTGAAAGTTTCCGGTAACTGTTGATCAGTCCTGCAAATGGGTCGAGAGGAATTTTAGATCATTCCACTGTACTGAACAGATTCAACTCTGGGATGCCGGTAGGTTTCCTCACATGAACTGTTGCATCCTTCCACAACATTCCTATTGGATTAAAGTCTCGGACGTGTTCTTTGGTAGAACGGCTTTGGGTCATTGTGTCTTGCTTAATGACATTTATTGTCTTGAGATCCAGTTCATGGACAGACATCCTAGACTTACACACGTCATTGAAAAACAGCTGCACCCAAAAAGAACCAACCGACATGAATGAAACTTGCGAATGATTGGAAGAGTTGAAGAGGGGTCACATCATAGGGCTCTGGGAAGCGGGATGGTTTTATTGACGTATTGCATGCCATACCAGTCATGTGCATACTACCATAGCACGTTGTTGGCGGCACTGGATAGAAGAAGGCATGAACCAGCAACATGAAGCATCTGGGAGACCAACATGAACCACAGAGAGAGAGAGAACCAACAAATTGTCCGACATGGGCTGACTGACCCAACAGCCACAATTGCGGACATTCAGCGAGCAGTGTTGAGTCATCCTGATAGTGC
Organism: Semaprochilodus insignis; assembly: GCA_034552555.1. Lineage (NCBI taxonomy): Eukaryota > Metazoa > Chordata > Actinopteri > Characiformes > Prochilodontidae > Semaprochilodus > Semaprochilodus insignis. The sequence continues at coordinate 9,724,428 of CM067479.1, read as the reverse complement.
TAGCACCATTAACAGACGGCTGCACGACACAGGACTACATGCAACCAGACCGTTACGATGACCGTCCTTAACTCCATGTCAGCGTCGCCAAAGACTGCAATGGTGTTGTGCCAGACTGTCATGGAGTGACTCAGAATGACAGCGGGTCATCTTCAGTGACAAGTCCCGCTTTTGTCTTGGTGGAGACGACCAACGAATCCGTGTGTGGAGGTTGAAAGGTTTGTTGTCACACGTCACACGTCCAGAAGGCCTGGTGTCACTCCACCTCCACCTCTACTGCACCATCTGCAGGAACTGTGTGAGGATATTCAAGCTGCATGGGATGGATTATCACAGGACACCATTAGGAACCTCTACAACTCCATGCCGAGACGTCTGGCATGTTGGGTTAGCCATACTGAGAGACTTCTGTGTGTGTAGCTCAATATATATTGCACATATCAGTCTAAATTGATAATTATGTAATGTTTAAAAAACTCCTGTTTAAATATCTCACAGCTAAGTACAGTAGGTTTAGTGGTAACAGATCAGTAACACAGAGTGTGCTCTCATGGCATGGGTTGGGTCCACTGGTCCACCTACACACATCATTGCCCGGGGCCTGCTATGTTTCCAGCCCTTCATGGACTTCATGTACCCCCACAGTGATGGGAAATTCCAGCAGGATAATGCACCGTCCCATTGGGCCCAAGTTGTCCAGAACTGGTTGGAAGAGCATTCTGGAGAATGATGTCTGTCATGACTGTTACTGGCAATGGTAACATCACACTGTTATATAACTGAACACAATCTGTCATAACACGTTTACAGCACCGTTAAGTTAGTGTTATGTAGCAGGGTCTGTTGTGTTAACAAGCAATGCCTTACTCAACAACTCTTTGTGTGTTCAGATCGTGCCATGAACATGTGGTGGTAGTACAAGGAAAGAGTGATTAAGGGAGGGAGGAGAACTCTGGAGTTCTGGGCAGCTTCTGCCTAGAGCTAGAAGGCAGGACCCCCCTTGTAACTGTGGTAGGTCTGTCATAGGACCGAGGAACAGGGAGGAGGCTGGGTGGTGGTGGGGATGGCATGAATTTTCAAATTTCAGCTTGTCTATAAATCTCCATTTAATTACTTTTTAAGCAATGAAAGTGACTCACACTGCTGGCCATTATTTTAATCCACTATTGATCCATAAACAGCTGCTTAACAACCGTCCCTAAGAAAGAAAGGCTATAACTTTGAACCTCTGAGGAAATGACATAATGGGCTGCAGGCCAGGTGATACTTTGGTAATCTATTATAAGCTTACCGGACTAAAAACGAGTCACCTAATAGCGTGTAATCCCTCCACCAGCACCAATAACAGCTGTGATTGGATTTGGCATGGACTGGACAAGTTTCTGGATGTAGGGCACATCAATGTTCAGACACTCTTGCATCAAAGAATTGCGCAGTTGGGCCAGATTTGGTGGATGCCTTCCCTGGCACAATTCCGAGGAGAATTCCCTGTAGACTGGGATTTTAGCCACTGCTGATAGACCCGTATAACCGTACGCTTCCATACACCTGCAGATTCAGCTACTTCCTTCACACCATGGTCTTTGGCACGCCCAAATGCAGTCACTCCTTTTAGCCAATCTGCTTTGGAGCCATTTTCCACACATGGAACGAGACATTCACTGCACTGTACCACCTCTTCCCAATCTATGGATCCTGTCAGTCACACCCCACAGGTATTTATAGCCCCATCATCCTCGTGCAGCGCCATCTGCAGGAGCCATTTTACAACGTTCCTCTTGATTATTAAGGAAACACTGCTAACCGATGTAGTTTCAAGGCCTTTTCAATCATAGCATCACAGCAATGAACAAATTTAGCTCGCTTTGCATTGAATTGAAATTGATGCTTCTTTCATGATATATTTGGTAATCTATGGTCACATATTAAGATAATATGATTTAAACGCATATACAGGCTGACATAAAGCAAGGATATATCTCACGGACATGAGATGGACCCACATAGAAGAACCCTTCGGTTCAGTTCTTGCTCACATGTTCTTCATCTGGCTTCCAGCCACATCCTGGATTCCCAGTGTAATCTCTGGATCATGCTGTTGGTCAGCAGCCAGGCGTTTAGGAAATATTACAGATACATAGTCAGAGCTGTTTTCATAACCCCGCTGCTGAAAGACAAGCCTTCCGTCATTTGGGTAGGTTCCTCATTTGATGGTGCTTGGAGAAGATGGCACATGTGCATGAAATCTGGAGAATGCTGCACGAGGCTGATCTCGAAGGACACTTTACACTCCTCATCCTGGAGTAACATGTCGCCCCAGAGATGCTCAGGAGGGCTACAGTGGGGTATATCCCATTTGGGATCACTTGCGCAGCTTTAGCCGGAGTGTAATTGGTGTTTAGTGTGGAGAGGGGCTTCGGTCTTCTGCCTCAGTCTGGGAAAAGAGAAACATGGTCACAGTGAGTTGCTCTTAATTGCAGCCAGCACAGGACTAAACATTAAAACAACACATTAAAGTCCCCACTTCTGTTTACCCAGGCCGGCCCTTCTTGACCACTTTGGTTTTAAGTGGACATACTGCGGGCATGCATGAAATCTCCGTGAATCCTTTTCCATAGCTTATGCTCATTTCTGGGGCGACTCAAATGAGTTCCCACTTTCTGCATGGATATAACTTATGACGTTTGGTAGGCAACTTCGATTTGGAACAAGGCTTGCATTGTTCTTCTTAAATGGCCTCGCTGTGGGAGTCAATGAGCCAAAACTAAGTCTGTGGGGTTTATTCCTACTAAGAACTGGGTTGTATTTGGGTTATTAGGCACTGGTCATATGGGGTGCCCAGACATTTTCTTCAAGAGCCACATTGCACCACTGAACTTTCCCAAGCCTGGTCATTGTCTCCATTGCCTTGTAGGGAATGGTAGTTTTCCAACAACAATCCTGAATAAATTTGGATTTTATGAAGCCTAAGCCTAAACCTAACCCGAACCTGAACCCGAACCCTAACCCTAGCCCTAAATTTTCAAAAGTTGCACTACCTACTAACGCAACGTCTGCTCCCACAAGTTCAAGGGCAAGCCGGAGCCTTGTGGGAGGAGCTCTAAAGCCAAATCAGATCAGGATCTGAATCTTTAGAATGGATCTGTTGGATGCCATATTTGATCCTTTTACTGGCTACTACAACAACAACAAAAAACTGTCTGGAAATATAATCATTGAACACTGACCTGCATACACTGTAATCTAATGGGTGGACTATGACTCTGCAGATGTAGAGTAGATCAGGATTTCACAGGGAAATACGACACTCAATGCTATGTATGGCATGGTGTCAGGAAGCTCGGCTTCTCTACTTCAACATGGGTTTTGAAATTTGTTGGTATCTCAAATGGTTGGAACATAAACTGGACGTGCTAGCGGTGATGTGGTCTTAACATTCATATGGATTGTTCAAAGGGTCTCTGGACCTCATCTGGACATCATCCTTGGCTGTGAAATCTTCTTCAGAACGTAATAATGATCGATTGCTGAGATGTTCTTCAAAGCTTCTGATTGCCTGGGAAACTGCAGGAGATGGAGAATGGAACTGGAAGATGAGGTCAAGGTGCTCTTGTCCTACCAACTCCCTCCAGCGTCATGGTGACCTTCCCGTAAAAGCTGGTCTCAGGACCGGCTGCCAGCCGTAACGCAGCAATGGCAATGGTTCTGCTTCCAGAGGCGGCCCTGATGTTGCAATTTTTAATGGTATGATTGAATCATTGGGGTGGAGCACGCTACTCATTATGGACAGTTTGCAGAGTCGTTCTTCACACAACAGGAGAAATCCCAAAATGCACCTCGGACCAATGGCGTAAAACTGCATGTGTAATGTCACGCCAAGGGCCAAGGGTTCTCACTGTAGATCACTGAGCAGCCAAGTGACCACCAGCAGGACACCACTCAGAGGCATTCTCAGAGGAGGAGCCTGAAGTCTGAAAGGGAACACTCACAACCACTCAATATGGCAGTTGTTCTGCCCTTAAACGAATGCATGTGCAGATTCATACTGCTGTCTGTGAGACAGTCCTGATGGGTCTCATGTTACAGCCGTAAAGAACAACCGAATCCCTAGAAACATCTGTAAAAATGGGAGTGTCTACAAAACAGCCGAAAAGAGGACTGGTGTCCTCAGGTGTTTCCGTAGAAAAAAGCTGCAAATCCATAACTGTAACCATAGAAACAGTCGGTTGGAAAATTGGTGTGCATAGAAACAGCTGTATACATAGAAACAGTTCCATCCATAGAAACAGCCATTGCGAAGGTTGTTGTAACAGTTGAATCTATAGAAGCAGAAGTATCCATGGAAACAGTCATTGTGAAAATTGTTGTGCATAGAAACTGTTACATGCATGGAAACAGTTGTATCTATGGAAACAACTGTAAAGCAGGTTGTTGCACATAGAAACAACTGTATCCACAGAAACAGCCGTCTAGAAGGTTGTGGCCCATAGAAACTATTGTATCCATGGAAACAGTTTTACCCATATAAACAATTGTAAAGGATGTTGGGGTTCATAGAAACAATTGTAAAGAGAGTTTGTGTCCATGAAAGCAGTTGTTGTGTCCATAGAAACAACAGTATCCATAGAAACAAGCGTAAAGAAGGTTGTTGTCCATAGAGACAACTGCATCATTAGAAACAGCTGTAAAAGGTTGGTGTCTTTAGAAACATCTGTGAAGAGGATTGGTGTCTGTAGAGACAACTGTACAACTGTATCCCTAGAAACAGCTGTGAAGAACTGTGGTGTCCTTAGAAACAACTGTATCCATAGAAACAAGCTTAAAGAAGATTAGCGTGCATAGAAAAATTCTATCCACACAAAGAGCTGCAGAGATGTTGGTGTTCTTAGAAAGGGCTGTAAAGAGGATTCGTATCCGCAGAAACAATCACATCCATAGAAACAGCTGTAAAGATGTTGGAGTTCTTACAATTGACTGTAAAGAGGATTGGTGTCCATAGAAACAATCGGATTCATAGAATCAGATGTAAGAAGCTTGGTGTCCATAGAAACAATCATATCCATAGAAATATCCATATCCATAGCCATTGTTAAAGTTGTTGTCCATATAAAAGGTAGTATCCACAGAAACAGCTGTATCTATGCAAACACTGTAAAGCAGATTAGCGTCCATAGAAACAGTCTTATTCATAGAAACAGGTGTGACGATGTTGGTGTTCTCAGAAACGGCTGTAAATAGGATTGATGTCCATACTACAAATCACATCTATAGAAACAACCGTAAAGATGTTGGTGTCCATAGAGACAGAGGTAAAGAAAGTCAGCGTTCATAGAAACTACTGCCTCCACAGTAATAGCCTGGTGGGTTGGGGGGATAGGGGGTGGGGGTTATATGTGTAGTAACTTGCTTGTGTTATGAAACATTAGCTTAACTTTAAGTATGAGCTTTCTGAGTCTCTCTCCATCCCAGCAGAGGAACCTATGACCGGAGATAACTGGCTGGAGGCGTGGCCAAGGCAGCACTGAGTACACAAAGGACCTGTAAGTTATGATGTCTTGAAACTTACGTTCCATCCTGAGCAGGAACAACAGCATTGTCATGTTTAGGTAACCATTCTGTTTTACGTGCAGGCTCAGGGGGCACATATACCAGCACAACGTCCGTGCTCTGAGACAGCCATTGTTCAGAGTAAGTGCTTATTCCATAGGGGGTAATTACATGTGTTATTACACACGCAGATCAGCATGGCGGGTAGCAGCGAAGCAGGTCGGCAGTGCCTCGAAGTTCAGCACATGAAACCCATCTTTCATTGTGAAACTGGAGCTCCGAGTTTCAGATCAGCGCCGCGAGCAGAGCGTGTCCCAGTGATCCGAACGTGAGGGACATGTTGACATCTCGGGGCTAGGTTAGGCAACATTCAAAACAAGCCAGTGTTTCATGATGGATCTGCGCAAGCTGCACGCCGACAGCGCAGCAGCTAAAGCAAGGTATTGCGACATGCAGCGCTACATAAACTGACAATGTATTGTTTTCTTTCCTTCAAAGCTCGCATGACTGCGCTGGTATAGGGGTCAATGAGAGGTGTCACAGAATCAATGCATTTATGAAACCAGTGGTCCACAAAGTGCACAGCCTAGTCAGTTTATATTTACACTTATGATGTAAGTGTGCTCTTGTGTGCCAAAATCAGCCATAATTGATTTTCCAGCCTCTCTTTATGGCTTACAACTCGACAGGCTTTTTTTTCTGTTATTGTGCCTTTAAGGCTGATATATGTAAATGAGCTCTGCTCTGATTGAGTCTCATTCAAGCAGCATTTCTTAGGTCTTCAGCCCGAGTGTGCAGAGCTAAACTGCTGTAGGCCAAACAGAATATATGGATATATACACTCATCATCAAAAGAACAGCTGCACCCAGAAGGAGGTGTGGGATTGCAGGTGTGGGATTGCAGGTGTGACGCGTGACAACAACTCGTTCATGTTGGTGCTGACCACGGTGCCCCCACACACGTATTCGTTGGTCGTCTCCACCAAGACAAAAGCGGGACTCGTCACTGAAGATGACCCGCTGCCATTCTGAGTCGCTCCATGACAGTCTTGCACGACACCATTGCAGTCTTTGGTGACGTTGACGTGGTGTTAAGGACAGTCGTCGAAACAATCTGTGTGCATGTAACCCTGCGTGGTGCAGCCGTCTGCCAATGGTGCTGCACTAACAGGACGAGTCATGGAGGGCATCACTGCTCGCTGTGGCTGATGGGGGGAGCAGGTACAGTGATAAGGCCCGTCCATTTTTATATATTATTATTAATGAATAAATATAACAATAATATTCTTTTTTGATTGCCTTAATATGTACTAAGTTAAGGATGTCAACTTGTAAGGGTGCTGTGATGCTAATGTGACCCAAGTTAGGTGGGGTATATACACACTCAAGTCATATTATTATGACAACCAGCAAATATCCAGAGTAACGGCCATGTGTAGCAGCAGATAGACGGGCTGGGAGTGACTCAGTAAGGTCCTGGTAGGTTGTCACAGGTATCTGGAGTCATGCTGACTGCAGTGCATCCCACAGCTGCTGGAGGGGGTGTCGGGGGAGGATCCATAAAGCCAACACATCAATCAAGATGGTCCCACAGATACTCAACTGGGTTCAAGTCTGGGGAATTAGGGAGTTGGGGTAGTAATTAGAAGTCTTGGTCATTCTCTTCCAACCAGTGTGGGACATTTCTAGCCGTATGACATGTGGCATTGTCTTGCTGGAAGATCCCATCCGCCCTAGGGAGGACAATCAGCATGTATGGGTGTACGTGATCTGCAAGGATGGATTCATATCCAAATATACATCCTATCGCACACCGTATATATCCACCAAGCCAGCTCACGACACGTGACGTCCTTCATGAGCTACGAGCTGCCATCATTGAAGGTAGGTCATAATAATGTGACTCCACTGTAGTGTAGGTTCACTTAGGAGTAGACTTCTGTGAGTAGACTTAGGTTCTATCTGGTTGTAGACCCCTCAACCCCTTGCTTCCTATCACCGCCACTGTAAAGATATCTGAGTCTGTAGGTTTCCTATGATCCATTTCCCATCCAATACTTCCAAATGAGTTTGTCATTCCCCAAAATTAAACCTTCTCTCATAACCAACGTCGTCATTGCTCAGTTCTGACTATCTACTCCAGCTCTACCTTCCGTATGCCTCTCAAACTCTGGACTTCCCACCCAGCTGTGTGAAGAACATCAGAAGAGCACCATCCCTCACTGGAGACTCCCAAAGCCCCTGCAGTCATTTACCTTCATGTCATCCCACTGTCATGGGCCCAGCAACGTAATACCCATAATTCCTGGAAAAGCTGGACCCTGGCCTGTCAAACGCTTCCCACGGTGCGCCGTGCTTCTTTACATAATTTCATATTCACAGAATTCCTGACGTATCACAGCTGTATGGACACAGTACGCAGCGCCTGAATGTTCTCCTGCTGTGCTTCTATACGTTTAATGAAGTTTGGGCTGAGTTCCAGCTCCGAGTGCCAAAACTAAAACCTACTCCGCAAAACTAGGCGTCACGTTCGCTCTCTCCATCATCACCCGGTCCCATCCTGCTCTGGAACATTTCATAACTCGACTATTAAATCTTGGTGGGTTTTTTGGGGGGTCCCCCAGGGCTCTAATGGTTGCTTCATCGGAGATGATATGACTCTCACATGCTTCTCTGAAGGTGGAAACGTGACATGACCAGGACCTATTTCTGCATTCCTAATTATGCACCCAGTTACCTACACTCATTGTGGGACTGCAGTGCTATTGGGAAGGAAGATAAAGGTTATCCGGAAAAATAAATGATGATAAATTTAGACTGATATGATCAATATTTATTGAACTACACATACAGAGGTCGTGTCTCTCAGTCGTGTCACCATGTTTGTTATGGCATCGGCATGGAGTTGTAGAGGTTCCTAATGGTGTCCTGTGATAATCCATCCCATGCAGCTTGAATATCCTCACACAGTTCCTGCAGATGTTGTGGTAGGGGTGAAGGTGGAGTGACACCAGGCCTTCTGGATGTGTGACGCATGACTGAAGATGACCTGCTGCCACTGAATGATAGTCTGGCACGACAGGATTACTCTGAATGTCCGCAATCGTTTGGATCACTCCGCGCATGTCAGACAATCCGTCGGTTGTCCCTCTCCATGGTTTGTGTAGATCTCCCAGATCCTTCATGTCACTGGTGTGGACCTTCTTCTGTTCCCTGCAGCCAAAAGCAAGCTGTAGCAGTATCTGTATGACCAGTATGGCGTGCGTGCTATATGTTGATTAGACAATTCCGCTTCCTGGAGCCTTACGATGTGACCCCTCTCCAACTCTTCCAACTGCTGGAACTGCTTTCAAACTCTTCTCTGAGGCACATACTACATGTGCAAAGGATGCTACCAACACATCAGCACAAGTCAGAATGGAAAGCACACGCAGCAGGATGACCTTATATACTCAGTCAGGCACAGCGATAAGGCACGTCCTTGCATACGTCACATGCACGGCCAAGTGTGAAACGGCCAAGTAATTCGCATGTCAAATCTACCCACCAATTTTCATTCCTGTCGGTTGATTCCTTCTGGGTGCAGCTATGTTTTTAATGTGGAGTATATTCCAAAAGGTGAACATGTTTTATGCAGTTAATTTGGCATTCTAGAGGTCAGAGAGACAGTTCACTGCAAAACAGAGTGGCATAAAAATCATCTTAAATCTAGTCAGTACAGCTAATACTACTCATTATGAAGCAATAACTTCAGTATTTATGAACATCAGTATTAACAATATCGTAAATATTTTAGGTTTTATCAAATAAATGGTACTGTATTGGTATAACAGACCATGGACACACAGTAGGCATGACCATGCTATTTGCAACCTTGGCCAGTTAGTTGACAGGTGACCAAAACAGCGGCCAGCAAGGACTTGCCAGTGGAGCAACTTGGCGCCCTGCAATCTGATGGCAGAGCTGAATGCAATGGCTCAGCATGCATTCACCTGGCATTCAACAAGGTAGCATGGATGTCTGGCATTCAACAAGGGAGCGTGGAGGAGCTGCTGCAGGGCACCTTCTGGGCGCACTGCTGCCAGAGGAGTTGAGCCAGCACATGCAGCTCACCACACCTGCACCACACAAGGCGAAAAGTACCACTGCACTGAGGGAGGAGCACGCAGCACTCACTTTCTCTGCTCCAGGGAAGAGGATGCGACCCAAGGGAGGTCTTAGAGTATGTGTGTTTACTGGGGCTGTGAGTGTTCCAAAACCCCAGCTGCTGTTTGTGTTGTGCAGAAAGGGAGAGTCTAAGTAGTTGCTCATGTTAGAGCAAAGCTGTACATATGTGTTTATCCACTGGGGCTGGATAGTGAGTCTGTATGTTCACCATGTACAGGAAGTATGTGGCTACTGATGGCCTGTCTGCTTTCTCAGCTGTTCGGTTAGCACTGGTGGTGGTTTCTTCTCTGCTGCTGTCTTCAATAAAGAGCGTTTGAATAAGGTGCTAGTTTTCCTGCATCATCTTCTTTGCTGAGATGTCACAATATGTATATATAAATTATAATATGTTTGTAAATACATGTACCTATCAAAAATGATAAAGAATTATACATATATGTCTAATATATGGATTATGCATATACACTCATCATTGAAAACATAGCTGCATCTAGAAGGAATCAACCGACAGGAATGAAACTTGGTGGGTAGATTTGACATCATGAGACATGCTAATAATTCAGGTTTCACGCTCGGCCATGCATGTGGCGTAAGCAAGGACGGGCCTTATTGCTGTACCTGATTGATGATATAAGGTCGTCCTGTTGTGCGTGCTTTCCATTCTAGCTTGTGCTGTTGTGTTGGTAGCATCCATGGTAAGTGAAGTATGTGCCTCAGAGAAGCAATTCCAGCAGAAAGCAATTCCAGCAGTTGGAAGAGATTGAGAGGGGTCGCATCATAGGGCTCCGAGAAGTGGGATGGATAGAAGAAGGCACACGTCAACGTCACCACAGACTGCAATGGTGTCGTGCCAGACTGTCATGGAGTGACTCAGAATGGCAGCGGGTCATCTTCAGCGGGCAGCGGGTCATCTTCAGTGACGAGTCCCGCTTTATCACTTCAAGGCTGGATTATTGTAATGCCCTGCTTTCTGGTTGTTCCGGCAAAAGTATTAACAAACTCCAGTTAGTCCAAAACGCTGCAGCTAGAGTTCTTACAAGAACTAGAAAGTTTGACCATATCAGCCCAGTTTTATCTAATTTACATTGGCTACCAGTTAAATTCCGCATAGAGTATAAAATTCTGCTTTTGACATATAAAGCTCTAAACGGCCTCGCTCCTCTGTACCTCTCCGAACTCATCTCATATTACGAACCGTCACGTGACCTTAGGTCTCAAAGTTCTGGCACTCTGGTAGTGCCTAGAATTAACAAAGTTACATCAGGGGGCAGAGCCTTTTCATACAAGGCCCCCCAGCTTTGGAATAACCTACCAGTCAGTGTTTGGGACTCAGACACAGCCTCAATATTTAAGTCTAGGCTTAAAACCTACCTGTTTAGTCAAGCTTTTGGTAATTAGTTTTTCTGCTAGATAAAAGGTGCAGGTCCAGGGGTCCACTGACAGAGAGTGTTTGGTAAGCTGGGAACGTTGGTGCTGTCGTCCGCTGACTGGGGGCGCTGACTTCTCAGGGAGCCCTCATGTCTTTGTGACCTTCTGGCTCTCCCTTTTTAGTTATGCTGTAATAGCCAGGCCTGCCGGAGTCTCTGCTGCACTCTGTTAAAACCATAGAGTGTGTTCAGTTCTTCTGTCAAAGCTAACAGTCTGTCTGTTCTCTTTGCCTGAGCTGTACTGCTGCCCATCCTGTGTGGTCCAATGCTCTGCTCTGACTGGGTGCCACTGCTTGCCTCTAACCACCACGGAGCTCCTGGCTGTCCTGCACTGTGGAAGCTTGGCCGGCGTCCCGCTGATCTGATGAACCAGCTACTTAACTACAGACTAATCAGACTCAGACTTTTATTTCTCTAACTTCACTCCTTTCCTTTGTTTGTCCTGTTATCTGGTGTTGACCCGAGGAGGATGGGTTCCCCTTTTGAGTCTTGGTTCCTCTCGAGGTTTCTTCCTTTTTCTGAGGGAGTTTTTCCTTGCCTCTGTCGCCCTGGGCTTAC
>CM067479.1:9690580-9707749 GCA_034552555.1 Semaprochilodus insignis | reverse complement strand
CTACAGCAATTTAGCCCCATCCATTCAGCCTACAGCAGTTTAGTCCCACCCATTCAGTCTACAGCAGTTTAGCCCCATCTATTCCGCCTACAGCAGTTTAGCCCCACCCATTCCACCTACAGCAGTTTAGTCCCACCCATTCAGTCTACAGCAGTTTAGCCCCATCCATTCAGCCTACAGCAGTTTAGCCCCATCCATTACGCCTACAGCAGTTTAGACCCATCCATTCCACCTACAGCAGTTTAGACCCATCCATTCCACCTACAGCAGTTTAGTCCCACCCATTCAGTCTACAGTAATTTAGCCCCATCCATTCTGCCTACAGCAGTTTAGTCCCACCCATTCAGTATATAGAAATTTAGCCCCATCCATTCAGCCTACAGCAGTTTAGCCCCATCCATTCCTCCTACAGCAGTTTAGTCCCACCCATTCAGTCTACAGCAATTTAGCCCCATCCATTCTGCCTACAGCAGTTTAGCCCCACCCATTCCACCTACAGCAGTTTAGCCCCACCCATTCTGCCTGAATGAATTCTAAGGGAATCGTTTATAAATGAATAGTAGAACACAACACCAGGAAAGTGGGCCCTTCAAAAGCTCCAGTGCACTGAGTACTGTGGCTCAAGCACCGTGATAGTATCATATCATGGCTCCTCTAGTGTCTCCCTCCCGGTTCTGCACCACGCTGTTGGCTTGTCAAGGCATGGAAACGGAAGACAGCAATGAACTAAGGTTCTTCACAACCATGAGTGTTCAGCACCTGCTTTCCTGGGAGAGGAGAGAGAGGTCGTGGCCTCCTGAAGGACAGCGAGGTCCTGCAGCCAGACGAAGACTTTCTAATAAGGAGTGAGCTCAAACAGCTCATCTGTCTGTGAAGGGAGCTGCTGCTTGTTTAGTCATGAGGAGAACAGTCTCTAGCTTGACTCCCCCTCCCCGTGTTCACTGCTGAGCCTCTGAAGGAGTGGAAGATGGAGAACAATGTTATCATCATTACTGCTCAATAACAGGCTGACGGCAGAGCGATCACTGAACTCCAGCTCCATTACTTAACTTGAACTAAAGCCACTAAAGCGCACAGATGTCCACCGAGGCAGCACATCAGTCTCACAGGACTACAAACGCCAGACACGCATGAGTTATTGCCATTAGTTTGTCATAAATAAGCTCTATTAGTTAGACTAGCAGTCAGCATGGAGGCTTCAGGGCCTGCTAGGTCTACAGAGAAGGTCTGATTTCGGAGAAATAAGAATGTCTGTAATTGTGTGGTTGGACTACGAGTCATCGCGCGTGCTGGGTCTGAACCCTGTAAGCATTGGAGCAATACCCTTCTTTCACTGTTTGGTTCTGACTGTAAACAAAGAGGTTAAAATCCTTAAACGCCCAACTGAAAACGATTCAGTCAGGACCTAAACAGCTTTTCCCAAATCACAGATTAAGTTCTATCTTTAGCTGTAAACAGAAAAGTCACATGTCTCAAAACCGCACCATCACAAGCAAATGATCACACGTTTTTCCACATGATGTTTTTATGTGATCACACCTTTTTTAAGTGATCACATATTCCCCCACATGTGATAAAACATTGTCCACGTGTCATTGCAAGGTTTTCACATGTGGTCACATGGTTTATTCCCATGTGATTTTACATTTTCCACACGATCACACAAATGTTTTTATTCCATATTTGTTTTTTCCACACATTTCCTATATGATTTTTCATTCATTCATGCTTTTCACATGTGATGTCACATAGTTGCACATGTGATGCGCACATTTTCACTTGTGATCACATTTGTCAACCTTTTCCTCACGTGATAACACGCTTTTCCCTTGATCACATGTCCCCCACGTGTGTTTACATGCGAAATCTTTTCCCACATGTGATAACACGCTTTTCTTTTGATCACATTCCCCCCACATGTGATTACATTTCAAATCTTTCATGCGATTACAGGTTTTTTGTGTGATTGCATATTTTAACGTATGTTTTTCCATGTGTTCAAACATGTGACGTGCACAGTTTCGCTTGTGATCACATGTGAAATCTTTTCCTCACATGTGACAACACACTTTTCCTTTGATCACATTTCCCCCACATGTGATTACATGTGAAATCTTTTCCTCACATGTGACAACACACTTTTCCTTTGATCACATTTCCCCCACATGTGATTACATTTCAAATCCTTCATGCGATTACAGGTTTTTTGTGTGACTGCATATTTTAACGTATGTTTTTGCATGTGTTCAAACATGTGATCGCACATTTTTGCATGTAATACTCTTTTTCCCCATGTGTTCATACGTTTACATGATCATGTTTTGCTGCACTTTCGTGATAACACATTTTGCATGCAATCACGTTTTTTCCCCATGAGATCTTGTATTTTCCATATGATCAACTTTTTTTTTTTTCATTTTTGTCCCAAACATTTCCTATATGATAACATTTCCCATTCAATCATGCATTTTTACATTGTGATTTCACATATTTGCACATGTGATACAATTTTTTGATGTTCCCCGCATGTGATTGCACATATAGGCTTGTGGTCACATTTGTCAATCATTTCCCACATGTGGCAACATGATTTTCCTTCAACCACATTTTCACCACGTGATCACATTTGCAATCTTTTCCCACATGTGATAACACACTTATCCTTCGCTCACATTTTCCCCCACATGTGATAAAACAATTTTTGTGTAATTACAGGTTTTTCATTACGTATTTTTATTGCATTTTCCCATGTATTCAAACGTGATCACTCATTTTTTCCCCATGTGATCATATATGGATTTATTTGATCACGTTTTGCCACACTTTTTCCAACAAGTGATAACACTTTTTGCACGTGATCATACATTTTCACACATGGTCACACTTTTTTCCACCATGTGATCTTACATTTTCCATATAATCACATATTTATTTAATCACTTTTTCCACACATTTCCCATACAATACTATTTTTCATTCATTCATGCTGTTTCACGTGTGATTACACTTTTTTGCACATGTGATAACATTTTTGAAGTTTTGAAGTTTTGAATGTTTCACTCCACATGACATGATTTTCATGCGTTTACAGGTTTTTCATGTGAATACATATATGTATAGCATGATTTCCCACATGTACTCAAACATGTGAATACACATTTTTGCATGTGATGCCAATGATGTTTTCCCACACGTGATAGCAAATGTTTTTGCACATGTGATATTTTGGCATTTTCCTGCAAGCACATGTTTTAGCCTGATCACACATTTTCCATGTGATTACACTTTTTTGTACATGTGATTGAATGTTCCGATGTTTTTCCAATTTTTAAAAAAATTACTTGCTTGTTTTTCTGCATGTGATTGTGGAAAATAGCAATAAAAATCATTTTTGCATGTGATTTTCAAACATGTGATAATGCGTTTTTTTCACATGTGATTACATGTTTTCCATGCGATCATAAATTTCTCCATACATAGTCACACATTCTTTATATGATCACTTGTTTTTAATGGGTCACAAGGTTTCCCACATGTGATGACACATTTTTTATGTGGTGATGCGTGTTTCCACATGTGACTGGAATTTTTTTTTCACTTATTAAGTGTCTCAAAACCACATGGCAAAGGGGGGAATTGAATTGAGGGAGTAATGCTGCAGTTTTATTTCATGAAAATGTACCTATTTTTTATTTTAATGTTCCACTGACCTTTACAGAACCATACATTATTAATGTTGCATTGCAAAGTAATGCACTTATGTTGGCCTCGGGTATTGTCTCAATAGCAAAAAAAAAAAAAAAAGCCTGTTCCCTCCCAAAAAGTGGCTCTCGTTCTTTAGACAGTCTGCTGAGAAAGTCCAGACGTGCATTCATACTGTAATCTGCTTTTTATTACCACACTTCTCTGGCTGCTTTATACCAGCAGGTGCGCCGTTCGAATATTAAAGATTATCGGATATTACAGATAAGGGGTGAGATTGGGCCCGAATCGGCCTTGCGCGCTTTAACTACAGCTTGAAAAATGCGTTCATATAGACGGAGCCTATATTTCAGAAGGGCTTAGCCCCTCCTGTTGCATGGACGTATAGCGAAGGAACGGTTCACGCGCTGGAGCCAGAAACATGTCAACACGGCTCCAATGAAGAACACATTTTCTTTTCCTGCCTTCATGAAACCATGTTGCAAAACAATGGAGGATTCTCCTGCCAAATGGGGGTTTAAAGTAAACTATATGAGAATACAGTGTGTATATAACGTCTTCCTTGTGGTCATCCACAGATGAAAAAGGCTCCGGTTCTTTAAAGCTGGCGTCTGATTAATAGTGTAATACTTACAGCTGGAGACGTTCAGCCACTCCCTCAGAATCAGGACTGTTTCTGTTAAGTTCCTCCTGCTCCGTTTTGCAATAGCGGGAGATCTTAAAGTGCCGACTGTAAGAGCCTGCAGGCTTCCCGCTGTCATTTGCACCTCTCTCGGCTTCTCCTTCAGTTTTACAAGACTGTTGTGCAATTGCTTATGTCTAAAGCATGAATAAAATGCACCCAGAAGGAATCAACTGACAGGAATGAAACTTGGTGGGTAGGTTTGACATTGTGAGACATGCAAAGTTTCACGCTTGGTTGCACGTGACGTAAGCAAAGACGGGCCTTATCTCTGTACCTGACTGACCCAACAGCCACGATTGCAGACATTCAGCGAGCAGTGATGTCCTCCATGAGTCATCCTGTTAGTGCAGCACCATTGACAGACGGCTGCACCACGCAGGACTACATGCACACAGACCGTTACGACGACTGTCCTTAACACCACATCAGCGTCACCAAAGACTGCAATGGTGTCGTGCCAGACTGTCATGGAGTGACTCAGAATGGCAGCGGGTCATCTTCAGTGACGAGTTCAATTTTTGTCTTGGTGGAGACGTCCAACGAATCTGTGTGTGGAGGCCCCGTGGTCAGCACCAAGATGAATGGTTTGTTGTCACACGTCACACGTCCAGAAGGCCTGGTGGCACTCCACCTCCACCCCTACCGCACCATCTGCAGGAACTGTGTGAAGATATTCAAGCTGCATGGGATGGATTATCACAGGACACCATTAGGAACCTCTACAACTCCATGCCGAGACGTCTGGCATGTTGGGTTAGCAAACACTGTGGCCCAACGCCATACTGAGAGTATCTGTAGCTCAATAAATATTGATCATATCAGTCTAAATGTATCATCATTTATTGGTCCCAGACACCAAAGAATTAATTATGGGTCATTCTGCAGTCTGATGGAGTTATTATAGTACATATATATGCTTACAAAGCATTGCCAAGCAAAGTACATTAATAACGGCTTATGAATATGGCTTTCATAGACAATGTTACTTATGAAGTGCTTATGCAGACATTTTCCAATCACAGAACTATAAAAACACAACTGCTGCTTGCCTTCCATCCTCCCTCCATCCAGGCCTAATGGGTTTTACTGGAAGGCTGTTTATTCTCCCGCAGCCGTTGTGCTAATAACGCTAAATGTCTCCGCCAAACCCTCCATCAAACGCTACATAGACCTTCCTTTTCGGCAGGCGCCCACGTGCATAGCTGCACATCAGTGGGATACTGCCCTGTGTTGTGCATGGAGAAAGGATTTGTAATGGTCTTTTGTTTTCCTGCCCAGTCTGGTGTTGATCAGAAAAGCTGGACTGGGCGAGCAGACAGTACAGGAAGCACGCATGGGCGTGCTAATGCTAGCCTCAGCACTGTTGGACTCCAATGTAATGGAAGGTGAGGATGGTCTGCCGGGAATACAGCAGGAACTCGGCCATATCTCTAACAGTGATGAAGGCTGGTGGGAACAAGCACGGCTATCACCACAAAAGTAGACAGTAGATTACAAAAGTAGATACAAACTTGTCTGTAACTTTGTCCAAGTTTATATATGACTGTAGGTCATTACTTGCTAGCTACATTAGCCTCACGGTTCCAGCTCTAAATTATAAAAGACTGAAATGAGCATTTGTCAATACATGGAATATTCTGTAGAGCAGCATCGCATCCTCGCAGCCTCAACAGTTTCAGACCAAACCGCTAGCCTAGCCACTATAACAATAAATGATGATACATTTAGACTGATATGATCAATATTTATTGAGCTACACATACAGAAGTAGTGTCTCTCAGTATGGCGTTGGTCCGCCATGTTTGCTTACGTAACTGTCCGTTCTTCCCAGGAGATACACTCTCAGGACGCTTCCCACGCCAGCCACCTGAGTTCTGATGAGTTTTGTCCCTGCTCCCTTTCACCTAGCCCCTCCCACACCTGCCCCTTCTCACCTGTTCCCTATCCCAGCCAGTCACCCTTCCCTTTAAATAGCCTTCCTCTCCCTAGGTGTTTGTGGAGCATTAACCACCAGACTGTTGGCCATCCTAGTGGTCTCGGTTTCTGTAAGAGTTTGCGGTCTTGATAATCTTTGTTGTTTTTTGAGATACTTCTGGGCGTTGTGATTTTTGGAATTTCTGTTTTGGTTTTTGTCAACTTCTGGGCTTTGTGCTTTTGGACCTTTTTGTGTTTTGTGTTTTTTGGCATTTTTGATGTTTTTGTTTAATAAATCCTACTTAAAATTGATCCCCTCTCTGTTTCTGAGCTCCCCTCCTTACAGTAACATTGTAATCCATATTAATCCAATTCAAGCACCTGTAACACCTATGAACAAATCCAAAAACATTATAAACATTTAAAAAAGGCCATCACTGAAATTTTAGCCTATAGCTGAATGTTACATGTAATTGTTCACATCTGTGAGTTTGCACTCTGCTCTATGATATCCTGGATATCTTTATTATTATGCTGGAGAGCTTCCTGACTAGCAAGATTTATTGAGTGTCACTTATTGATTCTGGTCATATTTGGACAAAACATCAACTGCACCATGGGCTATCACAAGAGATGCATGCTAAAGGTCTTGTTGTGGCCCTCACAGTCCCCCAACCTAAACATCATCAAAACTCACATGGATAGACTTCAGAAGAGTAACACACCCAAGACAGTCTAAGAATCTCACAGAACTAGATGTAGATGACTTGGAAGGAAGGAAGAATGAGTGAAAATGCCCCAACCAAGAACTGAAAGACTCAAGCTGTGGGTGCCCAAGTTCTTGCTTTGGGCTCTTTTCACTTTCTGTTATCGTGAAAGCATAAAGGATGAAAATAAAAAAGTCAGGTTGCTTAATATATTAAGAAATGTATCGCCTTTTGGAAATCTTTTACTTACCTAACTATTCACAGTAACAGCCCTACAAGATACCTAATCAGAAAGGGGGTTACCACTCTGTAAACCAGACAACTTGGACCCCCGGAGTTGGGGCCATCACACGCATTACATGTCGGCCCTCGGAGACCAAAACTTTGGGCACCATTGTGAGTAGGCCTGTTTACAAGGCATAAACATGCTGGGAGGAGGGTGGGTTGGCGGGGTCTGGGAAATTGGTTACCTTAACTACATAAATACAATAAGAGAACCTTCATTATATGCTTTTAGATGATGATGTTTTAGAGACAAACAGTCACAAACTGTACTTTTCTTCGTCTTGTGGTATTGAATTCATGTGTATCTGGAAAACAATGTTTCCTGGGAACGCCGAGACATGACCAGGGCTTGGCAGGGCTACTTTAAAAATGATGTTTGAGCACAGATTACTGTTTTAAACATAATCTGTAACCTAATCCAAAGGGTTGCCATATAATCAGATTGCATTCTGAGTCGGACAATTAAATATAGATGAGAAATATACATATGAAATTCAGTTTAGAATATATGAAATATGTGATGTTAAGAAATCTATGCAGCGTCCGTCATTTCCATTAGCAGTGTGTAGGCTGACTGGTGGCATATTATACCATGCATGCCTTAAGCACCAACAATACTGCCAAAAATGGTATCTTAGAAAGTGAAAACTCTCTCAAAGGTAGTCAATATATCTGATATTTCTCATTATAAGACCATTAAAAAAATATTCTAATATTATTTAACCTATTTATAGAGATTTTTATTTGTTTTAAGTCATTTTATCATATGAAAGTGTCTTGTTCTGTTTATCAGTTTACTTTTCTTCTTTCTAGGAATAATCTAGATAATTTTGCTCATTTCAAAAAACAAGTAAGATGATCTGCCAATAGAACAAGAGACTTTCACTACACAAAATGACCTAATATTAGCAAAAATGTCTAGAAATAAGTCAAATAATCTCATAATATTCTTACAGCAGTCTCATAATAAGAAGTATTACCTATACTGACTACATTTAAGATGGTTAGAGATTGTTGTAAACTCAATTTAGGATTATTTAACCTCATTTCCGGACAGTTTTACTTGTTTTAAGTGATTTTGTGAGCCAAATGTTCTCACCCTATTGGATAGATAGATTGGCTTGTTTCCAGCATGTTTCTTATATGAAATATAGTGAAAAAAACTGAGCTAATTAAAATTGTTTAAAAATTATTTAAAGTAAAATTATGTAAAATTACAGTTACTAATTACTTAAAATTAACTTAATTACTTAAAATTACAATTACTTAAAATTTATTTAATTACTTAAAATTACAATTACTTAAAATTAATTTAACTACTTAAAATTACAATTGCCTAAATTACAATTACTTAAATTACAATTAATACAATTACAAAAAAGTCTGGAAATAAGATAAATGATCTTATAAATAGCCTACAACAATCTTAAAACAAGAAATATAAGATATGTCAGCTAGATACAAAATCATTTTACCTGCCAGGATATAATTTTTTGCAACACATGTATCATATCAGCCATTTTTAACCAATACAACAGCAGAACTAGTGAAGACAACTGATGCTTGTTTTCAAAGGAGCCGCAATGGAAAATTCTGACACCATAAGTGCCAACATTCCCCAGACTGTGATCAGAATGCTCCATCAATGCTCCACCACAGCAGAGGTATCCCCTTGTTAACATGTGATGTATCTACCTTCACACCCGTTCTCCTCGTTCCTCCCCACCACCACCAGTTTTGCCTCGGTCCTGTTGTCCAGGGAGACTCTTTAGGTCTTAAGAACTGCTATCCATCAAATTGACCACCTTATCGAGGGTTAACATTTCAGTTTCCATCACTTTGGCCTTTTCAGTCTTTCTGGCAGAACCGTTTCCAGGCTCTGCGATTGACAGATCTATACAGATCGATGGTCTACACGGACAAAGCTGTACTCTGGTCTGATCATTTTCACCAGTAGTGCTGACACCATGCCAACATTTGTATGGCTTCATGCCGCCATCAACTGCATATCGCTATGAGGTGCAGAATGAAGGTTTATCAATGCAGACATGTGAACATAGCATAACAGTTCAGTTCTTCATTGACCGGTATCAGTCCATTATGCTGAAACGTAATCTGTGATTGGTATTGGGCCCAACAAACACTGATGAGTCCATCTGTAGTGCGGAGGGAGCCATTAGTACAATGGCCAAGAGGGATTCACTATAACTACATACACAGTAAATTAAAAACAGATGACCTGAATGTTTTCAGATGCCCCCAGTTAAGTCACATAGATCATGATAAATCCAGACTGGGAATGTGAACGTACCCCACAGTTAGCCCATAGAAGTGCATTAGCGTCACTGTAACAGTATATGATGATATGAAGGCAGTAGTGCTGCCTTCTGTTATGCCAGAAAGACTCCAACACTACGTCACTCATTCATTCATTACTCTGGCCAATCCCAGTCTTCCACCTGTCTTTAAAAGGATTCAACTTACGCTTCTGTTCTGCCCCTTTCAGGTGCCGACGCTTCTACGCTCTCCTCCTTCCTCCACCCGACAACCAGTTTGATCCTGGTCCTGTTGCCCAGAGACTGGGCTACACCCCTGCCGTCCATATCCGGCAGGATCTGCGAGGGTCTGAGTGTTTTGAGACCTGGGCCAAGGATGGGACCTACGCCAAAGATTCTTTATTCCTTAGGAATATTGTTATCTATCAACTTGTCCACCTTATTGAAGATTGAATATCATTTTCCAAAGAAGTCCCCCACTCTAATATTTCATTGGACCACCTTCAGCTTTACTTACGGTGCACATTCACTGTGGCATTGTTTTCACGACCTTATGCAACGTCACAACAACTCCGGAAAGTTTTCTCCGGCACATCCCAAAGACTTCCAATGGGGTTAAGGTCAGGACTCTGTGATGGGAAGGGAAGAACAATTGAATCCATTGAATCCATTGATGGGATAACATCAACCTGACCAACTGATGCACCCCCCAGATCATAACACTGCTTCCAGAGCCTTGTACAGTGGACCCTATGCATGATGGGTCCAACGCTTCATGCGCGTCCCTTCTTACCCTGATGCTCCCATCACTCTGGAATAGAGGTCAATCTGGACTCATCAGACCACAAGACCTCTTTCCATCACTCCAGAGTCCAGTCTTTATGCTCCCTAGCAAACTGAAGCCCTTTTTTCCGATTAATTTCACTAGCAAGTGGTTTATTGTGTCCCCAAAGCTTTTTGGTCCCAGTCGTGTGGAGATCACAGTCATGAGTTCTACTGTCCAGGTTATACCATTCAACTTCCCAAAGCATTCAAGTCATCTCCAATCACAGTCATTCAGGATTGAGGAAGTTGCCGGTTCTCCACTCTCCTTCCAGGTGTTAATAATGTGCTGAACAGTTCTGAACCCAGTTCCACTCATTCCAGCGTCCCCTCAGTTGTTTTCTTTGCTTGATTCAGGACAATAATCTGACCCCTCTGAAACACATCTTTTCCATGATTACGGCATACGTCCGCCCAAACATTCCTTGCTTAAGGAATGAGAAGCTACTTGCTGCATCAGTTGGGGGTTAAAAGAATTGTTCCCAGCTGAAACACATTAATCACTGCAGTAATTATCCGATCAGAGACTCTCAAGTATTTACTTATAGAAATCTAAACAACCACTTGTTTTGGCAGGCAGTGTAATTTCACTTACTGCAGTCACTTAAAACACGTCTAAACGTCTGAAAATAGACTTAATAAGCTTATTGTAGACTCACAACGATCAAACTGGGAGATATTAGATACACTTATCATCAGAAACATAGCTGCACCCAGAAGGAATCAACCAACAGGAATGAAACTTGGTGGGTAGGTTTGACATCATGAGACATGCGAATGATTCAAGATTCACGTTCAGCCGCTCATGTGACGTAAGCAAAGATGGGCCTTATCGCTGTACCTGACTGACTATATAAGGTCGTCCTGTTGCTTGTGCTTTCCATTCTGACTCATGATGTTGTGTTCGTAGCATCCTTTGCAAGTGACATATGTGCCTCAGAGAAGAGTTTGAAATCAGTTCCAGCAGTTGGAAGAGTTGTAGAGGAGTCATATCGTAGGGCTCCGGGAAGCAGGATGGTCTTATCGACATATTGCAGATACTACCATAGCACGTTGTTGGCGGCAGTGGGTAGAAGAAGGCACGCACCAGCGACATGAAGGGTCTGGGAGACCAACACGAACCACGGAGAGAGAGAATTGTGTGCGGAGTGACTGAACATCCACAATTGTGGACATTAAGCAGGGATGCCCTCCATCATCCGTTATGGAGTCATCCTGTTAGTACCAGCACCATTGACAGGCGGCTGCATGATGCAGGGCTACATGCACACAGACCGTTACGACGACTGTCCTTAACACCACGTCAACATAACCAAAGACTGCAATGGTGTCGTGCCAGACTGTCATGGAGTGACTCAGAATGACAGCGGGTCATCTTCAGTGACGAGTCCCACTTTTGTCTTGGTGAAGACGACCAACGAATCCGTGTGTGGAGGCACCGTGGTCAGCACCAAGATGATCTGTTTGCTGTTACGTGTCACACGTCCAGAAGGCCTGGTGTCACTCCACCTCCACCCCTACTGCACCATCTTCAGGAACTGTGTGAGGACATTCAAACTGCATGGGATGGATTATCACAGGACACCATTAGGAATCTCTACAACTCCACGCTGAGACGTCTGGCATGTTGGGTTAGCAAACACTACTTCTGTATGTGTAGCTCAATAAATATTGTTGTTCCTGGTAACTTTTATGTTCCTTCCCCATAGCATTCCAATTCTACACTTTCCTCTGGGTGCTGATTTTCTGTTGATGATGCTTGTATACAGACCAGATTTAAGGTCACTTCACTTAGCAGTATAAATAGGTGTTGATGTAATGGGGAAATATGTAATTAGGGGACTTTTGTTTTGAAATGTGGTAAGAGCTCTCACTGCTTTCTCCCCCAGTCACACAAAATTGGGCTATTGTTTGTTTTAAACATGATGGTGTGGTTATTTGTTTATGCCCAGCATTGTTGCACACTTTTAACAGTGCCATACAGTTCCACTGAAACATGGAAAAATGGGAAAATAAGCTGGCTGGAAATGCATGCACAAGAGACTGAAGTGCATCGGGGCAAATCTCAGAAAGCGGATACCACATCTAAATGCAAAAGCATCACAGAACCGTCAAAACCTTCCGGTCCTGCTGAGTTCCATTCACGTTTCTGGTTGTATCACCCTCATAGGCTCCCCACCACGTTACCCTGCCACGTGCTGCCACTCTTCGGACAAGACCACCGTAATCAAAGTGACAAATAAGCCGTCTGAGGCGCGGAATTGGATGGAAACACAAAACAACCCAAAACAGATGCTGTGGAGGAACACGAGGGATGAAACAAGAGCAACACTGAGCAGCAGGGGAACACATACACAAGCGCTCAGACACAGCATGGCCAAAAGTATGTGGACACTCCTTTATATTGATTGCTAGCGTGGGTATAATATCAGTCCTGCAAGAATGTCAGTCTCCAGGAACAAGTCAGTTGATCACATCTGCACCCTGCTAGAGCTGCCCCGGTCAACAGTAAGTGCTACTGGTTCGGAGCGGGAATGTCTGGAAGCACCAACAGCTTTTTGATCCCAATTTTTTCCCATTAGGAATGGATGGAATGGAAAACTGCACGCCTATCCACTGTACTTCTGCTCGACCCCAACATACACCATTTTACATGCACTCATCTCAGGGCAAACCCCTGAGCACAAATTGACCAATGATGGTCTGACCTGCACTCATCTTTCTTGTCTTTCTTTCCCCATCACTCGTTCCTCCCATAGAGTCCCATTCATTTTCACCCCCATTGAAACCCTATTGTTTCCTTTAACCTACAGTCACCAAACTGCATGTACTCACTGAGGGCAGATCCCCAAACTCTAATCCACAGATATCCTGATCCACACTCCTCTATGTGTTGTTTATTCATCCCTTGTTCCTCCCATAGACTCCCATTCATTTTAGCAATACCTTCGCAAGCGGCTAACCACAAGCTTAATCTATGCAATCACTTGGCACTTTCTTCAGGAAATGCATTTTTCTAGTTATATTCTGTTTTTTATTTATACAGTTGATAAACTGGATTGTAGTTTTGCTTATTTTATTTAACTTTATCTCCCGATATACTGAGTCAATTCCACTAAAGAAAATGACTTCAAACAAGTTAAAACCATACAAGCTTTTCCCAAACCGGCTGTATAACAGGGTTGAAATGGAGCACCATCGTAAAGCCGCCAGTTCCTCGTGCCTAAAAATGGAACGACCCCTGAGAACAAGCGTTGCCGGAAAGCCCGCATCAGAACTGTCAGCCTGACGTTAGACGAGCATTACGCTTCTGAGCACCTGCCAGAGCTTTATTCTCCACAAGATTGACGGCCCGGCAGGAGACAACAGGGATTTTTTAGGAACGTTTTACTCCGGCTTCCTGGAATATCATCCCTTTTGGTGTTCCTGGGAGCAATCCCGTTGGCAACTGGTGTTTGGACCATTGTTTTGTTAAAAGTGTGTTTGGTAACACTTCCCATGAATCCTTACAATATCAGGCATAAACTTGTAGAATTGTTTATTAGTTGTTATAGTGACATGCATAACCGGTTTATAAAGCCAAAAGACTGTTTGACCTCATAAGCTCAGGTTGCATTACACATTATAATACCTGCTCATAAGAACCCTGTAAACGTGAATGTTGTAATGCACTATAATACACTATAACAAGCTTTCGGGATTTTGCATCACAACAGATCCAGATGTTCATCCAGGTGAGCGTCATTTTGGGTATAATCACAGTCGTGAGAAATGGGCAGCATCCTGTGGGCAGCATCCTGTGGGCAGCATCCTGTGCACAGCATCGGGTGGGCAGTGTCTAGTGGGCAGCATCCGATGGGCAGTGTTCTGTGGGCAGGGTACTGTGGGCAGCGTCCTGTGGGCAGGGTATTGTGGACAGTGTTCTGTGGGCAGCGTCCTTTGGGCAGTGTTCTGTGGGCAGTGTCCTGTGGGCAGTGTTCTGTGGCCAGCGTCCTGTGGGAAGTGTTCTGTGGCCAGCGTCCTGTGGACAGTGTCCTATGGGCGGTGTTCTGTGGGCAGCGTTCTGTAGGCAGTGTTCTGTGGGCAGTGTTCAGTGGGCAGGGTCCCAGGTTAACTGTATATACTCAAATGATTAACAGGTTCTAGGTTCTAGGTATGATTGTAAGTTCTGAAACAGTTTATTTAAATTATGCTGAAATGACAAACTAGTTCTAGATATTAACCAAGTGTGAACTACAGCCCCCAAAGTACTAGATAATTATTTTGGATTCCATGATGGTAAATTCTGAGACAGTTTATCTAGATTATACTGAAATGCCAAACCAGTTCTAGATATTAACCAAGTAAGTGTGAGCTAGAGTCTCCAAAGTACTAGATAATTATTTTGGATAACATGATGGTAAATTTTGAGACAGTTGAAATGACAAAAAGGTTCTAGGTATTAACTGAGCTAGTGTGAGCTACAGCCTCCAAAGTACTAGATAACTAGTTAGAGTTCTAGCTAATAAACATATGTTAAAGTATATTAAAGCTACAATAAAATGTAGTTTTCTGGAGTAAACGGCAATAACCCAGCCACTGCTTTCTTTTACACTTCAGATTCAGTTTAGGTTCTAGGTAATATACAGGTACATACTATATTAGCCTCTATACCTGTACAATGTGTTAACACCATGTCCACTACCTACAGTACTGTGGAGTTTGTACCTCACACTTACCCAGTCAACACCCAGTCAAAAACCTCGGCACTGTAAGGAAAGTGGAGTTACCTGAGGTTCTTTGTTCTGATGTTACACAATCTGTTCTATAGAAAATACCTGATAAAATGATTATGCAAATGAAGCAACCTTTGATCTAGAGGCCACGTTTGTTTTGATCTTTCTTGCTGGGCCACCGTCTCCACGCGGCTCAACCACCTGCTGTATCCGGTCTGATGAATTAATGCTCCTGTTAGCAGCCTAATTAATAACAGCCCTGCTGATTAATTACCCTGCCCTCATTTAATGCTTCCTGACATGTGCGGCCGGCCCAAATTGGATCCGGAAAATTGTGGGCATTTTTGTCATTTTGGCACCGCTCGATCGCTCAGGAGACCTGGCTTATACCTACCCAGCGGTGTGATCACACTGCTCGGCTAGAACTCCACAGAGTGGAAGGGCTCAGCGGAGGGAGACGGACGGCTCTAATTCCGTGCATTACACAAGACGGAGGCTTAGGAAAACAGTGTTTGGAGTGGTGTTGACAGTGGAGGCCAAAGTATCACTATTTATCAGAGCAGGAAAGTCTTTGTCAGATATTTCATTACTTTCCTCTCTTTCGGTTTACACGTCCAAAACAATTACCCTTCCCTTTTGGAATCTTGTCAGGCTTGTTGGGGATCCAGATGAATATCTCACTGAAGTAATCTTGTCAACCTTTTTGTTTTGATGAACCCTGGTGTATTTGCTAAATAGGGTCAGTCATGAGTGAATGGGTCTAAACAGTTTCCACAAGTGGACTTCACATAAACCTATAGAGAAAACAGGGTTCCTAACAACCACTTGGAAAACCTGGTAGATCCACCAACACTGCCCCCATCAGATAAACAAAGCTCCTTTCATCTCGGAGAGAGAGGAGAACATCAAACTCCACTCTGACTTCAGATCTGAGAACATCCACAGGTGTTTCTGTCTATCCTTCCACTGTGAGAAGCCACCTCCGTGCTATTGGAGGTCTCAAAGGATGTGTAGCTGTTCAAGAAGGAGGAGATAGATGAGGAGTTGAGGGGTTTATGGACTGAAGGGTTTAACTTTGATATGTATGGGCAGTAACAGATCACATCATAGCCACCTGGGATTCCATAGCAATGGCCTAGCAACAGCTTAGCAAGCACTGGGCATACCATAATAACCTTCTAGGAACATCTTAACAACCACTGGGGATGCCTTAGTAACCATCTGGTAACACTTTAGCAACCACCTGAGATTCCATAGCAATGGCCTAGCAACAGCTTAGCAACCACCTAGCATCCCATAATAACTGTCTACTAACGCCTTAGCAACCACTTCCGATAGCACAGTAACTGTCTGATAACACTTTAGCAACCACATGGGATTCCACAGTGATAGCATAGCAACATCTGACCAGCCACCTGGGGTACCATAGTAACCATCTGGTAACACCTTAACCAACCACCTGGGGTACCCTAGAAACAGCCTAGCAATGCCTTATCAACCACCTTGTGTACCATAGCAACACCTTAGTAACAACCTAAGATCCCTGAGCAACAGACTAGCAACACTTTAGCAACCACCTGGGGTATCACAACAACAGCCTATCAACACCTTAGCAATCACCTTGGCAACCACCTAGGACACCAGAGCAATACTCTAACAACCACCTGGGATTCCACAACATGCTACAGCTGTAAACATACATTAATAGAAGCACACTTAAATATATATATATAATTACATATGTGCCTGTTTAATGTTGTTTATTAGGAGATTATAATGTAATGTTCTAAAATACACTTTGAGTAGCACATTTCATACCTGTCTGCATTCTTAATTTGCCTATTTTGTGGTTCTAGTTCTCGGCCAGGACACACATGCAGCGGGCTGTTAGTGTGTCAGAGGTTGAGCGGGTAGTGTTACTGTTAATTAGCTCCATTAGCTGAAGCATGTTCGAGACTGACGCTCACTTCCACACAAGGTCTATCAGGTTACACGGCGCATGAAGATCTGTCAGGCCTGCGGGCGAACGTGCAGGACATGCATGCTGACACGTACACTACAGC
>CM067479.1:9649724-9675657 GCA_034552555.1 Semaprochilodus insignis | reverse complement strand
TCTCGCTTGGTGGTTAGCTCTCGCTTGGTGTTTAGCTCTCGCTTGGTGGTTAGCTCTCGCTTGGTGTGTAGCTCTCGCTTGGTGGTTAGGTCTCGCTTGTTGGTTAGCTCTCGCTTGGTGTTTAGCTCTCGCTTGGTGGTTAGCTCTCGCTTGGTGTTTAGCTCTCGCTTGGTGGTTAGCTCTCGCTTGGTGTGTAGCTCTCGCTTGGTGTGTAGCTCTCGCTTGGTGGTTAGGTCTCGCTTGTTGGTTAGCTCTCGCTTGGTGTGTAGCTCTCGCTTGGTGGTTAGCTCTCGCTTGGTGGTTAGCTTTTTCTCTGTAAGTTTCTCTGATTTAAACACAGAGAGTTTAAGTTGTGTGGGCGAGACAAACCTTGTGATTCGTTGAGGATGTTGCTTATATACTTGTAACCCAAAATTAGGAGCGCTCAGTTTATATAAAAGAAGAGAATTTTGGAAAAACACAACAGCCATTTACCGGACATTTACTGGAAAGTTAGTCACTGGACCTACTGTGTACATGCATATACTGTGGTCCACAGGAGCAAGACTAACCTACTCATAATGACAACACAGATTTGGGCTCTTTGGGCCTTTAATTATGCCTGAAGTCCTGGGATGATGATAAATCCCCAGCCGCTTGTGTTGTTTTATTTATCATACTGAATGCCGATTCCCAGAGCATCATTCCCATATTTGGTGTAAATTTCAGATATAAAGTATTGCTTTTTTCCATAGGAAATTAAAAGTCATGATTTTAAAAGTCAACCCTCCCCGCCTGCTACAGTGCTGAAGCACAACTAAATACAGTGGTGCGAGTGAAGCGGAGATAAATGAGTACAACAGGCTCGATATATACAATGGTATGGTAGATTTCACAAGCTCTTGCTTGTTGGTTAGCTCTCGCTTGGTAGTTAGCTTTTGCTTGGTAGTTAGCTCTCGCTTGTTGGTTAGCTCTCGCTTGGTAGTTAGCTCTCGCTTTGTAGTTAGCTCTTGCTTGGTAGTTAGCTCTTGCTTGGTGGTTAGCTCTTCCTTGGTGATTAGCTCTCATTTGGTGATTAGTTTTCCCACTAGTTAGCTTTCACTTGGTGGTTAGTTGCTCCTTGTAGGTTAGCTTTCGCTTGGTTGTTAGCTTTCGCTTGCTTGTTAGACCTCATTGGGTGGTTAGCTCTCCCTTGGTGGTTAGCTCTCGCTTGGCGGGTAGCTCTAGTTTGGTGGTTAGCTCTCGCATGTTGGTTAACTCTCGCTTGGTGGTTAGCTCTCCCTTGGTGGTTAGCTCTCCCTTGGTGGTTAGCTCTTGCTTCATGATTAGCTCTCGCTTGGTAGTTAGCTCACGCTTGGTAGTTAGCTCTCGATTGGTGATTAGCTTCTGCTTCATGATTAGCTCTCGCTTGGTAGTTAGCTCACGCTTGGTAGTTAGCTCTCGCTTGGTGATTAACTCTCGCTTGGTGGTTGGCTATCACTTAGTTGTTAGCTTTCGCTTTGTGGTTAGCTTTCTCTCTGTAAATGTCTCTGATTCGAACATAGAGAGACCAAACACAAACAAAGTTTAGTTAAAACTGTATTGGCAGGACAAACTATCACCTTATGTACTTGTAACCCAAAATTGATAACTGCTCAGTTTATATCTGAGAATTTTGGAAAAACACAAGAGGCATTCAGGGGACACTGACATGCATATACTGTGGTCCACAGGAGCAAGACTAACCTACTCATAATGACAACACAGATTTGGGCTCTTTGGGCTTTTAATTATGCCTGAAGTCCTGGGATGATGATAAATCCCCAGCCGCTTGTGTTGTTTTATTTATCATACTGAATGCCGATTCCCAGAGCATCATTCCCATATTTGGTGTAAAATTCAGATATAAAGTATGTGGGGAATTGCTTTTTTTCCATAGGAAATTAAACACAGGTCCACTGCTGTTTACAGGGAGCTCGTATGAAAGTTTTTATAGATGGAGAAGCTCCTCAGAGATATCACACCAGCCGTTCCCATGGGTAACTTAATGGCCATGTTTATACTGAGGTCAAACACACACTGTATACTGCTCAGCCAATGACAGTTATAAGTGGATAGAATTTGGAATGTGGACATCAGCCTGGAGTAAACGCAGTTACCCTGTTCTGCTGGCAGCAACAACAGTCTGCCTACAAGTGGAACTCTAGGTACCTGACTGATGTATCCCTATTTTAAGATTCAATATATTTGTTATTATTAAATACTATATAGGAAAACCGTGTTCAGGAATGGCGCAGTATGTTGAAGAAACTGTGGCGCTGAAACCTCTGATCAACCCTGATGTTTACCTGTTGTAGACTTGTTTACAAGCGCCTGTTTATATATTTGTTATTTAAGGCTTTGCTAGTGTTAGTGCTGTTTATTTGCTGGAGCTTTTTGCAGTGCTGCTGGAGTGTTTAAACACTGTGTCCACTCACTGTCCACTCTATTAGACACTCCTACCTTGCTGGTCCACCTTGTAGATGTACAGTCAGAGACGATAGCTCATCTGCTGCTGCACAGTGCAGTGTTGGTCATCCTCTAGTCCTTCATCAGTGGTCACAGGACACTGCCCACAGAATGCAGCCCACAGGACGCTGCCAGCTGGATAGTTTTGGTTGGTGGGCGATTCTCAGTCCAGCAGTGACACTGAAGTGTCCAGCAGCACTGCTGTGTCTGATCCACTCACACCAGCACAACACACACTAACACACCACCACCACCATGTCAGTGTCACTGCAGTGCTGAGAATGATCCACCACCCACATCATACCTGATCTGTGGTGGTCCTGTGG
This sequence comes from Semaprochilodus insignis, assembly GCA_034552555.1. Taxonomy (NCBI): domain Eukaryota; kingdom Metazoa; phylum Chordata; class Actinopteri; order Characiformes; family Prochilodontidae; genus Semaprochilodus; species Semaprochilodus insignis. Next base: position 9,672,865 of record CM067479.1, on the reverse strand, counting down.
GGGTCCTGACCACTGATGAAGGACTAGAGGATGACCAACACTGCACTGTGCAGCAGCAGATGAGCTATCGTCTCTGACTGTACATCTACAAGGTGGACCAGCAAGGTAGGAGTGTCTAATAGAGTGGACAGTGAGTGGACACAGTGTTTAAACACTCCAGCAGCACTGCTGTGTCTGATCCACTCACACCAGCACAACACACACTAACACACCACCACCACGTCAGTGTCACTGCAGTGATCCACCACCCACATAATACCTGCTCTGTGGTGGTCCTGTGGGGGTCCTGACCATTGAAGAACAGGGTAATACAGTATACAGAGAAACAGATGGACTACAGTCTGGAACTGTACAACCACAGAGTGCTCCTATATTCCCAAAATGGACAACGAGTGTACATACAAGGAGCTGGACGGTGGACGGTGTAAGGACGCGCTGGTCCTTGTGACATTGCAAAGGTCCACTCAGGGTTCTACACAGACGTGCATCCAAGCCATCGAGGAACCTTTCAGTCATTAGAGGGAACTTTTTTAGGTTAATCTTGATTGAGTGTGGGAACATCACGCAGGATGTTCTGCTGACATACTTTAAAGGCCTCTAGAGGAACTTCTTGGTTCTTCCTCTCCAAGTAATGTCTGGGGGTGGAACATGCCAGCAGCGCCTGCCAGAAACGAGCCTGGTGCCAGAACAAAGTCCCAGTGCAATTCTCTCATTCTGCAGGGACTTACTGCCCTCTAGTGGACGTGTGGAGTATGACAGCCAGGACCTCCACAAAGACAAATGCCTAAATTATTAGCATTAATAAATATACATTTTCCAGAGCAGTTACTGGCTTCAGGGATGGACCTTGGTCTTGTGAGGCCCCACGCATTCCAAAATCTATGTGCAATAATAAAAATAATAATAATTAATTCATTCAATAAATTATTCTTAAAAAAAAATGGAAATGTTACGTTTTATGGGTTTGGGTCTGTTATTGCAGCGATAATAAAGATGTTCATTTTTCAAAATGTCATCAGCATAATTCCAGTGACCAGTATACTGAAGTCCATGGGAAAAAAAAAACATTATTATTTCCAAATCCATAGGTCATCTTCTACAACTGTAACTCTCAGATTCTATGCTTAACACAACCGACACAAATCCTGAATGATGGTGTGCTAGTGGGTTCTGGGTTCTGGGTTCTGGATTTGTTCTTCTGTTAGTAAGGTAGGCTTTGTGTTTTTAATTTACTTTGCTAGCTTGCTGCTCTCTAGGTAGCAGCACAGGCCCTTGTTCGGGCAGTGTCTGAGCTCATGGCGAGTTTTAGACTCCTTCTCATACTGGCTGGGATACATTATCCGACGGAACACTAAGCTCGGTTGTAAGTCGCTCTGGATAAGAGCGTCTGCTAAATGCCATAAATGTAAATGTAAATGTAAATGGTGTTTTGTAATACAGACGTCATCAACGTCATCTACTACATCATTACCGGAGATTACATTTGATCCTAAAAACTTTGGAGTTTTCACAGAACTCATGAATATAATATGAACATGGCAGCTGGTGAGACAAACAGTGACCGCCTCCAAGACCAAATGGAACTCTGTTTCTGAATCAACGTGTCTTTATTTCACCTACGTCCTTCTAGAAGATCCTTCTAGAAATAGTACTTATTTCTACATATAAAACTTCTGAGATAAAGTTTAATATCCAGTAATCTCAATAAACTAATCAGCTGATCAGTCTAATAGATCATTGATTAGCATAACAGACTTCAGCATTACAAAAACACAATCTCTGAGGAACTTAGTTTAGTTTGCTACAAGTAGAACCTACAGTATATGAATCAGGTGTAATGCTTTTTTTTACTGATTCCATTGGACTTCAGTGTCCAACATTCTGGATATTGGAATTTTCCAAAGTTCCAGAAACGTCATTTGTGTCTATGACCCTGGGCTAGTGTCTAAAATGTATGTAGCATGTGTCATGCTATGTATACACAGTCGAGTCACATTATTATGACCATTTCCTACTTTCTGCAACAGCAGCGCATAGCCATTCTCTGGGCCCCACTCCTCCATGTGGAAGGCACTCTCAACGATCTGGGTGTGAATCCATCCCTGCAGATTACGTACACCCATACATAACTGACTGTCCTCCCTGGGGCGAATGGGATCTTCCAGCAAGACAATGCCACATGTCACATGGCTAGAAATGTCCGACACTGGTTGGAAGAGCATGACTTCCAGGTACTACCCTGACCCACTAAAACCCCAGACATTATACCAAAAGTCATGGGATATCAATATGTAAACTGATTATGAAGGGGTGTTACCTCAGGGAACGGCTTGGGAACGCCCACACCTGTATAAGTTGTGAGGTGTTATCTTGTGAGTGAGGTTGAACACTAGCCAACATGCTCATCGCAAGGAGACGTGAATAATGGGAGTTTGAACGAGGCATGATAGTGGGTGCCAGACAGATGGGACATTCCATTTCTGAAGTAAAGTGCTGGCATTTAACATTCCTTGATCCTCAGTTTCACCTGGGTACGGGAAATACATCATAGAAAGCATTACCACCCACAGTGGACAGCACATGGTCACCCACAGGTGCCTAATCATCGAGACTGGGGGCACCGGGCTAGAGTTGTCCATAGGAACAGACAAGTATACAGCAGAAGCAGAAGACCCAGCACAGTGCTTCTGCTAACAGCACCACCACTCCGGATACAGCGGTGTACCTGGGCTCGGGAGGTTGCTAACTGGACCCTAGAGGACTGCCAACATGTGACGTGGGTCCGATGTCATGGCACCAGTTGTTTTGGGCGGATGGTGGGGTTTGTGTGTGGTGCAGACCCCATGAAGCCATGGACCCCAGTCGTCAACAAGGCACTGTGCAGGCTGGTGGTGGTTCCAAACTTCAGAATAACATGGTTCGTACTTCTCAGTGTTAAATGTGGTGAAATTTCTGAGCAACATGTAACTGGAACAACAGAAGGCAGATCAAAATGCGTCCCACAGGTAATTCACTCAAGTTCCACCTTTTCATTTTCACACTGTAACTCGCCGGCTGAGGTTTCATCATTTCAAGACACGGGGCCGAGTTTCAGAAATACTAATGCTCAGGATGAGGAATGAGCGGGATTCAGTCCAAACTTGTTCCAGCTAAGGACGGTAACGTTAGCGCTTTGAAACTGAGCCAACACGACGGCTGGAACACATCAACCTCGGCGTCCACTGAACCGCTTTCAGGTAAACTGAGAATGAGGAACATTTGGAAGCGTTTAAGCTGAAGGATAAATGCCAAGTTTAAACGGGACCGAGTTCCTGTAGGAGTTTACATGAAGGCCTTAAGCTCACCTGTACAAGTGCAGATTAATGTCATTTAACTGGATTTAAAGCTTGTTATCAACCCTGTTATCATCCCTTCTTGACTCTGTAGACACTTGATATCACAGTTTGGCATTTTCAATGCTGATCCGATTAATTAAGGGCTCAGGAATAAGATGATGAGTTGACTCAGGTGTGCGTTCCTAACCTGTTCATCTTCATACACTCAACATCACAAAAAAAAAAAATAGCTGCACCCAGAAGGAATCAACCGACAGGAATGAAACTTGGTGGGAAGGTTTGTCATCATGAGACATGCTAATGATTCAAGTTTCAGGCTCGGCTGCGCATGTGGCGTAAGCAAGGATGGGCCTTATCGCTGTATCTGGCTGACTATATAAGGTCCTGTTGCACATGCTTTCCATTCTGACTTGTGACCAGAAAAGAGTTTGAAAGCAGTTCCAGCAGTTGTAAGAGTTGGAGAGGGGTTGCACTGTAGGGCTCCGGGAAGCGGGATGGTCTTATCAACGTATTGCGCACCATACTGGTCATGCAGCTACTACCATAGGACGCTGTTGGTGGCATTGGATAGAAGAAGGCACACATGAGTAACATGAAAGATCTGGGAGGCCTACACAAACCACGGAGAGAGAAAGAACCGATGTATTGTCCAACATGTGCAGAGTGGCCCAACCGCCACTACTGCGGACATTCAGTGAGCAGTGACGTCCTCCATGAGTCATCCTGTTAGTGCCGGAACCACTGGCAGACGGCTGCACCACGCAGGACTACATGCATGTAGACAGTTACGACGACTGTCCTTAACACCACGTCAAAGTTGCCAAAGACTGCAATGGTGTCGTGCCAGACCGTCATGGACTGACGATCTTCAGTGACGAGTCCCACTTTTGTCGATCAACGAATCCGTGTGTGGAGGTACCGTGGTCAGCACCAAGATGAACGGTTTGTTGTCACGCGTCACACGTTCAGTTGTTTCACTCCAATCCACTTGTTAATACGTCCAGGTCCAAACCCTGTACTGAGCGGCTGAGGGGTGTCTATTGAGCATGCTGCAGTTCTGTGTGCATTGTTGTTTAAATCAAGTCCAGAAAACCAGTCAGTTATCATTCTAACTCTTTCTCTATGCTGAGAAGAGGAAACGACTGCAGTTAATAAGCTGAGTCACAGTTCTTACACCAATGAAGTAACAAACAGTTCGGTGCCAGTGGGTTCTAATGTTAGCTAGCTATAGCACGTTGCCTAGGCTAGATAGCTAGCTAACATTAGAGCCCTGTGGCATCATGGCACCAAACTTTGTCTTCGTTGATTACTCATCAAATAGACAGTGCTAGAATGATAACTGAGTAACCTAGAAAGTTCTATACCAAGCTCTCCAGACTTTTAGGTATGCACTACATACAGTCACTATGGGCATTTCCACACTACAGCTGTTTGCAGACTCAGGACAGACTTGCTTTATGAGTTCAGTATGTTTGGTCAGGTATGAAAGCAGTTTTTAAGCTCATGAGCGGTCCAGAGAACCCATCTCTGGGCTTCGTGACATTAGTGGTTTGGGGTTCTCGTGTAGGCTATGGGCCTGGAAGCTATCTGGTCACGGCGCCGCATGTGGGTCTGCATTATTGGTACTGCTTCAAATGATCACCATACGTCTCTGTTCAAGCTGTGTCTTGGACAAACAAGCACTGTTCTTAAGGAACCTAAGGAACACCATAAAAACAGCAAACTGATGAAGCTAGTACCTACCATTTTGCCAACCTGCAGAAAAGTGGTGTATGGAACTGTGCAATCGACCCAGAGTTCAGGTGGAATTCTTGTGTGTGTGAAGTCCAATCAAAACAATCACAGTCACGTCTTATCAACTGAACACTACATATAGCTGTTGGACATGACTGTGTAAAAACAAGCGTTACTTAGCAGGAACCCATGTAATGAGGACCCCAACAGTAATGTTGAAAATTAGGCCAAAATTGGGAAACAAACAAACAAAGAAATAAATAAACAGAAATTTGAATGGTGCTTTGGTACCAACACTGACAGTCTGAAAGTGGATGTTATCTGAATTACAGGAGCAATTTTAAAAATGCATCCAAAACATACATTTTGAGCAAAGAGTTACTTCCTATCTCTTAATTTATGGTTTCATTTAATTTTATTCACCGCTTTTGTTTTTTTTAAGAAACATCCCCAAAAACAAGTAACTGTAATATTTATGCTACTTTTTATAGTATAAATATGTTCACATTTTAATATTTAACTGTAATATTAAATACTTTACATATAGGTTGAAGGATAGAGAACCAGCCTTGTTACCATTGGGTCACCGGTTCGATTCCCTGAACCGAAAGTAATGACTGAAGTGCCCTTGAGCAAGACACCTAACCCGTAAATAGGGCTGCAGACCGCTCCGGGCAAGTGTGCTCACTGCCCCCTAGTCTCTCTGTGTGTGTGTGTGTGTGTGTGTTTTTCTTTGCAGATGGGTTAAATGGCAAAGACAAATTCCTCCAAATCTTTCTGTTAAATGCTTATGTAAAGTTTAACTATACCAAATCCCACCATTCTAGACCAATCAGAACATGATCTGGGTTAAGAACAACAGAACTACAGGCACAACAACTGCAATCACCCCGTTAGGTCAGAAAGTCAGAAACAGCGCTGGCGTCTCAACAACTTTATTGAGTTTCAGACTCGGTTCAGTCAAACGCATTGGCCAAACATCAAACATCTGTGTGTGTGTTTCCATAGAAATCGGGAATGTATCAAGTATAGACTATGAAAAGTGCAAATACCATTTCAGGATTAGTTGCTCGACAATATAAAACCTTTTAATGGGTTACAAACTGTGCTTGCGCTCTCATCCGCCTCCGCCTTGCATCCGCCCTCTACACATGAAGTGATCTAAAGCACAACATACTGTCACATACAGGACTACATCAGTCACTACATCAACATTAGCTCCGCCCCCACTTTGGCAACAGACATTACTGATCACTGAAGAAACACTGCAGCTGATGCTAGAAAAGAAACCGCCAACAAAAACCTTCGAATGCGGTTTGTACAACAATCCCCCCCCAACCCCCCAACCCCAGCACGCTGGGACGCACCGGGGTGGGATGTGGCTGTGTCACTGCATCCACATCGTTCCTACAGTTACAGCATTGTAGTGTTTCCATCATTCTGTCGCTACTAGGTTTCACTCCGGTTCTGATTGATGTCATAGCAACTTTTCTCCAGCAGTCGATAGAAACGTGTACAATTCTGGGATAGCCTTCAAACGAACTCTGCTTACCATGGAGAAACTACGGGGGCCGAGAAGTGCGAAACAAATTAACGTTTCAGGAAACAAAATTACTAAAATAAAAACAAATTGACAAGACGTGAAACACTTTTACAAACTCCGAATTCTGGCGGAAAGGGGAGGTCTAACACACAGGAAGTGCTTGTTGCGGACCCTTGTCAATCAAACTGTTTCTGTAACAGTTGGCTGTAATGCTAGCTATAGTGGAGAACCAGCTAGCTAGCTTAAAATGGCCGAGAGCTTTTGCAAAACAGCCCACTGTTTACAGCCCACGTGTTTTAGACGTCACCTGTTTGTCTCTTTCTTCCGTCTGCTCTTTTAAAAACTCTAAAGACCTTCCACAGGAAAAACAAAAGCGTGCCAGCTGGATAAAACACGTGCCACAAAATGGACAAAACGCACTGTAGCGTCGTCACCATCCCAAACTACACTCACTCTACCACCGCCAAACAGTTTGATTAACAAGGGTTCGCAACAAGCACTTCGTGTGTGTTAGACCACCCTTTCCGTCAGAATACGCAGTTTGGAAAAGTGTTTCTGTACTGGTAAAAGTGTTTCACGTCTTGTAAACCTGCTTTCACTTTTGTAATTTTGTTTTCCAAAAATGTCTTTTTTTTTTTTGCCCTTGTAAAATTTGTTTTTGCTTTTGTAATTTTGTTTTCTTAAATGTAATTTTTTTTTTCATTTGTAAATTTTTTATTTTTATAATTTTGTCTTCTGAAATGTTAATTTGTTTTGCACTTCTCAGCCACCGTAGAAAACTCCACCAAAATGTTGAAAATTCCAGCATCATTACACGCGGTTAAGACGTAAACAGAGTCATTCAGACGGAGGTTGGTGTGAAACGCTTAACTCCAGGAAACGTTCACAGTGATGGTGAATGGAACCAGACAACGATACAACATACTGCACTTCCTACTGAACTGTATCATAGTGAGTCATATTGTACTGAATTGTATTCTGACATATTATATTGTATAATGTATGTAATGCATCATACGCTGTAATGTAGCTTCAGACTGTACAGTAACGTATCAAAGTGTATCACAGTCCTTAAATGTACTGAACTGAACTGCAATGTGAACTGCATGTTAGCTTGTATTACATCAAACTGTATCACGGAATACTGCATTCTTGCAAACTGTACGGTGTTGCACTGAAGTGTCTCTCAACATCCTGTAATAATGCTTTGAACTGTATTGTGAATAGCATGTTAGCCTATTGCTAGTATGTAAGCTTGAGGTTAACAAAATAGCATGTGCCTTGAGCATTAGGCCCTAATACTATAAAGTACATACACTGAACTATCAGTTTCAAATACTGTCATTTTATATCCATCAATACTCTATAGTGAAAAATTTAAAAATGAGTCATATTAGCGTATTAAAGGCACGGTTTCAGACATTCCTTAGTGATACTGCTGTTTCGCAAATACGTCACAAACTGAGACTCCATTGTAGGAGGCATTACAAGCTCATCCAATCCTTCCCAGAAAAAGGTACTACATGAAACGGTGTCTTGGAATGTACTTTTGGCCTTAAACTCCATTCATGGTGGAGGGATACATGCTGCAGGATGCCATGAGGGGAAAAAAAAAAATAGTCCCCCAAAGAAAATTTATTATTTCCAGGTTTTCCACTATTATACCATCATCAACATTCCATATACACTCATAAGACACTTGTAGGTTCACTGGTAGTTTAGATAGTAGTAGATGTGGGATGTAGATATGGAGACCCCTGGTTCCATTCACCACTACTGTAGAACATCCGAGCCATCTCACACCGAAACCCGCCCTGTTTACACCTCAAACACTGAATTATGTGGGAATTTAGAAACAGGAAATATGACGGAATTCCCCTGCAGCCATTCAGGCTTAAAAGATGTGGCAGTTTAAAGAATTTGGCCATTAGTTTTTCTTTTTTCTTTGTTTTTTTTTTTGGTTGTTATTTTTGTTTTGTGTTTTTTTTTGTAATACAAATACATGCCAATATAAAAAGAAAAAAAAAAAGAAACATCTGTTGTTTAAATGGCTATAATTACCTCAGTAGTCACAATTAATTAGTATAAAGCGCGTATTTAAAAGTGGCACTGTAAAAGGACTGTTCTGACACATCATGGACAAAAACATTGGCTTTGTACATCATCCGTTATTTCATTAATATTTTTCCTTTTTCTTTCTTTTTTTTATGAAAGACATTCTGTTTCAAATAAATAGAAAAATCAATTTTCACAATATATTAATTAGGTCTGGCGTTTTACATACTGAATGAAGCCCCACACACACACACACACACACACACACACACTACATACGGCACCTCCTTAAATGCTCGGCTTACTGTTAAAGAGTTAGTACAGAAAAGAAGTGATGCAGACAGAGAAAGAGAACCTGCAGCGATCCCGTGTGGGAGCGAAACAGAGGCCGGCTAAAGGGTGGCTGAGGAGATATTAATATTTATATATATAATTAATAAAAAATGATTCATTAAAAACAGTAAGTCTGGAGGCTGTTGGTTTCTTTGCCGTTGGAAATCACAGCGAGTGGCGCGAGTGGCGTGAGCGGCGCGGGCGTCATTCGCCGAACGCTCGAGAGATGTGGCAATAAATACGAGAGAATTCACAGAGAAGGCACCGTGATGAGTTTGCGTAGAGTTAGAACCATTTAGAACACTCACTGCTGAGTGGTTAGGCTCCGTCCGATTCACCAGCGCCGGATTACAGTGACCGGCTTCCAACGCACGAGGAGGACTGCAACTGAACCCACTTCACACTTTCCTTCACCATCATCATCATCAGCACCTCGAAATCAGTGAGCGGCTGAGGTTGAAGGCGTACGTCTAATCCATACCTGCCGAATCTGTAGCATGAATGACCGTTCAAAAGCCATAAACACGTCATCACAATATGCTTCTCTGGGTATGTCCATGATATCTCGCCACCACGAACACTAAAGTACTGCATGTTTCATTAAAAATAGAGCGGATTTAACGCAGCACGGCGCGCGCAAAGTTCAGCATAATTCACTGCATTTGTGGTATTCTTTACCTGAGGCACAGTTCTGTCCCTTACAACCTGCCAGAAGTAGGAAAAACTAATTAATAAATAGTCGCATATCGTGTACAATGAACATAAAGTATCATGACATCATGCTCTTCTGCCATATCACCCATAAACTAGACACCAAAATACATATTCAGTCTTCATGAATTGCTTATTCACAATTTAAACAACTTTTAAAAGTTGTGACATACTAACCCCGCCCTAAAATGTGCATATAATAAACTATATTCATGTTATTAATAGTAACTTCTTATCACAAAATGACTTTAAATTGATAACTGATCAGCAAGATCAGGTCTTTTCTCATATAAGGCAATCTGGGCAATAGTTTTACTGTAAGTACATTGTTTGATTGATTGATTGACTGACTGATTAGGCCTAGCAATTATAACGCCCCCTAACACCCGATACATGCAGTTCGCTGCGGCTTTTTGCTCTTTAATAGAGTGAAAATCTGTAACAGAAACCACGTTTTCAATAAAGTAACACTGAGCAACCCAACATCTTTAGAACACCACGACTCGTTTTAATAGAGGTTAACGCTCCTCCTGGTGTGGGTTCTTGGTGTGAGCGCATGCTCTAAATGAGTGATTCCCAAAGCCACGCCCCCACATTTTACATCCATGGTTATAGTAGAGGAGTTCTGGAGTTCAGCTACAGGTGCCTCCGGAAAGGCACGCAGTGTTACATTGGTAATATTTGGAATAACGTCATATGTCTGAAATACTGGGACGCTTTAGCTTTATGGAAAATACTGCTTTTTATTTTTCGCCCAGACCATATGGGAAAGTCGACAGTGGATTCGACAGGAATTCGACAGGAATTCACAGTATCCTAACAGCTTTTAAAGGGTCTATAATAACCAGATATTTTATTACTATTATATTATATTTTATTATATGATATTTTTATTACTATTACTATTATTATGTAGCTGTTTAACGGCAAATTAATCTTCTCTCGTTCATGCCATTGCATTACTTGTCAATCACTGATGATGTACGATTACAACCACTACTCGAAAACCACAAAATATTAACATCAGATTCAATGTTTTTAGCTTCATTTAGCTTATTTTAAAACTTTATTTTATTAGTTGATATTTGTACCATTTATTCCAAAGTATTTTATTAATTATATGTTCATTTTTATTTTATTCACTTTCTATTTTAAGGTTCTCTCAATCTCTGTATTCCTTTCATCCCTTTTATTTTCTTTTAAGTTTGTTCTATTGTCTTCTGTTCATTGGGGCTTTATTTAATTATGCACGCTGAGCCTCATTTCGTATGTATGCCATAAGTCTGAACCCCCTCGATATAATAACACTTTTTCCACATGGTGCAATTACAGTCTACGGTAGTTGGCCATATGCTACAGATGCAGCAGGTTTACGAGATCACGCTACTGTACACCTTGAATTTCTCTAATACCATGACCCATTGGGTTTAAAGGAGAGGGTGGTCTTTGTAAAGGGGCTTTAGCCCTCAGCAGCAGGCACAATCAGCACACTATCCACTGGCTATGCATCAGCTCTGCACATGCTAGCCAGTGTTTATGGCACCTACAGTAACAACCAAGTCAAGATTAAGCGGATCTTGCAGGCCACACAGGACATTCAGACTAGCCTAGTCTAGCCTAGCCTAGCCTTGCTTAGCCTAGCCTAGCCTAGCCTCGGCTCGGCTAAACATACTCCTGTTCCATACAGTAGAGCTCCTCTGTGAAAGAGGATCAGACGGGAGTTGTTCACCGAGGCCAACTGCACTAGCATACCTACCTACCTACCTAAACCCCACCCCTCGTCATAGACTACGTACACCTACTGTTCCTATTGTTTGTTCCCGATTCTTTCTTTTTGGGAACTGCTCAGCTCTCCAGGCCCCGTGGAGAACACATCACATGTCCGAAGCAAAAACGACGTAGACCCTGCAACGAGACGACAGACAAGCTTCAATACTTACGAGTTTAGTATTCTTAAAAATACGGTTTCTGCTCATTTCTATTTGTCCGACTGTACAAGTTACGCGATTAATCTCTCTGCCTTGGCTTTTCCTCAGCTACTTCACGTCAAAAAGTGGTCTGGCCTCTCGGCGGACGAGGAGGAGGGCTTCATTCTCATACAAGGTGCACCTGACCCTCCCACTCAGAGGAGCTACTACTAGGCTGCTCGGGGTCTGAGTCACATTTCGGAGTTTCGGAGTGGTGAGGGTGAGAAGTTTCCTGTTCTTCGCTCGTCTGGGCCACCAAAGGAGGTGCTGATGGTATGTCCACGGTCACCAGGTCCAGCTGAGTGGGTCTGACGGGCTCAGCATTGCAAACCTCACGGGTGCCCTCTGGTGGCCACTCCTGGAATGGGTTTTCCGCAGGCTGCTCTGGTAGCTGAGCGCTGAACTCGGAATCCGAGGGAGCAGCTGGGGGAACCAAACTGATATTCTGAGGGTTCATATCATGGAACCAGGCCATGATGTTACCTAGCAGGTTGGCGTTGTCAGCAGGATCCATCTCCGTGGTCTCCACTTGTCCAGGCGGAGGTGGGAACGGGCCTCCGGCAGGATTTGGATTGCCCAGATTGTTAAAGCGCTGTGGAACGTTCTGGCCACTCATGTTGCCCAACTTCTTCAGGCTGTCTCCAACCTCCAGCAGCTCAGAGCTGCTCAATGCGGCACGAGGAACATCCGCCCCGTGCAGGAGAGGGTCCAGTCTGGAGGGCAGCGATGTCCCAATGGCGCCCATGGATGCCTCGTGGGCCAGAAGCTCCTGAGCATCGACCATTCCGCCTCCAGCACCAGCGGCCAGACCCGACTCCTGCAGGGAGAGCTGGATGGCCAGCAGAATGTTGGGGTCATCTTCATCCAGAGAGCTGTGAGGCTGGAGAACAAAGAAAACTAAATCAGTTACTCTGGATGTGACTTATATATTCGGTATATATTTGGAACCAACATTTGGTTCAGATCCGGTTGATGGTTCACATTTGTGTAGGTATGTGTACCCTTCATCCTGGAATGACCCACATGCCCACATCCTAATCAGTAACATCATGTGAATGCATAATGTGCGTCAACCACAGCAAACAAACTAACCAGTGTTTTAACGAAACGGTTTTTATCTTCTCCTGCTATTCTGGAGCACTGAGACAGCGACGAGACAGCACAAGACAAAACTTACCATAGGCAGGCCTGGTCTCTGACTGCAACCAACTTGCTCTGAATCTGTGCAAAAGGTGGGGGTGGGGTGGGGGGATGGTGGGAGACAACACATTGATAAACATCTCTTCAGATATCTAACATTATTTAACACACCATGGAAAATGTACCCTGTTGCATTAGATTAGAGGCAAAAGCACAGTATCAGCAGTGCCAATAATAAAATCACTTTGAGTGAATAATAATAAATAATATTCTGTTTAAAAAAAGTAAGTATTTTTACTTTTGATACTTAAGTACATTATAAGCAAACAGTTTTATACTTGGGTGGTATTTTAGGTAAAACACTTATGTTTACTCAAGCACTATTTTACCAAGTACCAATACTTTTACTCAAGTCGTAATTTAACAAGTACTTTTACCAAGTACTAGTACTACTTTTACTCAAGTGGTATTTTGCCAAGTACTGTTACTTTAACCAAGTAGTATTTTGCCAAGTACTAGTCTTTTTACTCAAGCCATACTTTACCAAGTAGTTTTACTTCTATTCAAGTGGTATTTCACCAAGTACTGATACTTTTCCTCAAGCAATATTTCACCAAGTACTGATACTTTTCCTCAAGCAATATTTCACCAAGTACTGATACTTTTCCTCAAGCAATATTTTACCAAGTACTGATACTTTTTCTCAAGCAATATTTTTCCAGGTACAAGTCCTTTTTCTCAAGTGGTATTTTAGCAAGTGTATTTACCATTAATCAAGCAGTATTTCACCAAGTGCTAGTCCTTTTACTAAAGCAGCACTTTACCAAGTTCTGAAACTTTAATAAAGTGGTGTTTCACCAGGTACTCAGCCTTATTCTCAAGTGGTATTTTACCAAGTACTTTATCTTTACTTGAGCAGTATTTTTTACCAAGTATTAGTACCAAGTACTGATATTTTCTGAAGTGGTATTTTACCAAGTACTAGTTCTTTTACTAAAGCAATATGTTTCCAAGTCATTTTACTCAGGCAGTATGTTACCAAGTCATTTTACCAAGTTCTGATACTTTACTGAAGTGGTATTTTAGATCACTACTTTAGGTACTTTACCTTTACTTGAGCAGTATTTTACCAAGTACCAGTACCAAGTACTGATACGTTTACTCAAGTGGTATTTTAGCAATAATCCAGTAATAATTTATTAAGATTTCTGTACTTGAGTAAACTACTTTTAATCAAACACAGAAGTATTATACTTTCCCCACTCCTGCTGATGTACCTAAAGTGCCAGGGTTGTGGTCATCAGAGTCCGGTGTGTTACTCCTCAGGCTGGACATGTCTCCACGACGACGGTGCCTATGTCTGCGGCGGTACTGGAACTCTGCATACTCCTGCAACATAGTAAAACACGACATACACTAAATCCACTGCTCCAACATCTTGTCAAGCCCAGACACAGAGGACTGCCCCGACCCTGCAGAAGAAGTGCCTTGTAAAAAGATCTGCGGAGGGACCTGACAACTCTGCTCTGCTATAAAGCCGAGTGATATGACAAAAAGCAGTGAAGAACTGTGGTTATTAAAGCTAAGGCAATAAGTACCAAAGCTTGCTGCCTGATGTCAACAGAGATTGTTTTGTGACAGGTTTGCTCTAAAACATCTTGCTAATCCTTTTATTTGAATCCATTCTTGGTGGAGGGATACATGCAGGGTGTTATAAGGTAAAACTGTCCCCAAATAAACTTTATATTTTCAGATTTTCCACTAAAAACATTCAAAATTAAACTCAGGAGACACGTGTAGGTTAACTGGTGGTAAAATGGCTATATCTGTGTTGGAGACCTGCCAACCCCTGGTTCCCATCACCACCACTGGAAAGAAATCTCTGGCAACAGCACCATGTATGCTCTGTAGGGGGGGGGGGGGGGGGGGGGAGAATGCCTTTTTGGTATATTAGATATGCTAGAATATAACCTACAGGTGCTCATACAGATTCAACATGGTTGTAAAATGACTGCAAATATGATTTGAGGGCCAGAGAAAACCAGATAGTCAATAATCCCTACTCTGGAGCATGCAAACTTTCTGATATACATCAACTACAGAGTACACAAAAGAATAAAAGCATGCTGTCAAATACGAAATGAACAACGAAAACAGCAATGGAGCGCGAATGACAGGTGCCAGTCTGCTTGTACTGCCATTGTACTGCCAGATGGAAGAATACGGAGGCTTCAGTAATACCTGCCGCTGGCCTCCCGCATTCTGAATGTAGACTCTCGGATCAATTCCTCCGAGAAGTGACTGATTCCCCTGCATCTTTAGATTAGAACAGAATCGCAGTGCAGTACCATTCAGCTGAACACCTCAGATTTCACACATGCTGTAGGTCCTAACGCACCATCTGTCAATTTCATGAATCTGCCTTATCCAGGTTCCACCCACAAACACGGTCATTCATTGCCACTGTTAACTAATCCTAATGGGAAACTGTAGAGCAAGGCTCAGTTTATAGCACAATGAATGAATGACTCAGTCGAGTTCTACAGTTTCTCATTAGGTTGAATGTATAACTCTAAGCTCTAAATGTAGGTACTGTGATATACACTGAGTCTGTTCTACAGTTTCTCATTAGGTGGAGTGTATAACTCTAAGCTCTAAATGTAGGTATTGTGATATACACTGAGTCTGTTCTACAGTTTCTCATTAGGTTGAGTGTATAACTCTAAGCTCTAAATGTAGGTATTACGATATACACCGAGTCTGTTCTACAGTTTCTCATTAGGTTGAATGTATAACTGGCCCTAAATGTAGGTATTGTGATATACACTGAGTCTGTTCTACAGTTTCTAATTAGGTTGAAGGTATAACTGGCCCTAAATGTAGGTATTGTGATATACACTGAGTCTGTTCTACAGTTTCTAATTAGGTTGAAGGTATACCTGGCTCTAAATGTAGGTATTGTGAAATAAACTGAGTCGTGTTCTAGAGCAACTATAAAAGGCTGCATTTGTGGGTGGAGCATAAGTGTGAGGGTTAGCAAAGTAATTTGTCTTTAACCATATTACACTTCACTGTGTAATTACAGCATCTTAACCAGCAAAATACTAAGAAATATACCTCTGGAGACGCAAAGCCCAGGTACTCCCAGTCCCACGTCCCCCCAGCAAAACTGTAAACACACACAAGGACATGTTTACTTCCAGCTTAATAACTCAAGGTCAAATAAAAGTTAAAACACGCATCACATTCACCAGTAAAACGAAAACATGGACAGTGCTGTATACATAACCCAAATAACTGCTTCACAATTCACAGTATATAGGCTCATCAGTACGTCCATTTTCCACACATGAGCACAACTGACCATACGTTTTCCTCTATGTGTTCACATGTCTTTTAAAATGTAATCATACCAATGCAAATCTGCATACTCCATTTGCGGTACAATCATAAAAAATCACTATAAATATGATCATTGATATGACTAACAGCAAAGATGTGCAGAGTAGTCCTGCTGCCAGCCTGTGCTTGTGATCTGTACTACACAACAGATCAGTGTGTGTCACTGCTTTACCTGCGTCGAGGGGCTTCCGGCGAATCATTGGGTGCCACCCCTCGGGCCACCGAGGCCAGGAACTCCTGCCTCTTCTGCTGCACCAGGCAGGCGGCCCGGATGATCTTATGGCGTGGGGTGCGGAGGTAAGGCCTGTTCACTTTCTGGGCAAGATCTTCCGTCACCATCTCCAGGTCAGTCTGGGAGAAGAGGAGCCACTTGTTTATTCACAAACACTCTCAAATCCACTCTATAATGTTCATATGACCCACACGGTCATTCTGACAGACTGTAATACACTACAGGAAGTGTAGGGGGCGATATGACTTCTATTGTTCATTTAAAAAGTGTCTATAATGTTCATATGACCCACACGGTCATTCTGACAGACTGTAATACACTACAGGAAGTGTAGGGGGCGATATGCTTAAATGACTGAGCTTTTTTTCTGAAGAGTTTTAACTCATAGGGGTTGTGCTTTTGGGGGTTCACTTAGTTGGAGGGTGGTGTGGCAGGAGCTAGAAAAAGTTCTGCTGGAGAATTTTTATTCACAAAAAATTTGTATCCAAGCTCTTACAGCTCTAAGTGCATTACCTACCTGCATAAGTTCAAAGATTTCTTTTTTTGTGCTTTTGGGCTCCAGAAAGAAACCGTAGGGATAAGAGCACTTGAGGATACGGCGAGTCTTAAGAAGTTCATGCACTGCATCTTCAATGAAAGTAGTGTCTGGAGGACCCCCTTCTCCTAAAAAACAGAAGGCGCACCTCGTCATTATGAGTCACAAAAGTACTGTTGATGTGATCAGAAAGCTCCGAAATGCACTCTTACTTTCACTCAGCACTTTGCTCAGCTGCTCCATCTTATCTTTGGCTGTTTTGAGGAGACGGTCTTCCAGCTGTGTGAGTCAGTAAGAACAGAACATTGAGTTTGAGGGAGTACAATGTTATTCGCCCTGAACTCTATCTGCTGTACCTGTAGGGTTCGGATGATTACCACAGACAATAATTCCAATACCTTTCCCTGAACAGAGGTCTGAAGATCAGAAAGTTTGAGTTTTGGTTGGACCAGAACAGAAGCACTAAAAATCTAAAAAGGTCCAACAAAAAAAATCTCCAGTTAGGATTGTCTTCTCTGGGGTGTTTAGGCAGATACAGCCAAGCGAGTCATCCCACTGCTCAAGACTTCAGGATCCGGACGTTTAAGACAGTCCAAGTATGTACAACAGCAACAGCAGCTACATTGTGATACATCTGATACATGCAAGCTCAGATATATGTTAAGGTATATTAGGGATGCACCGGATGTTCAGTAACCGAAATCATTCGGCCAGGGAACCAGAGTGTTATTCAGTTTCAAGCATTCCAGCCAAACGGAACTCATGTTTAATGTTTAGAACGGGCAAAACAAGTTAATGTGCACTAGCCTTAGCTTAGCACTAACATTCTATTAAAAATCTCATATTGCCTCTGGCAGAAGTTAGCGTTATAGTAAATTTGGCCTTTTTTTTCTTGGTTATTTTGACCAGGTTTGCACATTTACAGCCCAAACTGAAGGCAGAGGCTTAATAGAATGCTCACGATTTCTTCAGCTGAAGGCGGTTGCAAATAAAGCTACAAATCTGTTTAATTTTATTCTGTGCAAGATGGGTCTAGTTTTCCAGAGGGAAGAATTTGTGGTATTGCTTTACTAGCTTTGTAAGGGATCCCAAAAAAACTCAGGGAACGCTGAACTAAGAGGACCTGCACTGTTAGAGTGGAACAGCTAGAGATTGGCATTCACCTCATATAGTCATTCACCTGTATTTCTGATGCGCATTGCCTTCTATTATAAGTTGTGATTGAGCGACATGTTGAGAGTTATGAGATGAAAGATCAACAGATGAGAGTCAACATCAACTAATCACAGATAACGTCATGTATGAAACCACAGGAAATGGGAATGCTTTGCAACAGACGACTTAAAAAAATCCACCTTTAAAAATCCATGATAAATCCCTAACTCTGCGAGACGCCTGCCTGCAGCAGAGCTCCAAAGAGCCAGAGAAATGTATTGCTCCATAAGCCAACAAAAATAAGAGTAACCAATGTTTACAGCCTCTGGATCTGCACTGCTAGCCTTCAGGAATCCAAAGATTATGGACCCGGGAAATCACTAGGCTCCTCACAAGTCATCTTCTCGGAGGCGTCCATGTTGTTAGCATCATAATCATGTGATCAGCGACTATATGACAAGTTTCGTTAACAAGTCGACTGGTCTGCGAGGTTAGTCAGTGACATTACTGGCTGTGGAAATCGATTGAACGACACAGATACAGCAGACATGGATCAGGATGAAAACAGCTTTTAGTACAGTCATATTACAGGTGGAAGTGAAACTGCTAAAGGGGTAAAGTACCTCGTAGCTGTGCTCATGGTTCTTGAAGCGGGTGTAGTAGTGCATGAATCGATCGAGTTCCTGGTAGCTCTTGTGCTTCTTCTCAGCCTGGAAGTGTAAAGAGAGGCACACAACAGAAGTTGTAAGTTAGAGCCACCCAGAATTCTTTGTGGGTTTGGCTTCTGTTTATTACATCTTCTATTTCATTATTTATAAAAAAATAAACAAATTCTTAGAAACATGTTATCCTTGTTATAATCATGATGTTCAGAGTCTCCAGTTCCTGTATTTTATATAGTCTGTATTATATAGTTAAACTTCAGTTGAAACCCATACCGGGTTCCTCGGTGGAGCAACTGTTTTAGGTTCATTCAGTAGAGAGTTTCGGGCCATTTCTTGCCATTAGTGTTGGCACACAGAGGAATTAGTCTTCCGCATTTAAGGATCCATGAAGTGAAACATCCACACACACACACACACACACACACACACACACACACACAAAGGGGCAGTGAGCACACTTGCCCGGGGCAGTGGGCAGCCCTATCCACAGCACCCGGGGAGCAATTGGGGATTAGGTGGCCTTGCTCAAGGGCACTTCAGTCGTTACTGCCGGTTCAGGGAATCAAATCAGTGATCAATATTAATGGCTAAACAGCATACCGGTTGATGGGATGACCATTTCAACTCACTAAATTAGTATCATTCTTATTCCACGTTTAACCATCTACTGCTGCTAAAGCTAACACACCCTATTCCGAGCCACTGATCTTACTCTACTGACCACTGTTAACTGTTTAGTCACTAGTGTCTATCTTATAGAGTTCGTATAGTATGTTGTCTGTATTTATGGCCTGTTAGTGGCGGTATTGCCCTGTTATGGACTCCCTAAACACTGTTTAGGTACATCTGTGTTAAGAGGGAATGACAGTAAAACAGCTATGCTGCAGAAGGGATCAGTCCTGATTTAAACAGTGTACCTCCACAGTCATCTCTTTAGACTGCTCTTCCACCTGCTGGATGACCTCGTATCGAGTGCAGCGGTAATAACCTCCTGTAGATGAGCTGTGCTTCTTCCACTCCTCCAGACAGATCCAGCAAAAATCATACTTACACTGCACACACACAAACACATGCACATTCAAGAGAAAGAGAGACAAACAATAAAGACATCTGAACCAGCTTTTCAACCTGACTACATAAAATACATACACATCTATATATATATATATATACACACCAAGACCATCAAAAGAACAGCAGCACAAATAGCTGCACCCCGAAGGAATCAACCGACAGGAATGAAACTTGGTGGGTAGGTCTGACATTGTGAGACATGCCAATGATTCAAGTTTCTCGGCTGCACATATGATGTAAGCAAAAGATGGGCATTATCGCTGTACCTGACTGACCCAACAGCCACGATTGAGGACATTCAGCGAGCAGTGATGTCCTCCATGAGTCATCCTATTAGTGCTGGCACCATTGTCAGACGGGTGCACCACGCATGACTACATGCACGCAGATCGTTACGACGACTGTCCTTAACATCACGTCAACACCACCAAAGACTGCAATGGTGTCGTGCCAGACTGTCATGGAGAGACTCAGAATGGCAGCGGGTCATCTTCAGTGACGAGTCCCACTTTTGTTTTGGTGGAGACGACCAACGAATCTGTGTGTGGAGGCACCGTGGTCAGCACCAAGATGAACGGTCTGTGGTCACGTGTCACATGTCCAGAAGGCCTGGTGTCACTCCACCTCCACTCCTACCCGACCATCTGCAGGAACTGTGTGAGGATATTCAAGCTGCATGGAATGGATCATCACAGAACACCATTAGGAACCTCTACAACTCCATGCTGAGACGTCTGGCATGTTGGGTTAGCAAACATGGCGGCCCGACGCCATACTGAGAGACACTACTTCTGTATGTGTAGCTCAATAAATATTGATCATATCAGTCTAAATGTATCATCATTTATTGTTCCTGGTAACCTTTATCTTCCTTCCCAATAGCACTGCAATCCCACACCTCCTTCTGGTGCAGCTGTTCTGTTGATGGTGAGTTTAACTGGTCATCATGGCGGTCTTACATGAACCTTCTGTGATGTGAGGGAGACCAATATTGGGCAGCTCAATTCAGGCGATTTTGGTTGCACAAACGAGAGGGTACGCCAAGCTGGGAGCTGGCATGTGTGTTTAGAGCGACAGTGACGATTCTCTCTGACCAATCAGTAGTCTGCAGAGTTTTTACGTCACCTTCTGGTCACTTGGAATCTCGACAGATGTAACACCAAAAATAAATGCCAGGTTTTCCCAAAGGAAAAGCAGAAATGGCAAGCAGAGTCAAGTCGTGCTGAGCCGGTTCCATGCAGCGGAAAAGCGGGTACCTTTGGAAAACAATGTGTGCACGCTACATCCAACTCTTGCTTATAAAAACAAGGGACTCTGGAGTTTCAATTATATAGACCTTTAAAATATCTGTTGGGAGTGTTTCTGCCTAGAGAGAGAGAGAAAGAGGAGAGAGAGAGAGAGAGAGACACACCTTGGCACACTGCATGTGGTTGCAGCCCTCGTTCTTCTGAATGGGGGATTTGCAGTTGGCACAGGGTTTGGAGTTGGTGAGTAACCACAGGCAGTTGGCAGCGTCTTCATATGCCTCGCTCACCCCTGCCACTGAGGAGAAACCAACAACAAACACACATCAGCTGCTCTCAGCTGTTTTCCTCGGGACACAAGGTCAAACTCAGTCACGCGGTCAACGGTACGGGTGTGTGATATGACTACTTGTCATCATTGTTGCATTATGAAAAGGGATTATTCCACATATCGGTCATTTTTCTTTCCTTTTGGTGTATGCATGAGCATCCTGCGCTCTCATCTGTGATCCCAGACTCCCACAGCTACTTCATTTACCCAGTGCAGCCCTATTTATGAGTCTGTGTGTCTGTGTGTGCGTGGTAAAGTCAAGCTTACGTTCTTCTGGCTTCATGTCAGTAACTTTCTGCAGCCACATTTTCCACGTCTGACAGTCACAGGGTTCATGAGCCTCGCCCTGACACTCCCTGTACAGTCACAGAGAATAATTACCAAGTAACGTAAGTGATAGTTTAGATAAACAAACAAACAAACAAACAAACAAACAAACAAACAAACGCCACACTTCCTCGTCCCTTATGGCAAATATTAATACTGGAGCTATGAGGCTAATGCAGCCTACAGCTAACAGTAATCTCTTATAGACTTGCTATGTGGACAGACATGGACAAAAGCACATGAGGGGCGTTAAAAATAGTAACCATCATGCCATATTTTGGTCCGTGCTTATAGATAACATGGTGTCATATGGGGTCACGCTTTGAGTGCCCACAGGGTCTGAGGCACAACACTGATGCTCCAACTTCCAACTCGGCAGCTTCTTACTTAATATTTCAGGCATTCCACCTTAAATGGTGCAGCAGCAGCTATATTGTAGAATTTCAGGCATTCCACCTTAAATGATGCAGCAGCAGCTATATTGTAGAATTTCAGGCATTCCACCTTAAATGGTTTAATTGGCACCATAGTAACTTCCTGGTGCCTCAGCTGCCAGATTGCAACTGCTGCATCATTTAAGGTGGAACCGCACCCTGTATAACTTCACTAAGACATTCCAGGTGAAGTGTGAGATCAGACGCAGGCATTCAGTTAGTATCATGCTAACAGGCATACATATGTTTCCATTACCTGTTAGCTTCATTAGCCTCATAGTAGCAGTGATAATACTGGTGCCCTAAAAAATTACTGGGCCAAAAAATAAACAGGTCACAATAAATATAAACAGCCACGTACATCAGTCTCCCATGCATGGGAACTAAAACAGCCCGTTTACTCCTCAGGGACGAAGGGAGCTCAGGTAAGAATGAATTATCGGTGTTTTTGGGGCATAAATCCACACCAGCGTTACAAGCCGAGCTAAAATAAAATATAAGCTATGTGCCCTTTAAACACAACATCTGCATCTAAACATCGCAGGGATTACTCTGTGGGAAGAACACGCCTCGCTACAGAAAAGGAAACTGCACAGATTCACAGATTCACAGCCCTCAGAGTTCAGGAGGCCAACAGAAGAACGTGGGTGACCACAACAGTCACTCTCACCAGAACGTCTAGACTGAAAAACAGCCCACAGCAATTAACTGAGACATGAGAGAGAGAGAGAGAGAGAGACAGAGAGAGAGAGACAGAGAGAGAGAGAGACAGAGAGAGAGAGAGACAGAGAGAGACAGAGAGAGAGAGAGAGAGAGACAGAGAGAGAGAGACCGAGACAGAGAGGGGGATACACACACAGACACACACAGAGACACACAGAGACAGAGAGAGAGAGAGAGAGAGAGAGAGAGAGAGAGAGAGAG
>CM067479.1:9636065-9649568 GCA_034552555.1 Semaprochilodus insignis | reverse complement strand
ACTCCACCTCCACCCCTACCGCACCATCTGCAGGAACTGTGTGAGGATATTCAAGCTGCATGGGATGGATTATCACAGGACACCATTAGGAACCTCTACAGCTCCATGCCGAGACGTCTGGCATGTTGGGTTAGCAAACACGGCGGCCCAAATCCATACTGACAGACACTACTTCTGTATGTGTAGCTCAATAAATATTGATCATATCAGTCTAAATTTATCACCATTTATTGATCCTGGTAACCTTTATCTTCCTTCCCAACAGACCTGCAATTCCACACCTCCTTCTGGGTGCAGCTGTTCTATTGATGATGAGTGTATATATAAACACAGACAGCCAATCAGCAGTCCAGATTTTGGGATGATTATTGTATCAGAATGCAGACGGGCTAATGCAATTTGGTACAGACACAGATTCTAATCAATACTCTGTCGTTTTAAAGTAACACTAGTTGTAGTAGATACAATGAAAGTACTGACTTTCAGAGAGCAGTAGTGCGATAAACCAGTATACCGGCTGAAACTCTTCCTGGTGTCAGAATCTTTATGTGGACAATTCCACAAACCAGTGCACGTAACAAAAGACCCAACTCAGTGGAGTCACAGCGGCACGAACGGGCTGTCCCTTTTCAAAGGCTCCTTCATATGCATCTTTCTTTTTCTGTGGCAACAAAGGATTCAACGGGCAGATCCTCTGCCAGCCAACATACTGCGGGGTGTTGTGAACAGGAGCAAACAGGAAATCTGCTGTAGATTTCGGCCTATCGCAGACTACGCAACCTTCGAAGAACATGTCTTCATGTTTGAAGCACCTTCTTGGCCGGTCTTTTGTGATTAGCGTTAGCCTAGCATGGACACTGGTGCTGACACATGAAGGATTATTCTCCAAACGTGCTTGGAATGGGAGCCAACTCTTACCTTTCCCAGCATGCTCTGCAGAACACATGTCCACACGGAATATCCACAGGTTCTTCAAACATGGAAGCGGCACACATACAAATACCACACTGGGAAAATAAACAAACAAACACACACACACACACACACACACACACACACGTTAAGACTCTTTACAGAAGCAGTTCGATTTCCTTTACAGTCATTCATCAGCTGTGGCTCAAACCAATTCCAGGAAGAGCTAAGGGCAAAAAAGGACAAAAAGTCTTCCCTGGAATTAAGTACACTAAGTGCTCTGTTGGGAATTCTGTAAACTACAAAATATGTCAAGAATTCTATACACCAAATCCTCTTTCCAAAATTCCTTCAATCCTATATCTGTAATTCCATAATCAAAGAATACTCTTGCCAGTATTCTGTTGCCAACAGATTAACATGTATGTATGGAAATCCATAAACCAAATCCTATCTCTGGAATTCCCAGAATAAAAAAAAAATCTTATCTATGGAATTCTGTAAACCCAGTCCTGTATCTGCAATTCCATAAACCAAATCTCCTGTCTTGAATTATATAAACCAAACCCAATTTCCAACATTCTATAAGCAAAACTCCTATAAATGATGAAAACCCAATTCTGATGCACTGTATCGGATCAGGAAACCCAATCCTGATGCGCTGTATCAGATCAGGAAACCCAATCCTGATGCACTGTATCGGATCAGGAAACCCAATCCTGTTGCAATGTATCAGACCAGGTCATCCAATTTCGAAGCACTAACTCTCTGGAATGAGGATCTGATAATGTTTGATGAGCTCATGCTTGTACGAAATGGGTTATTTGTGAAGCTGAACTGCATCTGTTCAGCGCTGTGGTCAGAAGCTCCTCTGTGATGGAGACCTGAGAGGAGACAGAGCGCATTGTCTCACTACAATGTCTACATTGATGTATGAAAGGACTGACTGTGCTACAGCTGACCGAGGAGGACTTTCTAAACGGCTCTAGAGTGCTAACAGAACTCCTTGAGTACTCAGGACTGACCCTCAGCAGACGGGCCATAAAACAGGGCCACAGATTACATCACAATACATCACATTCGAAGGAGCTGATCTCTGAGGCCCCGCCCACAAAAATCTGGAACGTTTTTGATGACTTAGCTTTATTTTTCCTGTCTTTTCACCTCCAGTTAAAATACATGGAAATGGATATTTTTGGACATGCTTCCCAGATGTGATTTATTTTTTAAAAAAAAAATTGACAGATAAAATTCAGATTTTTAAAAACGTTGACATCACACAGTTAACTTGTGTTAAGCGCACGATTACTGCCATTTTATTGAGCATGCACAAATACAAATGAGTTTCTGTGTGTTCAGCGATTTTGGGGGTAGGTCATGTGTTTACAACTGAATTTAACTGAATTCCCTGGAAATTCAATAAACTAAATCCTTTCTCTGGAATTCCATAGTTCTCTTTCTGGAGCTCTGGCATGCAAAACCAAACACCAACTTTGGACCTCCATAAACCTTTGGAATTAGGCAAACCAAATCTCATCCCTAGTGTCTCATAAATGAAAATTCTTTCTGGAAATTCCTCTGTGGAGTTCTGTAAACTAAAAGTCTGGTATTCCATAAACAAAACTATTATCTCTGGAATTCTCTCTTTGAAATTCGGTAAAGCCGAATCCTGTCTCTGGAATTCTATAAACAATAAAAAAAATAAAATAAAATAAAACCTCCTCTCTCATATTGTGTTCATTAAATTCTGTGTCTGGAATTCCGCAAACCGTTTTGTAGTTTGTCTGCTCACCAGGGAGCGGTCATCATCGGCCGGAGAGAGACTGATCTCGTCTGGGGAGGTGATGGAGGAGCGGGTGGTGCGTGGGGTTCGGGGTGATGGGAGTGTATCCCAGGCATTATAGCCTCTGGGTGGTGGAGTGGGCATCTGAACACCAGAGCGTTGACAGCAGTCCTCAGCGTTGGACATCCATGCTTCCAGAAGCTTCTCTCTGTCCCAGTCTGAGTGGAAGACAGAGAATGGGATGAGTGTGCCATGCTGTACACCGTTTATACCAGTAAACAACACACCCAGTCAGCGCTGTAATGAACTGAACACCCTGTACCGGTCACTGTTCGGTGCTCACTGTTTATGTAGCTGACTGTGTTGACGACCGTATGGTTTAATGTCTGCATGTATTGTTTTATTAAACCTTTATTGACCTTGTAAACTACAGTTATAAAAGGACATTTAAAAAAAAAAATGGTTTTTTTTTTTTTTTTTTTTTTTTTTTTTACATTTATTATATTCAAAGTCTCACACCACCGCATCACCATATCCAATTAAACTAGGCATAATTCAGTTCTAAAATCAATTCAGAATTTGTATTTCCAGTTATTTCACAGTCATACAGGTCACATAACTTACTGTACTGGACTGGGACATCTAACCCCAAACTGCTGTACTGGATCATGAAATAACATTCAATTCCGAACCGCAATCTACTGTGTAACATTGTGACATGACATCCGATCAAGAAAACCAAGCCCACTGTATCAAATCAGAACATTCAATCTCAATCCGCTGCATCAGATCGGAGCACCTAAACCTGAACCACTGCATCAGATCGGGACACTCAATTTTGATCCTCTGTATCAGATCCGAACACCCAATACTAGTCCTGTGTAGAAGGATAGGACTTTCAATCCTAATACACTATATCTTATCAGGACATCCAATCCTGATTTCACTCCGCATATCCAATTGGGACACCCAATCCCAATTCACTGTGTCAGATCAGGAAACCCAATACTGATCCACAGCTTCAGATTAGAAAACCCAATCCTGATGCACTGCATCAGATCAAGAAACTCAATCCAGATCCACTGTATCGGATCAGGAAACCCAATCCCGATCCACAGTTTTCGACCAGGAAACCCAAACCTTACGCACTGTATCAGATCAGGAAACCCAATCCTGATCCAATACAGTGCATCAGGATTGGGTTTCCAGATCCAATACAGTGCATCAGGATTGGGTTTCCTGATCCGATACAATGGATCAGGAAACCCAATCCTATTTAACTGCACCAGACCAAAAACCCCATCATGATCCAATGTGTGGGACCAGGAAACCCAAACCTTATTATGCACTGTATTAGACCAGGAAACACAAACCTGATCCACGGTGTCAGAGCAGGAAAGCCAACCTGATGCAATGCATTAGATCAGGTCATCCAATCCTGATGCACTGTATTGGATCAGGAAACCCAAACCTGATTAACTGTAGCAGATCAAGAAACTCAATCCTGATCCACTGTATGGGACCAGGAACCCCAAACCTTATGCAATGCATCGGGCCAGGAAACCCAATCCTTGTACACTGTACTAGATCAGGAAACCCAATTCTAATGTAATGCATTAGATCAGGTCGTCGAATTCCGATGCACTGTATGGTTTTGGGATGTCCAATCCCTAATTAAAATAGGACCAACTGTTCTCGATAAACTACTTACGATTCAACTTCCATTGAAGGAATTTACACAGCTATGCCGTTCAGAGGCCTCTTCGAAACCTCTATTTTCATGATCCACTTTCAGCACTCTAAAATTACTGAGCACATCCATCGTACACTAAGAGACAGAATTCATCACGATCACAACAACATTCCGTAATATCGCCCATCCCTGATAGGAACGGGAATACTTAAGAAGTACAACACCCACACACTGTACACGTCAGTCAGTCTCGAATGGGCTGAGTGACATAAGAGGTCAAAACGTCAATATGTAATTAGTCTCGCCTCAGCCTTCTGATGTTATCAGCGGAGAGATTAACTTCAGATAAAGTCCTGGACTCAACCCAGAGGAAACTAAACTCCCTAAACTCCCCCAAGGCCAAAACTATTCCTTCCAGATGTTCCTGCTCAGGATATCCAAGCAGAAGCACATGCAAATCTGCAAGGAGCTCTGCTGAGGTAAAAAAAACGCCCCCAAAAGCTTAAAAATAAGAGTTTAAAGTAGGTCAAACACGTCATAATCAATAATGAGTAACCTCAATGCACGAGTGGCCTCCTCCACTTTACAAGCTCGTGATCCTGAACAAGAGGAGCACAAGGTTCAGCTTTACACAACAACTTCCTAACCCCTCCTCTTCAAAATCACAGGTTAGGCCTGACCAAAACATAACCGGAGCATAAACATATAAACACGGGCTCTGTTCTCCTGTCGGAGCTCACTACCTGCAGGGGACATTCCAACACTTTATGAATGTAATTTGATGAAAACAAACTCATTCAGAGTGGTTTGGTGTTAAACGCTTCATTCTAGAGTCAGAATTTTTTACAGTGGTCCAGTTCCCTCACACTCAACGTCAAAAAAATAGCTGCACCCAGAAGGAGGTGTGGGATTGCAGGTCTGTTGGGAAGGAAGATAAAGGTTACCAGGATCAATAAATGATGATACATTTAGACTGATATGATCAATATTTATTGAGCTACACATACAGAAGTAGTGTCTCTCAGTATGGCATCAGGCTGCCGTGTTTGCTAACCCAACATGCCAGATGTCTCGGCATGGAGTTGTAGAGGTTCCCAAAGGTGTCCTGTGATAATCCATCCCATGCAGCTTGAATATCCTCACACAGTTCCTGCAGATGGTGCAGCAGGTGTGGAGTGACACCAAGACTTCTGGACGTGTGACGACAAACCGTTCATCTTGGTGCTGACCACGGTGCCTCCACACACGGATTCGTTGGTCGTCTCCATCAAGACAAAAGTGGGACTCGTCACTGAAGATGACCCGCCGCCATTCTGAATCACTCCATGACAGTCTGGCACGACACCATTGCAGTCTTTGGTGACGGTGACGTGGTGTTAAGGACAGTCATCGTAACGGTCTGTGTGCATGTAGTCCTGAGTGGTGCAGCCGTCTGCCAATGGTGCTGCACTGACAGGATGACTCATGGAGGACATCACTGCTCGCTGAATGTCTGTAATCGTGGCTGTTGGGTCAGTCAGGTACAGAGATAAGGCCCGTCCTTGCTTACACCACATTCACGGCCATAACTTGAATCACTGGCATGTCTCAAGATGTCCAACCTACCCACCAAGTTTCATTCCTGACGGCTGATTCCTTCTGGGTGCAGCTATTCTTTTGAAGATGAATGTACATGAAATGGTTACCAAACCATGACTTTCTCAAACTCTGAATTGCACAATGTTATTGACCATGACCACTGGCCATTACTGATTAATTGCAGGTATCAACATTAGCTGATAATATGGACAAAAGTATGTGGAACCCCCTAATTATTGAGTCTCAAGTGTTTTAGCCACACCCATTGCAAACAGCCAGATAAAGACAAGCACATAGTCATGCAGTCTCCATGGGCAAACCCTGGCAGTAGAATGGACTGTACTGAAGTGCTCAGTGACATTAAAACATGACACTGGCACAGGATGGATGCCACCTCTCCTACAACTTAGTTATCAAACTTCTGCCCTGCCAGTGTAATTATAGTAAAATGGAAGTGACTAGGAGCAACAGCAGCTCAGCCATGCAGAGCAGAACCAGCGATTGCTGAAGCACTTAGCATGTAAACACCACCTACTACTGAATACGGAGTCCCAAACTGCCTCTGGAAGCAACTTCACCACAAGAACTGTGGAGGTTTCCACGGCTGAGCAGCTGCACAAAAGTTTGAGACCAGCAGGTGCAACGGCAAGCTTCGGCTGGAGCAGTGTAAAGCACCGCCACTGGACTCTGGAGGAGTGCAAAGGTGTTCTCTGGAGGTGTTCTATGGAGTATCTACCAGTCTGATGGAGGAATCTGGGTTTGGTGGATGAATCCAGCAGTGTGCTACCTCCCGGAATCCATAGTGCCAACAGGAAAGTTTGGTGGAGGGGGGATAATGACAGGTGCGGGGGGTTCAAAGGTTTGGGCCTCTTTAATTACATTGAAGACATTTAGATGCTTGCAACTTTGTGGCAGCAGTCTGGGCAACATGGCTTGGAGTTTGGCGTGAAGGAACCCAAGTTGCCTGCACAGAGCCCTGACCCCAACACATTTGAAAGGAACAGGAACGTTGATCACGAGCCAGGCCATCTCGTCCAACACCAGCTGACCTCACAAATGCTCTTTCCACTGGAAGGGCACAAATCCCCACAGAGAGAGCCCAATCTTGTGGAAAGTCGTTTCCCTGAGGTGTGGAGGTTGTTACAGCAGGAAAGGGGGGCAGCTCCATGGTTTTGGAATGGGATGGGACGGGGTGTCCAACAAGCTCATACAGATGGTCAGGTGTCCACATACTTTTGGCCATATAGTGCACACTTGTTGGACATTTTGCCTTGCAGCTTTAAATATCTAACAACTTGGACTCTTGGACTTTGATTGCTGGTCACCACAGCCTTGAAACAACTTGGACGTCTCAGTCTCAAGCGAAAGGCAAAGAAACGACTGCTGTTTGCTTATAGAACGTCTCTATTCTTTTCACTGGAAACAATGGAAGAGAGACAAAGAATGGCAAGAAAACACAAGAAGTGCCTGTTCTGTAAATACGGCACTCTGTTCCTGTAGCTCATGCAGCTGCTAATTAAAGGCTCTCTGGGAAAAAAAAAAGCAAACTGGAACACCAAACCACATTAAACTTAACTTCCTTTAACCGCTTTAACTCTAAATCTTAATTAGGCAAGCCGTTTATCCAGCCTGTTCACCGTCTGATAAGCGAGAAGTTACAATGGAGGTGAAACGGCACCGTTTAACTGCTCCCCGTCTCCAGAGCGGCCACGGTAATAATAATAGAAGGCACGGTGAAGTGGAATTCTGCCCTATTTTCCCCCCATGGGCCCCAGTCATCTGGAGCAGGGCCGGCTCACGTAATTGGAGAGAATTAAAGAAAGCACTGATCCCATTACGAGTCTTGTACCAGAGCGCCTAAATTCTAACAGTGTTCCAGCAATATACATACAGAGTAAAAGATTACACATTTGGGAGTCTGGAAGTTTAACCATCTGGTGAGACGGGGTCGTTAGTGGTGCACAGGACAATGATCCGACACCTACTGACTCGGGTTAGCTAGGTTAAGCCAGATAGCTTGGGTTAAGGTCTCTGGCAGCTAACAGTGGTAAGAGGTCTGAAGCAGTTAGATCAGATATTAATAGGGATGCACCAATCGTTCGGCAACCGAAATTATTCGGCCGAGAACGGCAAAAAAACGAAAATTCATTTTGATGTTTGCCTGAATAAGTGAAAAGACCGGATAATTTATACCACACAATCACATTTTTAATGACGCTGTGAACTTTCTCTAGTTCAAGGATGTAGATGGGAATTGGTGTTATTCAGTTTCAAGCAAAAAAACAAAAAAAACAACACACACAATTTTACAACAATGCGATAAATATCACAGCCAGCGTGGAGGGAGGCAAATGTGATCTTGTGAATGTATGTGACAGTTTTAAGCCATATTGTGCCTTGATGGTGTGTCAGCTAGGATGTTAAGACGTTCAGTGTTCAGTAAGTGTGTTTAAGCTGCTGTTTAGTGATTAGTGAAATCCAAGACAAAATACATTCCAGACAGCCAAACTGTTCTGGCTCAAATCTGGCCCACATTCCCCATTTTCATCTGGCCCACTTGCCAGATGGGTTGAGGGCACTTGGGTGGACCAGGTGATTAGGGCACCAGATTAGGGCCATGCCTCAACTGTATCTGTGCCAGAAGTGGACCACATCTGTTTTGGAAGAGTTGGGCCAAATGCATGTTGTAAATATATGCGGCAGTTCTGACAGTCGGGCAGTAGTGCCATATCTTTGCCAGATGTGGCCCACATCTGCTTGCTATCCGGGATTTAGCCTATTTAGCTTATTCAACTGTGAAAAAATTGGTAGAATTAATAAAACACTGTGATCAGTAAAAACGTGTTCGGTATTCGGCCTTCGACCAAATGTTTTAATTTGTTCGGTTTTGGCCAAAAAAAAATCTCATTTCGGTGTACCCCCAGATATTAACCACCGTGAGGTGATCAAAATGAGAATATTTTATCGTGGCATGAAAAGTTTTGTTATGATACACCACACCCTTTTCTAGGCATACCTCCCGTACTTAAAGTATACTGACCGTCTGCATGCTTTTGGTGATAGGGCGTTCAGTGTTACTGGCCCCAAGTTGTGGAACAGAGTTGCATGCTTGTTCATCCATGACAATGTTTAAAGCTAGTCTTTTTCACAGATCTCACATCCATTGTAAGCTTGTACATGTTATTTTTACACTACTGAGTCACACTATTATGACCACTCCCTACTTTCGACAGCAGCAGCACGTAGATCATGAAGGAAGTCACGTTTTTAATGGCATTCCTGGGCCCACTCATCCATGTGGAAGGCACTCTCAACCGATCTGGGTATGAATCCATCCTTGCAGATCACGTACACCCATACATGATGATTGTCCTCCCTGGGGCGGATGGGATCTTCCAGCAAGACGATGCAACATCCCACACAGCTAGAAATGTCCCACACTGGTTGGAAGAGTGTGACCAAGACTTCCAAGTACTACCCTGGCACCCTAATTCCCTACACTTGAACCCAACTGAGCATCTGTGGAACCACCTCGATCGTCATGTACACTCTATGGATCCTCCCCCACGCACCCTCTAGCAGCTGTGGGATGCACTGCAGTTAGAATGGCTCCAGATACCTGTGACAACCTACCAGGACCTTACTGAGTCACTCCCAGCCCGTCTAGCTGCTGTCCGCGCTGCACACGGCGGTTACTCTGGATATTAGCTGGTGGTCATAATAATGTGACTTGACTGTGTAATTCTCTACTGCAACCAAAACAGTGCCAAGGAGCATGAGGTATGCAGAACAAACCAGCTGAATAGAGCTAGAACCATTATCGTAAAATGCCCTGGTACTTTGTCTAATGCTTGTTCAGTGAACCGGACAACTGTTTAAAATTCCCTGACCACATGACTGGTCCACTATTTGGTCACAAGAGTCAGGATCAGCTGCTTAATAACAGCTCAGCAAAGCGCATGCCGTGCCTACCGTGAGCCCTGAGCAGAGCCTCTGCGGTGAAGAGAGGAGCCTGCAGCATGTCTGCTGTCTCCACTATCAGCATGTCCTTCAGCCTCCGCAGGTCCTGCACCCGCAAACCCTCGTAGAACTGAAACAAGGCATAGACGTGCGAGCGCACACACACACACACACACACACACACACACACACACACACACACACCAATACGTTATAACCAATTCCAATATTTCCAAAACAACTGAAACGCATGTTGTCATTCAGACATTAGCTCATAAAGCTCACCTCTCTGCGGTCCAGGGCAGCGTACTCAGCCTCGATGTCCTCAGCGTTGGGGTCAGTGGAGAAAACCATCTGAGATTCCAGACTGAGGGCCAGTTCCTTATGGTGCTGTTTCTCCGCACAGTCACATGGAGTCTCCTTATTCTCGTTCTCCGCAAACAGGTCCGCGTTACGCTTCACCAGTAACTGCACAGAGAACAAGGCTTAGGACATACCCTGCCCAGAAGTCTGGGAATTTGCGGAAAGTTTTGGGAAACTGGAATTTTGGAGATCAAGGAAATCTGGGAATTTTCAATGTAGGAAATATAGTCAAGTGTAGAAGTTTGGAGATAAATTAAATTTGGGAAGTTTGGGGGAACTGGACTGTGTAGGAAGTGGGGAAGTTTTGGAAGTGTGGAAATTTGGGAATCTGGGAAGTTTGTGTGTATTTATCTTTAATACTAAGCTGAGTTATACATGGTTACTGGCTGATGTACAGTTCCTACGTAGCATTAAGTAGGACTCATTTAGTAAGAATAATGAGTATGTAGGGGAAAAAAAACCCTCTACTTATCCTGGAAACCTGTTCACACACTGCTCATCTACCATATAAAAATTTTAAACCAGTTAGCCAGTTTATTATTATTATTATTATTATAATTATTATTATGACTTTGTATAATTAGATCACTTTTTATTATTATAGTAAGTGTTTTTATCTTATTTGTTATTTACTGTAGCTCTTAATTGTGGGTCTAAACAAAGCAACAAAAAACCTCCGTTTGTCAGAACACTCACAGGCCGGTGACCTGTTTATTAATTCATATGGATGGCTGACTGCGGGATCATTTCTTTGCAGCCCCACTTGATAGAAGTCAATGTGGAGATGCTGAATTCCAGTAAACATGTATTTCTGTAAATCACTTCAAGGAAACATACTGAAATGATCATCTGCAGTGACCAACTGTGTGCTGCAGAAGCAGCAGATGGAGATGAGGACGAAAACTTCCAAAGCGTTATTTAAACCGCATGCCCACCTCCACGCAGGTCTTCATCCCTGAGGCGGCGGCATAGTGCAGCGGTGTGTTCTTCTTGTTGTCTGTGGCGTTGACATCAGCACTCTCGTATTCACCACGGTCCAGCTTGGCACCGGTCCACTTCAGGATCATCTGCAGGCAGTCGGCCCGGCGCCGCTCGTCCTCGTACGGCCGGGCCAGGCGGGGCTGCAGCGCCCCCTCTGGCAGCAGGATGTGTGGCCCCATGCACAGGACATGCAGCGCCGTCTCGTTGTGCACGTTCCGCTTGTTGGGGTTCCCATCCTTGCTGAAGAGGAAGGACCTGTGAGGGAGGGGGGTGAACAAAAACATGAGGGGGAAAGAACTGAAGCTGGCTGTGAGGACATTTTCTGAGCTGCATGGAGGAGTTTAAGGTCAGGCTGCCCAATCAGAGCTTCGTCATCACGGCCGCAGCCCTAACAAATGTGGATCAAGATAGTTCTACTTGCAGTATTACTGTTATGCATTGGTCTTTACTGACCGCATGGAGTTACAGGTCCCATCATGTACAACGCACTAGGATTATTAATCCTATGACAACGCTGATGAGCTTGTGAGAGCTCTACAAGTAAAGGTTGTCCAAAGCCGATTGTCTCACCAAGTCTGATTTTTTATTGACTTATTTATGTGACTTAAATACTATATTGCCACAAGTATTCACTCCCCCATCCAAATCATTGGATTCAGGTGTTCCAATTACTTCCATGTCCACAGGTGTATAAAACCAAGCACCTAGTCATGCAGACTGCTCCTACACACATTAGTGAAAGAATGGGTCGCTCTCAGGAGCTCAGTGAAGTCCAGCGTGGTACCGTGATAGGATGCCACCTGTGCAACAAGTCCAGTCCTGAAATTTCCTCACTACTAAATATTCCACAGTCCACTGTCAGTGGGATTATAACAAAGTGGAAGCGATTGGGAACGACAGCAACTCAGACACGAAGTGGTAGGACACGTACAATGACAGAGCGGGGTCAGCGGATGCTGCGGGGCAGAGTGCACAGAAGTTACCAACTTTCTGCAGAGTCAATCACTACAGACCTCCAAACTTCATGTGGCCTTCAGATCAGCTCAAGAACAGTGTGTAGAGAGCTTCATGGAATGGGTTTCCAGGGCCGAGCAGCTGCATCCAAGCCTTATATCACCAAGCACAATGCAGAGAGTCGAATGCAGTGGTGTAAAGCGCCGCCACTGGATTCTAGAGCAGTGGAGACGTGTTCTCTGGAGTGGCGAATCACTTCTCTGTCTGGCAATCCGATGGACGAGTCTGGGTTTGGCGGTTGCCAGGAGAACGGTACACATGAACACATTCCTAAACCTTGTGGAAAGCCTTCCCAGAAGAGTTGAAGCTGTTATAGCTGTAAAGGGTGGGCCGACATCATATTAAACCCTATGGATTAAGAATGGGATGTCACTGAAGTTCATATGCGTGTGAAGGCAGACGAGCGAATACTTAATACATGGCAATGTAGTGTATCTGATATTACTCTCCACAGATCAGCTCTTAAACTCAACCGCATATGCGAAACAACAATGCTTTACGTTCCACGCTCATCCAGCGGTATGACTCAATCATGACTGCCAACGGATGCAGTTTCCACCCTCGGAGGAGACTGAAGTTTCATCTTCGCCAGCATCACCAACCTCCACTGGCTGACAGCTGGGCTTATCACCCAGAAGGTGTTTCAGCTCGCTGTAAAAAGGGCACGTATTTCGGCCATAATCGCTTCTGTGGTGCTGCAGCCTCGTTCTCACCACATTCGGCCATTTCTTTGGACATATCTTCAGAGCAGTTGCCCAATATGATCAATATTTATTGAGCTACACATACAGAAGTAGTGTCTCTCAGTATGGCGTCGGGCTGCCGTGTTTGCTAACCCAACATGCCAGATATCTCAGCACGAAGTTGTAGAGGTTCATAATGATGTCCTGTGATAATCCATCCCATGCAGCTTGAATATCCTCACACAGTTCCTGCAGATGGTGCGGTAGGGGTGGAGGTGGAGTGACACCAGGCCTTCTGGACGTGTGACGACAAACCGTTCATCTTGGTGCTGAACACGGTGCCTCCACACACGGATTCGTTGGTCGTCTCCACCAAGACAAAAGCGGGACTCGTCACTGAAGATGACCCGCTGCCATTCTGAGTCACTCCATGACAGTCTGGCACGACACCATTGCAGTCTTTGGTGATGAGTGATGTTGACGTGGTGTTAAGGACAGTCGTCGTAACGGTCTGTGTGCACGTAGTCCTGCATGGT
>CM067479.1:9611109-9627068 GCA_034552555.1 Semaprochilodus insignis | reverse complement strand
GTGTTGAGTCTTGAGACTCTGAGGTGTGAGTCTGAGTGGAGTCTCGACTCTCTGAGGTGAGTCCAAGAGGAGTCTCAAATCTCTGAGGTGTGAGTCCAAATTAGGTATTTAGTCTCTGAGATGTGAGTCTGAGTGGAGTCTGAAGTCTCTGAGGTGTGAGTCCAAATTAGGTCTTGAGTCTCTGAGATGTGAGTCTGAGTGGAGTCTCAAGTCTCAGATGTGTGAGTCCAAGTAGAGTCCTGAGTCTCTGAGGTTTGAGTCTGAGTGGAGTCTTGAGTCTCTGAGGTGTGAGTCTGAGTGGAGTTTCGAGTCTCTGAGGTGTGAGTCTGAGTGGACTCTTGAGTCTCTGAGGTGTGAGTCAGAGTGGAGTCTCGAGTCTCTGATGTGTGAGTCTGGGTGGAATCTCAAGTCTCTGAGGTGCGAGTCCAAATTAGGTCTTGAGTATCTGATGTGTGAGACTGAGTGGAGTCTCGAGTCTCTGAGGTGTGAGTCTGAGTGGACTTTCGAGTCTCTGAGGTGTGAGTCAGAGTGGAGTCTTGAGTCTCTGAGGTCTGAGTCAGAGTGGAGTCTCAAGTCTCTGAGGTGTGAGTCTGAGTGGAGTCTCAAGTCTCTGAGGTGTGAGTCAGAGTGGAGTCTCGAGTCTCTGAGGTGTGAGTCTGGATGGAATCTCAAGTCTCTGAGATGCGAGTCTAAATTAGGTCTTGAGTCTCTGAGATGTGAGTCCAAGTGCACGCTCAAGTCTCTGAGGTGTGAGTCCAAGTGGAGTCTCGAGTCTCTGAGGTGTGAGTCCAAGTGGAGTCTCGAGTCTCTGAGGTATGAATCCAAATTAGGTCTTTGGTCTCTGAGCTGTGAGTCTGAGTCAAGTTTCTGAGGTATGATCCTTATTGTTTAGAAATGATCCACTAAACCTTCTCAAATCAAACATATGACACATTTTGCAGTGCAGTCATCAGTCTATCTAGAATACTCTCTAAATGGAATCGCAAACAAACGGCGTTTGGAGATTTTTCTGTAGGTTGTAGGCGTTTTGCCAGATCTGTTAAACAGCTTATTCACTGCATGCAGCACTTCAGTCATGTCAGGTCATACAGAAAGTAGGAGTGCTTTGTGTAAGTAAAGTCTGAGGAGCTTTTCATTAATCTGAGCTCTCTTTTTGTTCCCTGTGCGGACCACCCATCAGCAAAGCTTTAAACCCCACTCTTCATATAGGGTTATAAAGGACCCAAATTAATCCCTGCATAATTCAGATTCAAGTTTCTACAAGGCAGATCAGATTAGGGAGATCTAAGCATTACACATACTGCACTCTGTTCTCGGTCACCCTACGCATGAGTATACTCTCCACTGTGTTTATGCTTTAACAAACGACTGTAATATTAATTGTTTCTGACCCATAAATCACTGAATCATGCAGAGAAATGTGGAAAGAGCAGATTCCTAAGCTTTCTGTCCATACCACATTACCTTCAAAAAATTACCTGCACCCAGAAGGCATCAACCCGACAGGAATGAAACCTGGTGGGTGGGTTTGACATCGTGAGACATGCCAGTGATTCAAGTTTCACACTCGGCCGTGCATGTGACGTAAGCAAGGACAAGCCTTATTGCCGTACCTGACTGACGACATAAGGTCGTCCTGTTGCGTGTGCTTTCCATTCTGACTCGTGCTGATGTGTTGGTAGCATCCTTTGCAAGTGAAGTATGTGTCTCAGAGAAGAGTTCGAAAGCAGTTCCAGCAGTTGGAAGAGTTTGAGAGGGGTCGCATCGTAGGGTTCCGGGAAGTGGGATGGTCTTATCGACGTATTGCGTTCCATAACAGTTGTGTGGATACTACCATAGCATGTTGTTGGTGGCAGTGGATAGAAGAAGGCACGCACCAATAGTGACCCAACAGCCACGACTGCACATGGTCAGCGAGCAGTGATGTCCTCCATGAGTCACCCTGTTAGTGCCAGCACCGTTGGCAGACGGCTGCACCACACGACTACATGCACGCAGACCGTTATGACGACTGTCCTTAACACCACGTCAACGTCGCCAAAGACTGTAATGGTGTCGTGCCAGACTGTCATGGAGCGACTCAGAATGACAGCGGGTCATCTTCAGTGACGAGTCCCGCTTTTGTCTTGGCGGAGACGACCAAAGAATCCGTGTGTGGAGGTACCGTGGTCAGCACCAAGATGAACGGTTTGTTGTCACACGTCCAGAAGGCCTAGTGTCACTCCACCTCCACCCCTACCGCACCATCTGCAGGAACTGTGTGAGAATGTTCAAGCTGCATGGGATGGAGTATCACAGGACACCATTAGGAACCTTTACAACTCCATGCCGAGACATCTGGCATGTTGGGTTAGCAAACACAGCGGTCCGACGCCATACTGAGAGACACTACTTCTATGTGTGTGGCTCAATAAATATTGATCATATCAGTCTAAATGTATCATCATTTATTGTTCCTGGTAACCTTTACCTTCCTTCCCAACAGCACTGCAATCCCACACCTCCTTCTGGGTGCGGCTGCTCTTTCGATGATGAGTGTATTTAAATGAGTGTATTGGAAACAGAAGGATTAAACGTCCAACGGAAAATTGTCCAGTCAGGATTGTCTCTGTGGCACAGTATGTAGTTAGATAGACCAAGTGAGCTCTCCCATTGGTCAGGACTTCAGGAGCTGGACTGAAGGCCTTACATGTTAGATTCACTACCATCATAATTAGCATAAAAGGCTGTTAGCCTTTGCTCTCCGTCCCCGCTGCTTTCCCTAGCTTAATCCGTTCACTGGCATTGCTTTATGAACATAGCAACCAAGAGAAAGCCGAAAATCTGTATGTGATGGCTCAGCCTAAGCAGATTGTTCTTTGTAAGGAAGATGGGGATACTTACAGTGGTGCTTGAAAGTCTGTGAACCCTTTAGAAGACCTTTTAGCTCCATGTTTCTGCGTAAATATGACTGAAAAACATCATCATATTTCCATACAAGTCCTGAAAGTAGGCAAAGAGAACCCAGTTAGATAAATGAGACAATATTAGACCTGGTCATTGAAGAAAATGATCCAATACTGCATATCTGTGGGTGGCAAACGTATGTGAGCCTTTGGTTTCAGTATCTGGTGTGACCCTCTTGTGCAGCAGCAACTACAACTAAACGTTTCCGGTAACTGTTGGTCCGACCCGCACATCAGCTTGGAGGAGTTTTAGCCGGTTCCTCAGTACAGAACAGCTTCAACTCTGTTAAGTTGGTAGGTTTCCTCCCTGAAAGCTGCCCCGCTGTGTAGCTTTCTCGACTACTGGCTTAGGTTCCCTTTGCACTGCACTGCAACTGATCACACCACATGCAGTTCAAAGAGCCTGACGGCCAGGTAGTGAGATGGATCATGGCATCACACAGCAGTACAACTTCTCCATTCAGCACCATGCAGATCACCTACATACTAATGCCCACGCCCTGTCTTGCCACCCTTGCTCTGCTGAGGAATGCCGAGAGTTGCACTGTGGCCATCGCCCCAAAGAGCTCTGTTGTGCCCAGGTGGAGGACACTGCAAATTATGCCATGGGTTGTTGTACTATGTGCGGGAGGAGCCAGTGCCTGGTAAGTGCAACTGACAGTTGCTGGTGCTGCACAGCCTGTGGAAAACAGTACTGGGTGCGGTGCAAGGGGCGGCAGGCATGGGGCACTTCAGGGTAGACGTGCCATTCCCTTGAACAAGAGATAGTGCTCAGCCAGGTGGAACTGTCATGTCAGGGTGTCACGCTTCCAGGTTTGCCCGGCTCCGCCGCTCCTCCGGACTCAACTTCCCAGAGTGCATCACCCAATGATGTCACACCCACATGTCTCCAGTCTCCCAATCATTCCCCCTCTAGGTCTCCTGAGTACTAGCACACCTGTCTTTAATCACCGGTCTGCATATAAGCCCTACCTAAACACACACTCTTTGCCAAGGTTTGCCAAACCCAGTTTGAAATTCTGAGCGTTCTCTTGTAACGAACTTTGGTGGTTGGGTGAAGGCTCCCAGGGGAGAGAGATGCAACACGTGGTTAGCTACTTGCCCCGACCTCCGTAGAGAAACCCACGTGGGAGACAGCCGGTGTACTGGAGACCATTTATTGGGCAGGGGAGCACCCACACCTCATTCATCACAATCCCAAATAACAGCAGCGCGGCAGAACATACAGGCTACAACCTGGAGCAACCATCCCGCGTGCATAACTGTTATACTGTTAACGTTTCTTCTCTCTCTCGCTCACGCTGTATAGCGTGTATGCGCTCAAAATACAGGCACTTAAAGTGACCGTTACACCCTCCTGTGATTTCTCTACTCTGGTTCTGACCCCTTTCGTTCTCTAAATACCGATCTCATCCTTATCCCTATTGGCTTTTGGTTCTGATCTACTCTCTGGCTATTCGACCTCCATCTGCTCTTCCGACCATTCTCCCTGTTTTCCCCTTCTACTCTGGTTGCCTCGCTGACTGCCTACCCTGGTTCTGACCTTAGCCTGTTCCTTGACTCTGATCTCGCTTTCTCCCTTATGTTTGGTCGTGTTTTGGTGCTGTGTTCAACTGCCCAATTGTTCAATAAAGCTCATCTGAGCTTTAGCTCTGCGCGCTTCGGTCCAAGTTCTTTGTTTCTGACACAGGGGTATCACCTAAAGAAGGAGTTGGAAGCAGCTGGGGCCAAGGGGCGCACCCCCCCGTGACTCGTGCTGAACAGGACAGTGGACATTTCAGGACCCCTGCTCTGGGGAAACTGTGGTGGTAGCGATGCACTCCTGGTGACTTAGCAGATATTCTCCAGACTGTGTATGTATGGACTTTTGAAGGGCTGTGGGGCAGCTGGCACAGACGCATTGCCTGCCAGGTGCAACCATGCAACCATTGGGCCAGGCTGTTGTGTGTCCGGGGGAAGGTCACCATGGGCTGTTAGCCTGCTATGGCTATTGGGGACCTCCCCCTGAGGTTAGAGCCGAGAGCATGTGCCCTTTTTCTGTTTGCTTGATGAATAGGATTTTCCATAGCAGAATGTATGGCTTCATTCAAAGTTTGGTTGCAGAACGTCATATGATGATCCCCTGGTCACCAAAACTGCAAAGATATCTATACAATCTGTATCCATAGAGTCTATACAATCAAATTCCCGATTAAAACCTTTAATTTCAGAAGGAACGCTGGGATTTAAAAGTGTTTAGTGTAATTAGTGGGACAATTTAGGTGTACTAATATGAAATATAAAATGACATGTCTAGAAATACTTAACTTTTATGAATTTATTTTTAAATATTTTATTTCATTATTTATTCATATTTTTGTTTTGAATATATAACAGAAATGAGCAATATGTCCACTCATTTGGAACGTGCTGTGGTTTGAACAGCAGGAACCTCTGTATTTGGGAGGTAATTAAAGCTGATCATGAAATTAAGATTAGAGTGGCGGTGGGAGGCGGACTATACATTCTTTAGAGGGTCAAATTTTACAAAGCTTTCACAGCACCTGCCAAACCAGCGCTAATCCGTGGGGGAATTATGGGATTTTTAATTCAGGAAGCAATTCTGAAAGGAACTGCAAAGGATTAAACCGTCACATGCTCAATCGATGTGGAGAGGTGATGGGAAGTGGTCACATGACACCCTTTTTTTGGGGTCCTATTGGACGACAAATATCTTGCCATTCAAACGGGCACACTTCGGATTGAGGAGGCGTTTCCTTATTGAGCAAATCTTGCCGAATGTAATAAAGGAAGAGCCCTGTAAACTGAGTTTTGGTATTGAATGTTCCCATTTTTGGGCAAAATAAACCCATTTAGGCCCTGGAACCACAATCAGGGGCCACAGAGAGGCACATTAATGGTAATTATTATTCATAATTCCACAAGTTTTCCAAAATTCATCCATAATTCAGTGTTTGAGGTTTAAATGGAGTTCTTTACAGTGGTGGTGATGACGGGAACCAGGTGTCTCCATGTCTAGAACACACATGTAGACGCTTTATTGACTATATGAACCACCAGTGAACCTACACGTGTCTCCTGAGTGTTTATATATGGAATGTTGATGATGGGAAAATCTGGAAAACCTGGAAATAATACGTTTACTTTGGGGACTATTTTTTTGCTGCACAGCACCCTGCAGCATGTTTCCCTCCACCATGAATGAAGTTTAAGGCCCAAACT
The DNA here is from genome assembly GCA_034552555.1 of Semaprochilodus insignis. Classification (NCBI taxonomy): domain Eukaryota; kingdom Metazoa; phylum Chordata; class Actinopteri; order Characiformes; family Prochilodontidae; genus Semaprochilodus; species Semaprochilodus insignis. The sequence continues at coordinate 9,620,901 of CM067479.1, read as the reverse complement.
ATCATAAACAGCGTCTCAGACATCAGGCAGCGTATTCATAACCATCTCATGTAATAGCTTTCTGTAAGGGGGCTTTTAGAGGGGGACATCTGGTTCCATTCACCACCACTGTGAACAGTTCTGACTTCACTTGAATGGGGCGTCTCACACCGAAACTACTCTTAATGAGTTTGTTTATTTCTCAACCATTTAATTATTCTGGAAATTTCCATGAAATTGTTGGAATTGCTTTTTCATGTACAGTAAAACACAGAATTAGACTCTATAACCAAAATTAGTGGTCATTAATATTAATCACTGTTATTAATGATGTGTTCTGGCAGTCAAGACAGTGATTACGTATGTGCTTTGGCTTTATTGTTATTTAATATTATTAATGGTGATGTTATAAGATGTTCTATAGCGTGCATAATACCCTGTTGTGTACAGTTGCTCCTAAGAAGTCATGATTACGTGCATAACATCATAACATCTCATAAAAAAAGATTATATGACATTTTAATGTCTGGCTTTCTTTATTCATTATAATAACCACTCATTAGAACACTGTAAACATTAATATGATAAAGCACTACTGGGTTCTGGTGTGTTTCCAGTATAAAACCCAGACGCATCACGCATCACACCTGATATATATATATTGTTTTTTTTTTTTTTTAACAAAACATGCTCAAGTGTGACCATATATATTATATGTATATTGGGCTAATACAATATAATATATTGGGGTATATATATATATATAATGCATTATGGCACCTGACTTTATAAAGTCATATACTCTTGCTTTATGAAATCTCATGCATGTAATTATAGCTGTAACACTGTAAGGTTTTGATTCTAACAGCGTCTGCATACACACCGTCCCCACCCTCCTGTGTTAATGCTAATGGAATCTGCTCTGATAAAATATTACAGTGATGATGGTGAATAATAAGGGGGCAGAGCTGAACGTGTGGCTGTTTATTAGGCAGAGTAAGCTTAGCATGCTCTGTTAAAGCTTTTGGAAACTGGAAACTGAAACTAAGGAGCGGTGATGCTCTGATGAACCGCAGGAGGGGCTCTCCCAATAGTCATAACTTCCAGTTACATCAGTGACAGCAGCTGACTGGATAACTATCATGCATTTTTAATATTACTTTTGATTTACTTTTAATGGTGTGTTTGCGTAACAGCTGTGTGCATACACTGGGCTGTTTGGTACCAGACATGCCGTGTAGTTTAGGTTAAATAAGATGCTGTTAGTTGTGGTAAAATTCTTAGATTAGATTAGATTACAGTTTGTAATACAAATTTATGAAGAACATAACCAAAACGCAGCTTAAGACAAAGTTTAAGAAGTTTCTTTAATACTACTCTTGTTTATTTATCTATTTATATATCTGTCCATCCATTCTACCAAGGCAATAAAAACCCAGATGAGACATGCTGGAGAAACACTATACCATATGAGCACCAGGAGTTAGAATCAAACTGATGCCCATTGCCCAACAGTAGTAGTAATAATAATAATAATAATAATAATAATAATAATAATAATAATAATAATAATAAACTGTGACAATTAACCATTTACTATTAATTTGTCCTTGTTGGAAGTAGGACAGTAACAGATTCATGTGTGTTTCAAGTCCAGTCAATCAATGAATCAATCAATAAATTAAATAAATACATAAACAGAAGATTTTACAGTAACATACACACGTTGCAAAGGTTTTTTTCCTTCTCCATGTTGTATGTTCAGAGGTGTGAGGTTTGGTTATGATGTGTATGTTTTCATGAAATGCACATGCAAACACACATGCAGGTTCAAGGTCATTCTTAATAATTTTTATTATCTTTCGTAGCGTTCACAAGTTCAACAGAATTCACATTTCATGTTTGAAAGCGTTCATCGGTGGAGATATTACAGCCTGACTGAAGAGTGTCGGGACAGTGTTCTTTAACAGCGGCTCACTCTTCTCTCTCGTATGTCCTGACAGCCACCACGTCATCCATGACACACTTCTGGATAAGGACAGACACAAACAGCATGCCTTTATTTAGAGTTCATATTTGCATGGCTTTTATTATTGCATCTGCACATATGGCAGCAATGACTTGTTTGCCTGACTACCTTATAAAAGTTTTCTTTTCCTTGGAGAAACTGAAAGCTTTCTCCATCATATGGTAAACAAATGTACAAATTGTATATTGACCACATATGCAATAATACATGCAATAATGGCACTGGAATAGAGTGGGTGTGTGCTATTTTCACATTATTTACATGTGCATTGAAATTCATGCCTTTATCCATATAATTACTTTCACATTCCTGTAGTCTTGTGTATATGCAGCACGGTGCAATACCAAAAACATACCCATAAAACATCCAACCTCCAAATAACAGTATATGATATATTGTTATTATATATATATATGTGTGTGTATATATCTATCTATCTATCTATCTATCTATCTCTCTCTCTCTCTCTCTCTCTATATATATATATATATATATATATATGTGTGTGTGTGTGTGTGTGTGTGTGTGTGTGATTTAAAATTAAAATTAGATATATTTATTAGTATTTTTTAACTTTAACTGTTATTTGAAATGTAAGGTAATCTTAACATTGTAATAAAATATAATAAGTAAAAAATATAAAAGAAGTATTTAAAAAATCCAGTTGCCTACTGCAATAGACTATATATCAAGATAGATAGATAGATATTGTGTGTGATTCAAAATGAAGATTATATATATATATATATATATATATATATATATATATATATATATATATAAAACTGTAATTGTTATTTGAATAAGTAATAAAATATAAGTTAATATAAGTTAAAAAAAAACTGCTGTCTACAATTCCGATTGCCTGTTGCGCTAGACTATATATCAATGTTTATTTGCCACCTGTAAAGCATCTATATCATCTTCGAGGAAGAAAATTATGTTGTTAAAACCATAAAGGCTTATTTGTTCCCAAAAATGGACTAATACACCATTTGGGTGGAATATCACAGTTCTATTTGTATAAAAGTATGATTTCTAGTGGTGTAACTTATAATCCAGATATGACATTACACTTACAAACTGTCTGAAATTATAAAATATAAATACAGATAATGTGTTTAAACTTTTAAATATAATAAAGTTGCACAAATAGCACAAATACTCTCAGATAACTTCCATATTCCCATTTAGTTGTGATTTGGCAACCAATTCTTATTGAACCATTTTCATTTTTTCATTTTTTTCATGAAGAAATTTTTAATATTGAACTGTAGGAGCCCCTGGGTCAGGCTTCACGTCTTGCAAGGATCATTCTACTATTTTTTGCTATTTATTGAGTAATTTTTGGCAAACGTGACTCATAAATGCTGGTCTTATCTGATTTCATAGTAAGTGTGTATATGTAATTAATTAAATACACATAATTAATCATATATAATCAGTCCCACTCACCGCTATCAGTTTCCCATCCTGAATCTCCCTCTCGATCGTTGTGCTCTTGCCCTCCCACGACTGCGTCTGAACCAATTTACCATCCACCAGGCTCATAACAGTCTGGAAGGAACAACATTAGACATAGAATATCACAGTGTTGTTAAATGATAATTCTTAATAGTATTATTAAATATTAGTGATTAATGTTCTTTTCTCACAATATTTATATCTCAAAAGATTTTAATTCCTTGTTTGGGTTTTAACCTCATGCCATTATGTTGGCTCAGCTTCTGTTCTGCGTTACTGTTGGTCGGTTCTCTTGTTCTGCAGCTTTAGCATCTCATTTTTGACCAAAGATCCAAAAACAGAGGAATAAGGCTATAAATATTCATTTGCCAGCTAATTTTTCCATTCCCCCTTAAATGGTGCAGCAATACCATGGTGCCTATGAGTGGTAGAACCTAGTCGCTGCACCATTTAAGGTGGACTGGACGATTCCTAAGAGAAGCTGCCTTGTAGATTCCATGCTGATGCACACTGGATCGTCTAAGATGTTCCACCATGGTTCTAGATGAGAACTCAACCACATGAATGTATGTCCGGCACCTTTTAAGGTGGAACAGACAATTCCTAAGAGAAGCTACCATGTAGATCCTATGCTGATGGATACTGGATAATCTAAGATGTTCCACCATGGTTCTAGATAAGAACTCAAATCTGTAGCACCATTTAAAATGGACCAGACATTTCCTATGAGAAGCAGATTTCAGCCTTTTACTATGTTGATAGATGATGGATGTTCTAAGAGGTTCCACCGTGGCTCTAGAGGGGAACATCTCCGCATGTAGGCACCAGAATATAACTGCTGCTCTATTTAAGGTAAAGTGGACAATTCCAACAAGAAGCTGATTTCAGTCTTGTCATTTCTATCCTGATGAATGTTCTAAGACGTTCCACTGTGGTTCCAAAAGGGAACCTTTAAGGAGTTTTAGATGTTGCTGTGTGTCCTGCAGTCATGATGTTATTACAGTAACCTTGGCCTGCCGGTCGTCTGCAGTGATCTCGTCAAATTCCTCGTCCAGCTTGAACTTTATTTCCACGGTCTTGAATGTGGTCATGGACTTCATGGAGATGACCCCTTGATCGTCCACGCTGAATAACAGGCTTGGCTTGGCCATGTTAGCGATTTGCCTGGAGGCAAAGCCGATACCTGCAAGGCCACAGTAAGTCAGTTCCCTCAGTAGATTACTGAGTCACAAGAGAAGCATTAAGCTGTTAGCCACCAAAGGCTAAAATCTGGCCCAACATGCTTCCTAGTCCGGAATTTCGCAACCTAATCTCAGTCTGCTGTATCCGTAGCGTACAGCTGATCACCACAGACAATAACTTCAATAAGTTTCCCTGAACTTAGAAAACAGCAGAAAACTGTTCAGTCATAATGGAAGTCAATGGGTAGTTGCTTTATGTTAATGTTATATAGTCATGTTTGTGGTTCATAGTCATTTATGTCAAAAGTTTATTCACCAAATTTGAATGACTATATAACACAAAAACTAATATGAGTATATAAAGTGAATGCCTATTGACTTCTAATATATTTGGGTTTGGGTTCTAGGTCCAAGGAAACATGTTAAAGTTGTTGTCTGTGGTAATCAACTAAAAGCTAATGGATAATGGAAGTCGAAGGGCAGTTATATGGTTATATAGTCATGTATTTTGAAAGTTTATTCACCAAATGGAAGATACATAACCATATAACACAAACATGACTATATAAAGTGAATGGCCATTGACTTCTACTATAATCGAGTTTTGGTTCTAACTTCAGGGGAACCTGTTAAAGTTATTGTCTCTAGTAATAAATTGAACCCTACAGATCCAGCTGATAGAAAGTAGGTTGAATTCTTCCTATAATAAAGAACAGTTTTGCTAGAATTTAGCCTATTGTAGTCGTTCACTTAAAATGGAAGTCAATGGGCAGTTATATAGTTGAAGTTATATGGTTATATAGTCATGTATTTCCAAAGTTTATTCACCAAATGTAAAATATGTGACTGTATAACACAAATATGACTGTGTAACTATATAAAGTGAATGCCAATTGACTTCTACTACGAAACTGAATTTTGGTTCGAGCTTCAGGGAAACCTGTTAAAGTTGTCAGATCCAGCTGATAGAAAGTGGATTGAAAGTGGATCCTTCTTTAATAAAGAAACATTTTGCTAGAATTTAGCCTATCGTAGGCGTTCACTTACAATGGAAGTCAATGGGTAGTTATATAGTTGAAGTTATATGGTTATATAGTCATATATTTCACCAAATTTAGAATACGTGACTATATAACACAAACACGACTATATGACTATATAAAGTGAATGGCCATTGACTTCTACTATGACTGGACTTTGGTTCTAGCTTCAGGGAAACATGTTAAAGTTATTGTCTGGGGTAATCAACTGAATGCAATGGATCCAGCTGATTGAAAGTAGGTTGAAATCTTCGAATTTAGCCTATTGTAGCTGTAGCTTATAATGGAGGTCAATGGGCAGTTATATAGTTGATGCTAAATGGTTATATAGTTACATATTTCAAACATTTATTCACCAACTTTTTTGCTAAACATTTTAAATATATAACTACATAATACAAACATGACTATATAAGCATATATAGTAAAGCAACTTACTTTTGACTTCCATTATAAGTAAGGTTAGCATTAGCAAGTTTTTTTATTGTTATTTTCTAAGTTCAGGGAAATGTTTTGAAATTCTTTAAAGTATTTATATGTATTTATATTAATTATATGAAATTATTAATATATTGTAAAGTTACATTAAACAGAACAACTAGTCAGTTATAATAGAGATCAATAATCAGCTGCTTTGCATTCCTGTTATATAGTTGTATAGTCATGTCTGCGCTATTTATTTGAAACATATATTCAGTACAACTATATAAAATGAACATGAAGCACTTGCCTATTGACTTCTATTATAACTGAACCCTTTTTTTCTGTTTAATTAATAATAATTTCATAATTAATCATTCATTTTGTAGTGAAGTAGTTTTATTAAATTAAACGTTCAGAAAGTGTGAACAAGTTTGGTGAATTTTTGAAATACACATTTGAAATATTCAACTATATACCATCAACAATATTGCTGCCCATTGGCCTCCATTGTAATTATAATTGTCAAATAGTTGCATTTTGTGTTATATACTCACATATGTTGAATGTGTGTTCATCCAGTTTGCCTTATATGGTTTTATATTTTAAACCTTTACTGGCCGAAATCAGCGTCTGCCCATTCCAGCGGCAACATTAAGCCTGCTGGTTTTGTTAAAAGGTGCAGAAGTCACATAAGCTGTTAGCAACCAAATGCCAAACATGCTTTCTTTATTATAGGAATATTTCAGAAGTTTTTTATTCTGATCTCAACATGTTTCCCTGAACTTCAAATTCAATTCTATTGAATTCTATTCTATTAATAGTCCTGAACCTAGAAACCCACAGAAAAACTAGTGAAGTCTATGGGCAGATGCTTTTTATTAAAAGTTTAAACTATGTGACTATATAATGCAAATTGGGTGAATATACATTTGAAATACATGTGTATATAACACAACTATGTAACTATATAATCTGAATGTGAAGCAGCTACCTTAATATATTGTATTCTATTCTATTCTAGTCTAGTCTAGTCTAGTCTAGTCTAGTCTTATATATTCTTATATCCTATATCTTATATCCTATCCTATCCTATCCTATTCTATTCTATCCTATCCTATTCTATTCTATTCTATTCTATTCTATTCTATTCTGAGATGTCAATGGGCAGGTGCCTCATGTGAATGTTATATAGTTATATATTCATATGGTCTTGTTAGTGTTATATAGTCATGTATTTCAAATACGTGTTAACATAATTTAAGGTGATATGACACTGTTACACAAATGTGATAATTCTATTTCATTCTATTCTATTGTGAGAAGTCAATGGGTAGCTGCTTCACATTCACACTATATAGTTACATAGTTATGTTATATGCACATGTGTTTCAAATGTGTATTCACCTAAATGCGTTATATAGTCACATATTGTAAACCTTTAATAAAAGCATCTGGCCATTGACTCCAATTATAGCAAATTTATTTGCCAGCTAATTTTGCCATTCCACCTTAAATGGTGCAGCAATACCATGGTGGCGCCCCATTTAAGGTGGACCGGACAATTCCAAAAAAGAAAAAAGAGGTCTTCAACCTCATACTTTTAATGCTGATAGATGCTGGATGTTCTAGGACGTTCCACTGATGTTCTAGCTTTTAGGCACCAGAACATGACTCCTGCTCCATTTAACATTGAATGGACAATTTAGTATCATGCTTTCTATGTTGATAGATGCTGGATGTTCTAAGGCATTCCACCATGGTTCTAGAAGGGAACTCTGTCTGTAGGCACCAGAACGTAAGTGCTGCAGCATTTAAGGTGGAACAGAAAATTCCACTAAGAAGCTGATGGCAGTCTTTTAGTTTCTCTACTGATGGATGCTGCATCTTCTAAGACGTTCCACCATGGTTCTAGAGGAGAACTCAACCTGAAGCCACCAGAATGTAAGTAAGTAAGTAAGTAAGGAAGTGCTGCACCATTTAAGGTTTAATGTAGCTGCTTCAAATTCAGATTATATAGTTACATAGTTATATAGTTGCATGTATTTCAAATGTGTATTCACCTAATTTGCATTATATAGTCACATATTTTAAACTTTTAATAAAAACATCTGCCCATAGACTTCATTAGTTTTTCTGTTGGTTTCTAAGTTCAGGGATACATGCTAAAGTTATCACCTGTGGTAACTGATTATACCCTACAGATCTGGGAGATCAGAGAGAAACATTCCGGGCTGTTCCCTTAATTAACATAACCATCCATCTCCTATAACGTGCGACAGCCAAGCAAATCTTACCTACTGCCTTCATGTACTCATCAAAGTTGTCGCTCGCGGTCAGTTTCCATGTCCCCATGAACCGGTCCATTCTCACACTGCTTTCTGAATATGGACAAACTGGACTCAAACTGTTCGAAGGTGCCGACTGAGTCTGTGGAAGCTGAGGTAGTTCAATTTCAGGGCTTTAAAGAGATGTGGGTATGGGCTCCACCAGCGGACCAATCAGAGCAGCTGGATGGATTTCATTGGTGCTTTGACATAGGGATCAGAAAGGGTTTTAAATCAGACCATGTTATGAAAGAGGGGGGCAAAGGGTATTCTAAATCATTAATAAAGTGTATTATGAATTATTGTAAATGCAAAGTAATGTGACTCAGTTAGAGAGATTTGGGAGATTACTGGGTTTCATATGCTTGTCTTGTGGAAGCCAGTGCATCTCAGTCCCGTGCGCCTGCTTTAAAGGGCCAATATTGTATATTTTACATGCGTTTTATTTTACACTCAGGTCAATGAGAACATGTATATGTGTTTATGTACCAAAACCAGTCATAATCCAAACCCAGAAGGAATCACCCGACAGGGATGAAACTTGGTGTGACATTGTGAGACATGCAAATGATTCAAGTTTCACATTCGGTCACACGTGTGATGTAAGCAAGGATGGGCCTTATCTCTATACCTGACTGACCCAACAGCCACGATTGCAGACATTCAGCGAGCAGTGATGCCCTCCATGAGTCATCCTGTTAGTGCAGCACCATTGGCAGACGGCTGCACCACGCAGGACTACATGCACGCAGACCGTTACGACGACTGTCCTTAACACCACATCACCGTCACCAAAGACTGCAATGGTGTCGTGCCAGACTGTCATGGAGCGACAGAATGGCAGCGGGTCATCTTCAGTGACAAGTCCTGCTTTTTTACCTACCAAATCAAACTTTTATCTTGAAAAACTAATGCATGCATGATATGGGCCCATTAACACTCCCAGTTTAACTCAGTAGATCAATCCTTCATTAGCCAGCATATGACATATTACTATTATTACATATAGGAGTTTACATTCACTCACTGTCCACTCTATTAGACACTCCTACCTTGCTGGTCCACCTTGTAGATGTACAGTCAGAGACGATAGCTCATCTGCTGCTGCACAGTGCAGTGTCGGTCATCCTCTAGTCCTTCATCAGTGGGCACAGGACGCTGCTGCCCACAGGACGCTGCCCACAGGACGCTGCTGGCTGGATAGTTTTGGTTGGTGGATGATTCTCAGTCCAGCAGTGACACTGAGGTGTCCAGCAGCACTGCTGTGTCTGATCCGCTCACACCAGCACAACACACACTAACACACCACCACCATGTCAGTGTCACTGCAGTGCTGAGAATGATCCACCACC
>CM067479.1:9569398-9601259 GCA_034552555.1 Semaprochilodus insignis | reverse complement strand
AAATCAATAAAATAAATGTTAAAAAATAATAAAGAAAGAAAGAAATAATTCAATAAATAAAGAAAGAAAATTACTGTTTCAAGTCCTAATTATAGCTAAAACCTCTTTAGTCAGCGTCAGCCTGGCATGCTTAATTAAAGTAATTATAGTTTAATTAATTTTTCATCAGCTAATGCTAGAGGTGGGAATCAGGAAAGGCCCCACAATTCAATACTATCATATTACATAAATCACGAGTAATATTCCTGAAAATCACAGATACTGTGATATGCCGTGTACTGTGATAGCATATATTGTGATTTATTACATTTAAAATTTCTGTTATATCTAATAAGATAAAGTTTTAATCTTATTAAACTTTTTTACTGCAGCAAAACTGAGACTGTAAAGCAGATAAATTGACTAACACTGTCATAAAAACATAACTTAAATTTATAGAATAATTGTATAAAATATTAATACTTGTCATTCATGTATTGATATAATATTGCCAAGCAAAATATCTCAATACTATGCTGTATCGATTTTCCCCCCATCCCAAGCTGACACTTCAGATCTGTAACATTTGGATTGGTTATTTTGTTCCTGGTTCATTTTTGACCAAATAAAATGAGATTTGAATTTACAGCTTCTCAAAATGGGTCCTGGTGATCATATCAAACATGCCCATATCAGTCGGGTCCTTATTAACCTTCTGCAATGTTTAACTGAAATAAAGAGAATCTGGTTCGTTTTTCACCAATTTTTGAATAATGGTCGTATTGACTGGCCTCTAATTCTAATGAACCCACATTATCAGTCTCAGACCAGCACGTGTGACTAACACTAATTTTTGACCATGTAAAATTCCATCAGCTATTGAAGCCGGCTCCTTAAAATCCATATCCCTGAAGCCGTAATTAGACCTAACCCCTTTTAATCGGTCTCAGACCGGCACTCCGAGCCAACGCCTGGACAAAAGGACTATCCCCGCAGTGCCCCGGGTGCTGGGACGTCCACCGGTGTCCGCAGGCTGTCGATACTGATTAGTCCGGTGTGCCTGCAAAGGCCACCGTGTGCAGGGCTCCGGTGCTGCAGGGCTGGCCAGCCTCCCAGTTTGAGTCCCCTCAGGCCGGAACGTGCTACAACACCAGCCTGGCACCTTGTAACCATCCTCTATCATTGAAATGAGCACTAATCTCAACCTGAGGAAACGGCTAGTGTCTAATATGTGTAATATGAATTATCATCACCTATTTTATGATGCTGTTATGACATAGTGCACGTCGGAAAAACCGTCCTGTGCACTGGCCTCCACCCACAGAACTTTTTAGTCATATGATAATTCCTGGTCTTTGCTTCTCTTCTAAGTGGTGACCAACATGAGAAGAGGGCTTTTAGGAATAGCCGGCGCCCCAAACCGGATCACAAATCAAGACAAAAGAGCAAACCAGCACTGTAAATGGGTTATACTAGCAGAACAAGGCTATAAATCAGGGTCTGGTAAGTGTCCCCCCCCCACCCTCTCCCTTAACATAAGCCAGGACAAGCTCATGGGGGGGTCTTCGCCTCTCCTGTCTGGGTCATAAAACAGTCACACCCAGTTAAACCGAGCTCCACATATCCAAGAGGTGCGGAGTCATCCTTCCGAAACAATGGCCAGTCATTTCTTCTTGTTGCCAAATGATGCTCTTTTGCACCTTTTCACACCTTTTCTGCTTTTTATCTCTCCAATAAATCAATAAAGCCAGGCCCTCGGCCTCAGAACAGCTGCACGGCCGGTCCGATTCGGATGCTAAACATACATACGTACGTACGTATATTCAACGCTGATGGAGAGAAAATGGCATATAGTCCATCATAACCGAGCCAATCTGGCAACCAGACATCAGGGTAGGGTCTATTTGCCACTCAGAGCCATTAAAGGCCATTGAACCCACACAATGACAATCGCACATACTGCCACATTAAAACCGAATCTGGTGGAAAATGCCCCACCCTGGGTTTAAACAGGGTGGGCCAAACAGGCCCCTAAGTGTGCACACTAAAGCTGTGTGTATATATATATATTTAATGTGCATCCTTTTGGCCAGGCTGATATGCCGGGGGTCTTGGGTGGGGTCTGTCTGCATTATGCTGTGTGTGGAGGCAGCAGCCAGTGCTAAAGTGGCAGCTGCGCCACCACAAATGCCGTTTTTCGAGCCCTGGTATCCACCTTTTTGCTATGATATTATGTATTTTGCATCATTTCATTTTACCAGCAGTGCATAACAGCATTATTAGATATTAGATAATGCAGCTCTGTTTATTATAAGGCATACATGCACAAAGGACAGGACAGGCATGGTAGACACAAGGTTAGAAATGATACTATATGCATGCATTATTAGTAGTATTAGTAATATTATTACTATTATTAGCACTATTATTATGAGCTCTGGCAGCAGCAGCCTACGACGCATAGTTCAGTCATCCTCCCTCCCCAAAATCGGACACCTGCGTCACTGCTGGCCGAGAAAGGCTGGTGCAGAGTCTTACTCACCGGTAGCGATTTTGTCCATGGTGGCTGTAGCGGTTCTGATTTCCCCTAAAGTCTGGAGTTAAAGTCTAATTATAAGGCACTGGAAGAGCGGAGCACAACGCGAGCCGGCAGAGGGAGCGAGGAATGAAGGGATGGGAGAGGATGAGTTATGAAGGAGAGAGAGACAGTGAGAGAGAGAACGAGAGAGAGAGAGAAAAGACGCTATTGTGCGCTGCGATTGGCTAGCGCCGGCACACAAGCCACGCTCGGATTGGCCACCCGCTCGCTGCCACCCAATCCAAGCGAGGCAGGCGGGACTTGCCGGAAAACGGGTGGGTTGTTGACCGAATAGACGTGGGGAAGGAAAAATAAACACCGCGCCTGTGACGCGCTGCCAACGTACTCCACACAGCTCTCAGCCGATTGGTGAGCGGACGAGTTGCCGTGGGCGTTGCCATGGATATATGCAAATCAGGACGCCGAGCAGCGACGATGGATGACGAAGCTGGTGAGCCACACCCGAATCAGTTAAACATTCAACCTAATGAGGAACTGTAGAGCAGGCTCAGCTTACACCACAATACCTACATTTAGAGTCAGTTATACATTCTACCTAATATATATATACATACACTCATCATCTAAAGAACAGCTGCACCCAGAAGGAGGTGTGGGATTGCAGGTCTGTTGGGAAGGAAGATAAAGGTTACCAGGAACAATAACTGATGATACATTTAGACTGATATGATCAATATTTATTGAGCTACACGTACAGAAGTAGTGTCTCTCAGTATGGCGTCGGGCTGCCTAACACAACATGCCACATGTCTTGACATGGAGTTATAGAGGTTCCCAATGGTGTCCTGTGATAATCCATCCCATGCAGCTTGAATATACAGACGGTGCGGTAGGGGTGGAGGTGGGGTGACACCAGGCCATGGGGTGGGGTGACACATCTGGACATGTGACGTGTGACAACAAGCCGTTCATCTTGGTTCCGACCACGGTGCCTCCACACACGGATTCGTTGGTCGTCTCCACCAAGACAAAAGCGGGACTCGTCACTGAAGATGACCTGCTGCCGTTCTGAGTTACTCCATGACAGTCTGGCACCACGACACCATTGCAGTCTTTGACGTGGTGTTAAGGACAGAGAAGAGACAGAGAAGAGACTTCACGTTTTTACACTGAAGCGACAGCTTGAATTGTGCAGAAGACGCAGAAAGAAGTAGCTCTATACATAAAAGTCAAGATGAGATATTTTGATACCTTAGATCAACAAGCTGAAGTGTATCTTCCATCTTAAATGATGAAGCATTTATGTTCTGTCGCTGACGTCCAGCTTCTCTTCGATTTTTCATGTTCCACCTTGCAGCAGTCATATCCGGTGCTGGCATTCAACATCTTTTTTATGAGCTTCTATTTGAATTTTCCCCGTTCCACCTTAAATGGTGCAGCATCAGTGCTCATTTATACTCCCTTAGAAATCAGTATGTAACCTTCACTGCCCACATACCTACATACTGTCCTTTACGTTGGTATGGATGTTAAGCAATACATCCACCAGGGGGCAGTCCAGAGTCAGAAGCTGGCAACGGTGGAGGAGATTGTAATAATGTACCTACTACAAGGAAGACATCAGAGGCAGTTCTGTGAACGGTGGTGGTCTGTAAGGCCAATAAATATCTGCACCATGGGACGGAGAATTCTTTTCACTTTATTAGCATTGAGCTACACGATCAGCTACACTTAGCATTTCCTGTGGTACAGCTTCGGTTCATCTATAAGCCTTCAGTGAAGGTGCACAAATCTGGACTAAACGAATGCAGAGTGTGTACAGGAGGGTTGGGGGTGGGGGGGCTTCCTCACTGCTAGAAATGTCCATACTGCTCCTTTAAACTTGAAAAGCACTTTGTTTTTGAGTGTATGTTTGTTTGTTTTGTATTCACTGGTTTACTGCACAGTGCCAAGTTTATCTGTGAAGGCTCCGCTGTAATGTGGACAGTAAACTGGGTGGTAAAACGATAAATACCTCTTAAGGACTCTAAATCTGAACGAAGCGAATCACAAGCACCAAAGAAGGTGTGCAGATGAGTCACATTAAGCGGAATAGTGGTATGTGTTAGCCATAAACGAGCTTTTACAGTCAGTTCTTGTGTATGTATCAGTACCTGGGAAATATCTGAAAGTATCTAACAGCTGTAAAGAGTCACAAAGGTCACAAGCTGACAGGAACAGACCGCAGTGTAAAAGACAGTTACTGAACACTGCCTGGAACACACTCCTGCACACCAGACTACACTGAAAACTGTTCACAGAGCACCACCGCAGCTCTGAAACCACTTATAACATGCATGTAGAGGTGTTTGTAAAGTAAAAAAAGGGCATATGAAAGAGTGTATGTAAAAGTGCATGTAAAAAGAGTAAATGTAAGTGTATATAAAAAAATGCATGTAAAAAACACCAGTTAAAATAGTGTGTAAAGAGTGCATGTAAAAGAGTGTATGAAAAACAAGCATGTAAAACAGTGTATGTAAAAAATGCATGTAAAAGAGTGAATGTAAAAGAGTGCATGTAAAGGAGTGAACGTAAAAGAGTGGATGTAAAAGATTGCATGTAAAAGAGTGTATGAAAAACAAGCATGTAAAACAGTGTATGTAAAAAGTGCATGTAAAAGAGTGAATGTAACAGTGAATGTAAAAGAGTGAATGTAAAAGAGTACATGTCAAAGAGAGCATGTGAAAGAGTGAATGTAAGAGTGTAAAAAGAGTGTGTAAAAGAGTGCATGTAAAGGAGTGAATGTAAAAGAGTGAATGTAAAAAGAGTGTGTGTAAAAGAGTGTAAGGTAACCGCCGTGTGCAGCACGGACAGCAGCTAGACGGGCTGGGAGTGACTCAGTAAGGTCCTGGTAGGTTGTCACAGGTATCTGGAGCCATGCTGACTGCAGTGCATCCCACAGCTGCTGGAGGGTGTGTGGGGGAGGATCCACAGAGCCAGCATGACGATGGAGGTGGTCCCACAGATGCTCAGTTGGGTTCAAGTCTGGGGAATTAGAGGTACTTGGAAGTCTTGGTCATGCTCTTCCAACCAGTGTTGGACATTTCTAGCCGTGTGCCATGTAGCATTGTCTTACCGGAAGATCCCATCCGCCCCAGGGAAGACGATGAGCATGTATGGGTGTACGTGATTGGTTACCCAGATTGGTTGAGAGTGTCTTCCACATGGATGAGTGGGGCCCAGAGAATGCCACAAAACTGTGACTTCCTTCATGAGCTACACGCTGCTGCTCGAAAGTAGGAAGTGGTCACAATAATGTGACTCGACTGTGTATCAGGAGAATATGTGAAGCACAATTAGCACCTGTTTTGCTTTTTTTATTGCATATTTAAAAAATAATACAATAAAAATACCAGGTTTATTAATAATACTCATATATAAAACAGTCGTGAATTAAAGCCATATTTCGACTCAACCCCTTTGAACCCAGCGCCTCATTTAAGAAATAATTAATCTGAATCATATTGCAACCTCTCCATTACCAATCAAGAACATACAGTACATCTATCTATGCAGCTAATATCAATGTTAAAGATATTAACAGTCATGTAAGTGATGGATCTGTCTTCAATCTTGTTCATAACAGCTGAAGAGGAATAAAGGATGTGTAGAGAAGCTAAACGCTTTCAGCAGAACCAGAAATAAAACCAGTAGAAAATTACAGCTACAGTTTTTGGAGCGCTGTTATTAATAGCAGTAGTTCTATGATAGAAAACATGAATATTTAATGGTATAAAATCCGACTAGCTAGCCAAACGCTTATATTTACAACCTCATATAGAACATATAAAGGGCTGTATATGTTATGCAAATAAAACTCAAAAAACAATAAAAGGTAGCCCCTGTGTAGTGGTGGGCAATATGACGATATATTTTATCACGTTGCTTTTCTGAGCATATCATGGATATTTTGTTGCTACTTCTAATATACCAATTATAAGCTCAACCCGGACCAAAAAACGAGTCCCCTGTGACTGAAACATACCTAGTCGCGTGTAATCCCTCCACCAGCACCAACAACAGGTGTGGTTGGATTTGGCATGTACTGGACAAGTTTCTAGATGTTCAGACACCCTTACATCAAAGAATCGTGCAGTTGGTCCAGATTTGGTGGATGCCTTCCCTGGCACAATTCCGAGGAGAATTCCCTGTACACTGGGATTTTAGCCACTGCTGGTAGACCCGTATGACGGTACGCTGCTTCCATACACCTGCAGATTCAGCTACTTCCTTCACACTATGGTCTTTGGCACGCCCAAATGCAGTCACTCCTTTTACCCAATCATTAACATCTGCTTTGGAGCCATTTACCACACATGGAACGAGACATTCCCTGCACTGCAGCACCTCTTCCCAATCTATGGATCCCGTCACTCACACCACCCAGGGATTTATAGACCCATGTGCAGCACCATCTGCAGGATCCTGAAGGTACTACCACACCAGACGACTAATTCTTTGTCCGATGAGCTTATACTACATTACAATGTGAGCATAATTAATCTTTAACTCGTTTAACTGGAAACGAAATATCATGATGCATAACGAGATGCTGAACGAGACCTTCGGACATCCTCACCCCAGTAATATTAACAATACGGGTTTTATAATTTAACAGTTAATATCACAGAAAACAACGCTACAAATTTTCTATACGTTATCATTACCTTACAGATTCTAATATAACTTATTTCAAATAGTGTCACACAAATAATAATAAACTATATTCAAGTGCTTGTGTACACCGTGCTCGGGCGAGACTTAAGCTGCGGAGGCTAATCTGAGGTTACAGTGTAAATATAAGATTGGTTCCATATAAAAGCATATTAAATCAAAACCTTCCTAAACAGAGGCTTTGGTCTGTACTACACTGCACGCTCCAAAAGCGGAGGTTCATTTCTTCTTGGAGATGTTGAGTTTCTTTTTGATGTAATGGCTCACGAGGATCTGCGGACGCTGCTGGTAGTCGCGCAGGATGTCGTGAGAGCTGGTCAGCTGATCTCCTTTCTGCCGGTCCAGGAGAGTCACGCAGACGACAGCGGCTGGAAAACAAACACAGCTTGTTTTTACGTACGATCAGAGCAGAAAAACACAGGGCCAACTGTACAACCAGGGAACCACCTCTACAGCGAGCACACCAATAATCATCACAGACAGATCTGATTATTCAGGTAGTCGTGTAAATGGCACACTCTTAGATCGGCTCGAGGCCCGTTACTGGATTTCCAGAAAGTCACTCGATCTAAACGGAAAACAGCTGCAACATGCAGATCGAGTTTTAGATTATGTTGAACGTCCGTCTCATTCTCTGAGTTCACTGGCCGGTTGCAAAGCAGAAATCTGATCACTGCCTGACTCATGTAGACCTGGAGCTTCCCCATTATCTGATTAACCAAGTGGATGTAAAAGTGCTGAATCAATTACTGACAACTGATGTGATTTTCTGCAGTTATTACATTATTCAGTGCATGTAAACGTACCCAGTATGTGCGATTTACACAAAATACCAGATGGTGAATGTATTCCTACATACTGTGATGCAAACGCACTCCGTCATATATTAAGAATCGCTGCTGAATCAATACTGCACCTGTTAAAGACTGCCTGCATTACTGTAACCTTTCTCTGGGTGGCATGAATATTAGGGATGCACTAAAACACTGGCCACCGAAAAATGTATATATACTCATCATCAGAAGAACAGCTGCACCCAGAAGGAGGTGTGGGAGTGCTGTTGGGAAGGAAGGTAAAGGTTACCAGGAACAATAAATGATGATAAATTTAGACTGATATGATATTTTATGACCCGCTGCCATTCTGAGTCACTCCATGACAGTCTGGCACAACGCCGCTGCAGTCTTTGGTGACGTTGACGTGGTGTTAAGGACAGTCGTCGTAACGGTCTGCGTGCATGTAGTTCTGCGTGGTGCAGCCATCTGCCAATGGTGCCAGGATGACTCATGAAGGCCAGCACTGCTCACTGAATATCTGCAGTCGTTGATGTTGGGTCAGTCCCGGCATGTCGGATAATTTGTCAGTTCTCTCTCTCTGTGGTTTGTGTAGGTCTATTACCAACAGCGTGTTAAGGTAGTATCCAAACGACCTGTATGGTGCACAATACGTCAATAAACCATCCCACCTCCTGGAGCCATACGAGGTGACCCCTCTCCAACTCTTCCAACTGCTGGAACTGATTTCGAACTCTTCTCTGAGGCACATACTTCACTTACAAAGGATGCTACCACCACAACATCACGAGTCAGAATGGAAAACATGCTCAACAGGACGAGTCAGTCAGGTGAAGCCGAGTGTGAAACTGTAATCATCAAACCCACCAAGTTTCATTCCTTCTGGGTGCAGCTATTGTTCTGAATGACGAGTGTATATATACATACACACATGTTTCTACTATAAAGTAACAGGTATGAAAGTATCAGATGATAATCCTATGTTTTCTTGAGAACAGGGTAGGAAAAATTACACCCTGTCATAACATTACTACCACTACTACTATTACTATTTTTTATATTTAACAGCTTTTTTACATTGTGTATAAATTTCGTGATGAATGGACTAAAAGAAATATCCTAAAAGTCAGTTGAAGGTAAAGCACAAGAAAGAATGATTAAAGCATCAACAGTAAAAATACGTGCAGCCATAATTAAATCAGTTGGTGTAGATCGACTGCAGGCTAACTGTACATGACTACACACAGTTACACACCAATCAGAGTCAAACAGCACAGTACCTCGCAGATTACTGAGTCGGCACATAGCAGCGAAAACAGAAGACTCCATCTCGATGTTGCGAACTCCAGCAGCGTACGCTTCAGCCAGGTAGTTCTGCTTGTCCTCTTCGGTGTATGAACAGAAAGCTCCATCCAAACGAGCCTGACCTGCAACACCACCAACTCCTTCAGTTTATGTACTCCTAGTCAGCGTATTTCCTAAAAACACTTTTATTACTTATTATTACTAGTCATAACTGTTCACAGTGGTGGTGACAGGAACTCGACGTCTGAAGAGCTTAATGCCTCTAAAAACGACCTCATTGAAAGTTATGTTACCTGATGATTGAGACGTTGCTGTATGATACTTCCAAGATAAGATTTTGATCATCTGCAAACAGTTTGATTGACAAGGGTCCGCAACAAGCACTTCCTGTGTGTTAGACCCGCCCTTTCCATCAGAATTCGCAGTTTGGAAAAGTATTTCGGTACTGGTAAAAGTGTTTCACGTCTTGTAAATTTGTTTTTATTTTTGTAATTTTGTTTTCTGAAATGTTAATTTTTCTGCACTTCTCGGCCACCGTAAAATTTCGTTGTATGCAAGTACAATGACAATAAAAGGCATCTATTCTATTCTATTGTTGTTGTTGTTTACAGGCTCTTTAATTGGTCTAAATCTGTCTTGAGTCCATGCAGGTGTTCAGTGTGCTGACCGTGCTAGTCATCATACACCCACAAAAGAGTACTATGGAATGGTTCACAATACCAACAACATATCATCATAACATAATCATAACATAATCATAACATAGTCAGAGCCCTTAGGCTCATTTTATCAGCCCTGAATGACTATAAAATACCCACATGATCAATAAGTGAAAATAATAACAATATAAATCATCATCATCATAATGATACCTTCATAGAAGTCCAGCGTGCACATGGTGTTCCCAACAACGGTCTCGAACTCTGCAAGCTCTTTTCCACACTGCAGCAGCTCCTCGGCTAAATCCTCATCCAGTTGGGTGCTCCTCACCACCGGCTTACCCAGAACCACCTGCTCAAAGCGGGGCAGGAAGGAGGCGTCCACCGACTGCTTGGTGATCACGACGGTGCCCGGCTGCAGACCTGAGGAAGGACAGATAAGGCGTTAACACAACGCGTTCAATTTGCATTCATTTCACACATCAGTTGCTTTGGTCCCAAAGCCCCGATGCAGAATCCCATCAATATAGCATACTCATACTAACAGTGAGGAACGTTAGCACACCGCGCTAAAGGACAGTCTGTACTGCGCTGGGATGGAACCGTATGAACATTTCACATCGTGGAACCGGTCACCATGTGAGAACCATAATACTGTGGGGTTAATAAAGGGCCCATATTCTTTCTTTTCCCATCCTTTAGAGAGCTGGGCGATAATCATAATACTACAAAACCATAAAACTATAATACTGCGATACTCAGCACTCTTACACGACAAAACAAGTTAAAGGAACAACATGTTTCCCCCAAAGCAGTTCTGGAGGATTTCTAATTATCCATTCATGATGACATTTTAACGTGGTGGGGTGGAGCTGAACTGAATGGGTGGGACTACATAGCTGTAGGCTATATGGGTGTGGCTAAACTGCTGTAGGCTGAATGGGGGGGCTAATCTACTTTAGACTGAATGGATGGGGCTAAACGGCTATAAAATGAATGGGTGGGGCTAATATACTTTAGACTGAATGGGTGGGGCTAATCTGCTATAGGCTGAATGGGTGGAGCTAGTCTACATTACACTGAATGAACAGGGCTAATCTACTTTAGACTGAATGAACGGGGCTAATCTACTTTAGACTGAATGGGTGGGGCTAATCTACTTTAGGATGAATGAACAGGGCTAATCTACTTTAGACTGAATGGGTGGGGCTAATCTACTTTAGACAGAATGAACAGGGCTCATCTGCTTTAGGATGAATGGGTGGGGCTAAACTGCTATAGAATGGATGGGTGGGGCTAATCTACTTTAGACTGAATGGGTGGGGCTAAAATGCTATAGAATGGATGGGTTGGGCTAATCTACTTTAGACAGAATGAACAGGGCTAATCTGCTTTAGGATAAATGGGTGGGGCTAAACTGCTATAGAATGGATGGGTGGGGCTAATCTACTTTAGACTGAATGGGTGGGGCTAAAATGCTATAGAATGGATGGGTTGGGCTAATCTACTTTAGACAGAATGAACAGGGCTAATCTGCTTTAGGATAAATGGGTGGGGCTAAACTGCTATAGAATGGATGGGTGGGGCTAATCTACTTTAGACTGAATGGGTGGGGCTAAAATGCTATAGAATGGATGGGTTGGGCTAATCTACTTTAGACAGAATGAACAGGGCTAATCTGCTTTAGGATAAATGGGTGGGGCTAAACTGCTATAGAATGGATGGGTGGGGCTAATCTACTTTAGACTGAATGGGTGGGGCTAAAATGCTATAGAATGGATGGGTTGGGCTAATCTACTTTAGACAGAATGAACAGGGCTAATCTGCTTTAGGATAAATGGGTGGGGCTAAACTGCTATAGAATGGATGGGTGGGGCTAATCTACTTTAGACTGAATGGGTGGGGCTACACTGCTATAGAAATTGATGGGTTGGCCTAATCTACTTTAGACTGAATGGGTGGGGCTAATCTATTAATCTACTTTAGACTGAATGGGTGGGGTTAATCTACTTTAGACTGAATGAACGGGGCTAATCTACTTTAGACTGAATGGGTTGGGCTAATCTACTTTAGACAGAATGAACAAGGCTAATCTGCTTTAGGATAAATGCGTGGGGCTAAACTGCTATAGAATGGATGGGTGGGGCTAATCTACTTTAGACTGAAAG
The DNA here is from genome assembly GCA_034552555.1 of Semaprochilodus insignis. NCBI lineage: Eukaryota > Metazoa > Chordata > Actinopteri > Characiformes > Prochilodontidae > Semaprochilodus > Semaprochilodus insignis. The sequence continues at coordinate 9,589,102 of CM067479.1, read as the reverse complement.
GGTGGGGCTACACTGCTATAGAAATTGATGGGTTGGGCTAATCTACTTTAGACTGAATGGGTGGGGCTACACTGCTATAGAAATTGATGGGTTGGGCTAATCTACTTTAGACTGAATGGGTGGGGCTAATCTGCTATAGAAATTGATGGGTTGGGCTAATCTACTTTAGACTGAATGGGTTGGGCTAATCTACTTTAGACTGAATGGGTGGGGCTAATCTACTTTAGACTGAATGGGTGGGGCTACACTGCTACAGAAATGGATGGGTTGGGCTAAACTGCTGTAGGATGAAGGGGTGCGGCTAAACAGTAAGCTAAATAAACTGCTTAATCTTTATAAACTACTGAGCTCCTACACATGGACAGTAAGTAGTGGAGAGTGAAGGTGTTAGAGACAGCAGAGGTGTTAGAGTTGTGAAAGTGTACCTATTCCACCAGAGGTCCCGATGCGCACTACAGTGACGTCGGTGCAGCCTGCGTGGTACAGGAGCTTGATGAGCTCGTGCAACATTATAGAGATTGATGGGATGCCCATGCCATGCTAGAACACACAGACACATTCACACAGCAATAAACACAACACAGCAGAACATACCAGGTTACAGAGACACTCGCACACAGTGATTAATAATGAATTGAGGCTAATCGTCCTCCCCGGCAGCCGGGAAGTTTAAGCACATATGAAATCCCAAACATCCTAAATGTAATAGGATCCTAAATGTAAACATAATAAATGCTGTCCAGTTCAAAACACATAGCATGCCGCACTGCTAAAGCCGAGACTTTCTAAGGGCTGTCAAGGCTGTAACACACTGATCGTGTGCTTTATCTGGATGGCGGTGAAGTCATTTGAGCATGTGCATAACTGACACAACTTTTCGGACGGAGAAAAATGCTACATTATTTGATTCGTCCTCTGATTATTACGAACTTATGTCAGCTGCAAAAAAACGTACTGACCGATCAGGGCTGTCTCTGCCGTTGGTATTATTTATCAAGGCTCAGAATCTCCAAAAGCAGCTCAAACTGAGCTACAAACTGGACGACAACCCTTCGGACCACATTAGCCGGTGTGAAAGGTGGCTCAGAAAACAGTCCGGACCACAGAATGAAAATGAGATGGCCTTGGTCCAGATCAGACTTTCTTGGATGGTTCAGACTTTGGGACCAATTACAGGAACTTGAGTCAGGCCATCGTCACCCGTTAGACAATAGCAGAAGAGAAAGAACGGAAGAGAAGTGAAATCAGCCGCAGTAGTAGAGGAGAGGAGGAGACTTAATGTGAGCCAAGTGACCCAACAGCCACGATTGCGGACATTCAGTGAGCAGTGATGTCCTCCATGAGTCATCCTGTTACTGCAGCGCCATTGTCAGACGGCTGCACCACGCAGGACTACATGCACACAGACGTTACGACGACTGTCCTTAACACCATGTCACCGTCACCAAGGTGTGAAAATTGTTTGTATTTATTATTTATTAGTGTTTCTCTGAGCAAATACGTGCTTACTGCCCAGAAAAACAGCTTTTTAAATGTTACTTTCTCAGGCGGTTAAAACATTTGCCCAGTACTGTATATGAGTCATAAGGAATGGTTATAAGATTTAAATGAGGTTTTCAAAATGACAGTTTGAAATAACTATTAAAAAAGGACATGATGTACTTATTTATATCTACATACATATTTGCTTTTATATCTGTGTTTTTATACTGTACAGTTTTTGTTGTCAAAGCTCTCAAAATGTTATTCCTGTCATTAAAGCTGTTCTGGTCCAGTTGCACCACCTGACTCACTGGCTCTGTGCCGCCTGATTTTACAGACTACACAATGTAAGCTAAACAGGCATCTGCTCAGACACCCGTGGACGCAGGTCCTTGAACTTACAAGGATGCAAATAATTAAACACATGATTACACATTTCCATGGCTGTCCTGAGGAGGCCATAACACCTGACAGGGTGAACCAGCTGAATCATTCTAGCCATGATTTGTGAAAGGGGGCTACTGACCTTGGCACCACACCATGAAGGTCACTTGGGGTCTTTTATTTATGCTGCAACACCCTGGCCTCTCTTTCGCAAGAGCATGTCAAAATAAAAGTCATTTGTTTTAGGTTGTGCTGCATGATACTTAAGGGATGCTTTACAGTGAGTTGAGGACTTTGAAAGGTGCCTTATTCTGAACTGGTTTATTACAGACTTCTAACATAAAATCATGAAAAAATAGGTTATTTGTGCAACTAAACTCATCGCTTACTTATATAGGACACTCTGTAGTTGTACAGTTCCAGACTGCAGTCCATCTGTTTCTCTGTATACTGTATTACCCTGTTCTTCAATGGTCAGGACCCCCTCAGGACCACCACAGAGCAGGTATTATATGGGTGGTGGATCATTCTCAGCACTGCAGTGACACTGACATGGTGGTGGTGTGTTAGTGTGTGTTGTGCTGGTGTGAGTGGATCAGACACAGCAGTGCTGCTGGACACCAATCAAAACTATCCAGCTGGCAGCGTCCTGTGGGCAGCGTCCTGTGGGCAGCGTCCTGTGACCACTGATGAAGGACTAGAGGATGACCAACACTGCACTGTGCAGCAAGGATAATGGACTTGGACCCAGTAACTACCAGCCTGACTACTCAAAGCAACTCAAGCAGCGTATTATCACATAGCTATTACATATCATCAGACAGCCCATTCAGTTCCCTGGTATGATGTTGACTGTAATGACTTACACTGACAGACAGCACCGGTCCTACTTTGTACATGGCATAGCGGTCAGTGCCCTCGCAGATGTTTGGGTATTCTGCATCAGGAGTGGCCAGGCCCAGCTCTCCAGCAATGTACTCAATGAATGACTTCATCCTCCAGGGACTTCCCCCGACGCACACAAACTGTTGCAAAATAAGGAAATACGGTTTATTTGTGATGCAACAACCGCAGTTACAGTACTACTGAAAACAATGTGGAACAATTAACAATGAGCAATTCCACCAATTGTTTACCCTTCAGTGTAATAAAACAATAATAAAATTATTTGGTATAATAAAACCACAAAAGTCGTTCTGTGTAATGTGTACACAGAAATTCACACAGTCAGAAATTTTTCACACTGGTGGTGAATGGAACCAGACGTCCACCTCTAAAAGCCTCCTTCACAGAAAGTTATTAAGGCTGACGTTTTGAGTTTTGAGAGGGTTGTAAGAACAATCTGATACATCTGAGTATCGCAGTATTCTGTTTTGTGATGCTGTACTGATTCTCAAACAGCTTAATGTGAAGATTGGTGCTGGTGAGTAGTTCATTTAGTGTTAGATGGTAGTGTTGTCATGCATCTTCAGCCATTAGACTCCTCTACTCCACTGTAATCAAGTGGGCTCATGGCTAATGTTAGAATTACCAGATCTATGCACATGGTAATGTGTTGATTTTATACTATAACAAGTTTCCTATATATATTTATAATCCGTGTATAATCACAATACAGTATCGCAATACATCACACTACATCGACTCGTAAGTCCTGTATTATGATATGTATCATATCGCCAGGTTCTTGCCAACACACAGCCACTGATTTGAGAAGACTCAGGTCAAAATGTGTATTCCAAATCTATTCCCGGTGGAGGGATACATGCAGGCCGCATATGTGAATCGGTTTACATTCTATAACGAAAGTCCCTGTGCATTTAAAATCTGCTTGAAGAGTTATTATAAGCTAATTAGATCTTGTACACAGGACAGTAATCAGGATGGACCAGCAGTGGCAAACAGTCAGCAGTGTGCCAACCTTATCAAGCCAACAGACCGGTATATGCACGCTATCTGGGGCTCCGTATACAAACTCAGGAGACACGTTTGTAGACAACCAAACTGAAGATCTGTAGTGCACTGGAGATGCCCGGATGGTGTTCACTCTAAAACTGATCCTCTAAAGCGAGTTCATCTTTTATTAATCTTCAGACCTGTATATTTTAACTTTCTGAGGCTCATTCTGATGAACACATACCCCACTACAATCACTACACCCATGTTTTTACTCGGAGTGGGCTGTGTTTTGCTCCCCAGTGTTACCCGCCGCCATTTTCTCTGGGTGAAGCAGGCTGAGAGCTGGTGAGGCCACAGTGCATGATGGGATACAGTACACCATGAAGATAGCTCCCCCTGTACACTAGAACACCCGACTGGAGTAGAGCACCATTCGGGTATCTCCAGTACACCATGAAGATAGCTCCCCCTGTATACTAGACACTCTGACTGGAGTAGAGCACCATCCGGGTATCTCCAGCACACCATGAAGATAGCTCCCCCTGTATACTAGAACATCTGACTGCAGTAGAACACCATCCGGGTATCTCCAGTACACCATGAAGATAGCTCCCCCTGTATACTAGAACATCTGACTGGAGTAGAACACCATCCGGGTATCTTCCGGTAACTACAGATCTTCAGTTTGGTCGTATACTACAGACTACATACTACTATTAGGTGGATTTAGTATGTGAGTAGTATGTAGTATGCCATTTCGAATACAGTCAATATGACACATATGCTATAAGCTTACTTTTACGTCCCCAAACTGGGCCGGTAGATCGTGGGAGGACGTGCCCAGGTTGAAATGGTACAGGATATCTTCTTTCATGGACTCCAGGTGGGGATTGTTGACATATATAGACCTGCTAAAGGAAAGAAAAGAAGAGAAACAAAGAGAAAAGAGGAGTACAAGAAAAAGAAAAGAAAAGAGAAATGAGGTCAGTGTAATTGTAAGCCTGGCCGTATTGTTTTGTCATCAGCTCATGAAAATTCACACGTAGCTGCAGCCTCATTCCTACATCCATCCACATCCAACAAAGGAATGATGACCTGCACTGACCTCAGGATCAGGTCAGGATCTGTCTTTTCCCTCAGCTTTTTGTCTATCTGTTCTCCAATGGAAGGTGAAAAAAAAGGTGTACCGGTGCTGTGCATTGCCTACCTTTCACAGTTCTCTCCATTTTTCTCTCCACCATCAGAAGGCATTTTCCTCCCTGCCCTGTAGCAGATCCTGGAACGGGACAATACGCAGCTGATAAGTTCATAAACAACCAGAAAACTTTCCCTGTCCCACGACAGCTCACAAAACAGTGCTCCATTCAGCCTCTTATTCGAAGTCACCATTCCACCTTAAATGGTACAGGCGCCAGAATGTACCTGCAGTACCATTTAAGGTGGAACTGTGAATTCGAATAGGAAGCAAAGCTCGAATAAATGAACTGGAATATGAAACAGTGCGTTCAACCTCTCTACTCGAATCCAAGCGACTCCTTCTGTCTCCTCTAACGCTTAAAGCTGCTCCTCCGTGTCTCCTCTTCTGCTCTCACAGCCTCCAACATCCGGCAGCTGCGGCGCGAGACGCTGGGTGTACGTGACGCTCTGCTGCTGCTGCTGCTGCTGCGCGCGCGGAAAGGGAAGTAGCTAGCGCGGCGTGAACCGTGAGCGAACCGATTCATTTGAATCACCCCTTCTGTGTTTCTTTAACAACGCTTCCGAGCTGGATACAAATCCAGCGGAACCGTGTCTTGAGATACTATTCGAACAATAATCTACCTTAAGAAAGCCAGGAGCTCACACAGTGCTCAGGTTAGAGATTGCTGGCCAAGAAGAATCAATGAATCGTTTCGCTTTGTGTATGGAGGAAACGAGACTTCTGATGACTCGACTCATCAGTCGAAAAAGCAGGAGACGAGAACAACGGCCGACCTCAGTTGACTTGCTGACGTCACCGGACCCTGAATCAGAGTCGCTGAATTCCACATGTATCCGGGAAAAAAAACGGTTGAATCAGTTCACTGAATGAGACAGAAGCGGATGGGAGAATGAATCATCTCGAGGGGGATGTTATGATGGAATCCAAGCGACTCAATCCAGGACTGAAACTAAAACTAAGCCAGCATGGCCAGGGACATCCCAACGCCTTATGAGAATTTCTACATAAATCAAGCATCTGGATGTAAACAAGTTTTTTCTGAGTGGTTTGATGGCCCAACACTGTGAAGAAAAGAAGTCTTTAATTTCAGGTTAAGTTTAAAGAGCCCATACCGTGGAAAATGGATTGTTTCTCACTTTCCTTAAGGTTAAAGGAGCAATATGTAAGTTCTGGTTCCAAAAACATTCCAAACTTACCAACACTATATTAAGAACAACAGTTTTCAGTCAACAACAGTTGTCTATGTATCATGCCGCAGTCATATCTACTAAAGGTAGCATGCTAACCAGCTACACCCAGCCTGTCCCATCTAGTAATACTACTTAGCACCTGAAGAGGCGATAGTGAATCACTGTAGTGTTGTAGGAGTGGAATCAATCCAACATGAGAGGATGAAGAAGTAGAGCTGATGCCCCAATGGCGTATTCTAACCTCTTATCAATCATGATGAAGGTGCTGCTCCCGCTTAGATCATTTAAGGGCAGGTAGCCGATGAAAGGAGCAGTAAACACAACAACGATGACTGGAGCTCTTGGTGAGTGACCACCACCACCACCACTGCTACCTCCCAGCAAACGAGAGAAGAAGTGGTATAACAGAAGCAGAAGAAGTCAACCTTGGTGCTGCTTTCCACCGTGGGAGACACTCTGGGAGAGGAAAGCGAAGATGTTTGATGAACTCATTTCTTCTAGACTGGTAAGGAGTGGAGGAGGGACTGTGCATTTTCTGGTGATATGTTGTAACCAACCGTTTGGAGTATGAATTTGACATGTGGTATCATCTCACAATTAATAATAATAGTACTATTATTGCTTAAGCCAAATGAAGTGTCGTGCTTTCAGGCTGGCTGATGTTTAACGTTAAAGGAGTAGTTCACACTAGTAGGAGACAAGTAGTGAATAGACTTTAGATTTGGTTTACCAGGTGGTTGCTAAAGTGTTGCTAGGCCATTGCTAGTCATTGAATCCTGGTCGTTGCTAATGTGTGTGTATGTTTGGTCAGTCGAATGGTCAGTCAAGAGTTCAAAGATGAATACATCCCGTTTTATACTGGACGTCCGGCAGCGCCACTGGTTTGTACTGGTGAAGGTCGAATACGCACGGGACGCCCTCCGGCTGGAGGTAGGCATCTCAGGGCGGTTCTGAGCACCCCCTGCTGGAGCTCCTTCTGCGCCTCCTCCTGCTCCGACTCATCCATCTGGAAGGGACTCTCAACCGATCTGCGTATGAATCCATCCTTTCAGATCACATACACCCATACATGCCGATTGTCTTCCCTGGGACAGATGGGATCTTCCAGCAAGACAATGTCACATGTCACACAGCTAGAAATGTCCCACATTCATCGGAAGAGCATGACCAAGACTTCCAAGTACTACACCGGCCCCCTAATTCCCCAGACTGGAACCCAACTGAGCATCTATGGGACCACCTCCATCATCGTGTTCGCTCTGTGGATCCTCCCCCACTGACCCTCCAGCAGCTGTGGGATGCACTGCAGTCAGCGTGGCTCCAGATAGCTGTGACAACCTACCAGGACCTTACTGAGTCACTCCCAGCCCGCCTAGCTGCTGTCTGTGCTGCACACGGCGGTTACTCCGGATATTAGCTGGTGGTCATAATAATGTGATTCGAATGTGTACAACAAGTATAAGTGTACACAGCTCCTCCTGCCTTTCTCCACCTTAAATAAACAACACACACTGATACAGCGCTCCTCTGATAACCATCCATTTTCACTGGTAACAGAGTCACAATGGCTGTCAGCTGCACACTGCTGTGAGGTTCTAAAAGGAACATATTGAAATATTATGAGTCATTTTGGTACATAAACACTCATAATTGCTACAGCTCAGGGAGAACATCGTCAGTCATTGGTTATACAACGTGAAAAGAAGCTTCTAGAGGTTCTAGGTGTTGAATCAAGTCCCAGAACCCGAACAATAGGACAACTAGGCGTGATGCATTACAGTAAAGACCAAGCCCAGCGCACAGTCAGTGGAGTGACTCTAAACCATTTCAACATCAGCTATTACTCCATCTCACCAGGTCAAAAGCAGGACGAATCATTTCTCAAATCTACAGACCAGCATGAGAAGACAGTTTTGTATTTGGTGTTGGGAACAGCAGAACTGGAACCACACTCAGCTGTACGAATACACAGAGGGGAGAACAACAATACAAATACAGCACTTATAAATAAATATTCATCGTCAATAAACTTCAAACAATAAATAAAGAATACACACTCAGACAGTGGCAGCTGAGGGGTCAAAGGTCAGAAGGTTACATGTTTCTGTTTTCACTGAACTCAGACCCCAAAACATTCAGGCATATTAACAAACATTAAGGCCATTTTTATTACATGACACGTTATTATAATAATAGTGATATGACAGCTTAAGCCAAATAAAGTGACCGTCTGTCAGCCGTGCTTTTAGGCTTGATATTAGGTTTTCCAGGTGGTTGCTAAAGTGTTGCTAGGCCATTGCTAGTTGCTGAATCCTGGCTGTGGAATACCAGGTGGTTGCTTATATACCCCAAAAAAATTTGGCAGGCATGCATGTGCCTCTGCCAAGCCGACTTATCAAATCCCCCCTATTAAGACATGTTTGGTGTCTTAGTTTTAGCGCTAGAGCTACGAAGCTAATAGAGGTTAATATCACCCAAACAGTTCTTTGGTGGCATGCATTAGATCAACCTTAAGCTCCAGTGTTACAATTAAAGAAGCCAACCATTCAGAACCCACACATTTCTTGCCTGATAGGCCACATTTGGGGCAAAAAGAAAAATGGGGTACATATGATGTTCCGGTGAACTAACCCTTTAACTTTGCAACAGAAATATCAGTGACCGTCCTCAGCTGTTAACTGAGCTATGCATAGTGCATTATCCTCAAGTACAAAGTGCACAGCAGTGACTTACATTAAATCTTCAACCCAACACTCTCACAATTCCACTCCAAAGCAAGAAATAAAAACAATAAATAGTACCACCCTAGTGCAGGTTAGTAGGTAGCTTATAAGACAGCTAGTGAAATCCGTGAGGAGGAATACACTGGAAGCAGTAGGATGTGGTCAAAAGGAAAAATCTCAAGTAAGGCCAAAACACTCCATTAGGACACCTGCCCCTTCTGAGCCTGAGAGACTGACTTTGTCTTCTTATCGACTGCAGACCTTAAGAATGCATCCGCAATACTGCTCATCAAAAAGTCTTGTCAACACGCTGAGATTAAAACACTTCTACACATCTGTACAAATACAAATGAGACACTACTCTAACAAGAGCATAATCTGTCATAGTGGAAGTCTGAAGAAGACATCGTCGTCGTTTTCATCTTTGATGGAATATTCTGATGAACCGTTAACGCTGAGGAGAATTCTCACTCAGGGATTCCTGCAGGCAACACAAGCACAGAACAGAGTGGATAAACAACAAAAAGATCACTGTCCATAGATACTCTCAAATATACAAATTCATTTAGACTACAGTCCTATGAATTTAATCCAGTATGAATCTGCAGCGTGTGTAGTGTTTACAGGCCGACGGTAATGACTGTGGAGTGATTTTAATCCAGTATGAATCTGCAGTGTGTGTAGTGTTTACAGTCCGACGGTAATAACTGTGGAGTGATTTTAATCCAGTATGAATCTGCAGCGTGTGTAGTGTTTACGGTCTGACGGTAATAACTGTGGAGTGATTTTAATCCAGTATGAATCTGCAGCATGTGTAGTGTTTACGGTCTGACAGTAATAACTGTGGAGTGATTTTAATCCAGTATGAATCTGCAGCGTGTGTAGAGTTTACAGTCTGACAGTAATAACTGTGGAGTGATTTTAATCCAGTACGAATCTGCAGCGTGTGTAGAGTTTACAGTCTGACAGTAATAACTGTGAGGTGATTTTAATCCAGTGTGAATCTGCAGTGTGTGTAGTGTTTACGGTCCGACATTAATAACTGTGGAGTGATTTTAATCTAGTGTGAATCCGCAGCGTGTGTAGTGTTTACGGTCCGACAGTAATAACTGTGGAGTGATTTTAATCTAGTGTGAATCCACAGCGTGTGTAGTGTTTACGGTCCGACATAAATAACTGTGGAGTGATTTTAATCTAGTATGAATCTGCAGCGTGTGTAGTGTTTACGGTCCGACATAAATAACTGTGGAGTGATTTTAATCCAGTATGAATCTGCAGTGTGTGTAGTGTTTACAGTCTGACAGTAATAACTGTGGAGTGATTTTAATCTAGTATGAATCTGCAGCGTGTGTAGTGTTTACGGTCTGACAGTAATAACTGTGGAGTGATTATAATCCAGTATGAATCTGCAGCGTGTGTAGTGTTTACAGTCTGAGGGTAAAAACTGTGGAGTGATTATAATCCAGTATGAATCTGCAGTGTGTGTAGTGTTTACGGTCTGACGGTAATAACTGTGGAGTGATTTTAATCTAGTGTGAATCCGCAGCGTGTGTAGTGTTTACAGTCCGACAGTAATAACTGTGGAGTGATTTTAATCTAGTGTGAATCCGCAGCGTGTGTAGTGTTTACAGTCCGACGGTAATAACTGTGGAGTGATTATAATCCAGTACGAATCTGCAGCGTGTGTAGTGTTTACAGTCTGACAGTAATAACTGTGGAGTGATTTTAATCCAGTATGAATCTGCAGCGTGTGTAGTGTTTACAGTCTGACGGTAATAACTGTGGAGTGATTTTATTTCTCCATCCTCCAATTTATTTCTCCATCCTCCAACTCCAATTAAATCTATTTAAACCATTCCCTACAGAGAATAGCTCCCTCTGTGCCATATGTTAATAAATGCATATTACAATTTGCTTTAGGGGGCACAAACATTTGCATATGACTATAAATCCAATAATGACAAACAAAATGTTAAACTGTACTTACATGTCCGGTTTATTGTCAAAATGGTTCACTAACAAGTTGTGCACATCTTGGTCCCTCTGCAAAAGTTACCATCCACACAGACACATTTGGATCGCATGTATGAAGTCAGTATAGTAGCTGGAAAATCAGGAACGCTGAATAGTTTACCAGAACCCCTTACCTTGTCACTTCATTCACTGGACACTTTTATCAGCTACACTAACTACACAGGTGCACTGTGTAGGTTTACAGTTACAGACTGTAGCTCACCTGGTACTGTACAGTGTATTCGTCTCTGTCTACACTATTCATCAGTGGAAAGTGACCACCATAGGACCACCACTGATGAGATATTATTTGAGTTTGTGGTTCATTCTCAGTACTGCAGTTACACTGCCATGGCAGCGCATCTATACAGGAGTTGTTTCTAATAAAATGGCCAGTGAGTGTGAAAACAACATAGGAGAACCCAATACTGTATGTTCTATTACATTTGTGATGATACTACCTACCGCCTTCTTTAGAACAACTGGATGGTCTGGCAGATAGTCAGGTTTCCTCTTCGCCATTGGTGAACTTGCCAACCCGATCAGGAAATCTCTGCTGTACGATATTCTCACTGTTGGAAAACAAAAACATCCAGGTGTTATTTTAAGAGAATCACAACATGGTTAAGACTCATGCACATCATCTCTCCCAGCACCTGACACAAGTCTAGTTGAACATTAATGTACATCAATGTGTAGATTTTCCCAATCCTATATGTACTGCTATGGCAAACAGTCAATCTGGGATGAACTCAGGATGTGACACATGTAACATCTTTGTTCTGACATTGCATTCACCTGTTTGTGGTTAATGGACACTGGCAAACTGGATAGTCCTTTGTTTTCCAAGGAGCCGCAAAAAAAATTCTGCTACCACAAGTGACAGCATTCCGCAGACTGCAGCGGCAAGCATAATGCTCATGAGTTCAATTTCCCAACTTTTGCGGATGTTGACTTCTTTTGGGAGATGTGGTCAAATGTCTCATTGTTGAATTCCAGACAAACGCAGTATTATATAACGTACCTCCACCTAAAATAAACAATGCGTGCTGATAAAGCTTCTTCTCTGATAATCATTTATTTTCAGTAATCAGTCGCATACCCCTGTGAGCTGGGAATATCTGTCAGCGCAAATATGTGAATGCAGCGTAAGGAAATAACCGGCCCAGTCTCCTGATTCACTTATGAAGATATGAAGAGGTTTATATAGGTCATTTGTATTTTACCTAAAGGACTTTTTTGAAGTCAAGAAGAAACCGCATAAATGAGATGCTGTGAAGTATGTTTAAGTTCATTTGAGATCTGCTGTCTGCTTGAGAAGAACCACAGAAATTAAATCAAACTATCTGTTCCACACGGAACTGCACAGTATCGCAACATACACTATATTGCCAAAAGTATTCCCTCGCCCATCCACATCATTGAACTCAGGTGTTCCAATCACTTCCATGTCCACAGGTGTATAAAACCAAGCACCTAGACACGCAGACTGCTCCTACACACATTAGTGAAAGAATGGGCCGCTCTCAGGAGCTCTGTGAATTCCAGCGTGGTACCGTGATAGGATGCCACCTGTGCAACAAGTCCAGTCATGAAATTTCCTCACTACTAAATATTCCACAGTCCACTGTCAGTGGGATTATAACAAAGTGGAAGCGATTGGGAACGACAGCAACTCAACCACGAAGTGGTAGGACATGTACAATGACAGAGCGGGGTCAGCAGATGCTGAGGGGCATAGTGCACAGAGGTCACCAAGTTTCAGCATCACTACAGACCTCCAAACTTCATGTGGTCTTCAGATTAGCTCAAGAACAGTGTGTAGAGAGCTTCATGGAATGGGTTTCTATGGTCGAGCAGCTGCATCCAAGCCTTATATCACCAAGTGCAATGTAGAGCGTCAAATGCAGTGACTCTAGAGCAGTGGAGACGTGTTCCCTGGAGTGACCAATCACGCTTCTCCGTCTGACAATCCGATGGACGAGCCAGGATAACGTTACTTGTCTGACTGCATTGTGCCGAGTGTAAAGTTTGGTGGAGGGGGATTATGGTGTGGGCTTGTTGTTCAAGAGTTGGGCTCGGCCCCTTAGTTCCAGTGAAAGGAACTCTTAATGCTTCAGCAGACCAAGAGACTCTGGACCATTTCATGCTCCCAACTTTGTGGGAACAGTTTGGGGACGGCCCCTTCCTGCTCCAACATGACTACACACCAGTGCACAAAGCAAGGTCCATAAAGCGAGTGGATGAGCGAGTTCGGTGTGGAAGAACTTGACCAGCCTGCACAGAGTCCTGACCTCAACCCGATAGAACACCTTTGGGATGAATTAGAGCGGAGACTGCGAGCCAGGTCTTCTCGTCCAACATCAGTGTCTGACCTCACAAATGCTCTTCTGGAAGAATGGTGATAAATTCCCATAAACACATTACTAAACCTTGTGGAAAGCCTTCCCAGAAGAGCTGAAGTTGTTATAGCTGTAAAGGGTGGGCCGACATCATATTAAATCCTATGGATTGAGAATGGGATGTCACTCAAGTTCACATGTGTGTGAAGGCAGATGAGCCAATACTTTTGGCAATATAGTGTATCTTGGTAAATCGCAAATTGTGTCAAATCACACTGCATCGCAATAGGGGTGAAATGTAGCGCTTCACATTAATAGTTGCTTCATGTGTCTAATGTATTGGGTAACTGACATTGCATACACATCTCAGATGCCTATTACAATATCAACTGCAACAAAGTCATTTCAACATTTCCTTTATCTTCCTGTTTATTCTGGACTGATGATAAAAGATTACAGAGAAGTAATTTGGGAATCTTGATGCTGAAACAGGTCTAAACATCAGCTTTGCCTGGAAAAGTGTAAAACTGTGTCCTAGCCCAGCGGTTCCCAACCTTGATCATGGAGGTACCCCAGTCCTGGACAGTGTTTGTCCTGCTCCCAACACGCCTGATCCAACTACTCCAATAACTCACAAGCACTTCCTGCGTCGAAGTGAGAGCGCTTTAACCGGAAAGCAAAAAACATGTCCAGGGGGCACACGTTTGTTCACCACTGTCTGTACAAACACATCACAGATCTCTCTGCCACTAGGGGGCTCCACCTCCCAGGTCAGCGAGAACAGGCTCTGAAAGCAATTACGGTAAGCAGAACCAGAAAAATCTCATTTATACAGTTCCCACCCCCTTTACCTCAGAAGTAATTAGCCATCAGCCAATGGTTTCTTCTTCAGCTTTACATGGCAAGATACAAAGCTAATGCAGCTAGCATGTAATGGACGCACAGATACATACACCAATTAGCATGGAGCTAACTGCACACCTAAATCATCCCAGCAAAGGCTCCCAAGGTCAGTCCCAGAGACTCTACACATTCTGTGTTTCTTGTGATCTACCACAACTGACCACACTTGTTAACTCACTGAAAGGCTCCTCCTGCGTTGGCTCAGTCATTCTAGAGTAGGGAAAGTGCAGCCCCCATTTTGAATTTGGGAACCACTTCCTGTTTCTCATTGTTTCTCCCACATTCACAGTTATCGGTTATTCTATATTCAGTATTGTACATAGCTGTACATTCTGATTCTTTTTATACTGCTTTTGGGATTGTCTTGCTATCCGGTGTGGACTGCAGGAGGATGGGATCCCCTTTGAGTCTAGGTTCCTCTTGAGGGTTCTTCCTCTTGCTCTGAGGGAGTTTATCCTTGCCACTGTTGCCCTTGGCTTGCTCACTGGGGGCTTGGACCCAGACTCTCTGCAAAGCTGCTTTGTGAGAACATCAGTTGTAAAAGGTGCATATAAATACATTTGACTTGTCTTGACTTAATAGACTTGATCATTGGTTTCTCTCTCTCTCATACACACTAGAAATATATAAATGCTGTGATCAATAAACATGGACTAAAGTGGCGATAAAGTTTTGGCCTCAGCTTCAGTTGCGTTTTTCCTAGCTATGAAATGTATGTTTTCTGAAAGAGCTGAAGTTTGGGAGATGTCCAGACCCTAAGTTCTCAACATGTTCTTCCCTCTTACAGTCACACAGTCTTTTAAGGTGTACTGCATTTTCACAAATTAAAAGTGCAAGCAATAAAATAAGATGAGCACAACAAAACAGCGGCCCCCAGAGGCTTGTTTCCATCAAACCAACAATCAGTGATCAAATTGATTTAATTAATGATGTCATTTCCTGGAAGAGGTTGTCGAATCACACTGCCATAGGGGTGAAACGTATCGGATCACATTAATAGTTGCTTCATGTGTGTCTTTGACGTATTGGACAACTGACATTGCATTGAGACGTGTATCACATCGGCCTCAGTGATGGAGATGGAGATGATCACAATATCAACACTTGTTAGCTTTTTTAAAGGTTCCTCCTGTGTTGGCTCAGCCATACTAGAGTATGGAAAACGCAGCAATGTACGTTTGTTCCTTTTTAATGGAATTTTGAAAGAGCTGGAAGAGCTTTT
The DNA here is from genome assembly GCA_034552555.1 of Semaprochilodus insignis. Classification (NCBI taxonomy): domain Eukaryota; kingdom Metazoa; phylum Chordata; class Actinopteri; order Characiformes; family Prochilodontidae; genus Semaprochilodus; species Semaprochilodus insignis. The sequence continues at coordinate 9,573,746 of CM067479.1, read as the reverse complement.
GTAGTTTGGGAGATGTCCACGCCATAAGTTCACAGCGTATTATTCCCCCTATAGTCACACATGTCTTTTGAATTATACTGCATTTTCATAGATTAAAACTGCAAAGCAATACAATAAAATGAGCACAACAAAACAGCAATCTGTGTAGCCCAGAGGCTTGTTTCCATCAAACCAATTATCAGTGATAAAAATGATTTACTTAATGACATCATTTCCTGCAAATGGTGGTCGCATAAGCTTTAGTTAATCAATAAAAAGGCTGTATTTTTCACATATCCATTTTATAATTTCATATTTGACACGTAACTTACTACTGAGGACATACTGTTCATTTTATTGAATTGAATTTGGGGGGGCTCACATGCCAAGCCCGATAACCAAACTTGAGTTTACTGAGGTCCAAAGTGATGAGTGACTGGGTGAATACTGCCACCTACCTGTCTTGGGGGGTGCTTGACTTTGGCTCTGCATGCTGAGAATTTCATAAAATTGCTCCACACTGATTGTGTTTTCCTGACCACAGAAAAACAACAATGGACTAAGAAGTGTGTACAGAACGCTGGGTATAAGGTGAGTAGTCGTAGTATTTAATGCCTTATAATATTAATATAATATTTATCCAAATACATCTATTATAATATATATAAATATAATATATTAAAGTATAAACAGTGTCTTACTGGTTTCTCAGCTGCCTTCTCCAGTGGCTCAGTCATGTCCACTCTTTGTGGCTCTGCAATACAGAATATGCAGTTTTTCAGTTTCTTTAAATGCATCAGGTTCGGATTGTTTAAGTCATTTCTATACATTTCATTGAGGTGTAATTCTCAGTATGTTGGCAGACGATTGCGCTTGTTTAACAAACAACATGTGAAAGGTGTAAAAATGATCTGCTAGTAATACTGAGACTATTCTGAAAAACAGTAACATACAGTAAAGAGTAAAGACATTATCCTTCCCAGGAAGTAAACGGTAGCGTCATGATTTTGTGCCAAAAGATGTAATAAAAAAATGTAATGGATTACATTCATGGCTGCTGATAGTCGAGTATTTATAAAGCTTGGCAGTTTGCATCACCTGGTCTAAACAAGCTACACCCCCAACAAACTAGTCAAGGTCTGAGATCTTGGTAAACGTTATCTGACAGCTTAAGTGTCTTGGGGTTTTTAAGCTGTTGCATAGTGCTCCTTTCCTTTTTCCCCTCAGTTGAGCTCAGTCTATTGTTTATTTTAGGTTTCGTTCACACAGCAGGTAAAAGTGACCCAAATGAGATTTTCTCAGTCTAAACAGGTCACAGATCTAAACTGACCCACATGTGCAAAAGAACAATGATTAGCGAGGCTCATCCAGAGGTAAACAATGACTGCTGTCAAGCACAAGTTCGAATTTGTAGAATTTATAGAATTTAGAACATTTAACCTTTTGTGCTCGCTTACAGAGGAATTTGTCTTCTGCCTTGTTTGCGCCCTGTTTGCTCATTTTGCTCGAATCAGTTGAGAATAGCCGTCATTTTTTTTTTGTACAGAAACATCAGCCCAAATGTTTATTAGGTTTCTGCAGTGCAGAATTTGGACGAATGTTGAGCTGGATTGACATAAAAAAAATTTGGGCCGCTTTTACCTGCTGTGTGAACGAAACCTAAAATTAACAATAGACTGAGCTCAACTCATCTCCACAGAAAAACTTCCTCTTCCACCACAGAAAAAACAAAAAGTCATTTTTTTCAGTAATTCGGTTTCAGTGCACACTATAGTTTTGACTTAATTTTCATGTGTTGGAGTCAATTTTGAGTATCAGTTTTCACTTTAATGATAGTATTAGAGAAATATAATAACACACCAGACAGAACTGGAAACCCAGTGCAGATCTCACCTACATGGAGTGGAATTCATCCCAAATACAATCAAGACAGTGCATGAAATACAGCGCACAGAGACATTACTGTTCAACTGTACCATGAAGAATGTGTGCCACTAATTCCACATTTTGGCTTTTAAACATACACAGTCGAGTCACATTATTATGACCACTTCCTATTTTTGATGCTAGCAGAGCGTAGCTCATGAAGGAAGTCACCTTTTCATGGCTTTCTCTGGGCCCACTCATGCATGTGGAAGACACACTCTCAACCGATCTGGGTGTGAATCCATCCTTGCAGATCACGTACATCCATACATGCCGATTGTCTTCCCTGGGGCGGATGGGATCTTTCAGCAAGACAATCCCACATGTCACACGGCTAGAAATGTCCGGCATTGGTTGGAAGAGCATGACCAAGACTTCCAAGTACCCCTAATTCCCCAGACTGGAACCCAATTAAGCATCTGTAGGACCACCTTAAACGCCATGTTTGCTCTATGGATCCTCCCCCACGCTCCCTCCAGCAGCTGTGGGATGCACTGCAGTCAGCATGGCTCCAGATACCTGTGACGACCTACCAGGACCTTACTGAGTCACTCCCAGTCCGTCTAGCCGCTGTCTGTGCTGCACATGGAGGTTACTCTGGATATTAGCTGGTGGTCATAATAATGTAAACGTGTAAATCCTCATCTTGCTGTGAGACGACAGCACTACCCACTGTGCTTCTTTTATTTTGACACATAATCTTCATGTCACTATTGAAAAGTAAGGCCATGTGTGCACTGCATTTCATGTGTTGTGACTGTAGTGACTGCATTTCAATTTGGCATGAGTTCCTCTATACAGCCCCCCTGAATGTTCACGCTGTTACTGAGAACTAAACCCTGAGGCTACTCCCACTCCAGTGCTTGACTCACCTTGGCTTACGTTCAGTCGGCGCAGAGGCCTCGCTGGCTCCAGATTGCGTATCCTCCACCTGGGCACCTCCATCCTACACACATATACATACACTGATCAGCCATACCATTAAAACCACCATATAGGACACTCTGTAGTTGTACAGTTCCAGACTGTAGTCCATCTGTTTCTCTGTATACTGTATTACCCTGTTCTTCAATGGTCAGGACCACCACAGGACCACCACAGATCAGGTATGATGTGGGTGGGGGATCATTCTCAGCACTGCAGTGACACTGACGTGGTGGTGGTGTGTTAGTGTGTGTTGTGCTGGTGTGAGTGTATCAGACACAGCAGTGCTGCTGGACACCTCATTGTCACTGCTGGACTGAGAATCGCCCACCAACCAAAACTATCCAGCCAACAGCGTCCTGTGACCACTGATGAAGGACTAGTGGATGACCAACACTGCACTGTGCAGCAGCAGATGAGCTATCGTCTCTGACTGTACATCTACAAGGTGGACCAGCAAGGTAGGAGTGTCTAACAGAGTGGACAGTGAGTGGACACAGTGTTTAAATACTCCAGCAGCACTGCTGTGTCTGATCCACTCACACCAGCACAACACACACTAACACACCACCACCACGTCAGTGTCACTGCAGTGCTGAGAATGATCCACCACCCACATAATACCTGCTCTGTGGTGGTCCTGTGGGGGTCCTGACCATTGAAGAACAGGGTAATACAGTATACAGAGAAACAGATGGACTACAGTCTGGAACTGTCCTATATGGTCAGTGGAGCTGATAAGATGGACACTGAGTGTAGATACAAGGAGGTGGGTTTAATGTTATGGCTGATGGGTGTATAAATGTATCGCTAAAGTCAGTGCAAACCCTTCTATCTATGCTTCTGTTGTATTTTCAGTTTTAGACATAACTGTAAAAATGCCTGTTGCCCTTTATGTTGTGTGTAATTGTTGATGATGGACACAAAAGAGTGGTTATAGACACATTACAGTAAACTGGTTTGAATGTTGTTCACATCATGCCGAATTCAACCTTTACCCTGTACTCAAACCCAGAATACTTTGTCTTATAATATTTCATAACTTATGGTTTGAATTTCTGATTTGGTCCAGTTGTTTCCTGAGTTCGTCTCAGCCCAAATCTTTTAAGATTACTCATATCGATCAAACCATGTGGCCAAAAGGCGAGTTTAAATTCAGCCTTAAATTACATCTAGTTTTAAATTCAGTCTTTTGTTCTATAGTTGAAGTAACTTGGCTAATTCGGCTAACTGTTAGCCCATGTCTGTCTAACTAGCTGAGTTGACCCTTTCGTGTCCAGACACTGATTTCAGGATGAGTTGGGAAAGTGCTGATTGGTTTAAAGTGATTACATTTGGTGCATGTGTACTTTGGATTATATACAAAGAATACCTGCACTTTGTATATAATCCAAAGAATACCTGCACTTTGTACATAATCCAAAGTATACATGCGCTTTGTACATAATCCAAAGTATACATGCGCTTTGTATATAATCCAAAGTATACATGCGCTTTGTATATAATCCAAAGTATACCT
>CM067479.1:9527681-9549603 GCA_034552555.1 Semaprochilodus insignis | reverse complement strand
TCACCTGACCCTGTGCCTCCACCCAGGCTGTGCAGCAGAACCATCCCTCCGTAATAATCCCGTCTTTCTGCCTCCTGACGAAGGGCCTCCATTGTTCGCTCGAGTAAACCTCTCCCACCTTCACCTGGGCCTCCATGGTAACCTGGTTTGAAGGTTTAAAAACAGCACGGCTGGTTTTTCTCTGTTTCAGAAAACAATGACACTCCAAATGTTGTCCGAAGGTCTCACCATAAGCCCAGTTTCCTCCACGCCCCCCTTTCCCCTCGATGATGCTGGCCGAACGAAGTTTACTGTAAGGGAAGAGGGTTGAGATGTGTAAACGCCTGTGACGACAGTATGTAGGCTGTGATCAGACAGCAGATGAATCGGATTTGTTTCTCGAATCAGGTCTCATTAGCCTTAAAATCTGATTGGAATCACATTTCAAACCATTTCCAAATGTGGCATCGATCCGATTAGCCAAAATCAGACTTTGTGTGGGTTTTCCAGGACAGACTATCAAAATCCAATCTGGATACAATCTGTATATGCCAAAATTGGGCTGGCAGTCCAAAGAGGGCCTTAGGCTGTGATCAGACTGCAGGTGAATCAGGTTTGTACCCCAAATCAGGTCTTTTCAGCCTTAAAATCTGATTGGAATTGCAAATTCAAACCACTTCCAAATGTGGTATCAATCCGATTAGCAAAAATCTGATTGCATTTGGTTTTGTTTGTTATCTGGATACAATCTGTATATACCAAAATTGGGACAGAAGTCCGAACAAGGGCTTAGGCTGTGATCAGGCTACAGGCGAATCAGATTTGTTTATCTAGATCAGATATTTTTAGCTAACTGTCCACGCTGTTATTTGCAAGTGACCACCATCACCAGCCTATCTGTGTGTGTTGCTGTCGCAATGACGTAGGCGTCAGTGACTACAAAGCAAATCTCAGCACTTCTGTCTGTCGCATTCTGAGTCACACAAAAGACACTTTGAAATCTGATTTGTGCGTCCTGAGCATCCAGACTGAGACACATCTGTAAGGTTGTGATCGGGACATCAGCCCAAGTCTGATTTTTGGCATATCCAGATCCAGGTTTGTTTTTTTTTTGTCTGGTCAGCAACAGAAGACATGAAATCCGATCTTTGGTAATCGAATCCGAATTACATGAGGAGGTGGCTTGAAATGGAATTCTAATTGGGACCAGAGCATTCCGACTGACAATCATCTGTAAAAACCTCCCCAAATGCGATTCGGAGCCAATTCCCAAAAAGTCTGATTTCATGTGGCTTTTTGCTGTCCTATACAGAATCATTCTGGACACAATCCGGATGTGCCAAAAATCGGATTTGGGCCGACAGTCTAAACAGGGTGGTTTTGAGTGATCAGACTTACTCCTTCTGCACAAACTCCCGAGCTCCTCTGAGGACCTTGGGCTCGGTGTCCACACATACGGCTGCTAGCTGTCCACTCCTGGAGCTGAAGGGGCATCTAGGCGCAAACAACACTCTCTTCTTACATGACAGTAGGAGGTTTGATTTGGGAGAAAAGGGACATGCCTTACTTTTTCTTGTGCCGGCCCAGGAGCCTCCACCACTCAAGGCCTAGCTGGTTTCCACACTGTCCAACTTGGAGGACCACAGCAGACATGATCCTGAGGGAACACCGGAGCAGTTAGGGATGATGTTATATGTGGGTTTCAATCAGGATCGTCAAAGAAAAGAGTGTAGCAGAGGAAGCTGAAGCTGGCTGCTGCTTAGGTGCTCCGTTCCACCTTAAAGGGTGAACGGGTTCCATTCTGGCGCGCGCGCTGCACCATTTAAGGTGGAACTGGGGAATTACAGCCGGCAGCCAACTTCAAACGAGCAGCTTCCTACACAACGTCGTCGTACGACTCAAGAAAGATCTCCTAGCCGTGTGTGGCTTACTTTCGTTTTCAGCAGCCTCTCGGAAACTCGTTGCAGCTTCTGCTTATCTTCCTCGCCATGGCTTGAAATCGGTTGGCGAGCGAGAGGAGGAGTCCAAACCGGCGCATTGTGTATTGACTCCACAAGATAGCTAATCTGCTTGTCTTCGGTGGACCATGAACCAGAAAGGAGGCTGCCTTTGAGAACATGCTTTACGGGTGCTGGGAAAGTGCACAAGAGGCATCTTTTGTCCAGGCCTGCAGATGGACAAAGGCAAATGTGCACCTATAATTAATTCAAACCTCTCCTGACCTAACCCTACAGCTATCTTATCCAGCGTTGAAACAGCAGAGGGGTTGTTTTCGTGAACTGGCTGGCTTTAGCTAGCTAGCTAGCTGACTTGCTGCTCTTTCTGGATGTTTCTATCCCCCAAACCGAAGAGGCTGCTACGATGATGGAGGATTTAACCGAACTAGATCTAGAGTAAGTATTTTGTCAATGTTTTGGCCTTGTTGTCTTCTTTCTGCCGTTGTTCGCAGCCGATTGACTCGCTAGCTAGGTTAGCTAACCTGGCTAGCGAGTTGACTTGGCTATTTTACTGTCTTGTTTAGGCTGAACCGCACACAAACACACATTAGACACATTAGGCATTTTATGCCCAGTAAGAAAAAACGTGTTACACTTCTCCTTCGTTTGAAAAATAAGTCTCTTTGGAACATAAACACCAGCAGCGGTAGCGAGTGAGCAAGCTAGCTAGCTAGTTAAGCTAACGCTAACTAGCGTTCGCGTTCGACAGTAACCAAAACATAACCCAGTTAGCCGGCTAACGTCTCCCTAATAAACATGCCCACAGCCACGCTGTTAAGGTGTATAAACATCTTTAAATATATGTAATAAGACTTAGTAAACTACAACTAACCTACAAATATATTAGAATACATATACAGACAACTAGCTCGCTTAAAAGGTAGTCGAGGCCTGTCGTAGGCCTCAAATCCACGCTCTAAATTATGAAGCCCACCCCGCATTAGCTCTCCTCATGTTAGGGCTGTTATTGTTGACTGATATTTGTCCAACAACAGGCACATTTCCAGGTGCAAGGAGGCTGGGGACCGCAATGAAGAGCCCTCGGAGTCGAGAGGTAGACAGTAGACATCATCTGATTCACGTGGGAGAACATGTACGTTGAGGATTACTAACATCTACAGATGGTTCTTCAAGAGTTCCCCAGTGAAGGCAGTGGTCCTGTTGAGAGGGCTCTGTGTGCAACCATATGGTTCTTTGCATGGGTCTTCAGGTGGATGGATGTTGTTTATGGTTCTACAGAGAAGCCTTCCCGAAAATGGTTCTGTGTAGAATCTATAAGGGTTCTTCTATTGTTTGATGCTTGACATAGTAACAAGCTGAAGAGCTATTTAGGCATGACATAGGTCTGTATATGTAGAGAGTGAGAGAGAGCTCACGGGGCTAAATAGGACCATTGCCTCCTTTTAGTGAAGATTTCTTGTAGATCCATCTTGGCACCAGCAAGGGCTTCTACCATCCACATAGAAACAAAAAGGCAGGGGGGAGAAAAAAGGAATAGCGGAAAGGAAACGATGTACCCAGGATACAGGTTGCTGGAGCTGAAGCATAGCTATTTGTGCTCTTCAGCCAGGCCCACCTTGCGTGACCGTGTGGTTCACCCTTGATTTTGTTTCAGAGCAGCTCAAGAGGTCATTTGCATGATGACGTGAGGAAGCTCTCTCTTTATGGGCCTCCATAGCTTTACCTTCCGATAACAGGGACCTTGTTTTTAAGATAAGTCACATGTGCTTGTGGTTTTCCTCCAACTTTCCAATGAAAACTTTCCGTATCAGACGAGATTGACTGACTTAACTAGCTTCGTATTGATTGTTGTATTTGTGTTTGCATCATGCTTGTAGTTCACATTCGGACGATGCATCCTGATAATGTGGTAGTCTACCGATCTTTCTCTTTTAAACATCACATGTTCTCTTTTTGCCTCTCTGTGATGCAAATCCAGGTTTAATCTACCCCTCTTTGTTGATGTTTATGGATCTGTATTGGCGGATATATATGACAAATACCAGATTTTGGTGCATCCCAATTTTCACTCCAAGCGTGTTTGCTACAGCGCACACTAAAGTTCAGATGTTTCTTGTTTATTCGATCGGATTGGTCACTAAAGGGTGCCAAATTGCGCACTCAGGTGTTCACTGGTTGGTTAGTAATTTGGCGGGAATGCATACGCCCGCATTTGCTTCTGTTGGTGCCAACAACAGCCTTTTTTGTTTAGGTTTACAGGTCCATTTTCCAGCCTCGCTTTATCTCCTACAACTATATGGGCTGTTTCAGGCTGTAATGTAAATACCTGTGTCTTTTCACGCTTGAAAAGCAATCTGGACTGCAGTGTTCTCTGTAATTAAGCGGGAGTGGGCAGTGATAAGCTGTAGGCTGAGTAGGTGGCTGTATGTAAATGTGATTGTTTGTTTGTTTTTGTGATGTCACAAAAACAATGAATTGACATTGAACCTGGCAACTGTTTGTGCAGTTTAGTGTTCATGCGTGTGCTTGGAATGGGTGGTCTGTGAACAGCACTCGTCTTGTTGTTGTGTTCCGGATGATCCCTGTGGTGTACAACACGCAAAAGAGTGCAGAGGGTCCTCCGTCCTTTCTCCATCTTAAATATCGTCGCTGTCCAATGAAAAACATGTATCTCCATTTTTGTTTCATTGTTCGATTTTTACTTTTATGCGTCATTTGATCACATGAGCTGCTGTTCACACCGTGTGAAAATTTCATGATGTTTAGACGAACAGAAATGGCCCAAATTGCTTGGGGGGAAAGATGTCTGGTTCCATTGACTCGCATGAAAATTCAGTGAGGTTTTTGGACTATCCTGTAAAGTTGCCGTTTTGGAGCCACTTGTTTTTCTTTGGACAGCGACTGTATACGCCATGCACCACTGATCCTCCAAATCCCTGGCACCATGGTCAGCATGCCAACATTTGTGGGCCTACATGCTGCCATCACCCACATACTGCTATTAGGCGCAGATTGTTTGTTTGTTTAGTGCGAACTTGTGAACGCAGCATATTACAGTCAAAGCAACGAAAATAAGTTTTACCCTGGTCCCTTCTTCTTTATAACTGACTGGTTTGCCAGTTTAGGTTTAACCGATCAGGTTGCTGATAGCGGGCCCAAAATATGTTCTGCCCTTCATGTACCACAGCCAAATGCATTGCTAATATTTTAATGCTCTGCCGTTATCTGCAAGAACCCCATGAGCGTAAAAAGAGTTAAACGTTGAAATGGGCTGCTTACACAGACAGTACAGTGCTGATGTGCTGCTAGAAAGCAGATACCCCTGTTGGTGCGGAGCATCATAAAAATGCATTCCCACCGGCAGGGAACTGAAGCACAGTTCACTTGAACGCGGACAGAGACCCACGTTTTTTGCCAATCCAGCTAATCGGTGTAGCACATGCCTAAAGAAAACATTCCATTAGCACTAGAGAGACACCGATATGATGCCAATATCCAATATTTTTCATACATCAGCCATACTGTGGCAAAAGCCAGAGACCACCCTTCGTTTACTTCGTTTCCTGTCCGAGCAGCCATTGTGTACGAGCGCCCATCAGATAAAGAGCAGCTTTCATCTCGGAGAGAGAGGAGAACATCAAGCACCACACTGGCTTCAGATCTGAGAACATCCACAGGTGCTTCTGTCCATCCTTCTTCTTCTGTGAGACGACAACTCGGCACTATGGAGGTCTGAAAGGAGGTGTAGCTGTTCAAGGAGCTCTTCACTCAGAAAAGGAGTGTCCAGACACATCCAACAAACATCCAACGAAGCTGCTGGTGTTCTCATATCAATGGACTGACGCCAGACCCTCAACACCACTGAATGTGTTTGGGCTTATTTAGATGGTGAGCAGAAGAAGCACAAAATGCTAAACCAGCTTCCAGGACTGAACTTCGGAGGTGGGTCTCTATGGGGACCTGGACAGGGGCTCTCCTGAAAAGAATGGAAGCTGCAGTACAGGTAAAGAGTGGGCACACATTTGGTTGCTGAGGCTTCTGTGGGCTTTGGCCTGAATGGCTGAGCAGTAATGAATAGTGGTCTCTGGCTTTGGTCCAGTACTGTATGTGTTGATGCTGATCCGTAAACATTTCTGAAGAACGTGGAAATTGGGACAAAATCCAGGATTAGGCCCTTTTTTAAGCCGGCACCGATACGATTCCGATATTCTCCAGTCCGTGCCAAACAGAACTGATGTAAAAGCACCTTAAACATGAGGTTCATGTTTACCAATGTGCAAGGTCAGAGTCTGAATGGAGTTGTCATCTCGTCTTCAGGTGTCGTGTTACATCGGAAGGCTTGCTTCTCTGAGCTGGTTCACTCCAGTGAGGCAGCTTCCTTCAAGCTGCTCCACGCCTGGCCTGCTGCAAAATGGACGCACTGCTGAATCCTGAGCTCAGGTAAAACCCCACCACTGCTCGACTGACACTTTCTCGGTAAATCAGTGGGTCAGGTTGAGATTTTTATTGTGCTGGCTGAGATGATAAAGAAGTTGCTTTAGTGCTGGTAGAAACGAATTACCGTGTTGTAGTTGCTGTTTAAATTTCGAGTATTTCTGTAAACGTAGCCCCGAGCCTCTGCGTCTACCATGCGTCTGACAGGATTCGGATAAAACGATGCACTGTGTATTTGAACAGCCATAAGTAAACATTAAAACACGTTTCATGATAAATGAGGTTAGGAGTGAGTGTCTTGGGCATCACACAGATAAACAGTATTCGTATCATTTAGTAGGTCAGTTGAGCACCAGATGGTACAACAAAAAGTTTCCATTTTGAAGTTTTACCCTAATTCTCATCGTCACAATGTGCCCGCATGTGTTTGTCATTATCAGTTTTAAATGAATTTTATTTTGCTTCTCTTCAAAGTTTACCTTGTTAACTGTAAGGATGTGAACCAAGACAACAAAATATTTGGTGGCACATTTTTTAAAAAAATGTGTTGCATGAAAGAGAGAATTTTGAAATGCTTTATTTTGCGCAATATTTGTTTTAATAATTGGCTTTTTAGCCGGACAGCAGTCTACAGGTTCTGGAAAAAAAAAATAGGATAAAAATGTTATTTACAGCTTATATACAGGAAGTAAATATAATATATAAAAAACATTAACAATGAAAAACAGTGGGCTAAAGTGTTATCAAAATGAGCTTATTTAAGGTAATGGTAGTACAAATAAAGACGTTGTTGTTGTTGTTGTTGTTGTTGTTGTTAATAATGAGTAATTATGTTGCGCAATTTGAAATTGAAATCCCGATTATGATTCCCGTTTTTCTAACCCATGTTAGAGGTTAGTAGTAATGTTCACCCGGACTGCACTCTCATTGACTTTAGAGCTTAGCTGACGTTAGCAAACTGCAGTGACTCTAGTGATGGCTTGTCTGAAGGTTCTGCCGTATCTTTAGCTCCTCGCACATATTGCAGGAATGTTAAGCCGTGCTTCAATGGAATTCTAATCCTGGTTCTCCAGTTCCAAACCCTAAATAGTTCGTCATCATGGAGGGTTTTTGGTTAACTGAGCTATGTATAAATAATACAGAAACTCCAGCCAGCTGACGGTCTCTACTATTGGCTCACGTTTCCTCTGATTTTGAGAGGTTTTGAGCTGCCTTCTAACAATCTGTAAAAGATCATCAGATTAAACATGCACGAAAACATCAGTAACTCTTGATAAATTAGGATTTCACGTTTTCGGTAGTGTTGCAGAATTGAAATAAGTAACATTTAGAAGTGTATGTGTTTATCGTTTATCGTCTTTAGAGGAAAATACTGTTAATGATTGAAGCTGGGCATCTATGGAGGAGGTGGGGTTTATACCTCAGTTATATATTTGTTGGGGTTGCTGGTTTTGGGGCCTATTTTAATCCTCAGTACTCAGGAGGTCTGATCACTGTGGCAATGTTTATCGCTTTCCTGAGTAAATTCCATCACAACATGCGTTTATTAGTATATCTAGATATCGATAAGTATCTAGATACTTGACCATTCTTCTTGTACTCCATGCTTAATTAGGAAGGCTTGTTGCATTCTCAGATTTTGTCAGTAATCTAATCGCTGCATTTACATGCACTTAGGTAATCAGATAATGGGAAACACTGGGTCTGTTTTTATATATATATATATACACTAAAAAAGAGAAATGTGAACACGTCATTTAGAAGATGCTAATTTTCTTGTCACACATGTACAGACAGATAAAGGAAAGAAATCAGACTAAGGGTATACATGTGCTGAGAACCCCTATTACTGATCTACAATCTAGCTCCCTGGATTTCTAGACCTTTTTCCTGATCCAAGCACATGGAGTATGCAATTTACATGGCCACTTAAATAGTCAGATGACTGCAGAAGTCTGATTATGATTAATTTATTAAACACATGTATGTGTACATATTGATCATATTAAGTTTTTTATTCAAGTATTTTTTTTCAGCTGTGTAAACTTTAAGTGTAAAGCTAGTAAAGTTCCATGTAATATGTATAGGACTTCAGAACGCAGTGGTAAAATAAAAAAAAAAAACTATCTGTTGTATTGTGTACAGTACACAATGTGTGTTGATTACTAATTAATGTATGTGTTGAGTCTAATTAATAGTGCAGAGGATTATAATAGTATATAGAACCGTCACTAAAAGTATACTTTATTATTGTTTAAAAAAAATAGAAGGAACATGCACATAAATGCATACATATACACACATGCACACACACAAATATAAATGCATACACACACACACACACACACACACACACACACACACACAATATAAACGGAACAGAAAGATTGTTAGTATGATGAATGACAAAAAGGAACACATGCAACTCCCTTTTCCCACAACTGGCACTGTGCAGTGTGGAGAGTTTCCACTATGAAGGTCAGAAGGAAAAAAAGGAATCCTCTGCGGATGGGATAACCCAGTTGTTGCCTGGGAGCCTCATTATTTGATTCTTAATGAGAAGCAAGCGACTTGTCTTCTGGTTGAAAGAAGGCAAATGTATGTGTGTTAATAATCATATCTTGGTCAAGATGAGTCAACGTGGCTTTTGGGCAGAGTGCTATGCAAGTGTGGAAAACGCCTGTGTAGCTCTTTACTGTTGAAAAACGATTTAATCAGTATTATCTCCTCTTTTTCTCTCTTCTTTTACATGTTTCTGATGGCTTCAGGGAGAAGGCACATGATGGTTCGGTATGTCGCTTGCTTTTTTTTTTTTTTTTTTTTTCCCTTTCTTGTTTTGCAAGCTTAACCTATTTCTCAACAACAACAGTTGAACACACTGCGAACAATTTGACATTAACATGAAATCTTTTTAAAAACGGGTCTAAATGTCATGCTTCTTCTTTTGGGAGCGTTGTTAGTAGATACAAGACCGTTTAACTTGCTTCTGGCTATTTCAGTTTGTTATAAGAAACTAGTAAAATTTTCTTGTTCCATTTGCAAATAGTTTTGCTTATGTTGGGACGTAATGGAAATAAAATGCATAAAGAAAATAGTAACTGCTTAGTAAAAAAATTAGCAACCACCTGGAACATAACAACTACTACAGATACTAGGGCTAGGTGGTATATTGTCTTCAGGTATGTCAATAAATTGTACATACATCATATACAATACTGTTATATACAGTTTATATAAAAAATTGCAATCAGCTGAAATAAGTTGTGCATGCATGATTTCCAGTACTGTTATACAGTTTATATTTAAAAAATGAGCAAAAATTAGCAACCAACTGGAACGTAACTACTATGAATGCTAGGGCTAGGTGGTATGAAGTCTTTTTAAGGTATGTCAGTATATTGTACATGCATGATATACAATACTGTTATATACAGTTCATATAAAAATTAGCAAACATTAGCAACCACCTGGAACATGTCTGCTGCAGATGTTAGGTGGTATGTAGTCTTTTTAAGGTATGTCAATAAATTCTACTTACACTATTTACAGTACTGTTATATGCAGTTTATATTAAAAAAAATGAGCAAAAATTAGCAACCACCTGGAACATAACTACTATGAATGCTAGGGCTAGGTGGAATGTAGTCTTTTTTTTGAGGTGGGTCGTGGGTTGTGTGTACATGTTAAACAATACTGTTATATACCGTTTCTATCAGCATAGTTTGAAGTGGTGTTGTGTTAAAGTACATAGCCTGTTCCTACTGTAAAGATGGCAGTGTCTTTCTCCTCTCTGTGCAGCCCTCCACATAACATGTTTAGCAGCCATGTTGGCCACCGTGGTAGCCACGCTGGACTGTTCCTCCTATTAAACAGCCTCATGTTTTGCCCTGTCTTCACATTATTCACCACCATCACTGTAATATTTTATCTGACTCTAGTGCCTTAGGTAAAGACAAGTGCACTGGTCTGCTACATCCCCAGCATAAAAATACCCAGATATGACTTTTAGTCCAATCAGCTTTAAGTAATACCATAACAAGCACCTTGCATGCCATTGTGAACCCAAGGGACCACCAGGAATACGTTACCGATACTGTGTAGTGGTTCAACATTCTGCCTCTCTCAAAACAATCTTAAATGAAAAGTATAAGATATTTAGATTTAAGATGATTTCATTTGCCAAATATAATTTTTATAGTGATATGTTTGTCCACAACAGCATCATATTGATGTTTCAGTAAACATGATGCTGGAGCCATAATATGTTTTCTTTTCTTCTGTTGGTTTCAAGGTTGAAAGCATCTCGACGCAAGTCATATTTAAAGGTCTTGCCCCCAGAGTTGTTTTGTCAAACCGTCTCCTGCCTAAAGGAACCAAGACTAAGGTGAACCTTGAGGAGCAGGGACGACAGAAGGTGTCCTTCAGCTTCACGCAGACTAAGAAGCCACGCCAGAATGTGTTTTTTGCCGCACCGACTTCGGAGAAAGCCACAAATGAAATTTCTTCCACAGTGCAGTCTGCTAATTTGCCCTCTACAGACCAAGCAGGGCAAAGCGGCGAAAGCAAGAATGAGCAAGTTGAGAAAATTGATATTCCTGCTGTGGAGTCCCAGACAATACAGCCCCCAGCACCCCTCACACCCAAATCAAAACTTGACCTTGGCAAGGTGCATTTTAAGAAGCAGATTCTGAGTGTGTCTGATGAGGAAAGCCCGTTATCCAAAGCTGTTTCAGATGAGAGCTCCTCAGAAACGGACATTTTAATCAAATCCACAGCAAAGATTGACACAGAAACCTCTGCGACTCAATTGCAGCAGAAAACTGATGTCATTGATGGTCCTTCTGAAAAAGCAAAGAGGGAAGTAAGCACTCAGGACAAACTGGATTTCTGCCTCAAAGGACCAACTGATTCCTCCCATATTGGGAAAGACCGCCTTAGTGATTCAGACCCTCAAGACAAAAAGAGGCCCCAAGGGTCGGGTAGCTCCCCAGGTGATGGTGATTCTAATAGGACATCTTCCAGCCAAAAGTCTGGCGACACCAAGAACTCAACAAAGTCTGACAGTTACGGTACAGATGTTAAGAAATCCTGTAGCTCAAAAACAGACGTCTCTGAGAAGCCTAGATCAGATAGGAAGGAAGACAAGGATGAAAAGGGGTCTGGTCGTTCTAAAACGGACAGAGACTCCAGGCACACATCTTTGCGGTCTTCCCGCTCTGACCGGAGGAGGACCAGGAGTCGTTCGCGGTCTAGATCCCGAAGTTCTCGAATGACTTCTTCCTATTCCAGATCGGAGAGATCAAGAAACGAGAAGCAGTCCAGGTCAGACAGGTCACGTTACCACGATTCTGACAGGAGGTCCCACCGAAGTTCTCCCTATCGCGAACGTAGGAGGTCACGCTCTAGAGCTGATGGGCGGTCCCGGGACAGCTCAGACTCGGAAGACGACGTCAGGAAAGCGAGGACCCGGAGCAGCGATTCAAGCAGATCCTCAACGTACTCTAGCTCACAGAGAGATTCAAAGTCATCATCTCACTCGAAGTCCTATCGAGACTCAAAGTCCATAGATTCTTCACGCTCATCAGAGGCAGACAAAAGAGCGCAGTACTCCAGAGCAGAAAGATCTGGAAAAAAGGAGAAGGAAGACTCTGAACCCAGCAAAAGAAGCTCCTCTGAATCCGAAGCCAGTCATAAGAAGTCTTCTTCCCATTCAAAATCTGAGGTAAGCATTAAAACGTCGAGTTCCAACTCGGATTCTTCGTCAAGGTTTCCCGAAAACAAGGTCCAGAAAAACAGTGGAACCTCAGATTCTGATGAGGAGCATAGAAGGAAGTCTCGACCTTCTGCGTCCTTGAGTTCACCCTCTAAAAAAACAGAATCCGAGTCTTCGTCTAGCGTAACCGGGACTGGCGGACAATCAGTAGACAAATTAAATAGTAATAAGAAGCTGTTAATCTTGGACTCCCTCACAGTCGTGTCTCAGGGAGAATCAAAACAAGTGGATAGTTTTCAACATGAAGATGGTAGTCAGTCCAAATTAAAGGATAGTTCTTCTCCACAAAAGCAGGAACCTGTCCTAAAGGAACGCTCACTGTCTCAACACGTTGGATTCCAAGGTGGAAACAAGGATAGTTCCGGTAGTAAGGCACAATGCCCACCTGTCCCTGATTGTCGCCAAAATGCAGATGTGGAATTAAGTACTAATTTAAGCAAGCGTGCTGTTGCCCAAGGGCATGATCAACTTGGAACACAAACAGACTCTCTAGTAAGCAAAGAATTTCAGGTAGAAGCACAAGTTAATGTAGCGAAGGTCAGTAACGTTCCTTCTAGCTTGAATGAGCCATCTTGTCCGGGCTGTCCTCCCAGTCAGGATTCAGCAGGGTCATCGGCAGCCACTCTTTCTGTGAAAGAATTACCACATGGAGAATGCTTGAAACCTAACACTAAACTTGGTCACCAGTTGGTAATCAATAAAGATGTCAGTAGATTGCCTGTTAATTCAAATGTCGAAACGGCTTGCAAAGAACCAGAGCAGTTGAATATAAAGCCGGATGTCGGGATGATTAAAAATGGTAGTATTCCTAAAAAATCTCGTTGGGATATCGTTGGGCAGGATAATTCCGAAACTCAAAGCCCCAAGAAGACGGTAAACCCAGATACTCCCTCTGTGAAGAAGGTCATCTCGGTCAAGAGAATAGAATTAAACAGCGACGCTAACCTTGAAGAACCCTCAAAGAAACCGGAATCTGTGGTACATTCCTTAAAGTCGTCTGAGGAGACGCAAAGAGATGGTGCACAAGAGTCTCCGAAAGATGTTCCTGCTCAGCCGGTGGGTCCCAGCACACAACAAAGTAGTGACCATTTAGCAGTCCTGTCCTCAGCAAATCAAGTTCTTGAAGTTCCTTCCAAACCAATCTGCAATTCCGATGCAGCTAGTCTAAATTTGGATGAGAGATACGCCAATCATGAGAAACTGAGGAAAGGTGACTTGCCTAAACCTGTAATTCCGGGGTCTGAGTCCTTCAACTGTGATGGCAAAAGTCTTAGCGAGGAAAGCGAATCGGACGACTCCGACTCTGATTCAGATGATGGACAGAACTCTTTGAAGCGGCTACACTCTGTAGTGATTGTGCCAAAGAATTCTACCCTTACCCACGAGACAGCTGACCAACCTGTACCATCTCCTAGCCCATCTAGTCTTTCAGGACAGCAGCAGCTAACGTGTCAAGCAGCGAAGTCGAATAAGGGCATTAACAGTGAAATTCCTAATAGTCACAGCTTGCAGTCTTCAGCGGAAGATAGGAACCATGATGCCTCACCAGCTGATGGTGATAAATGTTCTTCTTCATCCGTTCAAATGACCTACCAATCCCAGAGCAACACGGTTGACAGCACTAGCCCATCTGAGGCAACTAGCGCGCTGGCTGAAACAAACAGAAACCGCACTGTCCATGAAAGACCAAAGCTTCTCCCAACCAGTCAAGCACCTACCCACGCTCTGGAGAATGCGCAAGGGGAGTCTGACCTAGGTCATCACCAGCACTATGATAGACCAGACAGTTGGCAGGGGAGAAAAGAAGAAAAGGAACAGCGTGGAGAGTTAATTTCCTCCGAAGATCACCATGGCAAGCATGGTTTTAACTTGGGCTGGGACTTTGCCCAGCCAGAGCAACCTAGCAGCACGTTTCAGCAACCAGACAGCAGTCACAGTACCCAGCTTCCCCAGACTGAGACTTCATTCGTTGGAGAAGGCAACGGTGTTTGGACCCAGCCAACTGCCTCTCATAAAAGCAGAATAGTCAACACATCCGTGCCTTCTCAGTGTCACGAATTTGTGGGCCAGATTCACCCAGACTCTCTGACCAATGACAACGACGAAGACGATGACGGAAAAGCGTTCGACAGTTGCCGAGCGGCCGTGTCTTCTGTTGAACGTCAAGCCTCATCCGCCTTCGTCCAAGCCCACGAGATCAGCAGCAACTGCAGCTTCATGATTGCCCCTTCTGAGAATCAGATCCTTCAGGAGCCTCCCAAAGAAGACCCCCAGAAGCCTCACAGAGGCAGAGGCCCACCCAAAAAGAGACGCCCGGAATTAGAGTCCGAGTCAGACAATGAGGGGGAAGCGGGACTCGCTTGCAAGAGGGAATGCTTGGAGGAGCGAGATGCAGGCAAGCACTCCAAAGAAACCAAGATCTCCTCTGATCAAGAAGGAGATGCGCGATGGCCGCTGCTAAGTCTGAAAGACTTCCTGGACCCTGCTTTCTGGAAGGAAAAGTCTAGGCAGAAAAAGATGCCTCCTTACTTTGACCTCATCGAAGAGAACATTTACTTGACAGAACGGTCAGTATTTCCTCTCGGGTACCGATTTATTATTGTTCCATGATCAGTGTCATGTTAAATCTCTCCAGTCCATTTTCCCTACTGAATGTACAAACTTGCGAGCTGGTTGGAGCCAAAGGAAACTTTAGACTGCTATAAACTGAGCCCATCATGCAGAATTTAGCACAGGTTCTGGTAGAAAGTGGTATTTTAGAAGCTTAAAGCTCAGCATCAAATAGAAACATAGTCATTTGGAGTCTCACAGATGAGACTCCTGAATTGGCTGTTATTTAAGATGGGTGAAAAGATGCAGTTCCTCTGCTGTCCTGCACTGGAATAGCAATTTCTGCCTATTTCTGTGTATTTATTAAAAAAAAAATAAAATAAAAATCAAGGTTTGATAATTTTAGCTTAGTTTCATTAAAAAACACAAGTAGAAAAATACAGTAAAAATGTAATTAGAATAAAAAATTATATTGACCAAAAAATGCTCCAATATATTAAATTGCTCTAAAAAAAACATTTCTGGGGGAAAAAAAAGCTTTAGTGTTATTATTATTATTATTAGTACATTTCTAATGTTCAAGGTCATTTTTTTATTTCTGTAAATTAAAACTAATTAAAAATTGTAGCCCTAAATTGGATGCTGTACTCCTTGAGGTTCCCAGAGTATGGGATTATATGGCTTCCTTTTAATACCTATACAAGTTAATAGTTATGTTGGCTGTTTTTCTGGGTGTCCTGTTCATCGAAGTTTGACTTGTGTAATTAACCTCTTGTGTTATTAATATGTGAACACTTGATATAATTCTGTGTAGTGTTGATTTATGTGAACAAAGGAAATGACTAACGGCGTATCTCCACCTTTATTAATAGTAAGAAGAACAAGTCTCATAGGGACATCAAGAGAATGCAGTGCGAGTGTGCTGTTCTTTCGAGAGAGGAGCGGGGGCGAGGGATTATGGCCTGTGGAGAAGATTGCCTAAATCGCCTTCTGATGATCGAGTGGTATGTGAACTTTGATGTTTAACAGTGAGCAGGTTTACCTGCACATAGTAATCCTACCATAATCGAATTTCTGAAGTTATCAGATTATTCAGGTGACCATGGAAACAGCATACTGTGATTTCTTAGATATAGGCCCAGAAATCAGATTATGAAATCAGGTAAATGGAGTGGGATTTCAGCTCAGTAGACGGATTTCTTAGCATGTATATATTTTTTTTTAGATTGTAAGGATGTAAATGTTCTTAATCTTGTAGATGATGGATGTTCACATAGATGTTGTCAGATTAAGTGCATGTAACGCCCTCATTGTAGTACACCATTTTGTGGGGAGGGTCTGAAGTTAACAGTTTATCGTTTCTGTTCTGTGTTGTTGGGAAACAGAGCGGCTGTGATTACACAATCACAATTACATTAAGTTTGATTACAAATTACTAAAATTTACTCCGTTTGGAATAATTAATGATGACTTGTAAGCAGTTATTAATGATGTAGTAATTCACATGTTATATTTTCACTAAGAATCAAAGTGTGTATTGATTTGTACTTTTTTTTTTTTTTTTTTGTAACTTGGGCTCTTGACTGCTTGGTTTGCAAAGTCTGGAAATTTCAAAACAGCAACTACAGGTTAAAACTCTCATTAAATGGAAGTTAATGCAAAAAGATCTTAGAAGATTCTAAATAAGTTTAGACCATCTGTATTAGTCAGTTAATTAGGGAGCTTTCACTGAATCTAAGGGGTGGCTGGCGTTTTCAGTTTGTCATACAATGTTTGCTGATAATTAATTGGCA
The DNA here is from genome assembly GCA_034552555.1 of Semaprochilodus insignis. Lineage (NCBI taxonomy): Eukaryota > Metazoa > Chordata > Actinopteri > Characiformes > Prochilodontidae > Semaprochilodus > Semaprochilodus insignis. The sequence continues at coordinate 9,533,116 of CM067479.1, read as the reverse complement.
TACAAGTAGTAGGTGTAATTGCGCTCAAGTGACTTTATCAGGGCAAGCCCTCACAGCACTAATAATCAGTAGTTGTGAGTTGAACTTAATTAAACATAAATGACTGTAATAATGACGGCAAAGTAATCTTGATATCCTTTTTCCTCTCTTGTAAAGCTCATCACGGTGTTTGAACGGAGCGTACTGCTCCAACCGGCGCTTCCAGATGAAGCAGCATGCAGACTTTGAAGTCATTCTAACGGAGAGAAAAGGCTGGGGTTTGCGGGCTGCCAAAGACCTTCAGCCGTGAGTACCACTGACCTCATGTCACCCGTCTGAATGAGCTCGACATGCTGGGAAGAATCAAGTAATTGAGTTTTGTTTGATGTTCCTCAGGAACACCTTTGTGCTGGAGTACTGTGGCGAGGTTCTAGATCACAGGGAGTTTAAGTCCCGGGTGAAGGAATATGCTCGCAACAAGAACATCCACTATTACTTCATGGCTTTGAAGAATAACGAGGTGAGCCTGTGGGTGCACGTGTCCATGCTGTCAACGCCATTTGCTCATATGTTGTTGTTTATGGAAGTTCCAGTCGGTGGTCGATAAGGCGAGAATGCAATACTCTGATACTTCAGGAAAATGTCACCATAAGATGTCACAAAATTTATTTTATTTTTTTTAATTAATTTTTTTAGATTTGTATTCAGTTGCAACAGAGAAAATCAAAGCAGTTATGCTACATTTAAAAGCTGCTATCAAAAGCTGAACATATGCTGTCATGTGCACAGAGGAACTAGCAGTTACACTTTACAATGAATTCTTACTCTGCACCTGCTATGGGACTACAAGTACTAGCAATTACAATGTGTGATGTTTATGTATGTACATGGAAAAAGTTAAATATATATGCTATGTAAGACTGAAAGGTATAGGACAGTATGCAGTATTGGTGCATATGACAGAACTGTGCAATAGTAGCCAAATATAGACTCCAGTATCCTTATTAAGTATACATGTAGCATACACATAGTGTACATAATGCAGTATAAACATAATAATACTGGTCTTAAATAGAAGTGATACCCTGGTGATTCAATGTACGTGCAAGTCTGTGCAGTTAAGCTGTCTGTAATGTTCTGGTGGTTAGTCTGTGCAGTTAAGCTGTCTGTAATGTTCTGGTGGTTAGTCTGTGCAGTAAAGCGGTCTGTAATGTACTGGTGGTCAGTCTGTGCAGTTAAGCAGTCTGTGATGCTCTGGTGGTCTGTCTGTGCAGTTAAGCAGTCTGTGATGCTCTGGTGGTCTGTCTGTGCAGTTAAGCAGTCTAATGTACTGGTGGTCTGTCTGTGCAGTTAAGCAGTCTAATGTACTGGTGGTCTGTCTGTGCAGTTAAGCTGTCTGTAATGTACTGGTGGTCTGTCTGTGCAGTTAAGCAGTCTATAATGTATTGGTGGTCAGTCTGTGCAGTTAAGCACTCTGTAATGCTCTGGTGGTCTGTCTGTGCCTTTAAGCTGCCTGTAATGTACTGGTGGTCTGTCTGTGCCGTTAAGCTGCCTGTAATGTACTGGTGGTCTGTCTGTGCCGTTAAGCTGCCTGTAATGTACTGGTGGTTAGTCTGTGCAGTAAAGCAGTCTGTAATGCTCTGGTGGTCTGTCTGTGCAGTTAAGCAGTCTGTAATGCTCTGGTGGTCAGCCTGTGCAGTTAAGCAGTCTGTAATGTATTGGTGGTTAGTCTGTGCAGTTAAGCAGTCCGTAATGTACTGGTGATCAGCTAGTAGGAGAGAGGACTGTGTGAGAGTCTGTGGCTGTAAAACCAACAGCAACTCACATGTTCAGTAGCCACAGATCACGTACATCAGTCACATCATCTGTTTAGTTTCAGCAGCCCTACAGATCAAACCAGCTCTAGAAATGTACAGCTAAAATGCTAAACGCTGATCGCAGTAGCTACAAACCTCACTACATACCTCACTACAACCACAAACTAAACCACGCGTGTGAAAGTGAAACTACATGACTAACATTGAGTGAGTGTTTATGGCTGAACAACAGTTCATAAAAAATTCATTCACCAACAACAACAATAGTGAATAAACTAGTTTATCTAGAACACGCGACCAGCAGAAGGAAGCCGTAGCAAATTCATTCTTCTCTAGAACAGCCTTGAAGACAAATAGCAATAAGTAAAGAGCAAAATATCTTAGATTCAAATATCCCACTAACTCAACATGCCAGAGGTTGCTAATGGAATGAAGATTAAATGAACGCCAAACCTCAGTTTATTAATTAATTAATTTCTTTATGTATTTATTTATTTTTTTCATCCCCTTAACGTGCACCACAGTATGGGAACAACCATTTCTGACCAACACCATTTAACTGTGGGGGAAAATCAAAGTACTCCGCAGCCTCTTGTGGCTTTCAGCTTTAATCAGCATTATGCTAACAGTCGCTGAGAAAACTGACCTTTCGGTTACATTCACAGATCATTGATGCCACGCTGAAAGGCAACTGCTCCCGTTTCATGAACCACAGCTGTGAGCCCAACTGTGAAACTCAGAAGGTCAGTGCTCTACCAGAACGCTTACTGGTTTCTCTCTGTTGGGGCAGCATTTCATTCCTCCGTTTGGACGCCATGTTGTTGTGGATGACTGCCAAGCTGCCTGTAAGTTCTTCTTTTCCAGACAAGGTCGCTGTATTTGCTGATCCATCTCTTTTCTTTTCTTTTTTTTTTTTTTCCCCGCAGTGGACGGTGAACGGTCAGCTCAGAGTTGGCTTCTTTACCACCAAAGCTGTGAAGGCTGGGACAGAACTCACCTTCGATTACCAGTTCCAGAGATATGGGTAAGGAGGGTTTGGTTTGAAATTTCAAGCTCTTCTAAAACAGCTGGAGATCTGCCACCCTGGAGCTACATGTAATATTAGGATGCTGTATAGGAGCGCAGTCAGGGCTGTGTAAGGGAATTCCACCGGAGTGGGTTTGGTGTGGGATGGTTGGTTGTTGAGTCTCAGGTGTTTCTTACAGTGGTGGGGATGGGAACCAGGGGTCACCATGTGTACAACACATTGTATTTAGCAAGGACTTCAGGCAGCGTATTCATAACCATTTCATGTAGTACCTTTCTGTAGGGGGCTTTTAGAGGTGGACGCCTGGTTCCATTCACCACCACTGTGAACAGTTCTGAACAGTTTTCGGTATGTTTATCTACAACAAAGCATTTGACACCAAACCTGCTCTGCATGATGCTGTTTACATCCCAACCGTTTAATTATACGGCAACATCGTAGGAAATGTCCGTACATAGAACCAGCCTCATGACTGGAGGGTCACTGGTTCGATTCCCTGAAACGACAGGAAAGACTGAAGTGCCCTTGAGCAAGGCACCTAACCCCCAACTTCTCCCCGTTTGGGCATGTGGGTAGGGCTGCCCTCCGCTCTGCCCACTTGTGTGTGTGTGTGTGTTCGTATGTGTGTGTGGGTGTTTCACTTCACGGATGCGTTAAGTGTGGAAGACAAATCCCTCAAAAGCACAAATTGGCCCAAAAACTCCCTACTCAGAGAACGACCTACACTCTTCAGGGTGGCAGATCTCCAGTAGAGTATGTTTATAATACTGTATTGGTATCAGTTTTTATCTTGTACTGAGAAATGAAGTTGCCCTGCAATATTACCTGCTACCCAACTAACCCATTGAGGGTGGTTACTTTTGTTTGGTGCTATCCGCTATCAGTTAATGCTTCTCCAGCTAACTATACTAACTTAGTATCTGTTTGCTAATTAACACGACTATAAAGACTATAAAAGACACTAAACAAAAATGCGTTGGCTTGTCATGTCAAATCCAGTTTTTATCATTCCTAATGTGGTTTTATTTAAATTTGAGCTAAATACTCAAATTTAATATAATTAATGTAGTAATCCACATGTAAAACCTTGTTACATAGTACTACGTATTTGATATTACTTTATACGTTTACACATTTGTGTTTTGAGTATTTTATTTTATCTTAAAAAACATATACTTAGATTCAGGAATTCAACAAATGTAAATGTTCCTTGTTAAGTGAGAAAACACCAAATCATGACACAGTTTAAAAGTAGAGATGCGCTGAAATGTTTTTCGACATTTTTGTCCGAAAACAAAATGGAACGTGTGGCCGAAGGTCGAATTCCTAACACGTATTTTCAGTGTTTTGTTAATTTTGCCACTTTTTCACCATTGCATGAATTAAATAGGCTAAATCCCAGATTGCAAGCAGATGTGGGCCACATCTGGCAAAGATGTGACACTGCTGGTCCACTGTCAGCACTGGCAATCTGCTGTGAGCCCACGGCCTACGTATTCACAGCATGCATTTGGCCCACCAGTCCTAAAACAGATCTGGTCCACTTCTGGCACAGTTACAGCAGACCTGCCTACTTTTGGCGTGGCTCTAATCTGGCACATATGTGTCACACATATAATTCCCATATAACTCATCGTTAGGATTGACAATGTTGGAATATTGGAATGGTCATGAAAGTTTGGCTACATCGCAGCGTGCTCGCCTTTTTACCCTAAAAGTCAGTGTTGTGTCTCTGACTCCTGATTTCCGATTTCCCTCCTCATTTTCCCAGGAAAGAAGCTCAGAAGTGTTTCTGCGGGGCGCCAAGCTGTCGGGGTTTCCTGGGTGGAGAGAACCGAGTGAGCGTCCGGGCGGCAGGAGGAAAGAAACAGAAGGAGCGATCGCGGAAGAAGGAAACGGTCAGCGCTCTCACCACGGTACGTGTGTTGGTCGTTTTAAGACCAGTCAGTATAAAGCATTCAGATCGTCCCAGTGCCTCGACATGACACGACACAGGCTGCACCACCCTTTTCCATCACCCCTCAGCTGAGCTGAACCTGCGTCTATTAATCTGTTGAAGCCGAGAGTTTGGCGGGAACAGTGCTGAGCTGAATCGGGTCACTTGACACCTCTTAATTGCTCTGAGACTTCCTGTTCGTCCTTCAGTCCATAAATACTGTTTCTGAAATTACACAGTTCCAGTGATCCTGTTTCAGCTGGAGTGGAGACTCATATCAGTGAATTCAGGGTTTATATTGAGGAAGTAAAACTCTTTAACTGTGGATGAAAGTATACTTCAGGCTTTTTTGGGGGGGGTTGGGGGTGGGGGGGTCTATTCAGTGAAAAATGTAATGGGTTAACTGTGTGTATAGTTTTCATTTGTTGTCACGGTAAACTCCTCCTTACCACTGGAGAATGGTCTTATCCTTTGTGTAGTTCAGTCTGGCCAGTTGTACTGTGTGGTGATTGTACAGTGACTGAAAACCATACGCGACAAAACTTATTTTGTTAATTGTGAAGGGGGGAAAAATGAAATAAATCTGTTTCCTTGGATTGTTTAAACAGCGTTCACACTAGAGATGTAAGTCTCCTGGTGAAATTCCATTGTGTTTGTGTTTGAAGCAAACTTAAGT
>CM067479.1:9495429-9507745 GCA_034552555.1 Semaprochilodus insignis | reverse complement strand
AATCGGAGTCTCGCCCCACTCCACTGTAAAGTACTGTGCAAGCACATTGTCATACTGAGTGTAAAGAACATTTTAAAATAAACTGTTTTGTAAAAATAATTCTGATGTGCTGGTTCTATATTACAGTGCTACATGGTGCTTTGTGCTCTTGGGCTCCCCCTACCATTGCAGAGCGTATTACACTTGTATATCCCTGTTGTGAATAGAGATTGCGCTTTGAGACCCTCATGAAGTGCAGTGTGTGAGTGCGCGTGTGTGAGTGCGCGTGTGTGAGTGTGCGTGTGAGAGTGCGTGTGTGAACGAGCTGCATGCATGCTTGTCCCACACTAATATAGACGCTACAGGTTGCGTTCCCCATATTGGTTGTGTCAATGTAAGTTGGAGAGTAATCTGTAGCGTCTATATTCCTGTGTGACGGACGTCCATATGAAGCAGAGTCGGAATCCAACACAACACCAGCAAAGACAACATCAGGAGAAAGAGAACCATATGCACTTGCAAGACGGAGTAACGTTACAGGATATTACCAGCACAGTCTGCATTGCAGTATTTCATATTTCAACACTCTGTTGTTGGAATTTCATTGTCCTGTGAGCTCTCGCCAGTGAGTAAAAGCCTGTCCAGGATATTCTCTCTCTCGCTCTCACTAAAGTGCTGTAGGCTGAATGGGTGGGGCTAAAATGCTGTAGGCTGAATGGATTGGGGCTAAAATGCTGTAGGCTGAATGGGTGGGGCTAAACTACTGTAGGCTGAATGGGCGGAGCTAAACTACTGTAGGCTGAATGGGCGTAACTAAACTGCTGTAGGGTGAATGGGCGTGACTAAACTGCTGTAGGTTGAATGGATGGGGATAAACTGCAGTAGGCTGAATGGGTGGAGCTAAAATGCTGTAGGCTGAATGGGTGGGGCTAAAATGCTGTAGGCGGAATGGGCGTGACTACACTGCTGTAGGGTGAATGGGTGGAGCTAAACTACTGTAGGCTGAATGGGCGTAACTAAACTGCTGTAGGGTGAATGGGCATGAGTAAACTGCTGTAGGCTGAATAGGTGGGGCTAAAATGCTGTAGGCTGAATGGGTGGGGCTAAAATGCTGTAGGCTGTATGGGTGGGGGTTTCACCATGTCATGCTGTTTTGAAATGTTTTGTGGTTCTGCTGTTTGGCCACTAGAGGGCGACTCCCTCAAATTCAGGCATACAGCATCTAAAGCATCACAGGCTGATTAGATGGTTTCATCTGATGCTCCTTCCTGCCAGTGTTGACTATAAAATCTGCCACACATATTTTCATATATATAATATGAAATATAAATATATAATTTTTTTGCCACAAATGAGCATGATTTAAAAGGCTTCTGATCGGTGAAGGCCTGTAGGCTCTAGGCCAGTTCAGTGCACCTGATTCAGGCTACCTTTAAAGAGCTGGAAACCGAATAAATCACTTTGTTTGTTTATAAACAGCAGCTCAGACATCAGGCAGCATATTCATAACCATCCCATGTAGTAACTTTCTGTGAGGGAGCTTCTACAGACTTTTAGAGAGGACTACTTTGCCTAAAAACACCCTGCAGCATGTATCCCTCCACCATGAATGGAGTTATGTCCTATCATAAACAGCGTCAGACATCAGGCAGCGTATTCATAACCATCTCATGTAGTAACTTTCTGTGAGGCAGCTTTCAGAGGTGGCCGTCTGGTTCCATTCACCACCACTGTGAGGAGTTATGACTCCATAAGCATTTCACACTGAACCACTCTGAAGGGGTTTGTTCATATTTACACCGTTTAATTATGTATAGTTTGAAAAATAGGTGGAGTTGTGTCTTTAAGAAGGCACTGGGGATTCCCCCGAGGAGAAATGACAAGGCCAAATAAAGAACTAGGACTGAAATGATGGGATGATCAAGCATTCAACTGGTGATCTACTGCTGTTCCCCAAACACTAGATCTCTCAGCGATTGCGTTGTTGGCCCCCCTTTACGGCCTGTGAGGACATATCAGCCATGTGACTCCAGTAAAGAAGAGTCAGAGTGACGCACTGTTTTTATTAGATTCCTGTGAAGCTCCAGTGAACAAGGAAGAGACTCCTGCCCAGTCTAGGTATTAACATAAGCCTTACAGAGCACATCAGAGCATCACAGAGCACTTTTTAAATGAACAATAGAAGTCATATCGCCCCCTACACTTCCTGTAGTGTATTACAGTCTGTCAGAATGACCGTGTGGGTCATATCACCCCCTACACTTCCTGTAGTGCATTACAGTCTGTCAGAATGACCGTGTGGGTCATATGAACATTATAGACACTTTGTAAATGAACAATAGAAGTCATATCGCCCCCTACACTTCCTGTAGTGTATTACAGTCTGTCAGATTGACCGTGTGGGTCATATGAACATTATAGAGCACTTCTGTAAACTCTCCACAGCCCCCCAGTCTCTCCTCCCCTCCCCTCCTATATTGCAGGGCATTCCCACCAGGCCGCTCCAAACCGCAGTTAAGCAGCTCCAGCTGCGGAGCGTGACGGCATGCAGAGCCGCCCTGAGCCTGAAACCTCTCTGCTTCTGCTTAACAGAGCAGGATAAGAAATCATTGACAGATCCCAGTGAGGCAGAGGTGCTTGGAACTGAACGCTCAGTGGAAAACTCCTTCTGAACACCGGCCCGGCCGACCGACCTCATGGACTCCGCACCCTTAGGTACAGTACTGTGGAAAAAGACGCAATTTATCCCAAATTTGCTCACATCACTACTGAACACACAAGTTGTAGTATGTGGGCGGAGCATTATTTTAGCCACGCCCCTGCATTCTAGAGCAGGAAGTGAGACTGCACCCCTCATGGTCAGCAGTTACATTGTTGTGAAGTAAATGTGCCCTGAAGTCTGGAAATCAGTGCTGAACATTAAGACCTGTCAGTACCGAAACACAGATTTGTATTTTTGTGTTTGAATTTATAAATATAAATATATGATGACAGTTATTTTTGACTTTTTTGTGCCCTAATAAAACGTATGGTGATTGTATGTGTGTACGACTGTGTTGGCTAGTCATGTACTATTAGTGTAGAATATGTGAAATGTGTGTTTCAGTAGTGACATTTCTACATATTTTTGACTTTTTTGTGCTTTAATGAAACGTGTGATTTTATATCTGTACGATTGTTACAACTTGATTTGCTAGACAATGCCTGAGTGTTTGACTTGTGTGTGTTAAAATGAAAATTTGAAATATGTGTTTCAGTAGTGACTTTTCTACATAATTTTGACTTTTTTTTGTGTTCTAATGAAACGTATGGTCATTTTATATTTGTACGACTGTTACAGCTGTATTTGCTAGTCATGTACTAGCTAGCATTTTTGAGTTCTGGGTGTTAAAATATGCGAAATACGTGTTTCAGTAGCGACATTTCTGCATAATTTTGACTTTTTCATGTTTTAATGAAACGTATGGTCACTGTGTGTACGACTGGTAACGGTCTGCGTGCATGTAGATTCCTTCTGGGTGCAGCTGTTTGTGCAGCTGTTCGTTTAATGATGAGTGTATATACAGGAGGGAGTATTATATCACACGTACAAGACTAATTGTGTTCATTTGTGAAGTGGATGAACATTAGTTGTATTATGATGATGATGATGATGATCTGTTATGGTTGGTGTCAGTGTTATGTCCACAGAGCAGCTGTTTACTCTCCTGCAGACTCTCCTGTGTTGTTCTCCTACTCGTATGATCTGCTCACTGCAGAACTTCATGAGCAGAAGCGCCAGTTGTGTAAATCAGCCACAAATCAGTTATTACAACAACCCCCCAACCTACCGAGCCCAACCCAACCCACACATGAGACCACTGTCCTTACACAAGAGACACTCATTACAATAGAATGTGCTCTCTCGCGCTCTCCTTCTCTCTCGCTCCTTCTTTCTCTCTCTTTTTGTGTTTTTCTGTCTTTTCTCATTCTGCCTTTCTTGCTGATTGGTTGGAAGGGTGTTGCGATGCTCTGTCCGAACCACTCTGTCCTTTATATTTCCTATTAACGGACACATAGCAGACCATGGGGAATTCTGGACTGGAATCATGTACTGCACCTTTCACTTGAGATCGTCTCTCTCAGCTGTTGTGTCTCCACCGTTACCATTCTTTAACCACACAGGCATTTATTTATTTATTTATTTATTTATTTACTTACTTACTTACTTAAAATACAAAGAGGACAGAAAGAACACAAACATCAATCCTGACGGACAGAAACAGCAAGAACAGCTAACAACACGGCGCCGCCTGTACGGAGTGGGTGCTGTCCCGATTCGTCGGTAGGGTCTTTTGGTTTGTTGTTTGGTTGGGGCCGTGACCTCCCCATCAGGGAACACACAGACAGACAGGAGACAGTGCTTCTTTAATAACCGTACCGTAAGACGTTGCTGAGAAAAACACCTTCAAACTGCCCTTTTCTGTCCCTCAGTTGGTGGAATAACACTGATCACACCCCCGTCTCTTTGCTGCCCGTTACAGTCACAAATGTTTGCATCAGCGGGAAGAAAATGTAACTGGAAGAGGACATCTGGCTCCGCTCCGACGGAAAACGCTCCTTCTCTGAACTCGGAAAACAGCAGAAAACACGTCCCCATGTCCTCCGAGCTGAAGCCGCAGGCAGCGACCAAAACCAGCCGAAATATTCACCCTCAAAACATCCGACAGTCCGTAATGTTCCACCCCGGCTTCAGGACAACACTCCACATAAATATGTTTCCGTTAAAGGGGAATGCTGCCCTGCACAGTTAAATCACCCAGAGAGGTTTAGTGTGAAATGAGTCCGGAACTCTTCACAGTGGTGGTGAAGGTAACCAGACGTCCCAATCTAAAAGCTCCCTCACAGAAAGGTACTACATGAGATGGTTATGAATACACTGCCTGATGTCTGAGATGCTGTTTATGATAGCTTTGGGCTTGAACTTCATTCATGGTGGAGAGATACATACAAGCAGGGGGTTGTGAGGCCAAAAAAAAAAATAGTCCCCCAAAAAATACAGGCTTGAACCTTTTCACACCAAACCCCCCTCGCGGGTCGCTCGCCGAGAGTGTGCAGAAATTTAGCCAAACTGGTGGAGTTCCCCTTCCAGTCTCGAGCATAGGATAAGCAGGGCATAAGGTGGTCCAGGAGCGGTCCACCGTGTGGGCTAAGGAGTTTAAAGCACTACACAAGTGGGGAAAAAAGGCACTTTTCAAAAGAGATATCAGTTCAGTCTTCACCGCTGGACAACAAGGAGTGCTACGTGCTCTTTCAGCAGAGTCCATGGTCTGGAACAAAGGCCACGTTTCCAGCAGGAACCTCTGAAGAACCGAAAAAGAGCTCTGGAACCTTTCCTGTGACCACTGAAATGACACAAACTGCACAAAGCTTGCATCATTACAGAGGGGTACAGCACATACGGTACAGAGAACTGTGCTGGCTTTGGACAGTAAATACAGAGTTGAAGGAGAAGGCCACCAAGTTTCTGTGTGATTCTGTGGTGAGGTGTAAACAGAGTCATTCAGAGTGAGTTTGGAGTGAAATGGTTGATGGTAGAGACTCAGGCGTTCTTTACAGTGGTGGTGATGGGAACCAGGGGTCTACAACCATGTCTACAACACACATATAGGCACTTTATATACTATATAAACCACCAATGAACCTACACGGAATTTCATATGGAATGACGTTAATGATGGTAGAATACTGGAGCAATGGACGGAGGAAAACCACTCGGAATGACGTTGTTCACGTCCCAATTTAATCGTGCACTAAAAATTTCAAGTAACTTGGTGGAATTCCCCTTTCAGTATCGGTACTGCATAATGCTGATGTTGATATTCCAGAAATGCTCCTTGTGGTCAGTCCACTTTTCCACTGTAACCGCTGGTTATCCTTCCCACTTTGCCTTGGTGGTATCCATAATGTGTTTCAGACGCGTTCTGTGAAGCTTCGTATGTACAGGACAGCAAGCTCGGGTTCCCGGCTTGCCAGAAAAGCGCATGTTCTGGAGTGGAACCTGACAGCTGTGCATTGTCTGGTGGTGGCACTAACAGTTTTGCCTCTGTTCCGATAAACACAAGTGTTATAATCAGGCTGTTGTAGGGGCCTCTAGAGGGCGCTAGTGCAGAGAAAGAGGTCCAGAAAAGGCTGCTACGGTGGAACCGCGCCTTTAGTGTGCCGTCCCAGCGTTCAGACGACCGATACGCCCTGGCAGGGGGCGGTGAGGGCTCTGGCCACGTCGTGCCGCTCGATGCGGGCGAGGGCGGAGCACAGCAGGCCCAGTGTGGAGCCGTCCTGCTGCGACCAGTCCGTCAGCAGCGTGCGGACGGGGTCCTCTCCACGCCCGAAAACGTCCAGGCGCTCCTGCTCGTAGCCCAAGGCTCCGCCCAGCTGCCTCCAGCTCCGCCCACTTCCCTCCTCCAGCAGCTGCTCCACCTCCTCCTGCCGGTGAGGGGGGAGGTTTATATACAGCCGTGTGTCCTGTTTGCTGTCCCGCTTACTGCCTGCAGGGGGAGACAGAAGACAGTTAGCCTCGTAGCTCCAGGGCTACACAGTGAGTACTTTATATACTCTGTTCCTGATCTGTTCTGTGTTTGTTCTGGATTCTAGATATTACTGGTTATGTATCAGTGTTAGGGGTCTCTCACTCTGTTGTAGTCTGGATTGGTTCTGTATCTGTTCCGTATTAGGGGTCTCTCACTCTGTTTTAGTCTGGAATGGTTCTGTACTGTTGTTTATCTGTTCTGTACGTGTTCTAGATCAGAGTTCTCTCACCTTTGCTGGGCTGGCTGTCCTGCAGGCTGTGCGAGTCGAGGAAAACTCCGCTGTCGCTGTGCAGCTTCTCTCCCTCAGTGACGTTGTTGAGCTCCGCAGTGCGGGCTTTTCCCAGAGCTTTCTTCTGCTGGAATGACTTCCAGCTAACAACATACAAACACATACACGTTAGTTTATCAGCACTGCTACTGCTAAAGCTTCACATGAAGCCTACTAGGCTGCGTTTACACAGCAGGTAAAGGTATCCCAAATCCGATTTTCCTGTTAGGTTAGTTCACTGTATCTTTTAAATGTGACTAGCTGTATATCCGATGTTAGTCTGAACAGCCCGGATCCTAAACTGACCTACATGCGCAAAACAACAGTGCTTCATTTTGTGCACTCATCATCCAGAGGTAAACAATTATGACTGCTGATGGACACGGGTTCTGCTCCCGAAATCCCAGTGACTGACAGCTGGGCTGATCAGCCAGAATCCGTTCCAGCTGTAAAAAGGGAACGTTATTAAGCCACACCCACATCTCTGGTTTGCATCCTTGGGTTCAGGAAAAGCAACTTTCCTGACTCTGACTCTGCAGCCTCGTAGTCCGACGACCACATTCAGACATTTCTATCGAAATCTCTTTGAACATGCAGCGGTTGAGAAATGTGGTTTCTAATTTTGTTTATAGAGGAACATCACCCCTGATGTTTGAGGTCTCGGCAGTGTGAAACTATGCTGAACGTCGAGTTGGATTGGCGGAAATGTTGCATGAATTCCGATCTGGCTGCTCAGACTTCAGTCATGACTGCATATCGAATGTATATATCAGCGTTCAATACCACATATGAAAGTGTCCCAAACCGGAATCGAGGATTGTCAGATTCTGTGAGGTCAGATTTCAGATTTTGCTGTTCACACTGCGGATTTGGGCCACTTTGACCTGCTGTGTGAATGTAGCCGTAGGCTGTATATTACCGCTGCCCATAGAAAACCAAGTATCTCCAAAATGGCAGCTTTACAGGAGAGGCCAAAAACCTTGATCAATTCTAATGTAAGTCAAAGGAACCAGATGTCTTTTCAAGCAGTTTGGGCCATTTCTATTTGTCCACTCATCACGAAATGTCCACACAGTGTGAACAGCAGCTGCTGAGATACATGTTTTTCATTGGACAGCCACGATATGACGGTGCAAACATGCTAAAACAAACGCTTCATCCAAAACAATAAATGAAGACTGCTATATTCTGATGAATACACTGTATCCATTTCCATCATATAGGCTACACTCATTTCCATACACTACACCCGTTACATTGTATACACTACACCCAATTCCATTGTATACACACTACACCCATTTCTATTGTATAGGCTACACCTATTCTCACTGTATAAACTGCACCTATCTCCACTGCATAGGCTACACCTATTTCCATTGAATAAGCTACACCTATTTCCATCATATACACTACACCCGTTTACACTGTATACACTACACCCAATTCCACTGTATACACTCCACCCATTCCCACTGTATAAACTGCACCCATCTCCATTGCATAGGCTACACCCATTTTCATTGAATAAGCTACACTTACTACAAGTGTATAGGCTACACCCATTTCCAAACATTAAGCTACACCTATTTCCATCATATACACTACACATGTTTACATTGTATACATTAAACCCAATTCCATCGTATATGCTACACGCATTAAAAATGTATAGGCTACACCCTTTTTCATTGTATACACTACACCCATTTCCACTGTCTACACTTTACTGATTTCCATTGCATAGGCTACACCCATTTCCATTATATATGATACACTAATTTCTATTGTATACACTACACCCATTTCTATTGTATTGTATGTAACAGTGCAAACATGCTAAAACAAACGCTTCCTTCAAAACAATAAATGATGACAAATAGTCACCAATTAGCATTATTAAATCACCACTATAACCGAAAAGCCTTCGGCCAGAATAGGAGTATGCTGTCATATAGTGCTTACATCATTACATACTACTATAATCCGCCACCTGCAGATCAATATAGTGTAACAAAGACTAACTCCCCCGGCACTCCCAATACTCACCACTTGTAGGCGACATAGAGCAGTAGTCCAAGCACCACAGCCGCCAGCACTGACACATACAGCAGGATGTTGTTGCCCCCCTGGTCCTGCGGGGTGAGTTCGGGTGCTTCAGAGCCAGTAGCTGTTCCGCCTGCCTTCATAATCTCGTCTTCGGCCAATCCCGGACTACGCAGAAACGGCCCCACAGAGCCCGCCGGACGAGACTGGATGCGCAGGTTTTGATCTGCAAGCACACGAACAGAAAGGAAAAACCTTTAAAGGGAAGTCCAATGGCCTTTTCAAAATTCTACACAGCTCCTCGCTGACTGGCTTCTTATTCACACTTACAGCTCCACCTTAAATGGTGCAACCAGTTGATGTGGAACCACATAAGAAGCAGAATTCAGCTCTGTAATTTCTATGCTGACAAATGTCCCAAGAAGTTCCAGTGCGGTTCTAAAGGGGTCACCGACATTACAGAGAGCTCTCCTGACACCTGTTACCTAAACAACAGGCCAGATGGAACCAGAGTAATGGACAGGCCTGCAGCACAGAGCGCTAATGTCAGTCAGCAATGCTGGAGAGTTCATTCTCTGCCACAGGGGGAATCCCCTCATTACTCAGTAACGCATTCCTCACTACACCCAGGCACGCTAAATACACTTCAGACGTTCCTGCTGCGGCCCGGACAAATGCACTGACGCTTTCAGGAGCTCAAATCTCTAAACATGGAAATGTAACATAAAATCCATGGTTGCACTAGGGCTACACCTATTTCCACTATTACGCTACACCCATTTCAGTGGTAGATGCTACATCTGTTTCTGTGATTATACTAGAACTACTCATCTATGCTACATCAGTTTCCACTGAATACACTGCATCCATTTCCATCGAATAGGCTACACCCATTACAACTGTATATGCTGCACCCGTTTCCATCATATATGCTACACCCATTTCCATCATATACGCTACACTTGTTTCCTTTGTATAGACTACACCCATTTCCATCACATACACTACAGCCGTTTACATTATATACACTACACTCTTTTCGATTAAATATGCTACACCCATTTACATTGTATAGGCTTCACCCATTTACACTGTCTACACTGCACCGATTTCCACTGTATACGGTACACCCATTTCCGTTACATACAATACACTCATTTCTATTGTATACACTACACCCATTTCCACTGTATAGGCTACACCCATTTCCATCATAAAATCTACACCCATTACAATTATATAGGCTACACCCATTTCCATAATTTTTATGCCACACGCATTTCCACAGTATGCGCTACACCCCTTTTCATGGTATATACTACACCTGTTTCCATGGTTACACTACAGCTATGCACATTTCCACTGTATAGGCTACACCCATTGTTTCCATTGTATACTTATCCTTAGGGTTAAGCTACACCTGTTTCTTTGTTTACCCTACGTCAATGTCTGTGATGTACTGCACTACTGTTTCTATGGGGTACTTTACACCAATTACAATGGTTAGGGCTGCACTCGCGTCCATGTTACAATACAACCATTTCTCTGGTTATACTATAGTAACAAGTGTTGAAACTAAGAGGAGGCAAAAAATAGCTGGAAATATTATTTTGGAGATATTTTAGTAGATAATATATATAAAATAAAATAAAATTATATATATACAATGAAAATAAATCAGGACAGTTTAAACCCTGTACAGCAGATTCCTGGGTAAATATAAACTGACGTTACTGTACTGCAGAGATCAATGCAGCGCGGAGAGAAGCTAATGCAGAACGACAGCACGACTTTCCAACTGCTCCACGTTTACAGCGCTTTACTTCAGCGCCGTGAACAGCTGTCTGCCACATGTCGGCCACATTATTCTAAGCACACATGCAGAGAACATAAATGCTTTGTGAAACTGATACCAGCGTTGACCTGCATCGGTTCTCCCAGAATGTAACATAATGGTTTTAATATCTAGAACCTACAATTAACTGCAGAACTCGTCCACAATTAGGCTGCCAGTTTCAGTGCACATTCTTTTAAGGCCCATTAAAAACATAGTTTATTTAATGCAGCTATTATTTAAAATTAAATTCTATTTAAATTATTAACACTACCAGTTAAAACTAAATGGATGTTGTTGGTGATCTTAAAGACTCCACAGCCTTACACCTTCTATGCGGAGCGTCTCTAAACCTTTGATACTTCGGTACTGTATATCATGTATTTATTATTTATTTCATAAGCGGACGTTTCATACTAGATATTGCTTCGATATAAGATACGCCGCCTGCACAATAAATGAGAAAGTGACAAATGAAAATAAGAGAAGTCTACAACACTGCAGCTCAAAAATGATTCAAAGAGGTAAATAGGACTTCTCTGGCAACCACCTGGAAGACCTGCTAGACCACCGAGACTGTCCCCATCAGATAAATAGCACTCTCATCTCTGAGAGAAAGGAGAACATTCAGCTCCACTCTCGCTTCAGATCTGAGAACATCCACAGGTGTCTCTGTCCATCCTTCCACTGTGAGAAGAACACTATGGAGGTCGGAAAGGAGGTGTAGCTGTTCAAGAAGCTCCTCACTGAGAAAAGGAGAGTCCAGACACATCAAACAAAGAAGCTGCTGGTGTTCTCAGGGCAATGGACTGGCCACCCCAGAGTCCAGAACCTCAAGCTCATCACTGAATGTGTTTTGGGGTTATTTGGATGGTGAGAAGAAGAAGCAGTAGAGGCTAAACCAGCTTCTAAGACTGAACTTTGAAGGCGTGGCAACTGAAAGTGAGTGTCCTGACAAGACAACAGTCAAACACGTGATATCATATTTGGCTGTACGCACCCATGCAGAGCGTGTCCGAGTTGGGCTGGCAGTCTTGGATCTGCACCTCGTCATCTCGGCAGCGTTTGCAAGGCAGGCAGGGCTTGCTGGCGCTGCGCTCCTCTGAGTAGGTGCCCTCTGGGCATGCCTGGCACTGCGTGTTTCCCGCTGTTCCACACCTGCGGGTCACCCCCTCGCCAAACTCGCAGACGCTGCAGGGAGCGCAGCGGCCCACCGTGCTGTTCCCGTCCCTCCACAGGAAGAAACCCTCCCCACAATCGCACTGCGTGTCCTGAGTCGCAGTGCAGCGAGCCAGCTGGGGGACACCAGGGGGACAGCGGGCACACGCCCGGCAGCTGGAGAGTCCGGGGGAGTCTGAGAACGTCAAACCTGTGGGGAGAAAGAGGGGTAGTGGTCAGGTGAAACATATTAACGCTAAGATTATCGTGGAAATCACAATGCTCTATCAGGATCCACACGGTTATTCTGACAGACTGTAATACACTACAGGAAGTGTAGGGGGCGATATGACCCACACAGTCATTCTGACAGACTGTAATACACTACAGGAAGTGTAGGGGGCGATATGACCCACACGGTCATTCTGACAGACTGTAATACACTACAGGACGTGTAGGGGG
>CM067479.1:9434116-9491954 GCA_034552555.1 Semaprochilodus insignis | reverse complement strand
AGTCTACACTGGGCTGAAAGTGCTGTTGTGGTCAACAGTGTCACTCAGTACTGCAGTGAACTCTAATTCTGCACAGCAGAGCCACACCAGCTACACGGAGTATAAAGTGCAGAAGGATAGAGCTCAGCAGGACGGAGGCACAGGCGGTCTCGAGGTCAGGGTGGGCTCCTAAGAGAGGAGCGTGCGCATATCAAAGCTTTGAGTCTGACCGTAAAGCAGGCGTTCCTCTTTGATCCTGGGACGGGGCCTATCAGCGCACCTCTTATCCCCCTCCGCAGGACACAGCTGCTCTGCTCTGGCAGGAGACGTCGTTTCCACCAGTCCATCAGCAAGAAGACCACCAAAGATCAGAAAAGGGCCTTCAAAGAGGGCTGAACTCCACGGCTGCTCCAGTCACTCAGTACACAAACGGTAAACTGCGGTGTCACGACGGCCATCATTCAAACCATCATTTAGACTGAGGAATGACAAATCACAACGTGTTCCAGACGTCAAGGAGGACTGAACGGGAATGTCCGGGAACGTTTACTCCGAAGTTTAGAAGCAGCAAAACTCTTGATCTACAGGATCAGTAACTGGATAGTTTATAGTTTTGATTTTGATTGATGAAGTACATAATCAGAAAAGTATATATAGATAGGTAGATAGATAGATAGATATAGATATATAGATACTCTTTTATCTGAACAATGTTGAGATCATAATATACCTAAAACAGCATTATTATTATTATTAGTAGTAGTAGTATTATTAGTATTATTATTATTATTTCATTGTAAGATACAATTTCTAATAAGACATATTATTAGATTATATATTTTTTGTTATTGTCATCCATATTTTGAATTAGTGATAAGCAAAATGGGTTAAAATGTGTAATAATAATAATAATAATAATAATAATAATAATAATAATAATAATATTTTGGTGACACATTATAACAGACCCCTATAAACAAAAACAGCATCATTAACAAATAGTTGGTTAATGACAATTAATCATTACAGAACTGCTGTAATAAGTGGCACACTATATCTCTATAAATACCTTATAAACCACAGTTTCATAACTTTATAAAATCTATATATAACTTTATAAAATCTCTATAACTTTTATTTGATTATTAATATTTAACCAGTATATTAACCACTTCTTAAAGATTAATTAAGAACCTAAATTTAATAAGCACCTAAATAATTACAGTGTCATTTTTAATGATCAAACAACAAAATTATCAAATAACAAGATCATTATGAATAATCTATAATTGATAATTAGGAAATGGCTAATAATTTAAATGATAATTCTTAACAGTAATTAATAAACGAGTAGACATTGACTAGGTCAGGTTGCTGTTTACTATGGTCTGTTATTAAGTGTTAATAATAATAATAATAATAATAATAATAATAATAATAGTAATTGTCATATCAATAACAACAATAATGATTATTGCCTTTTTATAAATGTTATTATTATTATTTTTATATTATTATTATTACTTTTTGTTATTATTATTGTTTTTTGCATTGTTGTCATTTATATTGTTGTTATTGTTGCTATTATTATAACTATTATAACAATAGTATGCCCGGTTTGGTTGTAACTTATTATTATTATTATTATTATTATTATTATTATTATTATTATATACACACCATGGTAACGACAACATTAATAATAATCATCATCATCATCATCATCATCATCTCCTGTTCACACGTGTTTGATGGAGACAGCAGGCCGCGCCATCAAAGCCAGTCTGTGGGGCAGGGTACAGAGTCCGGGGGGAGGGAGTTCAAAAGGAAACCACCACCATACGCTCGGGCACACCGCTAAATGGAAAGTCCTCTCCGTCCTCAGAGCAGGAGAAAATGAGGATAATTACCCACTCCGGATATCCACAGCCCGCCAAATACCTCAGCTGCGGTCGCCTTCTCACCAGAACCCTCACTCTGGGGGACAAATCTGGCACGTCCTTGCCCTCCGCGCTCTAACCCGGCAAGAGCACACAGCATAGAACAGCACATGTACTTCACTGTGCTTCGGGGTAGAGCCTGAACACGGCTTAGGCTTCAAAACCTCCGAACAGCCCACATACGGAAACTCAACAGCTCCAAGCTCAGTGTTTGTGAGGTCACAAAATCCCAACACAAATATATACATGTAGTCTGCATCAGTTTAGCTCTACACACTCCCGCAAAAGTCATAACGAGTGAACTGCTTTCTGTGCCCAATACAGGGCCGCCAATCACAGCATAGCTCATTTACATATGTCAGAGCCTATTGAACGGTAAGGGATAAAGAGAGGTTGGAAAACGGACATGCAGGAATGAACTCTGGCTGACTTTGGCACATGAATCCACACTGATGTGGACAAACAACAGGGTAAGATAAAGTATGGAAAAATGGTGGGATTTGGGAACGCCAGCTCAGAAAAAAACAGGAATGCCGTTTGGATTTAAATAAGCAAAGAAGGATCCGACTATCGACCTGCATCAAGCAAAGGAAACAGCTAATGTAAGAAGCTGGAATGACCGGAATTGTGGCCAGTACTATCCATCGCATTATCAACACCTGGGAGGAAAATGGAGAACCGGCAACTTCACAGAAGAAACGTGGTTGGGAAAAATCTTAAATGGTCGTGATGGTGAAGTCGTTCGGTGTACAGTAGAGCTCACCAGACGACCAGAACTCACACGACTGGGCTGTGTGGACATAGGAAAAGCACTTATCAGGGAAGTCAATCGGAAAACAAGCCTTCACTTTGCTAAGGAGCATAAAGACTGGACTCTGGAGTGATGGAGAAAGGTCATATGATCTAAAGAGTCCAGGCTAACCCTATTCCAGAGTGATGGGAGCGTCAGGATAAGAAGGGAAGCGTCACTGTACAAGCCTTTGGAGACAGTGTAATGATCTGTAGTGGGCTTCAGTTGGTCAGGTCTCAGCTCAGCAATGTTATCTGGCCCCAAAATGAAGTCAGCTGACCACCGGAATGACCAGGTTATCCCATCAAGGGGTTTTTCCTTTCCTTACAGCACGCCCATATTCCATAATGACAATGCCATGGGGATTCATCCTGCACAGATTGGGACAGAGATGCCATCTCCACACATGAACCGGCCACCACAGAGTCCTGACCTTAACCCCATTGGAAGTTGCTGAGATGTGCTGGGGAAGAGTTTACGGAGTGGCTCAACTCTCCCGTCGACAGTACAAGATCCCAGCCAAAAAGGAACGCAACTCCGGATTGGAATGAATGCTGTTATGTTGCATAAGGCTGCTGAAACAATGGCACTGTCAACGTGGGCCGTAATCTGAGCTAAAGGCGGCCGAATCAAATATTAGGCTGTGGGACTTTTAGCCAGACTGTGTAAATAACAAACCATATAATTATGTCTAGTAGAGATTACTGAAAGGAGAACTCCACCAACTTTGAAAAGTCTCTCCCATAATTCCGTGTTTGGGATGTAAACAGAGTGATTGAGAGTGGGTTCGGTGTGAGCTGGTTCAGATGTTCTTTACAGTGGTGGTGGTGGCGACCCAGGGGTCTCCATGTCTACAACACACATATAGACACTTTATATACCATCTAAACCACCAGTGAACCTACATGTGTCTTCTGAGTGTTATATGGAATGTTGATGATGGGAAATCTGGAAAACCTGGAAATAATAAGTTTTCTTTGGGACTATTTTTTGCTGCACAACACCCTCCTGCAGCATGTATCCCTCCACCATGAATGGAGTTTAAGGCTGAAACTATCATAAACAGCTTCTCAGACATCAGGCAGCGTATTCATAACCATCTCATGTAGTAACTTTCAGGGTTATTAAGCCTCTAGAGGGTTTTAGAGAGGACTACTTTGCCTAACAACACCCTGCATGTATCCCTCCATCATAAATGGAGTTTAAAGCTGAAACTATCATAAAACAGCATCTCAGACGTTGGGCAGCGTATTCATAACCATTTACTGTACTAACTTTCTGTGTCAGAGCCTCTAGAGGCTTTTAGAGAGGACTACTTTGCCTAACAACACCCTGCATGTATCCCTCCACCATAAATGGAGTTTAAGGTCAGGCAGCATACTCATAGCCATTTCAGGTACTAACTTTCTGTGAGGGAGCTTTTAGTGGTGGACGCCTGGTTCCTTTCACCACCACTGTGAACTGTGGGGGGGGGGGGGTCAGTGTAAGTCACCGAACTATCACTTTAATGCACCACAAAAAGAGCAAAAAAAGGTGCTCCGTGAATCACAGCAAGCCACACCGCTCCTCACATCAGGAGCAAAAGCATAACAGCCCGATTAGATCATCAACCTTTCCCAGCGCTGTGTTCCGATACAGAGGATAAGAGGAGCTGCTTGTGGGTCTTATTTTGCTGGAAAAGGGGTCATTAATTTGAGACAGGACACTCTGGCTTCTCTGAAAGGGGGTTGGGAGACTTGAGGAGTCCTGAATTTGCAGCTTGAGACTCTGGATACAACATCACAAGCACACAAAGCACAAGATAAAAGTGTTTTGGTGCTGGATCGCCAAGAAGGTAGCAAAGACGGCAAATTAAAGGGCAAGTTCACCAGACTTTCGAAAGTCCAGATTAATTAAAGGGTTACGACGCGAACAAAGTCACACACATACTTTGATGCGAAACGCTCCGCTCTGGGAGAAAACCTACTGACCAAGATCTGTTCACAGTGGTGGTGACAGGAACCAGATGTTCCACTTCTAAAAGCTCCCTCAGATGAAATTGAGGCATTATTTTTTTAGGTTTCCCACTATTTTACCATCACCAACACTGTATGTAAATACTCAGAAGACATGTATAAGTTCACTGGTGGTTTTGGGGAGTAAATAAAATGGATATATTAGTGTAACATGGTGACTCCTGGTTCCATTCACCACCACTGTAATGCAATGCATTAGACATGTTTGTAATGTATATCAATATATATGTGATCCTGTTACTGCAATAGAATTACACACGCCAAAGATGAGGTTTGCTGTCTGAGCATAGGATAAAATCACATTCATGTTCCAATTGGCCGTTCCACCTTAAATGGTGCAGCAGTTACAATGTAACTACTGCACCATTTAAGGTGGAACGGAACCAATACCACAGAATCCAATTAAAACCTGCAAGAAAGGACTTCATTATGAAGGACTGGGGGAAAACAGCTTTGCGCGCTAATATAAGTTTATTATAACCCTAATGGATATTCAGAAACACGTTTAAAGCATGCCAGAGGGTTCCAACATTGATCCTAAAACTTTTTTCTCCGACTGGAGACCTGATGAATCCTTAGGCACGGCTAGCTTACCTTTACTGCTAACATGTAGAGGCAGATCCGTAGCACTTCCATGGCTCCAATCTCCAGGGTGCCCACTTTCCTTTCTTCTCCTCCCAGCCGCTGTCTGAATGAAGCTGTTCCTCAGTGCGCTGAAGCACCACTGAAGCACCAAACAACTCCGCAACTTCTCGTCTAAACCGCGTACGTCCTTTTTCACCCCGGCGTATGTTTAGCTCTTCTCCGCTGTAATTCCGTGTTTTGAGGGTCTTACTTCCACCAGGTAGAGACTTAGCGCTCTATGTTACCAGCTTGGTGAACGCTGCTCCACTGAGCGTGCTCTGCGCCCACAGCTAGGCTTCATGCAGCGGCGGCGGTCACGTGATTCGCCAGGGCGTCCCTGAATGGACGGCAATCCTATAGGCTCCGTCTCAGTGCGCTCCCCACTCCCTACGCTCTAGTGCACTACGTGGGTCTGCTTTCACGCCCAAATATGCACGTATTAAGCAGCAATAAGCCGTACGACGCTTTGGCTGACATTTAGTGCACTATTTAGGTGTAGATTCATTACCTACATAGTGCCCTATATAGGGAGTAGGGAGCCAATTGAGATGCAACCAGGTGTATACTGAGTACTGACGCCTGCTGTAGGGATGAGTATGGATATACATGTAATCAGCCTAGAGGAATGAAACTTGATGTGTAGGTTTGACATCATGAGACATGAGAATGATTCAAGTATCACGCTCGGTCACACATGTGATGTAGGCAAGGATGGGCCTTATCTCTGTACCCAACAACCACGATTGCAGACATTCAGCGAGCAGGGATGTCCTCCATGAGTCATCCTGTTAGTGCCAGCACCATTGGCAGGTGGCTGCACCACGCAGGACTACATGCATACAGACCGTTACGACGACTGTCCTTAACACCACGTCAATGTCACCAAAGACTGCAATGGTGTCGTGCCAGACTGTCATGGAGTGACTCAGAATGACGAGTCACGCTTTTGTCTTGGTGGAGACGACCAATGAATCCGTGTGTGGAGGGACCGTGGTCAGCACCAAGATGAACAGTTTGTTGTCACGCATCACATGTCCAGAAGGCCTGGTGTCACTCCACATCCACCCCTACCGCACCATCTGCAGGAACTGTGTGAGAATATTCAAGCTGCATGGGATGGATTATCACAGGACACCACTAGGAACCTCTACAACTCCATGCAGAGGCGTCTGGCATGTTGCGTTAGCCGACCCGACGCCATACTGAGAGACACTACTTCTGTATGTGTAGCTCAATAAATATTGATCATATCAGTCTAAATGTATCATCATTTATTGTTCCTGGTAATCTTTATCTTCCTTCCCAACAGCACTGCAATCCCACACCTCCTTCTGGGTGCAGCTGTTCTGTTGAGGATGAGTGTATATATATCACCACGGTGTGCACACTGAACCAACAGACGTGACCCCGAAACCACTTGGGAAGAAATCTCCTTATACTGACTTACAAATACAGCTAAGGGCCTTATTGTGAAGTGATCCTACTGAAGACACCAGCTCTTATTCCGACAGCGTGACTCTGCTTTACAGAACAAACGTAATCCACACTGAGGGCCTACTTGAGGCTGAGGGTCCAGTCATATTTGGATCTGAGGGACTTTAAGGACTTTTAGATAAACAAGTGATGAATAGCAGCAGCCCTAAAGCCTCAAAGCCCCCACCCTCGGGGGGAGTTAAGAGGGGACGAGTCACCACAGGAGACTCTCAGACTTCAGAGAAAAACAAATGGAGCTATGGCCCCTGTACAATGACAGTAGCACTTCAAAGGGAGCGAGAGAGAGAGAGCTGAGTTTAGTGTGGAACAGCTGAGCTCTTTTACTGTCTCTACATTAAAGGCTGCTCAGTTTGAACTCCAGACACACGTCTCAATTCAATTAACTGCAGCTGGTGATTTTTCCCCGTTTAGTCTGGTGTAGTTCAAACTAGAGCTGCACAAGGTTACCCTGAGATGCCCAAAGTTATCCACGATGGAGATACTTTCTTGTTTGGAGTTTGGAGAAGTTTGGAGTTTTTTCCAAGTAATTTTTCACCATTTTACCTTTTTTTTTTGGCATTTTTCAATATGTAAAAATTTTACCTTTTTTATTTGGCATTTTTTTTAATGTAATAAAAAAAAAAAAAAAATAAAAAATTCATAANTGAGTATATTAATATGCTTGCTGTGTATGGCCATGCATATAATATATGCATATTTTATGTATAACTTTGTTTTGTTTGTTTTTTTTAAATTTAATGATGCATTTTTGTGTTATGGCATATGCTTGACATACAGACATACTTGATGTAGGTCTGAGGGTTGGGTGGGGTGGGTGGATTTAGGGGACTGAGATTTTCAGTTTTTTTTCCTTTCCTTATCTGTGAACATTGTAAAAATATATTTAAAAAAGGGCTTGGTTAAAAATAAATAAATAAAAATCCAAATTATAAAAAATAAGATAAAGTTTTTTTGCCTCTTGACAGATACAATATTTGAGGATAACATCACTTCCAACATAATAATAGCTGAATAAAAGTGTTTAATATACCATTTATAAATGTATGGTTCAAATAATTAAAAAAAAGGAATAACTTAAAAAATATTTTGAGGTCAGATTTGAAATTCATTACATGATCTAGAGCCTTGGTGAGCCGGCTTGTTGAGTACACAGAAAGTAAATTCATATCCAATTTTTCCATTATTGTAGTTGTATTGACATCTAATATTACCAATTTGTTGCATTCTTTAGTTGAGTCAATAACTGAAATGACATTTTTAAAATTGAAAATATAATACATTTCCAATATAAGGACGTTGATGAGTTTTCAGCCTGAACATGCTATCCTCATATTTAGCCTAACCCATATGGGTTATTCCATGCCAACTAAGACCTGGCTAGTTACACCAAAAAGTTCCATGAAGAAATGCTAGAAAAAACATTTATTTATGTTTTGCAACTGTGTACAATTTCAAAGCTTTGCTCTAAATATTTTTGTAGTTATTCATTTTTCAAAGTTTGCCCCAACAGGTTCCAGATAATAACTGGTTTCATGTTCAGAAACAGACCATGTTTTGGTAACACTACCTGAAGGGTGTCTACATAGCATAATCATAACATCTTACATAAACACTTCATAATATAATGCAGGAATATTTAAACCAACCTTCATAAAGCCTACACAGTTTCACACAATATTAATATGGAGTAGTATGTCATTTTATTAAGAGACATTTTTCTAAATAAAAGTCCTCATTTATTATTTTGCCGAACTGTATTATTTTCAGTGCAATGTCTCATTTCTGACTTTTAAAAGACTTTTATTTTGAAAAATGTCTCTCATTAAAAGGCTAAAAAGTACTCAATATTAATGTCATGAGAAACATGTAATTTAAATAAGTAAATAATTTTAAATAATTTAAAGAATGTGTATTTAAACATTCATAAATACATTATAAAGAGTTTATGTAAGATCCTATGAATCTGTTATGTAGAGACTCTTGGAGTACAGTTTTCAAGTCAAGAGGCTTGTACTGTCATTCCATCCATGTACAAGTACACAGGAGAGAAATTTATCCATGTTTTAATGTCAGAGCTTAATTTTTAATATGCGACTTATAATCTGATAATGGATATCCCTTTAATGTCCATTAACATTATATCCCTTTTAAATAAATATATACTTTTATATTTAAATACATGTATTTACACAAAAAAAAACTCTCGCTGGATTTAGTAAAAAGCAAAAAATACAATAAATAGTTCATAAATTTACACTTTTTCACTTAAAAATTTTGGTTTTAACTTAAAGTAAAACAGAGTCCACAAAATTTTAAATAGAATGTTACCAAAACAAAAATCAATTCAGAAAATTATTTTCAATTCCTTCTATTGTTGTGCTGAAACATGTTTGTTGCATGGACGCCGTAAAATTTGAGGTCACAAAACTTTACATTTTGAGAGTTATATATGTAAAAACATATTTTTTTTACCTACAAAGTAGCCTGTACACCAAAGAAAGATAATTTCAAAAAATTTCAGTTGAACAGAAATCTAATCTATAATGCTAATTTTCTATTAATTCTGAAATTAAAAACTTGTGTTGTGTTCTACACTGAGTTTGAGATTTCAACAGAACCATATTCATTTTGGCTCAAGGCTCAATCCTACAGCTGTGAATGACATTTTTCCACACTTATAATATCTGACATTTGTAACAGCAAACACCACATAACTGGAATTTTACATATGAACCCTGGTCGCCTTTATTACAGCCAGTCGATCAGTATATGATTGTATTCTGACCGCGTTTGGGAAGCAGAGAAAGGTTAAAAGGAAAGTGTTTTGTGCGCATCACTGGGCTGAGTATAAACGTAGCTGTTAAATGTTATTTCCTGAAGGAGTCGGTGGCGTCTGTGCGGTAATAACAGGGTGAGAAGTTTCAGGATGTTGAAGAGCTGCAATAAAACCCAACAGAGGCTCATTCTGCTTACAGAGGACTCTGGTGGGGCGGCAGAATGGGTTGCTTTAGGGGGCGGGGGGGAGGTTAAGGATGTTCACAAGTGGTTGTGGTTGTTAACAGTAACCACTCAGACAGCAGGTAATTGTCTTTGGGGGCTTTATCTGAACCCCCCTCCCCGGGGGGAGCGAGCTGGAGGTTCCTGCTTTAATGGAGAGCAAGGTGTTAAGACCTCCCTCCATTGTCAGCCAGAGAGATCACAGGCAGAATTACCCCCACCAACCTTCCCTCCCTCCTCGCCCAAATCCCCTGATTCCTCTTTCTCTGAGCCAAAACACAGAATACAGCAGCGTGAGAAAGTGAAGACCCCCCCTCCATCAACAGCATTGTTTACTTAATATTTACTGATATCTCTGTTTTACAGGTGTATATACACTATATCAAACATATTTCCTCTTTATATGTGTGTTCATTTTAAATCTCACAAATGAAATTATTATTGAAATTATTAAGTGACTTATTATTCAGTTGCTAATCTCAAAACCTAAAATTTACATATTATTTTTAAGATTTTTTATTCAGTTCTTAATCTTAAAATTTACTACTTAGTTTAACTAACCATAAAATTTAGCACTCCTTTACTAGTCTTAACATGTATTCAGCTATTAAAGTTAAATTTAGTATGCATATACAACATGTTTTGTATTAAGATTTTTTTTGGTTTGAAGATATTATTTTCAGTTATTGATTTTAAGATGAATAATTCAATTTATAACCTTAAGGTTGTTTTCTTTAGTTAATCAATGTAATCTCATGCTTTCTTCATTCACTTCAGATTTATTGATTCATGTTATGATTTATAGTTTAGTAAAAACTACTGCTTTATGGTATATTGGTTCTCAATCAACATTGCAACATTGAATTTTGCAGGTACTGATATCATACTGCAATATGCAAATGGGTCCTTTAAGAAATCAGATACAAACAAATCTTTGGGTGTTCTAGTTTCTTTCTGGCAGATTCTTTTGATTTTGGCCAAATAATAATGTAGCTCTGAAATGCTGTTTTTTGTGACATCACAAATTTTTTTCTTTCTACTTTGTTTTCCATTGATTTTCCATTTCATTTCCCTTTGCATTTAATTTTCCCCAGTATGGACTGGGAGAGTGAATGCTGCGCTTCAGTGCAATGTTTCTGAGTACAAGCTCTTTAATTTGGCCATGATATGGGCCCTTTAAACCTCAAGTCATAATATGTGGCTACAGAATCACAGCCTTTAACACTGTTCTAATGGTGGAATATAAGGGCAGGTTCATTGTGGTGTTAGTATGCAGTAATAGAACTGATGTACTGATATCCTGGTCATATGGGGCAGCATTCTTTCCTTTCACTGGAGAATCTCTATTCAAAGTGTGATCTCTATCTGGGACATTGAGCCTTTAAGGAGATTTTAAGGGTGATTCTGACTTTCACACAAATCCCCACTCCACCCCCTCCCCTCCACTGTTCTCTATTGTCCCCCTCAGGGTGTTTACGGGCAGAGCTACAGGATGTTCGGCCCTTGGCGCATCAAAGGATTCCCCCAGCAGATAAATGCAGAGTAAACTCTGACCCTTTGACCCCCACCGGGCCTGACGTGTCCCAACAGGAGGAGAGAGAGAGAGACGTTTTAGAGGGAGACGGAACACTCCAACTGCACCTCTTTCATTCATTCATTCATCATCTAATAACGACACGTTATCACCTCCACTGACCATATAGGACACTCTGTAGTTGTGCAGTTCCAGACTGTAGTCCATCTGTTCTTCAATGGTCAGGACCCCCACAGGACCACCACAGATCAGGTATTATGTGGGTGGTAGATCATTCTCAGCACTGCAGTGACACTGACATGGTGGTGGTGGTGTGTTAGTGTGTGTTGTGCTGGTGTGAGTGGATCTGACTCAACAGTGCTGCTGGAGTGTTTAAACACTGTGTCCACTCACTGGCCACTCTATTAGACACTCCTACCTTACTGGTCCACCTTGTAGATGTACAGTCAGAGAAGATAGCTCATCTGCTGCTGCACAGTGCAGCGTTGGTCATCCCACAGGACACTGCCCTCCGGATGCTGCTCACACGACGGTGCCCACAGGACCCTGCCACAGGACACTTCTCGCAGGATGCCATCCGCAGAACGCGGGTCATCAGTGGTCACAGGAAGCTGTCAACAGGACGTTGCCCAAAGGATGCTGCCCACAGGATGCTGCCCACAGGACACTGCTCACAGGATGCTGTCCACAGAACCTTGGTCATCAGTGGACACAGGACAGGTTTTGGTTGGTGGGCGATTCTCAGTCCAGCAGTGACACTGAGATGTTCAGCAGCACTGCTGTGTCTGATTCACTCACACTGGCACAACACACACTAACACACCACCACCACGTCAGTGTCACTGCAGTGCTGAGAATGATTCACCACTCACATAATGCCTGCTCTGTGGTGGTCCTGACCATTGAAGGACAGGTACTTCACTAATGAGTGCACTTGATATAAGATATATGCACCATTTTTGCATGCTATTTAGTGAGCTAGTATGCCGTTTTGGGGCACAGCAATAATACAACAGTGGTGAACTTAGAGTTCAGCCTTCATTTGTTATCACTAGAGCAACAAATGAAATGAAATATATCACTGAAATATAAAACACTTAAATGTATCATTTAATATGCTTTAGAAAGAAGTGTTAAAAAGTGTTTCACTGTCATGTAACACCGTCATGCTGTAAAGGGAAATGACGAGACATCTGGCACGGATATCAGGCCTAAGGTATTTAATATATACACACTCACCCACTTACACACATACTGACATATAACCAAACCAGAGAACATGGACAGAGCGGAAGCTGCTGTAATAAAAGCCCCTCGAGCTGCTGAAAAGACCATGTAACCATAAGATAAGGATGGTTCACCCAGCTCAACAGGGCTGCCCTACACACATCATCTGTTAACCGCCTTTTGCAAAGCTGACATCACAGTGGGACCGCCATGTGCAAAAGAGCCCTTTAAAAACCCTCAGACCCTCCACTGATAACCTGGGCTATTCAGGTGAAAACCCTTCCATTAAAGGGCCCATATCTTCCATTTTTACTGCATTTTCATTCAATTTTCCAGCCCCTCTTTATCACTTACAAGCAAACAGGCCGAGTTTTATTGGTACTGTCCCTTTAAGACTTACATATATGTAAATGAGTTCTGTTCTGACTGGCCTTCCTCACTAATAAAGCAGCTCAAGCTGAAAAACTCCCTGTAACTTCGGTGGGCGAGGCTAAATTGCTGCAGGCTAAAAAAAGGCGGATATAGGTAAATGCTGGATTTTGTGACATCACAAAAACTTTGTATTTATAACGGACTGTGTTTGCAGCTTAGCTTTCACATACAGGCTGTAGAAGCGGACGGTACATTCGGAAACAATGTTTATAACATATGAAACTCTATTTTTCATAACAGCAACAGAACATTTTTTCAACATATGGGCTCTTTAACCTCATTACGGCAACATGTATTGCATGTATTGATCACAAACTGCATTAATAAGCAATAAAATCATTGTGCAATTATTGTGCAGCCCTACAACCCAGCACACCCAACAGTATTCATTTCCACCATGCTCTAGGGTGGCCTGTGGTCACTCGTTCACTCCGTACAGTAGGGTTCACTACCATTCATGAGAAGGGGGACACCACCATATTTTCATATTCAAATATATATATATATATGTTCACAGTGGTGGTGAATGGAACCAGACATCTGCCTCTAAAAGCTCCCTCACAGAAAGTTACTACATGAGATGGTTAAGAATACGCTGCCTGATGTCTGAGACGCTGTTTTAGGATAGTTTTAACCTTAAACTCCATTCATGGTGGAAGGATACATGCTGCAGGGGGGCGCTGTGAGGCAAAAAATAGTCCCCAAAGAAATCTTGTCTGTATGTGTGTTGTAGACATGGAGACCTGTGATCATCATCACCACCAGTGTGAAGAACACCTGAACCATCTCACACCAAACCCACTCTGAATTAGTTTGCATCTCACCTACTGAATTATGGGCAAAACTGTGAAAAAATGGCTGGAATTACCCTTTAAACAGTGTTGTGACATAAAAAGCGTGCGTGTGCAATCAAACAAAATCAGCATTTTCAAGCATTTTGAACATGCGTGCCAGTGTTCGACCCAAAGTGCAGGAAAAGCGGCTCCTTCGGCTCCAGCTTCGGCAGCGCGGATTAGCTGCGGCCAGGCAGGATGTTGCTGAAGCTCGAACTCAGTGGGGCTGCATACCCATGTGTTCCACAGACACATCACGCTTCAAAGCATTCAGTGCTTCAAGGAGGGAAGGAGGGGAGTGCAGGGGTTTGGGAGATGGGTGGGGAGGGGGGCATTCCAGTGCAGACCGCTCAACGTCGTTAGCGTTCAGCCTCGCGCCAAAAGACACATTCGTACGGGCCGCCTTAAGAGCTGCTGAAAGCGGCTGCGCACACATCCGAAGGACACAGTTGGAGGCACTTAACAGAATTAAAGGAGCACTTCAGAGTTTCTTCAACCTGGTATCTATCTGCCGCATGTGTGGCGCACGGGCAGTTAGCACGGACGGGAACTTTGGCACATGTCCCCGAGCTCGGATAAGAGCAGAAATCCTGTTGGATTGAAGCGTGCTGATCAAAGACGTCCATGGGCAGATGACTCCTATCATAAGTGGGCTTCTATTGTGAATGAGGGAGAAGCCTTTAGGGCTGTAACCTGGGTCACTCCAGTCCGGGCGACTGTGGCGTCACTCGTCAAGGCCAAATGTGTGCCTGCTAGGGACCCCTCTTTCTCCCTCTGTCTCTTTCCTTCTCGCTCGACTCTGAGAGGCCTTAGGCATTTATGAGTGAGGCTATGACATGAGGTTCTGCTGGAGGTCTGCTGGAGCCTTTGCCAGCACTCAATGGACGGAAGGCAGGACACACCCTGGACAGGCCACCAGTCCATCACAGGGCAGACGTACACACTCAAACCGCCCAGTGAGCGCTGGGATGGGTCAATGAAAATGGAAATTCTTTTATTCCTAACAGCAATCAAACGGAATTCCAGTGAAACATTCCGTGCTGCAGACAAACTCCCAGGTTGGTCTATCAGACTTGAAGCCAGAATGAGTGTTCAATAAACGTACCTAAGATGCCATAGAAACCGCAGATTATGTTCCCGTCGCTGCTCTTAACTGCTCCTAAAGGCTACAGGACTGCGTCATCCGTCCACCACAATGTTTTGTTGAGCGGAAAAGTCATCTGGACTAAGTAAACTGGCCCTAAGACTGAACCTTGCAGACCTCCTACTGTGAAGCTGAAAGCGAGCCTCCTGAAAGGAACGGAAAGCCACGATAGAGCTTTAGAGTGGACACGATGAAGTGAACTCAAAGAGTGGAAATTAAATAAAGGCATGAATTATTGCTTTACATCGAGCATTAGCATCTGACCACATTAGCACTGTTTTCCCAGCCTCGCTCACACATTCATCATAAGTGGGTTTCTAATAATCAACAACAGAGAATTCCTTCAAAAAGGCTCAGAAATAGGAACAGAGACAGGAACAAGACAGACCTGAAGTGGATTTCCCCCACCCCAAAATTTCACCAGTGGATCAGTAGAGTGGGCGGAGTCTAAAGGCACTAGGACATAACAGACAGTCCAAGGTCCTATAACTACCAGTGCACGGTGCAGGGAGCTACATCAAGCACATACAAGTCCAGACCACTGCAAACACACAGATCTAGAACTGTGGAACAGTGTAGCTCAGTAATAAACAGACTATACTATCATCATTTTAAGGCACAGGGTTGGGGGGGCGGGGTTTGTCGGTCAAGTTTTAAAAGCGCAATTAGCATATTCATAAGAAAATGTCAAGCAAAGTGAAGCACGGCACTGCGCACAAGCCAGGGACCACTGCCTTCATTCCTTTCACTCCCATTAAGTGCTAGTTAAGACGATCCTCTCTTTAGCTAGTGCAAAAAACATCCTCAGTTTGTTCGCGACTGTATGGCTAACACTTAGCATGACACCAGTTCTGACCAGCAGGGGGTGTTTTTTCCCCCCGTACCCTTCAGGGAGCCTGTGTACATTCAATCACTGGGTGCTAAATGGCTAATAACCTAATTAACATGCTATACCAGCTTTGACCAGCAGGGGTCAGGGTTTTTTCCCCATTACCTTTTGGACACCCTAATTGGCACGCTAATTGTTAGCCAGTTTTTTCACTGGCTGTCTGAAGGGTAAAGGACAAAAACGAAACATTAGCCAGCCTGCCCCCTGCTGGTCAAAGCTGGTGTAGCATACCAAGTGAGCTCCTCAGTAGTGGAGGCACATGTAAAGCATGGCATGCACTGCACCCGCTGCTCATGTCTGTGGTAAGCTGCTTTCATACCACCCATCAGCAACGAACACCAGTGGGCGGCGCTCTCTGATAAAAGGAGCCTTTTGGGTAGCGACAATTATCAGACACGCCTACTGCTATCCTACTGGTCGTGCCGAGACTTGGTCGAAGCATGACCCGTAAAAGTATGAACATTATACGATCCTGTGTGGACTCCGGTTTCCGCTGGGCTTGCTGCTGACCTGCTTGAAAGTGCAGAAGTCAACCATGGGCAGTTGAGAGCTGAGACTGGAAGGTGGCCGGTTTGATACCCTGAACCAACAGGACATGACTAAAGTGCCCTTGAGCAAGCCACCTAACCCCAAACTGCTCCATGGACACTGTGGATAGGGCTGCCCACTGCTCTGGGCAAGTGTGTTCACTGCCCCCTAGGGTCTGTGTGTTCACTAGTGTGTGTATGTGGGCGTTTCACTTCATGGATGGGTTAAATGCAGCAGACGAACTCCTCTGTGTGCAAACACAAGTGGCAAATGGCTATAATTCCAAATTTGTAGCTATGGGGCACACTTCGGCAAAGTCTCGGCACAGCCTATAGGATAGCAGTAGGCGTGTCTGGTAATTCTTGTTGCTACCCAAATGGCTACTTTTATCGGAGCGCGCTGCCCACTTTTGCACTTTTGCACTGCTGATGGGTGGTATGAAAGCAGCTTATGAGACGACATGAGCAGCGGCCACAGGGCATACCATGCTGTACATGTGTTTCCACTACTGAGGAGCACACTTGGCATGCTACACCAGCAGGGGGCAAACTGGCTGATGTTTAGTTTTTTTCCTTTACCCTTCGGCCAATTAAACCAACTTCTAAGACTGAACTTAAAGTGAGTGTCCTGGCAGTGGAGGCTCGCTATAAAGGCAAGGAACAGACACACTGAACACTCAAACGTCTGGTAGTATGTTCAGTTGTTGAGGTTGCTGCTAAAATAACTCTGACTTAATGAAGTGGAATAGATGAAGGGTGTTCACTGACTTGTGCACAGTGGACTCACCAGCGCATCAGTTATTGCTTTACATTAAGCATGTAACCATATGCCAGTCTCGCTCATTCATACGCACTGAGTATACAGATAGAACATCTCGCTGTGTGGAAAAGTCTGAATGTACAGCTCAAAACAAAAAAAAAAAACACGAAAAACAAAAGTCTTCAAGTTTCTGGCAGTTCCTGGAAGGCGAAGCAGGCGCTTTTCCGTGTCTGTGTTTTTTAAGAAGTGCTTGTAGAAGTTCTGGCCGTGAGCCGTAGTGGAGTCTCTAACGCTCCCACATCAAAGAGAGCATCTGCCTGCCTTCTCCGTCTTTGGAATGTTCCTGCATTAATAAAACACACACATCCAAAACTCCTCCAGTCTGTTTTGTTCCCTTTCAGGAAGAGAAAGAATTTAAAAAAAAAGTGCAGCTTCGGACGACCCGGCCTGGGGAAGACCACACCGTGGACGTGATGAGGTCATCGTCTCTGGAGTGTGTGTGTGTGTGTGTCAAGGCACTCGGAATGTGTGGGTGATGCTCATTTGCCAGCGTGTTCGGCAGGGTTGTACTCCGTCTCCCCTGCGGACACCTGAGAGATCCGGCGAGTGGAGCCCCATAGACGGCGGGAAAACTGGCCCGAACGCACCTGAACATACGGACAAACATACAAACATAAATACATACATGTTACATATCACTCTGTATACTGTATTGTACTAAACACACACAGATTTTAACTGATATTAACAGTTTTTGCAATATTAAACCAATTCTGTCACACATAAACAAATACAATTATTCTAATCTGCTGCATCTGTAACACTACATACAGATCTGTAGAACAGCTAAATGAAGTTCTAATAAAATTAACATCTGGAATTACATTCTAACAACATTATAGTCCAGAATGAGGTTTTAATAAAATAAATATCCAAAATGAAGTTCTAATAAAATTAACATCTGGAATTACATTCTAACAACATTATAGTCCAGAATGAGGGTCTAATAAAATAAATATCCAAAATGAAGTTCTAATAAACTTAAAATCCAGAATGAAATTCTAATAAAATTAATATCCAAAATAAATTTCTAATGAAATGAAAATCCAGAATGAAGTTCTAATACAATTAACATCCGGAATGAAGTTATAATAACATTAATATCCAGAATAAAGTTCTAATAAAATTCAAATCCGGAATTAAGTTCTAATAAAATTGTCATCCAGGATTAAGTTCTAATAAAATACACAAAATGTATTTAAAAAAAATAATTATTAAAATAAAATTTTAATAAAATTAATACAATTAAAATTCCTACAGTTATCAGTTATCAAAATACTTAAAATAATTGAATAAAGCACATTTAAGTACTTTTTGAGTAACCAAGGAAATAAGGTATTTCATCAAAATATACTGTTTTATGCCTCTCTCTCTCTCACTCACCTCCTCTGGTTTTCCAGCGCCCACCACGATCAGTTTTCCGTCCTCCAACCCCACCAGGATGTGACTGCCCTCCTTAGTGACTGATACGCAACGGATGGGGACCTTCAGCACCAGCGGCTTCACCACCTCATTTAAGCTGCAGCACAGACAGACAGACAGAATAGTGAAGGAATGCACAGGAGCTGTTAGAGTGTGCCCCCTAGTGGCTCAAGCCTGTATGTACCCCTGCAAGCACAACTAATATTGCCCAGCTGACTCTGGCTGGTGCTTCTGTTTACCTAAACAGGTCCCGGATGTGCAGGTTGCCCTGTAGTGTGCCCAGTATGAGGTATTTAGACACCAGGTACATCGCGGACACTGACTCCTCCAGAACCGCAGACGCCAGCAGAGCACCGTTCACCGAGTACACATGCAGCGCATACTTTTCCTATGAGAACAGCAACAACAAACACATATTCATGTTTATTAAGTGCTCAGAACATAAACACTTGCTGTTTATTTGCTGATTGTACCATATGGGGGGGGGGGGGCTTTGTTTTCTGAAATCTAGACAGCTGGCTGGCTGTCTAAACAACACAGCGTTACTATGAGCGCTTTCTGATTAGTCCGTAATGTGGTCAGTAAAGGCAGGTCAGATGTTTGGTCCGTACACATGGTCAGTAAAGGCAGGTCAGATGTTTGGTCCGTACACATGGTCAGTAAAGGCAGGTCAGATGTTTGGTGCTGGGTATGCATAGAGGGTTCATATCACTCAAAATGGGCCAAACTACAGAAAAAAGTTTGATAGGCCCGCACCTATCAGCTTAGCTTCTTTTTAAAAAAAAGAATTGCACTAGAAAAATCAATAAATAAATAAAGTCAGTAAGTCAGTAAGTAAGCATGTCAGTAAGATAGTCAGTAAGTAGTCAGTAAGTAAGCATGTCAGTAAGTCAGTAAGAAACTGAGTAAGTTAGTAAGCATGTCAGTAAGTTAGTAAGTCAGTAAGTAAGCATGTCAGTAAGTCAGGAAGTATGTATGTCAGTAAGTCAGGAAGTAAGCAAGTCAGTAAGTCAGTAAGTTAGTAAGTCAGTATGAAAGTTAGTAAGTAAGCATGTTAGTAAGTC
This sequence comes from Semaprochilodus insignis, assembly GCA_034552555.1. NCBI lineage: Eukaryota > Metazoa > Chordata > Actinopteri > Characiformes > Prochilodontidae > Semaprochilodus > Semaprochilodus insignis. The sequence goes on along the minus strand of CM067479.1, from coordinate 9,472,223 downwards.
AGTAAGTCAGTCAGCAAGTCAGTAAGAAAGTTAGTAAGAATGTCAGTAAGCATGTCAGTAAGTCAGTAAGTCAGTCAGTAAGAAAGTTAGTAAGCATGTCAGTAAGTCAGTAAGAAAGTTAGTAAGCATGTCAGTAAGTCAGTAAGTCAGTAAGAAAGTTAGTAAGCATGTCAGTAAGTAAGCATGTCAGTAAGTCAGTACGTCAGTCAGTAAGTCTGTCGTTAAGTCAGTACGTCAGTCAGTAAGTCAGTCAGTAAGTCAGTCAGTACGTCAGCCAGTAAGTCAGTAAGAAAGTTAGTAAGCATATCAGTAAGTCAGTAAGACAGTAAGTCAGTAAGTCAGTAAGAAAGTTAGTAAGCATGTCAGTAAGTAAGCATGTCAGTAAGTCAGCAAGTCAGTAAGTAAATAAATAAATTCATAAATAAAACTTGCCTTTCCAGGGGTGCACCCCCCCATGGCAGTCTGAACCACCATGTGTCCCTCCATGCCGACATGCAGCTGGGCTACACGGGCAGAAATGCAGTTCTCACAGGGAGGACGCAGGGTCCGCAGGTACTGACCCCGTCGGACACTGTGGACAATCACCGTACCGTCCTGACAGAAGAGAAACACAAGCAGATAAATTCTGAAATCAGCGGCAAATTATTTTACTTAAGAGAAACGTAGCTTCTCATTAGGTTGAATGTATAACTGGCTCTAAATGTAGGTATTGTGATATACACGGAGTCTGTTCTACAGTTTCTCATTAGGTTGAATGTATAACTGGCTCTAAATGTAGGTATTGTGATATACACGGAGTCTGTTCTACAGTTTCTCATTAGGTTGAATGTATAACTGGCGCTAAATGTAGGTATTGTGGTATACACTGAGTCTGTTCTACAGTTTCTCATTAGGTTGAATGTATAACTGACTCTAAATGTAGGTACTGTGATATACACTGAGTCTGTTCTACAGTTTCTCATCAGGTTGAATGTATAACTGACTCTAAATGTAGGTATTGTGATATACACTGAGTCTGTTCTACAGTTTCTCATTAGGTTGAATGTATAACTGGCTCTAAATGTAGGTATTGTGATATACACTGAGTCTGTTCTACAGTTTCTCATTAGGTTGAATGTATAACTGGCTCTAAATATAGGTATTGTGATATATACTGAGTCTGTTCTACAGTTTCTCATTAGGTTGAATGTATAACTGACTCTAAATATAGGTATTGAGATATATACTGAGTCTGTTCTACAGTTTCTCATTAGGTTGAATGTGTAACTGGCTCTAAATGTAGGTATTGTGACATAAACTGTGTTCTAAGTTGTGTTCTATTGTTGTATTATGTAAGACTGACCTTTGACCCTGAAACAGCAATGTCCAGCTCAGTACTAATGGACACACAAGTGACCTCCTGATCATGACCACACAGAACCTGCACTGGACGTGGAGACAGGCCACTGGAGAAACCACCCTGTAAGGCAATAGAGAGAGTTTCGGTAAATATCTTCATTGTCTGAAGTAACATTTATATATTCTGAACTGTTAAAACAAATGCGAGAACAGAGAGAACATAAAAGCTTTCTAAAAGGTCTAAAGTGAATTACAAAAATGTAAAGTATAAAAGGGTAAACTACTAAAGGAGTAAAGCGAAATATTGAATATACAAATTCAACTAGTCAAGCCTTAAAGTGTAGTATTAAAGGCTGACCTGCTGTAGGACCTGCCACACCATGCAGGTGGTGTCTCGAGAGCCAGAAATGAGGTAGATTCCACAAAGATCCAACGCCAGACAGGTGACCACATCTACAACAGAGCAACAGAGAGAGAACATCTGAGAACATGAGAGAACAAGTCTGAAACAATACTGAACACTTAAATGTAAGTCTAATGAAAAGCTAAAGATAAAACAGAAAGTGATTTTGTCTTTAATGGAGTCATATCTCCCCCTACACTTCCTGTAGTGTATTACAGTCTGTCAGAATGACCGTGTGGGTCATATGAACATTATAGAGCACTTTTTAAATGAACAATACAAGTCGTATCGCCCCCTACACTTCCTGTAGTGTATTACAGTCTGTCAGAATGACCGTGTGGGTCATATCGCCCCCTACACTTCCTGTAGTGTATTACAGTCTGTGACTGTGAAATATTATTACTATTTTTCCATACCTGATTTTTTATAAATTGTGAGCAACTTATTGATTAATTGTCATATCTCTACTGGGCATTCTGTTTATGTCGATAAGTGTCAGTGCCCTCCGGTTCATGTTTATGCTTATCTCACCGATGTGTCTGCAGATCCTGCCCACCATCTTGGCCTTTCCCAGCATGGTGACACGTAGGCTGCAGTCCCAGTGCCCCCCGCTGAACAGCAGCCTGCCGTCATTGGACACCACCAGCACCTGGGCGCCAACCTCCACTCCCGGAGAGAACGGGCCGCTCAGGAAACGCTGAGTCCTACACACAAACACAGGCGTGGTTCGGATTGGCGGCTCTGCACGGGGTTTCATTCATAGAGCTCAGGGCTGGAACACTCCTTCCAACTAATACGAGCGTGTACAGCAAGCCATCACCTCAGGTGACACCACTTCATAACCCATGTACATACTGCTATCCAGTGACTTTGGCATTTCACAGACTTACTTGGGGTTGCTCATGGTGGGGTCCTTGGAGAAGGTGAAGTAGTTGGCGATGTTTTTGTCATACGGCAGCCAGCTGTGAGTTCCTATCAGACCGCTTGAACTCACGCTCACCTGGATCAGCATGCATAACAGGGAATGAGGATTGACGAACATTTGGTGACACTTTATTTGAAGGCTGCTTACATAGACACTTCCTAACACACTGAACAACATATTCATACAGCAAAGCTTATAAACAGGTTATGGCATGCTAGGTTCTATAAAGAGTAGGGTTGTCAACGGTAACGTGCTAACGCGTGCAATTAATCTGGAAACTTTAACATGTTACATTTTTACAAGTGCCTCCCATAAATCGCCGCCTTCGAGGGGAGCTATTATCACAAGAATTCATGACTTGCGTGCCGGTGAAAGGGCAAAGAAAGCGGAGCAGTTGGCATGAGCTACATTTGTTGCACTGACTGAAGACCACTGGACATCGGTAAGCAACCATAACTACCTCTGTGTAACGGCACACCTAACCGATGACGAATGGCAACTGCACTCGTTCACTTTAGGTGTGGTGAAAACAGAGAGAAGGCGCTGGCCAGTTTCTTGAAGTTGCGCATCGGATAACGGACAAGGTCACCACTATAGGAACAGATAGCCCGCGCAATATGATCGTGGTAGCAAGGAATCTAGCGTTCTAGCATAAGCGCCATGTAGCGCATATTTTACAGAGGGTCATCATAGTGGCGCTCCGTGACAGCGGGTAAATGTTCTGGATTCTGGATGTTGTAGGCAATGCCAAGCACACCCTGACACTCGTTACTCAGCATATTAAAAGATTCTAATTCAGAAATCATTATAACTAAGCAAAAAATGATTCTAACCCAATTTCCATGCATTTATTCCAGCACCGCATATGTATTTACTTTATCTCCTGCCACAAACACAAATAAATCCTAGTATTTTAAGCTTGTGATTAGCCATGATTAATCACAGCCTATTATTATGATTAACTCGATAAATTTTTTTAATCCATTGACACCACTAATATAGAGACACTGACATAAAAGCTATTAAAGTAAAGTGATGGGACATTCGTTCTAGTACGAAAAGGAGATCATCACAGCACTGACGTAACTAGGCTGCTGCGTTATTAGCTCTATTAGTTGGATATGAAGGTTCATAACAGTATATATGGAGCTAATCCCACCACTATAAAGAAGCTTCACATGGCAGAGGGTTCCTTTTAAGGTGCACCAGTTGCTGACACACCTACAACCTCCATACAAAGCACCGTCCAACAGAAAGGAGCAGCAGCACATGTCGATCCTCACAGGCTGTAACTGTAGCACAAACTCCACATTAATGCCTTCATTCCCGAAGACTTTGGGTTCTGCAGTGTACTGCAATACACAACTGGACACTAAATGGGATCTCCTGGATCGGTATCTGTGTGTGTCTCACCAGTACGTCTGAGCCCTGGATGATGAAGGATCGTGTTTGGTTCCTGGGTACCACAGCCTGCACTAGAGGAACCCCGTCGCTCACCACCTACAGCACAGAAAACAGGTCACACAACATTCTAGCTCCAGCTCTCCTCGCTGTTCTCCAGTGCATGCAGAGACGGGCGCTGCGCTCTGACCTCCACAAACGGCCGCAGCTTGTCCAGGTGCTCGAAGAGGTTTGGTGGCAGAGTGTCTATCCGGGCCTGCCGTCTGGACGCGTTCTCTGCAGACATGCGAGGGGGATGGGGCTCCTACAGCACCAACACATCATAAGATTATAGCGTGAATGCACTGAAATATACAGTAATAACTGCTTAACCATCAGCGAGTCCGCTCATCAGTTATTTACTCTCATAACTACATAAATTACACATTAGTTTCATAGTAGTTTCTAAATAATCCATAGCCAAAACAGAATATATAATAACATCTATGGAATAATTTAATGTAGTTACTGAATAATTTATTATTGTTTCTAAATTCATAGTAGATACTGAGTAATTGAATTAACTAAAATAACAGAATGACTAAAAAGATGCAATTATTAAATAATTTGTAGTACATAATCAATCATAGTTGATACTGAAAATCTAATAGCATGTACTGTACTAACAAAACTGATGTACTTACTGAATATTTAATTGTAGACAATTTATAATTGCTTCTTAATAATTTATAGAAATAGTAGTTAAAATATAGTAGAAAATATAGTAAAAATAGTAATTAATAATAATTATAATAATAATAATAATAATAATAAAATATTGTGTACAGTACATCCTCAATTATCTATAGCTAATACTGAATAACTAATAACATGTACTAAATAATTTGATGTACTTACTAAATAATTCATAGAAGGTACTAAATAATTAATAACATATACTAAATAGTTTGTTAGTGACTGAATAATTCATAGCAAATGGTGAATTAATGATATTCACTAAATGATGTGGTAATATGTTGAATAATTTATAGTAGATACTCAATAATTTATGATTGATACTGAATAATTAATAATCTTAACTAAATAATACTAAAGAATTACTGAATAATTCATAGATATTCAAGAGCTTATAATTGTTTAAAATCAATTCATAGTAGATACTGATTAATTAATAAATGCAACACAATTTGAAAATTACTCTATAACTCATAGCTCCTACTACTTAATTCATAATCAATGCCTAATAAATAATATTTACTAACTTATAATTTGATGAAGTCACTGAATATTTAATTATAGACACTCAATTCATAATTACTTCTAAATAATTCATAGAAAACACAGATGAATTAAACATATTTACTAAAAACGTAGAATAGTAGATGCTCAATCATTTATAGTTGATACTGAATAACTAATAACATGTACAAAAATTTATGTAGTTACTGAATATTTCATTGCATTTACCATATAGTAGGTACTGAACAAGTAATAAGGTATACTAAATAAGTTTTACTGAATAATTCAGTCAATGGTAAAAAATGATATGCACTAAATTATATTATAATTTGTTGAATAATTCATAGTAGATATGCAATACTTCATAAACAATAACTGACAAATTAGCAATATATACTAAATAATATGAAAGAGTTATTGAATAATTCATAGTAGATTTTCAAGAATTATAATAATTACTATGATTAAAAACGGAATAATCTGCCTACAGTTTCAGGGGTTTCTAAACATTATTATATTCTTTCTTACTTTATTAAAACAATAAATACAGAGTTTTTTATGTGTTTTAGTGGTTCGTACCTTGAGAAGCTGACAGGGGGTTTGGCCGAAGTTACTGATGATGCCCTCTAGAGCTTTACGCTCTGTCTCATTAGCTATAGCATCCAGGTCTACAGCACCTATAAGAGCCACACCGCACCATACAAACATGTTAGCATCACATCTCACAGACACGTCAGTAAACAGGCCATAACAATACAAGGACAATAACAAATATATGACCATAACTAAATACCTAATACTGATAACCGATCAGCCACAACATTAAAACCAGCTCCTTGTATCATGCCCCACTGATCATATAGGAGTACACCACAGAGCAGGTATTATGTGGGTGGTGGATCATTCTCAGCACTGCAGTGACACTGACGTGGTGGTGGTGTGTTAGTGTGTGTTGTGCTGGTGTGAGTGGATCAGACACAGCAGTGCTGCTGGAGTGTTTAAACACTGTGTCCACTCACTGTCCACTCTATTAGACACTCCTACCTTGCTGGTCACCTTGTAGATGTACAGTCAGTGACGATAGCTCATCTGCTGCTGCACAGTGCAGTGTTGGTCATCCTCTAGTCCTTCATCAGTGGTCACAGGACGCTGCCCTCAGGACGCTGCCCACAGGAGGCTGCCCACAGGACACTGCTGGACACTGGATAGTTTTGGCTGGTGGACAATTCTCAGTCCAGCAGTGACACTGAGGTGTCCAGCAGCACTGCTGTGTCTGATCCACTCACACCAGCACAACACACACTAACACACCACCACCTTGTGTGAGTGGATCAGACACAGCAGTGTTGCTGGGCATCTCAGTGTTACTGCTGGACTGAGAATCGTCCACCAATAAAAACTATCCAGCCAAGACCATCCCATGGGCAACGTCCTGTGGGCAGCGTCCTGTGGACAGCGTCCTGTGTAGGAGTGTCTAATAGAGTGCACAGTGAGTGGACACAGTGTTTAAAGTGACAGTGGTAGAGATTTACCTTCGTAAGTACAGTAGTAGAAGACGTTAAGAGCCTCCACTGCCTCCGGGCCGCGCTGTTTATAGCCAAATATCAGGTCAATCCACTCGTGCAGATGGGCAGAAACGTACTCGCTCTCCTGAGGACACACACAGCTGTGAGAGACGAGTGGTGGACATCTACATCGACATCTAGTAGCACATATGCTATGAAAGGTTTGAGAAGATTTTGGCCTGTTTCCAGGTTTTCCAGATTTTTCCATCATCAACATTCCATATACAACTCATTCATTTACCGCCGTCCGAATAAGAGGACGAGTTTTGCTCCACTGCTCCCTTCATAGTTCACTCCACTGCTCCCTCCAGAGTTCACTCCACTGATCCCTCCAGAGTTCACTCCACTGCTCCCTTCATAGTTCTCTCCACTGCTACCTTCATAGATCACTCCACTGTCCCCTTCATTGTTCACTCCACTGCTCCCTTAATAGTTCACTCCACTGCTCCCTTCATAGTTCACTCCACTGCTCCCTTCATTGTTCACTCCACTGCTCCCTTCATTGTTCACTCCACTGTCCCCTTCATTGTTCACTCCACTGCTCCCTTCATAGTTCACTCCACTGCTCCCTTCATTGTTCACTGCACTGCTCCCTTCATAGTTCACTCCACTGCTCCCTCCATAGTTCACTCGACTGCTCCCTTCATTGTTCACTGCACTGCTCCCTTCATAGTTCACTCCACTGCTCCCTCCATAGTTCACCCGACTGCTCCCTTCATAGTTCCCTTCCACTGCTCCCTTCGTAGTTTGCTCCACTGTCCCCTTCATAGTTCCCTCCACGGCTCCCTTCATAGTTCACCCCACTGCTCCCTTCATAGTTCCCTCCACTGCTCCCTTCATAGTTCACTTCACTGTCCCCTTCATAGTTCCCTCCACTGCTCCTGTCACTGCTCCTTCTACTATTCTATGCACTGCTCCTGTCACTGCTCCTGTCACTGCTCCTTCTACTATTCTATGCACTGCTCCTGTCACTGCTCCTTCTACTATTCTCTGCACTGCTCCTGTCACTGTTACCTCAACTGCTCCTGTCACCGTTACCTTCACTGTTCCCTCCACTGCTCCTGTCACTGTTCCTGTCACTGCTCCCTCCACTGCTCCTTCTACTATTCTCTGCACTGTTCCCTCCTCTGTTCCTTCCTCTGTTCCAAACGTTTCACTGTGTGCCGGGCACTTCACAGGGGACAGCTGCCAAAAATGTGCCCAGTGAGTATATGGGTGTGCACTTGCTAATTACCAGAGCTTTGCGGTGTTTCCTGATGAAATCTTCCCTGGAAGTGGCCCAGCGAGGCAGAATCACATCATTCACCGATTCCTGATTCACCTGCAGACAGCCCAGATTAAAGCCTGCACACAGAAAGAAGGAAAGTTGTTTGAGGGTCGAGTCATATGCACTTCTAAGCATCACTCTTTAAAGCAGTAGTTTCTGGTACTGGTACACAGAACTGGTACATATTGTTTTGAGAGGGCTGAGCGAGATGTCTACACACCATTCATGTTCTGCAGGAATTCTGGGAAGTAGAAGAATTCGGGAATGAGCTCCTTCACATCAGCCGGACTCTCCATACGGGCTTGCCACGCGGCGGCTACTGAGGCGAACTGCCTGTCTGCACAGTCGAACCTGTTTCCAGACGTAAAAGACCAAACAAAATCATGTGTACATAGTAAATCACAGGTTTACACGAAAAAAGAGTTAAATCAAACCAGAACAGAACTGAATTAAACTGACATGGACTGCACTGATTTGAATTGAACTAAACAGAACTAAACTGAACTGAATTTACTTAAACTGAAGTGAACAGAATTTATTTGAACTAAACTGAAGTGAATTTATTTGAACTGAACTAAACTTAATTTATCTGAACTGAAGTGAACTGAATTTATTTGAACTGAACTGAATTTAAATTTGAATTGAACTGAACTTAAATTTATTTAAACTGAACTAAAGTGAAATTAATTTATTTGAACTGAACTGAACTGTACAATCTGAACTAGCTGTAGTGAACTGAAATTATTTGAACTGAACTGAATAATTTGAACCAAACTGAAGTGAACTGAAATTATTTGAACTGAACTGAAGTGAAATGAATTTATTTGAACTGAACTGAAGTGAACTGAATTATTTCAATTGAACTGAAATGATCTGAACTGAACTGAATAATTTGAACTGAACCGAAGTAAAACGAATTTATCTGAATTGAACTGAAGTGGCCAGAATCTATTTGAACTGAACTAAGCTGAATCGGTTTGGACTGAACTGAAGTGAACTGAATTATTTCAATTGAACTGAAATGATCTGAACTGAACTGAAAAATTTGAACTGAACCGAAGTAAAACTAATTTATCTGAATTGAACTGAAGTGACCAGAATCTATTTGAACTGAACTAAGCTGAATCGGTTTGGACTGAACTGAATTGAACTGAGCAAAGTGGGCTCCAAAAAAGTGTAAATTATGGGAAAATGAGGAGAAAATGACCAGTCTGCCAAACCGACAGCTTTCTTTAAAAAAGCGGCCGAGTGACATTAAAGTCTCGGTTACATTAATAAAGCGAATTTAATAAAGACCACTTTCTAAAATGGTTCATTAAAAAAAAAACACCACTTGAAGCAAATATTTGCTGTCAGTTGGTTTGTACATGTTGTAGTGGGCTGTCTGAATGTGGAGTCTGTAAGTGTAGGGTGTTTGGTGGAGGTCCTAATGGCGGCGGGGTTGTTAAGTCCATAAACTGGACAGGCTGCAGTGATGTATGTCCGTACAGTGCGTGTCCGTACTTGCCGCTCTGCAGCTGGATGTGCAGGGTGGTGAAGGGCTCCATGCGGATCATGTAGTGCATGACCCCCGCTGCATTAGAGTAGTGTGTGCCGTAGTGGAACTTGTCGACGGTTCCTGTGGGGTCCTCGAAACTTTCATACCTGAGAAACCACAGACAAGACCTCAGTCTGCACGTCCACTCACACTCGACTGGTAAACAACTGCACAATACTGATTTTCAGCAGCACCCATTAAAACGTAATAACTATTTTTCCCATATACATAAACACTCAGTAGACACGTGTAGGTTCACTGGTGCTTTAGATGTCTATATATGTGTGTTGTAGTTATGGAGACCCCTGGTTCCCATCACCACCACCCCTGTAAAGACATATGAACCATCTCACACCAAACCCACATGCAGTCACTCTGTTTACACAACAAATACGAATTCTGGAGGAATTAAAGTGTATCATAACATAAAAGTAAAGCATCTAACTTCTCTCGAACGTTCTGGGCGTGGCGAGGGTTGACCACTCCGATGGGTTTGGACAGATCTCTAAACACGGCTGGGTCATCCAGGTCCAGTACAGGGGAAGTGTAATCACACAGCACCCACGGGAACTGCAAACACATTGAGTCCAGTTTAGAGAGGGAGGGTCAATATGACTGTCAGAACAAAACCTTGTACCTTCAGAATGCTAACTACGCTGTTCCGTTTTGTGGTGGAGCTTTTTGTGCATGTAAACGTTCTGCAAAGTTCTAAAGCCCAAAGTACACGCCAGAGGGAGAAGCTCTCTCCCACAGAAACCACTTTTCCCAGCTGCCCGAAATGCCTTGTTGGTGTTTTTCTCCGTTATGCACAGCAACTACTGGAGGCCAGAAGGAGCTTGTTGAGTTTTATAGCCATGTAGGATTATTACATTCATCATCAAAAGAACAGCTGCACCCAGAAGGAGGTGTGGGATTGCAGGTCTGTTGGGAAGGAAGATAAAGATAACCAGGAACAATAAATGATGATACATTTAGATTGATATGATCAATATTTATTGAGCTACACATACAGAAGTAGTGTCTCTCAGTATGGCGTCGGGCCACCATGTTGGCTAATCCAACACGCCAAACGTCTCGGCATTGGAGCTGTAGAGGTTCCTAATGGTGTCCTGTGATAATCCATCCCATGCAGCTTGAACATTCTTACACAGTTCCTGCAGATGGTGTCATAGGGGTGGAGGTGGAGTGACACCAGGCCTTCTGGACGTGTGACAACAAATCGTTCATCTTGGTGCTGACCACGGTGCCTCCACACACGGATTCGTTGGTCGTCTCCACCAGGACGAAAGCAGGACTCGGCACTGAAGATGACCCGCTGCCATTCTGAGTCACTCCATTTCAGTCTGGCACGACACCATTACAGTCTTTGGTGACGGTGACGTGGTCTTAAGGGCAGTCGCCATAACGGTCTGTGTACATGTAGTCCTGCGTCATGTAGCCATATGTCTCACAATGTCAAATCATATGTCTCACCAAGTATCATTCCTGTCGGTTGATTCCTTCTGGGTGCAAGTATTCTTTTGACGATGACAATCCACAAAATGGACTGTGGATGGATGTTTAAAACAAACACAGCAGCTACTATGATTTGGCCGTAGCTAAGCTGTAGAACCACCTGTACCTGCAGGGTTTTTTTTAAATCACTAGATGTTAAACGTTGTTCATGTGTGGAGGTGGATTCATGATTCCAAATATAACGTTACAGTCCAATCCACTGTAGGCTTCTGCTAACCCCCCAGCTAGCTAGTTTCACAAGTTGGATCATTTCTATTGCTTATGACATACATAAAAACATGCTGTTGTGATAAATGACATACTACTGCTCTTTTCTGCTAATGCTCTTTGTCTTGCATTGATCATAATAAAGACTGTTCAATTTTAGAGCCTGTAAACAGCAACTGAAACTGCTGACTAGGCGCTACTCGTTTATGTTACATCATCTTATTTTATTCTGTACTGTCAGATATCAATGTTCGTGTATAAGAGGGTTACCATCAGGGTTGTAAAACCTATAGGTTAAAGGTCAAATACCCTGTAGGCAATAACCAGTTGGGAGAGCTGACCATCCAATAAAACAACACAAAAATACACCCTCTTTATACATTAAGGGGGGGTAAAACGGATGATAAAAACATGTGTCCAGATACTGTTTCCTGAACAAGTGCTGAGACTCAACTGCGATCGCCTCAAAATAAAGAACTCAACCCAGTCGTTCCCTGGTTCTTCCTCCGGTGCAAGAAAGAAAGAACGAACTTCAATACGTATAATTGCTTGGTATTTTGCCTCCTGTTACTTCCTAAAACAAACAGCAGCTGAAGTAAGTTAACTGGTCATACCACAGGGTACTGGGACAGGTCATTGTACGTTCGGCCGGCAATGGTGTTGAGCTGCATCAGATACTCGAAGTTCGAAATCTCCCTGCACACCCATTTCTGCAGGATACACGCACAAAAAACAAGCAGGAAATAAAAAGACAGCAATGAAAATAACTGTATTTGACGGCTGGCTACATAGCACATTCATAACACACGCATAGGCAATGAATAAAGTGTTGACACTGTATGGACTTGAGAGCCTTTAAAGTGATTACGATGTGTTTTTCCCCCTTGCCTGAATCAAGAAGGTCTTATTAAGAAAGCAGCTTACAATGTTGACTAACTCACGTTAACTAATTATTATATATAAAAACATGCGAAAAAGTGAATACCATTGTTACTTATTTATTTAATATTAGCAGCTAATTATTAACCTTTTTATTATAGTATTCCATGTGTGTTAATGTTAACGAATACATTAATAAATATTAGTCAACAGTTAATGTAAAAAACTATTATCTAAACCAGTTAGTACTTATTTACTTAATACCAGGTAACCATTATTAATGGAGTACCTCATATATTGCTCCTGTTAACAATTGCATAACTCTATATTAGTTAGTCAACATTTATTGTAAGGTGTTACCAGAATTACCTATATCAGTTCTGTGAAAGATCTGGATGTCCTCAAATCTTCTATACAGTAGTAATAATAATACACAATAATATAATGATTATAATAATCAGTCTGTTTTTGCTATGCTGCTCATAATGCCCAATGTGACTGTAGTTGGGCTAAAGGTAGTTTGTAGTTTTGCACACGTACCTGAGTGAGATTGGAGGCCTTTAGAAGCTCTTGAGGGGAACGGGAACCAAAGTAAAAGAGATTAGGTGGCCGCAGGCCTAGGATCCTGGAGTAGACTTTGTTCCGCACCTGTGGTGAACAGTATAGTGGGTCAATCTATGTGAAAATCCCTGACCATCTCAGATTTGCTTAAAATGTTCAGGTAATTATGTGATTGTGCCTAGTAGACAGTGTGCAAAATTGGATGCCTGTATCTTCAGTCGTTTCTGGGATATAGAGGCTTTAAAGAGTGGCCATGGCTTTATTTTGACTGTAAAATGGACAAATTAGCAATTTCATAACTTCTGAAATGTTGATACTAGATACACAAGTTTTTCAGAGGTTATTATTTAATTTGGGGATGTGTTACTACCAAAACCAGGAGATGCTGATATACATGTTCAACATTTTATGGCTAATTATTGGAGCAACTTTTTGGAGCTCTATATCGCCACAATAAAGCACATCAATCATTTCAAACTTCTATATTTATTATATACATAGTTAAAATATGTGTGATATGAGTTATTAAATATTGAAATAATATGTGAATTCTAAATTGATCCTTTTTTGTGCACCTTTTTTGTTTCCACTGTGATATACATCAGGTATTTCAAAAAGTAGATATTTCAGAAATGCATTATATGATTTTCGGTAAGTGTACAGTTTACACTTGCACACACACAACAATGTTCAGAACAGCACATTTTGAACCTTCATAAACAAATACGTTTTATTTTTATTTTATTTTTATTCCATCACAGCGGTGTTAATGTGGTAATCTGACCTTCTTCCTAAAGTTGATGAAGTAGTGCGCCTGGTCGATGAAGAAAAGCTCGAGGGCGGAGCGCCGCAGGTTGTAGCGCCTCAGGTGGACCTCCCTCAGCTGGATCAGTGGCCGCTTAAAATCATAACCTATACCTGCACCAACACACAACAACATTTCAGCTTCAGCAAAGCAACAATAGAGGTCACACTGTGATAAGCTTTAATATATCACATATGTAACCAATTAATCAATTAATCAATACTTTACTGTAGGTTACTGTTCATAAGGCTACATGACACTTACATAAGCTCGTCATGACAACTGACATAACCCTACATTAACATTTATAAAGGTTAATCCAATTGATCTCAAGGTTTATTCCAATTGATCTCATAAAGGCTACTTTAGCTAACTAAGAGCAGAATGATAATATAGGTTAAACAGGTTTCATTAAAAAAATCTCTAATAAAACAAATATCAAAAATGAAGTGCTAATCTAATAAAACCCAAATTAATTTATAAAGTTAATATCCACAATGTATTTTTGATAACTGCAATATCTAGAATAAAGTTCAAATTGAATTTATGTCCAGAATTACGGTCTAATAACATACATATCGAGAATAATGTTCTAATAAAATTGACATCCGGATTAAAATTTTAAGAAAACTAACATCCAGAATGAAGTTCTGATAAAATTTAACATCCAGAATTAAGTTCTAATAAAATTAACATCCAGAATGAAGATCTAATAAAATGATCCAGAATGAAGCTCTACTAAAATTAACATCTAGAATTAAGTTCTAATAAAATTTATATTCTGAATGAATTACTAATAACATTAATATCTAGAATGAAGTTCTTGTAATATTAATACCTAGAATGAAGTTCTTGTTAATATCTAGAATTAGAATGAAGTTCTAATAAAATGCTGTTATGTAAAGTAACGATGGTGTTTGTACCTTCCTCAGTCTCCTCCTTCTCACTGCTGCCATCATAGAAGTAGATGTGGTGCGTGGTGACCTCCAGACGACCTGGCACTACAGCCACAATAGTGATGAGTTCACAGTCTTCAGAGAGAACAAGCTTCTCCTTCTGACTGTCCTCCTCACCCTCTTCCGCCCTGACTCGCACAGACACGGAGAAACATCATCAGCTCACAGTCAGCTCACACTTTCATTTATACAGCACTATCACTAATCTATCACAAGCTGCTCAGCATATCAGATACAACATTCAAATGAAAATGTGTTTTGTAAATTAGTAATGAATTTTACAACCGGAGCTGGAAATCAAAAAATTCTTAGGGTATATTTAAATGAATTAATATTTTGAAAAACTTTATTTTAAAGTCATACTTTGTAAATATTACTTTATTTGAGATTAATTTAAATTGAACCACATATTGTAAATAGGCCTACATTTGAAATAAATAAATGCACTCATATATGGCAAATATATATATATATATATTAATCTTTATTAAAATTTAATGGAACATTGCCTATAGTCCTATATTTTAAATTTAATTCATTCATTTCTTGTCAATATTTATCAAAAAAATTAACTGAACTTAATGTAATAGATATCTATGTTTAAAATGAAATTTAAAAAAAGTATATTGACAAAATCTAAAAACTTTGAAACACCATTTCTAAAAAAACAGCCATTCTTTTCATTGTGTAGTAATTTTATGATTAATAGACAAACATAAATTAACCAATAAAATCTTATTACATTCACATACATTCAAGTTAGGAATGTCTTTCTGTCTCCTATATAATTACTCTTATGAGGTTTGGTTTTGACAGGACAATATACACTTTGTGCTAAAAATGGAAATTCAAATTAATGTCGATACTAGTTCACTAAACAGTGAATGCACATGAGTGGGAAAATGAAATATAGGAATACATTGATTCATAAACATATCTTGAATTTTGCATCCTAAATTCACATAGCAATCTGATAAATGCTGAATATGACTAATAATGTGCATGATTTGTTTGTGCACGCGTACTCACTGAATGTCGATGGCCTCTTCCTCCAGCTGGTCATCCTCCATGTCACTCACTTTAGCTTCCTTAGCTACAGCCAATGGGAGTGGCTCTGAGCTACGAGGACTCTCAGCTCCTGCAAAGCACAGAGTATGGCTTCTAACTGTCATCCAGGCATATTTAAATGGAATTTTAAAGTACTGGCTGTATGAACCCATTAATGTCCAAATCGTAAATGTTACATTTTGAGACACATATTTAATTTTCTTATGGTGAAGGAAATGAATAGAAGTCATATCGCCCCTACACTTCCTGTAGTGTATCACAGTCTGTCAGAATGACTGTGTGGGTCATATGAACATTATAGAGCACTTTTTAAGGCAGTCTACAATATTTTAGCTGAATTGGACTGTTTAAACGTACTTGGAAGTAAATATAGTGTACTATCTGCAAAAATACAAATATTACATAATATTCAATATTATGCAATATCAGTATTAGCCAATATGAATTGAATATAAAAGTGCAAAACTCCAAACTTCAGCCCTTGAGTTAAACACAAACACATGTTTCAGGAAATTGAAAACGATTCAGTTTCTCCACTGGAAGACGTACCCATGTTATCCCGGAGTGCGCTGGCCTCGCTATGGGAGTTGAAGTTGTAGTTGGGCACGAGCTTCAGACGCATTTTGGAATATGTCTCTGCACTTGAGAGCTTCCACTTCACCTCAGGCTGATCCCTGAAACATAAACACACTCACATTCAGTCTGGCACTACCAGCATAAACACACTCACCTCCAGTCTGGCAGCTCCAGTAAACTCTGCCACCCAGTCGCTTCTGCTTACATACAGAACATATATAACCACCTTCCCCTCTCAGTGCAGTACTTTAATAGTACATTATTTAATGGAACTGAATCTGATATACTGTAATCTTGTCATGTACTGGATAATATAGAGTAACTGATGACCTAGAACAGCTGGGATGCTACAGTGGAGGAATATATATACACACACAGACAAAATTGTTGGCACCCTTCTATTAAACAAAGAAAAACCCACAACGGTCACTAAAATAACTTGAAACTGACAGAAGTAATAATAAATAAAGAAATTACTGAAAATCAACATTGCTTTTGAATTGTGGTTCAACATCATTTTAAATAACAAACTAATGAAACTGGCCAGGCCAAACATGATGGTATATTTTGACAGTTACATATATCTGTATATATGTTGACAGTCATAACTTCTATACAAAATATGACTGTAATTTAGCAGTACAACTGCCACATGAATTATTCTAATTCAGAACGCTAGCTATGCCTTTGTGGATTCATTCTTGACTGGAGATACAGTGCCTCACAATTAAGCCATGGAAGGAACAAAACTATTAAACCAGTGCAAAGAAAACACAGATACAACCACTTAACACATTAACTGTGTTCATCAAGAATTAAGTTCTAATTAAATACATTTCTGGAATATACAATAATACATACTTCAAATGAGGAAATCAAGTCTCAAAGCAAATGTGACAAAAAAATTAATGTAGAAAGTGTGTCATTTATAACTGTATTCACATAATCCTTAAAATATTAACTGAAATTACCCTGTTACATATATTACACAAGCTGAACTGATGTCAATGTAAAATATTTGCTTGTTATGTTTCCTTATCGGTGATTGTACTGCACAAGAGCACTGAACAAAAGTTAGCAACCCCCTGAGCAATAATCTGTGTTCTGCTGTTTGCTGAGGAAAACAGAAGAAGTAGGAGGAGAAACCTTGTACAGACCTATTAGCCCAGGCTCCTCTTTCACTGCTCAGCAGTCTGCGCAGTGATTTCCAGTGTTTCCACACCACCCCCTGCTGACTGTTACTCAGCTTCTGCACACTCACATAGCGACTGTTCTCACTGCGCACTCGCTTCAAGAACGGGTCCACAATCTGCTCCTGAAAACAGGCACAAACGTAACTGTAAGCGGCAATCTGTGGGGCCCAAGCACCATTCAGCTTAAAGAGGTCTAATACGTCGGACTGGGGCCTTCCCACACAAATGATAGAGAATCAGACAGTTTTAGAAATACTTTATATGGTATTATTATTGATCAAGTTTAGTACAGATTGACCTTTGACCCTGGAATACCAAGCTGCAAAAAAAGTAAGTTAGTAAAAAAGTAATTGCGAAGTTGTTCAGCTAAAATACAGTAACATATCACATAAAACCTGTTATTTATCTATAGAAATAAAAAAAATAATAGATTTTAAAAATCTAATCCAGAACTGCCAAGACCTCGTTGGGTTGAAGAAAGAATTAGAATTTCTATAAATCTGATTAAAATCAATAGGGCTCCAACACCTTTCATGCTTGGACTCCTACCTACAACTACCCCAATAATTAGGGTTTATGAATGGCTTATTGGTTATTAATTAGGTCATAAACACCTTACAAATGATTAATAAGCAGTTGTAACACATTTATATAAGGTAATCTGTCCTATCTGATTAATATAAATCTGGGATGTAACCAGCACTGAGCTTTAACAGTGTGGATGAATGCGGACTCACTATTTGGCAGGTTAGTCAACCACAATCTGCACATTTATTTCAGTTTGTTAAAATTCTACACTCAAATGTACATGTACTCCCACCAGACAGTAGTTTGATGGTATAGATATGCCAAGCTGATTAGTAACAAAATCATGGGTGAAGTTTTAAATTCAGATTTTACTATAAGTGATAACTGCTGTATTTGCATGTTTGCGCTAATAAAATAGATTTTCCTGCCTTATAGTGATACGGGGTGATGGCAGCATGTAGCCACACAAATGTTGGCACAGTGGAAGTGTTACTGGTAAGAATGAATGAATGATGATCAGAGGAGAGCTTCATTTAAGGTGGAGAAAGGCAGGAGGATAGAGTGGGATTACACAATGACATGTGACGTCCACAGTGCCCCTAAAAAATCAACATCCAGTTTATTCCACCTTTGCATTTCCCAGCTTTTGCTGTCAAAATTGAACTCTTGGCAGCACCTTTTGTTCACCGCTGCAGTCTGCAGAACGTGAGACTGTGTTACGCTCTGTTGCTGACGTCCATCCAAAACCAAAATGTAGTTGCAGCTCAAAAGTCAATGAGTGAAAAAATCCACACAGTCCAATTAAATCTACATATTATAACACTGGTTGAATACACAATCACAGGCCCGTCGCCGACGTGATAAGAGATGAGCTGATTCGACAATAAACCTGAAACTTGGCCCTGTAGTCCGCTCTGTCCTTCTCCCTCTTCTGGGCAGTGCTCATCAGAGCATCAAAACATGAGTTCCAGAAGTTGGACATTAAGTCATGGCTCTTTCCAAACGTGTCCAGCTCGTACTGCTGCATCGTGGGTCCCACCTGCAAACACGAAACACAACCGCAAAACACAGAGTTAAGTGTGAGAGTTACGTGTGGCTAATATGACGATATTTTGTTGTTACTGTACGTATGATATTTTGTTGTTACTAAAATTAGGGCTGTGGAATTGGATTCGGTGAGCTGCTAAGTGTGAAATGATTAATAAAAATCATTGTATTCACTTAGTAATAGTAATTAATAGTAAACTTTTAAATCTTAACTTAAACTTAATAAACTCAGAAACAGGTAAATATACTGGTATGTATTACATATCGGGAAAATGTCTTCAAGTACATATATATATATATTTGAGGGTTTGCATCATTTCATTTACAGAACATGCCTACAACTTTGAACATTTTTTTTTTTTATTGTGAAGCGAACAACAAATAGGACAAAATAACAGAAAACCTCAGTGTGCATAACTATTCACCCCAGCCCAGCTCGATGGAGTGTACGGCTTATTGTGGTCGTATGGACAGATACTCTAGTTTCTGCTTGGGAACTCTGCAGCTCCTTCAGGGTTGCCTTTGGTCTCTGTGCTGCCTCTCTGATTAATGCCCTCCTTGCCCGGTCTGAGAGTTTTGGTGGGCGGCCCTCTCTTGGCAGGTTTGTTGTGGTACCATGTTCTTTCCATTTGATGATAATGGATTTGATGGTCCCCCGGGGGATCAACAGAGATTTGGATATTTTTTTTATAACCCAACGCTGATTGTACTTCTCAACAACTTTGTCCCTGACTTGTTTGGAGATCTCCCTGGTCTTCATGGTGTAGTTTGGTTAGTGGTGCCTCTTGCTTAATGGTGTTGCAGCCTCTGGGGCCTTTCAGAAAAGGTGTGTATATACTGACAGATCATGTGACACTTAGACTGCACACAGGTGGACTTCTTTTCACTAAGCATGTGACTTCTGAAGGTAATCTTTTTAGGGGCTTCATAGCAAAGGGGGTGAATACATATGCACATCCCAATTTTCAGTTTTTAATTTCCAAACTTTTTTTATATACATTTTTCTCATTTCACTTCACCAACTTTTTGCATCACAGATGCACAGATGTATCACATACAATTCAGATTAAAAAAAAGATTTAAATACAGGTTGTAATGTAACAAAATAGGTAAAAAGGTTCTAGTGTACAGAACCTTTTTTGTACGTGTCTTCATGGTGTACTGGAGATATCCGGATAGTGTTTTACTCCAGTCAGATGTTCTAGTGTACAGGGGGAGCTATCTTCATGGTGTACTGAAGACACCCGGATGGTGTTCTACTCCAGTCAGATGTTCTAGTGTACAGGGGGAGCTATCTTCATGGTGTACTGGAGATACCCGGATGGTGTTCTACTCCAGTCAGATGTTCTAGTATACAGGGGGAGCTATCTTCATGGTGTACTGTATCCCATCATGCACTGTGGCCTCACCAGCTCTCAGCCTGCTTCACCCAGAGAAAATGGCGGCGGGTAACACTGGAGAGCAAAACGCAGCCAGCTCCGAGTGTAAATGTGGGTGTAGTGATTATAGTGGGGTGTGTTTTCATCAGAATGAGCCTCAGAAAGTTAAAATATACAGGTCTGAAGATTAATAAAAGATGAACTCACTTTAGAGGATCAGTTTTAGAGTGAAATAGCCGAGAGTAGCTAACAGCTAGGCTAAACGTATTTCAGGTGAAGTGAGCAGCGTTAGCAGCAGCTAGCTCTAAACAGTGGATACAGTAATAACAGCTCTGAGGTAAATGTGAGGTAACTGGTCATGTGACTGTATTAGTATACTACACTGTAGGTCAGAACTTGTTACTGTACTGTATACCACACAGGGGGCGTATACAGTATGCAGTACATACTACTGTAGTGTGCAGTGTGCGGTATAGTAGTGAGCCAATCTGAATACAGCCTATATTCCATAAAAGCACTTTAAAGTTATATACACTGTATCATCACACAATGTAACAGGCTAGTCTCAATGTTACCAACCCCATTTAAACCAGCAAACATAAAAAAGATGAATATACTGTATGTACATCACTCGCGCACACACACACACAGGGGAATGGTGAGCCGATATAATGAGTGATTTGTTTATCCAAACAGTCCAAACAGAGCAGATTTATGTGTTTATACTGTGGTACAGTCATCTATAAATCCTCTGTGCGGAGCGCGCGCCAGACAGTGTGTTTAATTCCGCTCTCCAGCGCAGAGATGCTGCACATAAATCAGGACTTTCCTGCGTCTTGTTTTGGCACCGCATGGGTGGCTTTCATCTACATACGGAGTCCATCACTACACTACAGACAAGCACGAGGAACCAGCATCCACCTAAAACAAACACAGCGTCCACTGAAGGAATGATCGGAGTCATCAAACGCCGGCAAAAAGTTCCTCAGGCTTCGGACCATAGGCGGGGCGGCCATGAAAAGTAATATAAATTAGCGAAAGTGGCAAATTTATATTTAGCCAGAGAGTATTAAGAAATGAAGACTGAAATTTATGTTATGTACGTGGCCTCTGTATAACATTGCTGATTAATCTGTGCATAAAAATCCCCAAAATAAAAGTCCTGCAATGAATGGATACAGGGGATATGTAGTTCTCGGATTGTGTACTTTTGGGGGGGTCTGGGTTGTAACAGTGAGTTAAACTAACACCCCCCCACCACCAATATGGAGGCTGTACTTTAGCCTGGTTCGCTCTCACTGTGAGCAGCTGGTTATCTGCTAAATGCTGTTTTATTAAACACACAAGGAAGAGATTATAATAACACAGGAATGAAATCACTTATCACAAACACTGACAATAGAAAAAAACATTACTTTTATGGTATAAAACAGGGAGAATCTAGAGAAACACCTGTCTGACTGCATTCCACATTGTACTTGAATCTTTTTAAGCACATTAAAAATCCAACTGACATTTTACCGTGCTGCTAGTTGTGTGCCCTGCTCTCTAGATTACAGAATATTTTTAACTGGCTACCTAAGTAGCATTAACAGTCTACTTTTAGTACAAACTGCTAACAGAAATTTGATAATAAGGTAGCTGAACTTAGTTAACATAAATATTAGCCTATCATACAGTTAACTAATCAATATATTCTAAAATATTCAGCCTCATATTCAAAACACAAACCAGAAACAGCCAGAAACAACAAAAAAGTTATGATTTAAGCGTCTCGGTGGAAAATAAGAATAGTTCAGAAGTTATCTCACTTTAAAATTAACCTGAAAATTCAAACTTTACCTTGTTAGTTTAACTAACTGTCGTATATAATCAAGATTGCTCCAAATCACTGTTTAAAAACTTAAAAATTACTGTACAAAAGTTGCAAATTATTTGTTAAATAATTTTCACTGGTAAAAAGGTTCAAATCATTGTTCAAAAGCTCCAAATCACTGTGCAGAAGTTTTTATTCACTGTTCCAAAGATTTAATCACTGTTGAAAAAATGCTACATCTTATTAAAATATATTTTTGATTTCTGAAATGAAGCTGAAAAAAAAATGTTCAAAATCACTGTTTAATTTAAAAAAAATAATAAAATTGCAGTTAAAAAGTTACTGTACAAAGGGTACAAATCACTGTTCAACTTTTATGAATTATAAAAAAATCACATTTTTAATCATTATTTAAAAGTTATGAAGATAAAATGACAAAAATGAAATTAAATATTTTTGAAATGTATTTCTTTTTTTAAATGAAGTTGAAAGATTTAGATTTATCATGAGATTTATTTAACCAGTATTTTAAGTACAAACTAGAACAAAAAGTTTCGATGCAAAGATCTCGGTAGAAAATAAGATTAGCTCAGAAGTTCTCACAATAAAATTAACCTATAAAAAATCCAAACTTTACTTCGTAACAAGTTCAGAATCACTGTTTCAAAATTAAAAATCACTGCTCAAAAGCCACAAATTACTGTTAAAACGTTATGAATCATTGTTCAAAAGTTATGAATCTTTAATCAAAAGATAAAATCACTTGTGAAATTTTTTTTAATTCTTGTTCAAAAGCTAGAATCACTGTTCACAAGTAAAGAACCAGTGTTTAAAAGGTTCAAATCACTGTTCAAATATTATGAGTCACTATTTAAAAGTTACAAATTACAATTCAAATGTTACAATACATGTACTTCCCTCGTCCAATAAGAGCTAAAATAAAAATGTAATATGTAATAATCACACTGTGTCCACTTATTTGCCCACTTTTATCGGCCAGTGAAACTTCCTACTGTTCTAAATATTTGCTGTTGTCATGTTTTTGAGCAATACCAACACAGCCCTGTGTGTATTAGTACATGTGTGTCTGAGGTTAAGGTTATGGTTGTTTGGCTACAGTAATACCAAACTCAGTTCAAACTTATGGAAGTCCTCACATGTGTAGCAAGACAAACGTGTGTGGGTGTGTGTCTGTACTCACGTGGTTGTGGTAGAACAGCTGCCACTCTGCCGTGCTGCAGTATCTGTGCAGGTCTTGAGCAAACGTCTGGCTTCCGTTTGTTGGGGGCAGGCTGGGCAGGAGCTGCTGCAGTTTGGTGGGGTCAGCGTGCTGGTCCAGCAGGGTCCGCACCACGGGCACCAGCGGCTCCAGCAAAGCCCCGGCACCCGAGTTACCGACCCGATCGCTGTTGCCTCCCGCAGGCCACAGCGCTGCCCCCAGCCGCCCAAGCAGAAAGCACACCTCCTCCCACGACAGACACAACACTGTCTGCAGCAGACTGTGCAGCTTCACACACGCCATCACGCACACCTGCACACAGGGTATAAACACCACTGATCAATAATCCACTAATCACTGAACAGGAGTTACGAATCACTGTACAAAAGTTATGAATCATCATCCAAAAGTTATTAATCACTGTTCAAAAGTTATTAATCATCATCCAAAAGTTATTAATCACTGTTCAAAAGTTATTAATCATCATCCAAAAGTTAATCACTGTTCAAAAGTTATGAATCACTACAAAAGCTGCACATAATCACTCAAACATTCTGAATCATCATTCAAAAGTTCTGAATCATCATTCAAAAGTTCTGAATCACTACAAAAGCTGCACATAATCATTCAAAAGTTCTGAATCATCATTCAAAAGTTCTGAATCACTACAAAAGCTGCACGTAATCATTCAAAAGTTATGAATCATCATTGAAAAGTTATGAATCAGCTCTCTAAAAGTTACAAATCACTACAAAAGCTGCAAATAATAATTTAAAAGTTAAGTTATGAATTTCACATTTCAAAGGTCGTTCGTTCAAAAGTTATGAATCATCATTCAAATGTTACAACTTGATTTTAAGCTATGAATCACTGTTTAAAAGTTATGTATCATCGCTCAAATGTTACAAATCACTGTTCAAATGTTACGAAACGCACTTGAAAAGTTCTGAATAACATTTCAAAAGTTATGACACTTGAGTTAAAGCTAAGAATCACTGTTCAAATGTTATGAATCATTGTTCAAAACTTACAAATCATCATTATACAGTTACAAATCACACATTGGAGGTTACAAATCCCATTGCAAACGTTCTGACCCATCGTTTAAAGCTATGAATCACTGTTCAAAAGTGATGAATCTTCATTCAAAATTACAAATCAGTGTGCAAAGTTACAAATCGCACATCAAAAGTTCTGAATTATCATTGAAATGTTACAAATCACTGTGCAAAAGTTACAAGACGCACTTCAAAAACTATGAATCATCCTTTAAAGCTATGAATCAGTGTTCAAAAGTAAAGAATCATTATTCAAAAGTTATGAATCACATTTGTAAAAGTTATGGCTCTTCGTTTAAAGCCATGACTCACTGTTCAAAAGTTACAAATCAACATTTCAAAAGTTACGAATTAATTCATTCATCGAACCAGTTAACCAAGTGCCTAACCAAGTGCCGCTGGAGGGTGTTTGTAAGTCCTAATAGAAATGACGGAACTATGCTGAACACATGTGGGGCAGTAAACAATCTGATTGCACCAAATCTGCGGTTTTACGAAAGTAGACAATAGCAGTGTTCCAGTTCAGGGGCTGCATCTGAAGAGCGACTACATCACAGCCGCATAGCTAGACCATCCCATTTCAAAGACTCCTTCACACACGCCTGAAAAATGCGTCCTTCTTTTCCATGACAAGGAAGAATCCAACGGGTGGATCCTTCGCCAGCCACCATGTCCTGAGGTTTATTTCGGGCCGGTTATGCAAACAGGAAATCCGCTGTAGACAATCCGCTGTAGACCATCTCATTTTGGTTTGGCCGTTGTGGTCTACGCCACCTTCAAAGGATACAGCTTCACAGACCGCATCCTTCGAAGGATGCAGCCCCTGAATTGGGACACAGCTAATGAGACTAAAGGGACACGGGAAGTGGGTAGCTGCACTGTTTATGGCAACAATGTATTTTCATTATTTAAGCAAGCTGTGCAACCATAATGATGTCTCGTGCTCTGAGCGGATTGGACGTTGCTCAGCTAATTTGCATAAAGTTTGTCCGGAAAACCATAAGAGGCATGACAGCCCGCATCCGCAGTCTAATGTGATGTGTTATTCATGTGGGGATACTGTCAATAAATTGCACGGCGAGGCAGCTTTTATCGCACCACACGCCATAATTTCACCGCACAGTGCGGCAGAGACGTCCACTGCAATAACCAGGACGTGGCGAGGGGAAGCTGCGAGTGGGCACTCCCCGCCACACACCCCTAATACGAGAGCGCTCACAAAGCACGACAAGTTGTGCGTCTTCGCGTACCTGTGTGTGCTGCTGCTGTATGTATCCTGTGATGATCCTCAGGCCGATCTGCGCCATCTCTTTCAGCTCAGCAGCTCCAAGTGTGGTAGGAGTGGTGTGCCACGCCTGCAGCCGGTCCAGCAGATTCACCACTCCCTCAAATATCTGAAACACAAACAGCAGAGCACAGTCAGTCCCGGCAGGCCAAAGGTCAAAAACGTCCTCATTAACATTCAACAGGAAGCACAAGAACGGGGGGCAAAAGCACGGATCAAGGCCGGAAACTATTAAGTCATGGGAAATGTCAATTTACTCTGTGGAATCCCTGCTGTTTTCATCTTGCAGACGTATTTTTGTTTATCAAGTGCAATTTTTTTTTTATTTACTTATTCTATTTACTTGCACACTGTGACCCTGTAATCTTTACTTTATTCTATATTTGCACCACCACACAGAGGGGGGTGGGGGGAGGGGATGGAATTGTCTGAATGTTTTCCTGCAGTCTGACTATTATTGATATGTTTTTTATTTCAGACAATATATGAAAAATAAAAACAGTTGTTCACAAGAACGGGGGGCAAAAAACGACCCCAAAGGCATGTCTCATTTATTGTGGAATAATCTCCCTGCTGAGGCTCAGGCTTTCAGTCTCAGTTCATGTTTTTAAAAAATGTTTAAAGACTTATTTTTATTCTCTTGCTTTACTTTGTGTCACATGCGACAAGATGAGGAGGCAGGATGCAAATGGAAGTCTTTAATGAAGAACAAATTAAAACAAAACCAAAGAAACCAAAGACACTAGTGAACTGAGAAATGACGGGGAACAGGGTTACAAAAACAACACACATAGAGACAAAACACCAAGCAGGAACAAAGGGAACAGCACGGAGTATAAATGAACAAGGACTAACAAGGAACACCTGGGAAGGGGCGGAGCTACAAACTAAGGACAGGTGAGGGGCCTGACAAGAGAGCGGAGACAGGAACAGCAATAACCAAAACAAACAGAAGCACATGAAACAGGCTCAACAAAAGGCACATGGAAGTCACAAGAGAAAAAGACAGAAACAGAAAACCAGAGAAAACAGACAAACAGGGGCAAGACAAGACAGGACGTGACGCTTTGAGACTTGTTCTAGAAAAGCCATTTTTCCTGCCATTTCAGGTTCTCTTCAGTAGTTAGCAATACTTTTCCTGTTCCAGCTATAACATCTCTATAGTCTCCTTAATTAGACTAATGAATTTTTGTGGTATTTGAGATTTGCATGCTAATATGCTTATTTACTTCAAATATGACCACACTCATATCCACAACATGTATATATATGTATGCTGTCCAAGGAAAAACAAGTATCTCCAAAATGGGAACTTTACAGGATAGTGCAAAAACCTAATGTAATTTTAATGGAAGTCAATGGAGCCAGACTTTTTGAATTTTTTGCTATTTCTGTTGGTCCATTCATCATGACATTTTCACCCAGTGTAAACAGCAGCCGCTGTGTTCAAATGATGCATGAAAGTCAAAATCAACAAAAAAGGAGATACGTGTTTTTCATTGGACAGGGACGATACATATGTGTGTGTGTGTGTGTGGGTAACGTGAGATGGTGCAGGTGGTCCATCTACTGCAAACATCCAACCGAGATAATTTAACACGGTTGTACATTAAACAGATGCAATTTGTGTGAAACGGTCCATTCTAGAGAACCCTGCTGAGTTAAAGTTGTTCACAGTGGTGGTGAATGGAACCAGACGTCCACCTCTAAAAGCTCCCTCACAGAAGGTTATTACATGAAATGATTATGAATACGCTGCGTGAGCATCTGAACCATTTCACACCCAAACCCACTCTGAATGACTCTGTTTACATCTCAAACACTGAATTACGCAGACTGGTAGATGTGGCTCAGGACACAATATGATCTACTCAGAGTCATAAAAATGAAGTGTAGCCAACAGCTTTACAGTGTAGCTAACACTGCAAGGAGCTATTTTAGAGTACCGGAATCACTTTCTTTCCTTAACATAATTTGAGCTAGACAGCATAATTATACCAGAGAGTTAAGTAATATGGCTCATAGTGTAGTTCCACTTTAAATAACTTGTGATGGTTTAACAATGTCATGTTAAGTAAGCATATACTTTTTTGGGCTGAGAATTTAAGGAATACACTTTGGGTGACTACAGAACAAGTTCACGGATTGTAAACAAAGGACTTTTAGATACGTCTGGGTGGACAACATGTACCCAGTTAGAATGGAAGTAGCTCAATTTACGCCACAATGTACGATAAATTCAATCATAACAGATAAATCATTGTTGCCAGTAACGGTAAAATTATATAGTATTTTAAGCTGTAATGTTAAATATTCCAGACTACTTTACGGATTTACTTCCATTTATCCCAGTTTTCCAGCTTTCTAAAGCAGGTAGAGCTGCTGTATTAGCACTGAGGATCATCTGTGTTTGCTAATATTAGCAGCTGAAGCTAATCACAGTCACTGTTTTTAGAATTATTACTGTGTAGAGAGTAATTACTACATTAGACAACCAGCTAGGAGAAGCTAACGCTATTAGCACTAACGCTAGCAGAATGAGTGTTTTTGCTCATATTAACAATCAACAATCAAAATCAAAATTAAATGCTTTTTTGATTCTCCACACGGTTCTGCGTAAATGTAGATTTCAATTTTATTGGCAAAATGATGTATCAGTCAGTCTTCACACTCCTGGTCCAAACAAGCCGTTGTATAATAACAAGTCATCTTGTATAATACCAGACAGGAAGTATAATTTTCTACATATTCTTTACCTTTTCACTCCATAGAGTTTGATTGTCGGTTCCCTCGGCGAAAAGGAAGTCCTGTAAGAGTCTGAGGAGGCGGAGCAAAGAGGGAATATGGGGCAGAGCCAATCCCTGAGAGTCGCGTAGATCGGACAAAGACGATTCCAACATCATCTCCAGAAGGCTAAAACAAAACATACACACAGTTAATGCATGTGCACAGCATATATGAAGTAAAAAGTACAGTAAAAAACTTTTCTGACAGACTGTAATACACTACAGGAAGTGTAGGGGGCGATATGACCCACACGGTCAT
The DNA here is from genome assembly GCA_034552555.1 of Semaprochilodus insignis. NCBI lineage: Eukaryota > Metazoa > Chordata > Actinopteri > Characiformes > Prochilodontidae > Semaprochilodus > Semaprochilodus insignis. The sequence goes on along the minus strand of CM067479.1, from coordinate 9,443,411 downwards.
TCTGACAGACTGTAATACACTACAGGAAGTGTAGGGGGTGATATGACCCACACGGTCATTCTGACAGACTGTAATACACTACAGGAAGTGTAGGGGGTGATATGACTTCTATTGTTCATTTAAAAAGTGTCTATAATGTTCATATGACCCACATGGTCATTATGACATATAGTAGTGACAGACTATGGTAACAGTAATGTGAAGGACTGCTGTGTAATGTGAAGTTTTCTGACCTGCGCTTGATGTCGTCGGGTGGCCGCACTAGTTGACAGGATGAGCCCAGTTTGGTTAAAACAGAGAAAACCTGTCCTCTCTCTCTCCACACTGCATCCTCACAGCCTTCAGTGCCGCTCCACAACACTCTGAACACAATGTTAGTCAGCAGGTTACACAACTCCTCCTCTGGAGCCTGCTCGAGGAAAAGGTAGATGGAGAGAGAGAGAGAGAGAGAGAGAGAGAGAGAGAGAGAGAGAGAGAGCAATTCAGTTACATATAACATGTTTATAGCTCATCAAAGCACTTATTATAGAACATTTTTACAGCCTTATGAGACATTGTTAGCGCTTATCAGTATTTTTACAAAGCATTGTTTTGAATGTTTATAGATATAGGCTTCATAGAAAGCACAGAAAGCTAGGCTTCACAATTCCTGTGACTCATGATTGTATAAGTTTCCGCAACTTGAGACTGCAGGAGATGTTTATGTAGGGTACCTCAGAGCTGAGGTTATTGGAGATGTTTGTGTAGGGTGTATAGGGATGTTTATGTAGGGTACCTCAGAGTTGAGGTTGCTGGAGATGTTTGTGTAGGGTGTGTAGGGATGTTTATGTAGGGTACCTCAGAGTTGAGGTTGCTGGAGATGTTTGTGTAGGGTGTGTAGGGATGTATATGTAGGGTACCTCAGAGTTGAGGTTGCTGAAGAGGTTTGTTTAGGGTGTATAGGGATGTTTATGTAGGGTACCTCAGAATTGAGGTTGTTGGAGATGTTTATGTAGGGTACCCCAGAGTTGAGGTTGCTGGAGATGTTTATGTAGGGTACCCCAGAGTTGAGGTTGCTGGAGATGTTTAGGTAGGGTGCCCCAGAGTTGAGGATGCTGGAGATGTTTGTACAGGGTGTATAAGGATGTTTATGTAGGGTACGCCAGAGTTGAGGTTGTTGGAGATGTTTATGTAGGGTACCCCAGAGTTGAGGTTATTGGAGATGTTTGTGCAGGGTACCTCAGAGTTGAGGTTATTGGAGATGTTTGTGCAGGGTACCTCAGAGTTGAGGTTGCTGTAGACGTCTGGGCAGGGTACCTCAGAGCTGGGGATGTTGAAGATTCTTGTTTGGGGTACCTGAGGGTTAACTCAAGGCTATTGGAGATATTTGTGTGGTCTACCTCAGATGTTGTGTAGTGGATTATTGGGAATTACTGGGTTATTGGAAAGGCACGCTTGTACACGCTTGTACCCAGGGTTTGCTTTGTTCGATATACCTTTGTGGAGTACTTAAGACCTGGGGTTGCTGGAGATGGAAGGCTGTTAGAGTTGTTTGTGTAGGGCACCTAAAGGTGGAGCTAGTTAAGGATTTTTGTATGAGGCTCTTGAGGGTTTTGGTTATTGGAGATGTTTGTTAGGGGTTATTTGAGTGTTGGGGGTGTTGGAGAAGTTTGTTTGGGGTACCTGAGGATTAGAGTTGTTGGAGATGGTATCTGCAGTTGGAGGCTCTGTGCTGTAACTGGTGTCATCCAGAACATTGGACAAGCTGGAGCTCTTTCGGGGTCTGGGGCCAGGGAAGGCTTTGCTGTGCTCCAGTGGTGAGGGGGTTTCTGGCTGGCTGCTTATGGGCGTCTGTGGACCCTTCTGGCCACTCAGGTCCAGCTCAAGAGGTGAAGTGCCAAAGGGTGAGAGCGGCTGATACAGACCCTCTTCTTCCTCCAGCAGCCGCGAGGAGGATGGGATGTCCACTGTGTTGGAGAGGGAGGATGAGCGGCTGCCCTGCTCCATTGAGTCGAATGATTTGAAGTTGATGGAGTCGCTGAAGTTCTTCAGCTGTCCACTACGAGGCGGAGACTGGGAAAGGTCAGAGAAGCCCTCAGAGAAGGCCTGGATGACAAAAGAGTAACAATAATTATCGGTTATCGGCTTTTTAATAGCGATCATCACTGCCAACAATTTTGGGGTACTTTTGATAAACTGATGTTGTCATTTGGTTCCTCAATCTGAGCCCTACCTCCGACACATCCTGAGCTGGTTCCTCCTCTTCTTCCTCTTCGTCTTCTTCCTCTTCCTCGTGATGGGAGTTGTAGGGGATGAAGATGTTGTTCCTGGGTTCCTCCACCACGCTGTCATCCCGGCGGAGGATGGGTCTGGATGGGCTGGCTTCTGTGGAGGTCTGATGATTGGTGCTGGACTGGCTGACAGCTCGGGACTCGTATGACTCTTTGACGTACAGTTTGGTGAGGATGTCCTGCCAGCCTGGCTGCCGGGCCAACTGCTTAACGCTGTCCTCACTAGCGTAAATCAGGTGGAACAGCTGCACAGAGATGCAGGGAATATGGAATTTTGTATTCAAATATATATTTACATTTTATTAAGATATTAGAAATAATAATACTAATTGTACAGTATATTATGATTTGTATTATTTGTATACCTGTATAATAGCAATACACATGACTGCAATAGGCCAAATCTAAGAATGTTATGGGTCCTAAATGCAGAAAATATTAAGCAAACTACACTCATCATCAAAAGAACAGCTGCACCCAGAAGGAGGTGTGGGATTGCAGTGCTGTTGGGAAGGAAGATAAAGGTCACCAGGAACGATAAATGATGATAAATTTAGACTGATATGATCAATATTTATACTACACATACAGAAGTAGTGTCTCTCAGTATGGCACCGGGCCGCCGTGTTTGCTAACCCAACATGCCAGACTCTCAGCATAGAGTTGTAGAGGTTCCTAATGGTGTCCTGTGATAATCCATCCCATGCAGCTTGAATATCCTCACACAGTTCCTGCAGATGGTGCGGTAGGGCTGGAGGTGGAGTGACACCAGGCCTTCTGGACGTGTGACAACAAACCGTTCATCTTGGTGCTGACCACGGTGCCTCCACACACGGATTCGTTGGTCGTCTCCACCAAGACAAAAGCGGGACTCGTCACTGAAGATGACCCGCTGCCATTCTGAGTCACTCCATGACAGTCTGGCACGACACCATTGCAGTCTTTGGTGACGGTGACGTGGTGTTAAGGACAGTCGTCGTAACGGTCTGTATGCATGTAGTCCTGCGTGGTGCAGCCGTCCGTCAATGGTGCTGCACTAACAGGATGACTCATGGAGGACATCACTGCTCGCTGAATGTCTGCAGTCGTGGCTGTTGGGTCAGTCAGGTACAGTGATAAGGCCCGTCCTAGCTTAAATCACATGCGCGGCCGAGTGTGAAACTTGAACCACCTACCCACCAAGTTTTATTCCTGTATGTTGATTCCTTCTGGGTGCAGCATTTTGTGCAACTATTCTTTTGATGAGTGTATGGTTTGTCATGATATTCCCCACAGTCTTATTTAGTTTCGACAGACGGTAAATTAAAAAACACAGGTCGTAACGATGAGACAAATCACATCTCTCTCATGGTAGTCACTCACCTTGCGGCAGATGTCCAGTCGGATCGAGAGGTCGGCCCGATGGGACAGGTAAACCACCGTCAACAGATCTCTGAAGTTAGGAGAAGGATCTGCACCACAAAAACATACACCAGCACATGAACCATACGATCACATTCACATCCTACTGCCTGGAGAAGTGAAGGCAGGAACGGGGGAAAAGACATATACTTAATGTAGTTGCACAAAAACTTTGTCAGCTAGCTGTAGCGCTAGCAAAGAACTTCAACTGAAAAGAGTGGCCTATCCACTGCAGGGCAAACGTGAGCTACTTGGAGGTTGAGGAAGCCTAAATAAAAAGCTGTTCTGTGGTGTTTGAAGCTGTAGCATCCTAGCTAAGCTAAAGCTAGCCGACTCTGCTCTACTAGCCAACACAGCTTAGCTAATGAGATCCGAACACCCCAGCACAAGTTGGATTAGACTAACTGGTCCTCTGGTATCCCAAGCTTAGACGATAAAAATTTTAAATAGCAAGAGCAAAGGCGACTGATTGGTGTTGCGAGTCAAAATCAAACCTGTTAGGATTTTAAGCCGTAGCCTACTAGGCTAAGCTAATGCAAGCGCACAGTTCCTCCCACCTGGGTCAGCTCCAGCTAAATGATGCTTAAAAAAGACTTTGATGTAGTGCTTCTCAGTGTTTCCTGCTTCTGATTTAGCATCACAACAAATGGAAAAAGAAACTGTAACCGGTCTCATTAGCCCACATCAGCACAGAACAGTAGCACAACCATGAGAACCATTTGGCTTGACAGTGGAAAAGCAGCCAAAGTGGAACCGAGCTTCTGAGCCCAACAAGGGAAATGTTAGCTAGCTAGTTTTGGTGTTCCCTAACATTGGCTAGCTACTTAACTGATATTAGCTGATATTAGATCATGCCATTATTATATTTCTGCTGATCCATCACTCCAACTAAATTAACTCCAGTATCAAGGCTTCTTAGCAGAGCGTATGTATGTGTTTTGGGGGCTTTGGAGGAGCTGTATTCGTTTTGGGGGGTGTGAGGCCGGGGGGCTTTGGAGGGAACACTTATAGAAGGGGCTATATTGGCTTTGGAGCAGGTCTATGGGAGTAAAACCAGAAGGACTGAAGGATGGAGCTGTATTCGTTTTGGGGCGTGACTTTGGAAGGAATGCTTAAAAATTAAAGGGAGGGGCTTCACTTGTTTAGGGGCAGGGCTTTGGCTGGAAGGACCTAGCTGAAAGCCTGGGAAGGCCTGTATTTGTTTTGGGGGTGTGGCATGGGATGGATTTCACCATATCTTACCTGTGGCCAGCACTTGCTCACAGAGACAGCGAATGATGGTCATTGTGACAGGGATTTCCTCCAGGAAGCAGACGAGGCCGAGGTAGGTGGACTCTCGGAGCTTGACCCGCTGTTTGTTTCGCTCTGGGACTCGCTCGCTCTTCAGGACTTTATACAGAACCTGCGGCACGATGGCACAAATGGAGTGAAGAATAGCGTTTCAGTTTGTTGGCCAGAAGAGTACAGAAGAAGTGTGAGAAGGTGAGGCAGACAAGGACATCTGTGCTCACCCTGAAGATTTTCTCTCGGGCTTCGTCCCCAAAGCTGGGTTTGAGCAGAAGACAGTAGAACTGCTCCGCTCCCCACTCCAGCAGCACAGACAGAGCCTGAGGACTATTCCTCAACACAGTATACAGCACTTCCAACACGCTCACCGCCTGCACAGAGAGAGAGGATTTAATGTTCTGGTGACAGAGACGGATACACGACTGTAGACAACTACGGCAAACAGTCTGATACTGGATTATCACAACAGGCACAGTGACAGTCTGCAGCGTTTCTGCCTAGGGCCTTTAACAAAACACCACACAGACAGACAATCTGCCAGACAAACAGAGAGTGAGACAGTTACTTTGACAGACAGACAAAAAGACAGTGAGGCAGACAGTAAGTTAGTTAGACTGACAGACAGACAAATAGTGAGGCAGTGAAACAGTCAATCAGACAGCGAACCAGTCAGTCAGTCTGTCAGTCCGTCAGACAATATGGCAGACAGAAAGACAGACAGACAGACAGTGAGACAGGCAGTAAGTTAGACAGACAGTCAGATAGACAGTGAGACAGACAGACTGTGCGACAGTCAGTCAGAAAGACAGACAAATAGTAAGACAGACAGGTAGTGAGACAATTACTTTGACAGACACACAAATAGACAGCGAGACAGACAGTAAGTTAGTTAGACTGACATTTAGACAGACAGGCAAAAAGTGAGGCACACAGGCAGTGAGACAGTCAATCAGACAGCGAGACAGTCAGTCAGTCAGACATACAGACCGTCAGACAGATAGTGAGACAGACGGACAGTCAGAGAGTGAGACAGTCAGTCCGTCATTCAGTCAGACAGACAGTCAGACAAACAGACAATGAGGCAGACAGACAATGAGACAGACAGACAGTGAGACAGTCAGACAGACAAACAGACAGTGAGACAGACAGTCAGACAAACAAACAGACAGTGAGACATACAGACAGTGAGACAGACATACAAACAGACAGTGAGACAGACAGACAGACAAACAGACTGTGAGACAGACAGACAGACAGTGCAGTACCTGTGGCTGGTCCTGTACTACAGCAGTGTAGGCTAGTACACTGTGCAGCTCCTCAGTAGTGGGAGACTTCATCAGGAAATCATTCAGTAGGGTAAAGAGAGACATCTGCACCGTCTGCTTCTCGTCTGATAGAGCACTGCCATCCTTCTCCACGCTGCACACACGTCCACAGGCATTATACAGCATATACAGTAACGAGCAAATACTCTCAGTCATCTGAGGCCATAATCGATAACTCTGTTAATCTGAGCAGTAAGATTTCATTACTAACATTACTACAAACACAAACAAGCAGTCCGGTGTGATTGCTTTGATTGAGTTCATCTTAATCATTTCCTGATCTCTCCTGGAGGAAGTCTCCGGTGTTTACAGTTACCACCCAGTACCTCTAATTAGTGCTTAATTACATTAAATCAGGAGATGGAATCAAACAGTTCCTTGTCATGACTGGAGAGCTGCAAGAAGGCTAGAAGAAGCAACAAGAGTAGCTGCACCCAGAAGGAGGTGTGGGATTGCAGGTCTGTTGGGAAGGAAGATAAAGGTCACCAGGAACAATAAATGATGATACATTTAGACTGATATGATCAATATTTATTGAGCTACACATACAGAAGTAGTGTCTCTCAGTATGGCGTAGGGCTGCCGTGTTTGCTAACCCAACATGCCAGACGTCTCAGTAGAGGTTCCTGATGGTGTCCTGTGATAATCCATCCCATGCAGCTTGAATATCTTCACACAGTTCCTGCAGATGGTGCGGTAGGGCTGGAGGTGGAGTGGCACCAGGTCTTCTGGACGTGTGACGCGTGACAACAAACCGTTCCTCTTGGTGCTGACCACGGTGCCTCCACACACAGATTCGATGGTCGTCTCCACAGAGACAAAAGTGGGACTCATCACTGAAGATGACCCGCTGCCATTCTGAGTCGCTCCATGACAGTCTGGCACGACGTGGTGTTAAGGACAGTCGTCGTAACGTTCTGGGTACATGTAGTCCGGCATGGTGCAGCCGTCTGCCAATGGTGCTGCACTAACAGGATGACTCATGGAGGACATCACTGCTCACTGAATGTCTGTAATCGTGGCTGTTGGGTCAGTCAGGTACAGTGATAAGGCCCGTCGTTGCTTACGAGGGTGGAACTTGAATCTTTAGCATGTCTCACAATGTCAAACCTACCCAACAAGGTTATCAGTCCTGTCAGCTGATTCCTTCTGGGTGCAGCTACTTGTGCAACCATTACGTCTCATTGACTTACATGTCTTTTTCCACTTTTATCATTTACTATAATTCTGGAGAGACGACTCTGACAGTACCGATATAATACCAGCCCTAACCGGAATGCTGCTTCTTAAGTGTCTGTAACCTGCAAGTGTCCTCACCTGTAGTGTGATCGAATGGAGTCCAGGATGTACTGAACTCCGTACTTCCTGCGGGTTCTCAGTTTACTCTCCTTCAGCACTGAGGACAGATACTGCACATGACCTACACACACACAGCAACACATTAGATTTGGGTTTGTCCAGTAGAGTGATGACTGCAACAAGGCTGCTACATCCTCCAGACCAGACGTGAACATGCCAGAATGGCTTGTTGGTTGGTGCACTGGTGGGTTGGTGGGTTGATGCAGCTGCATTATATATCATCAATAGAATGCTTGTTCTCTACTAGAAGGAGTTTAGATCAGTCCTTTACCGAGGCAGACGGCGAAGTGGCAGTGGCTCCAGATGCGGAAGTCGAAGAGCAGGTGCTGATAGAGCTGAGAGAGTAAAGCGCTGTTTCCTTCACTGCACACCTGCTCCAACAACAACTGACACGCCATCAGCACGCTCATGTCCATCATACTGCTGGGAACCTGAGACAGAGAGAGAGACATCGACATAACAGGCTGAGTGATGGAGAGAGCGAGAGGACGAGGGAGGGGACAGTATGAGAGCTCCCGGAAACGGATGGCTGTGGCATCACCGGGGTTAAAACTTACCTTTGTTTTTTTAAGGTTGACTAATAACTATCTGTAGGTTTACCTTGCTGAGCATGGCTCCCATGATCGGGGGTCCATGGCAGTGGAGGAGGCTCTCCTGATTGACCAGATGATTCCTCAGCATGTTCCTGACCATCAGCAGAAAAGCAGCCACACTGTTCCTCTCCAGTCGGCTCTCTGAGTGAGTGAGTGAGAGAGAGAGAGAGAGAGAGAGAGAGACAAAGAGAGAGAGAGAGGGAGAGAGAGGGAGGGAGACAGAGAGAGGGAGGGAGACAGAGAGAGAAGGAGACAGAGAGGTGATTGACAGCAGTGTGGGGATGTACTGACTGAACGACAATAGTGTGGATATATACTGACTGGACGACAGTGGTGTGGGTATATACTGACTGGACGACAGTAGTGTGGATATATACTGACTGGACAATAGTAGTGTGGACATATACTGACCGGACGACAGTAGTATGGGTATATACCAACTGGACGACAGCAGTGTGGGTATATACTAACTGGATGACAGTAATGTGGTTATATACTGACTGGACAACAGCAGTGCGGGTATTACTGACTGGACAACAGTAGTGTGGGTATATACAGTAGTGTGGGTATATACTGACTGGACGACAGTAGTGTGGGTATATACTGACTGGACGACAGTAGTGTGGATATATACTGACTGCATAACAGCAGTATGGGAACGTACTGACTGAATGACAGTAGTGTGGGTATATACTGACTGGACAACAGTAGTGTGGATATATACTGACTGCACAACAGCAGTATGGGAATGTACTGACTGAACGACAGTAGTATAAGAATATACTGACTGGACAACAGTAGTATGGGTACATACTGATTGGACAACAGTAGTGTGGATATATACTGACTGGACAACAGTAGTGTGGATATATACTGACTGGACGACAGTAGTATGGGTATATACTGACTGGACGATTGCAGTGTGGGTATATACTGATTGGACAACAGTGGTGTGGGTATATACTGACTGGACAATAGTAGTGTGGTTATATACTGACTGGACAGCAGTAGTATGGATATATACTGACTGGACGATTGCAGTGTGGGTATATACTGATTG